>JAPDVU010000008.1:19563281-20763281 GCA_026230045.1 Corynorhinus townsendii | reverse complement strand
ACAGCGGACATGCCCAGCAGGAGGAAGAAAGAGGCCAGCACCGCACTCCTGGTGTCCAGGACGCACCTTACTAGAGGGTCCTGATGGAGGCCTCCAGAGTCAGGCATCTCCCAACAGATGATCAAAGAGTGCTTTGCAAGGGCCTCAAGGAAACATCTTACTGTTTAAGAACCCGAAGAAGAGCAGATGCCTTCAGTATTGGGTGCTATGTAAGAACAGCTGGTCAAAGAGGGGGAGAATATAATTGGTAGGTGATGATGCTGACAACGCTTATGTAACTTACAGAAAAATAGATGTTTATGTGAAAGTGGCAGTGTTGGTGGGATAATGGGGAAAGCTTTTCCTAACTTGACCTAATGTTAAAAAAATACATCGAGAACTGCCATTACTGCTTTGTTTCTGGGTGCTGGGTGGGGTTTGCAGAGAGCACACTTTAAGAGCCTAATTGTAAAAACAGTACAAAAAAGGTTAGGGAAAAAACTGATGGTAGCCACATGTAAGTAAAGGTGGGGAGCAAATTATTGTCTGAGGGGACTTGCAGATTGTCTTTGTGGAATCTGTAGATGTGAAAAAGTTAAGAGGGGCAGAGGCGGCGGAGGATGGTGCTGCGGAAATTGTCTGGCATCCCTGGGGAGAGAATGTGCCCTGGGAATGAACATAACTTAAGGGGCATCATTGGCACTAAGCTCCTTATAGGTGTGTTTCCCCATTAACCTGTTAGACACAGAATAAGAATCACATCACCAGGGTGGTGTTTAGGGTGGCAAATACCAAATTCTTTGTACATGTATAAGGAAGATGCATATTTTAACTGAGAATTGAGATTGTTTCAATTTTTTTTTTAAGCCAATGAGAAAGTCAGTATTTATTTCAGCTCTACTATGTATTTTGCACATCCACATGATTCTCTAAATGTTTTTTTTAATCAAGAAAGCCAAGTTATTATACTTTAATAAAGCAGCCCCACATACTCTAAATTCTTGGCATATTTTCTTCTAATGTTCCATGGGTTCCATCTGATGATTTTGGAGTGACAACTCTTGTTTATTATTTTTCTCTTGATTGAAGTTCTCATTTTTCTCTTTGGTTAACAGTTTATAAAAGGCCTCATTTTTCTGTTTAATATCATGAAGAATTGATTCCATAGAATAGCCAAATTCAATTAAGGCACACTCCTTACCTTCACGTTCATAAACATGCCCGAAGGAGTGTATAGCAACAAGTTGGTGAGCTGCATTAAACACTGGGGAGCCAGAGGACCCATCCATAAAACAAGTATCATAACTAAGTGCATTACTGCTCCAAGCCACAGGTGGGAAACTTTTTGAGGTAAACATAGAGAAAGCAAGGTCTGAGTACCTCCCTACGCGATCCACTATAGTAATCACAGCACACTCATCTACTTGCTTGACCTGGCCTTCTGGGTGTCCAATTAAATAAAGCAAACCCCTAGGTGGCAAAGAGGAAATTTGTTCAAATAGACCTGGAGGAAATCCATTTCCATTTGCTCTTAGTTTTAAAATGGCATAATCCAGACCTTTATCATACACTTCAAACCATGGCTCAATGGAAAACCATTCTTTAGAAGAAAAAAGGGATTCTTTATAAATGAAAGTTACCTTTGCACATTTGCTAATTATATCTGGCCACAAACTTGGATCTGTGCCTTCTCCCACCATCAAGTGTACAACATGTTGACAGGTGAAAATGTAACCATCATTGAAGACAAAGCAAGTAGCATTGCCTTTGTCCCAATAGATGAGCCCGACTGACTTACTACGTTGGGTACGAAACTCATAGTCTGCAACTGTAGTAGAATTTTTAGTCGCTTTTGCAAAGTTTTTTTCATATATGTCAAATTGTTGAGATGGTGACAGTTTGTTTTTCCTCTGTTCTTCCCGAAAAAACTCTTTCATATGAAGTGCATATTTACTAAAATTTGGATATTGCTGAATTATAACTTTATCCAACATTTTGCAATTCTTTAGCCAGGGATCAGTTGTCTTCTCAGGAATATCCCAATTAATAGCAGATTGCATAACCAGATGTGGACTTTGCTGAATGAGTGAGATTTGTTTCCTGTATTTTATTTTGTAATTTTCCTGATAATGATTTTTAATTTCGGAAATTGTCCGGCGTTTTTTATCTTCAATATCATGTCTTAGACTTTGAGGTTTCTGGCTGTATTCTATATCTTTAGTGTCTCCATCTGTCTTTGGTTCGAGGACCTGGACCTGAGATGGCATCAGATCCTGGGGACTGATTTCACCAGTGGCACTTTCATTCTTCTGCTCAATTTTCTTATGGGTATGTTTCTTGACAGGTGGCTTTTTAGGAATTTCCATTTCTAAGGTTTTTCCAGATACGTCCTCCACTCTGGACTGTTTTTCATAAACCTTCTTATGATTTTCTATGAGTCTCCACTTTAATTGGTCCAGATCAGACCGAAATCGACCATCCTTACACAGGGCTTCTTGGATAGTCTCACCCTTCAAGGCATAGACACAAAGTGTACTTGCCTTTTCATGAAATCCCCTGATCTTCACAATATTCTTAGTTGCCTTCCCAATAGCCACAACTTGAAACAGAATGCATTTGACATCACTGGGATTTTTATATAGGCGTAATAGCTGATCAATTTCCCCGGTGGAGGAAGTATCATTTTCTTTCTTGTGATCATTTTCCCCGGTGGAGGAAGTATCATTTTCTTTCTTGTGATCATTTTCCCCGGTGGAGGAAGTATCATTTTCTTTCTTGTGATCATTTTCCCCGGTGGAGGAAGTATCATTTTCTTTCTTGTGATCATTTTCCCCGGTGGAGGAAGTATCATTTTCTTTCTTGTGATCATTTTCCCCGGTGGAGGAAGTATCATTTTCTTTCCTGTGATCATTTTCCCCGGTGGAGGAAGTATCATTTTCTTTCTTGTTCTCCTTTCTTTTATCAAATAATATTTTTAAATGAGAACGTGTAGGGAGGCACTTGAGAGGCATTCCTAAATTTACATATCCTCCTATTGTTTTCTCTTCATAAGCAATAATGTCCTTATTAAAATGCTTCTCCATCATTTCACGGAAATTTTCATTAGCTGTCAGAGCTGAGTAGATATTCTCATTGGGTTCACCAGATGCTGTATACACACTATGGTCTAATTTTCCGAATCTTTTATCCAAAGTAAAAGTGAAATAACACTTTTTACTGTCTCTACCATTTGGGTTCCGAGTTTTAAGACATGTTTCATGCCCACTGACTTCGCATTTAACTGCAATGGTGCTGCCGCATCCTCTGTTGTCAGATGGAGAATGATCACCAGGTGTGCCAGCACACGTCTGCTCCATGCCAGTACCCTTAAGAAAGGAAAGATGAAACTTTCTATCAGAATCACCCTAAATAATAGTGTTTCATGTTCTTATAATTGGAAAAGTAATTGATAATATGATGGATAGTGAAGAATGGAGAAAAATGTCCATCATTAGTCCATTGCCAGAGATAAACATTGTGTATTTTGTTTTTTCCCCTAAGGTTTAATATGCAGATATAAATCTTATGTTACTTAAATTATATTATTCTGTCTAAGAGTTTATTTTTCACTAAGGCATCCACTAGTGCTTTCACTTCTGTAGAAGACCTTTGAAAACACAATATGATATTTTCGTGTACAATAATTTTTAATCCATTCCCCTTTGCTGGATATTTAGAATGTTTCCAATGTTTTACTACTCTGATATGATAAACAGTTTTACACTTAAACATTTCTGTCTGCCCATCTGATTATTTCCCTAGACCAGATTCCTGGCAGTGGAAACACTGAGACTAAGCTTATAAATGTATTTCACAACAAATCCACTGTCAAACCGCTTTCTAGAAAAGTCGCATCAACTCACCCCCATTGTCCAACAAGATTAGTCTGTGGTTTAATAATAATTTCAGTATTATCATTTTAAATGTTTGCCAATTTGTAGATGAAATGTCATCTAATTTGACTGTTTTTAAAATCTGCATTTGTTTAGTGACTAGTAAAGCTGGACATAATACATCTTTTGGACTGACTAGTAAAGCTGGACATACTTAATACATCTTTTGGACTTTTGAAGCATCATCTTTCAAAAATTCCCATTAAACATCTGTTGAGTTTCTATTGTGTATATGGTATCAGCAGCACTAAAGAAATATAATAAAATGCTCGATACATCACAATATTGGCTAGATACATAGACAGGTATACATATTCAAATACAAATAAATATACATATTCATATACAAATAAATAAACATTCTTTTCTCTGCACACTAAAATCATTTATGTCTGGCTCAGTTTAAATTAGTATTTTGCCCATTTTTGAATAAAAAAGTGTGCTGGTCAAAAACTGGGCTCTGATTGATTTGCCTGGGTTCAATATCCTCACTCTGAAGTCCTTTGCTTTCTGAAAGTTGGGTTTCATTGTTTGTTTTGTTTTCATTTGGAAAGAAGAGATGGTGATAACATCTACCACAGATAGTTGCATTTAGTGTTAAATGAGATAATCCATAGGAAGTGACAAGCATAATTCCAGGTACATAATAATTTCTCAGTAAATATGAGCTCTGTTACTATTAGACCTGCCTATATTTCCAATATTAAGTGTCCATACTGTTGATTAGCCAACCTGTCTAACAAGGCATTTTTTGAATTAATTCATACACTATTATTTCATGCTACAGAAACACATGTGTGGATGTTGCCCCCAAACATATTTGGAACAACACAAGCAGGGACCATAACTGCCATTCTTTATCAACAGTCCTCTCCCAGGACCCTAATGTAGCACCATGGCTATAGAATGCTGTTCCAGCCAAGAGGTGTCAAGTGCACACATACCCGTGAAACTTCAGGTCTGGTACTCTGGTCATATTCAGTAGCACTGAATGACTTGTTCTCTTCACGTTTCACGGGATTCATGATGAGTTCCAAGAGACTCTAACACACTTCCACTACTGGCAAGATGAAGATATAGGAACAGGCTTATCCTCACACTTGAAGTCACTAAAACGACACAAGATATACAAAATGACAGCTTTCAAATACTGGGCAGCAGGCAGCTCAGAACCATGACCTCTGATCCCTGAGAGTGGGAGTGAACTGAGGTAGCCCCACGGATGTCTAGCTCATTGTCTGGGACAGTTTCCAGGTCACAACTCAGGATAGGGAGTCTGGCTGTTTCCCAACTTGAGAATACAAGCTGAGGGTCATGAGAGGCCTAGGTGGTTCAAGTTTGTGAGTCAGAGTGCTAGAGAGAAGAGAGCAGCAGCTGTATAGACAGAGAGATGGAGAGTCGGAGACCTGCAGTGTGTTCCCCTAGAAATTTCAGCTAAGTCCCTGTCAGTGCATGGCAGCGATGAAACTGTTGGAAGCCAGGGGAAGAACTCCACAAAGGGAAAAGATAAACCAATTCTGAGATGCAGACCGGGCTGAGAATAGTTTCTGTGCCCCAAGGTCAAACTAGAAAACTTTATAATTCAGGAGCTAGTGAGGCAGAATACTCAGAAAGCTGTTGCCTCCACAGCTGGACAAAACCAGCCCTCCTGCAAAAGCCTGCTATGGTGCCACCTGACAAACTTGCCAAGCAAGATTTGCAAGGATACAATTGTTTCCAAGGACAGTAACTGAGTGCGAGAACAAAGCTGAAAAACACCGACAGGAATACAAGCATCTCCAGCACCCCCAACATATAAAAGTAACCAAGCTTGCTTACCAATCAAAAACGATCAGGGATAAAAGAAGCAGGAAAATATTGCCAGTAATGTGGAGAGCGATCAATGAACTGAAACAGACCCAGAAGAGACACCTGTGACAGACTGGTAGACAAGAACATTAAAGCAGGTATTACCTTGGATTTCTGGCCAAATGGAGTGAGTGGCCGGGTTTATCCACCTTTTGTCTGAAAACTAAAGAAGACAAAATGGGCAAAATATATGAAACCCTGATTGGCAAGAAACTGGACACCATGCAGTTAGGGGCAGTCACAAATGAAGCACACCCTATGGTTACTAGGGGTGACTGCCTGGAGACATTCCAGGCCAGGCTGCAAGGAAGGAAAGCAAGGCAGAGTGGGTTTGAATTCCTGTTTGGAGGAGATAAAGCTGGCAGACCAAGGTGGTCTCTGTTCACAGGACACGCAGAGTTATATGTAGAGGGCTCCTCTCAGGTGTTCAGCTGAGAAGGCAGAGGGCAGCAACGGTGGAGACTCCTTATGGGCAGGAAAGGACTCCTCTCCCCCAACAACAACAAATACAATTAGATGGCATTTTCCACAAAACCTCTCTCTACACACCACCTGGGCATCTCAGCCTCCTCATTTGTAAATTAAGAAACTTGGCTGATTAAATGTTGTGCCTGTGAGCTACCTGCAGTGGACTTGTGACCAAGGAAGGTAGGGGACCCCACCCTCCAAGATTACCTCGCAGTACTTCAGGAGTGCAGTTTTGCAATTTGTACTTTTTAAAAAGTATATATTTTTATTGATTTCAGAAAGGAAGGGAGAGAGAGAGAGTTAGAAACATCAATGGTGAGAATCATTGTTCGGCTGCCTCCTGTACACCCCCTACTGGGGATCAAGGCCACAACCCCGGCATGTGCCCTTGACTGGAATCGAACCAGGGACCCCTTAGTGCGCGGGCGATGCTCTATCCACTGAGCCAAACCAGCTAGGCTGCAACGTGCACTTTTAATAACACACCCTACCCCACTCCAGCTCTCACAGCAGGTCTGTTGAAACAGCTGCCTGGACCATCTCAAGTGACTTTCCAGGTGTAAAACTCTTGACCTTGAAGGCCAGGAGCTGGAAGGGGGTTCCTACAATGGGCCACCGCCCACCTGGAAAATGCCTCCATGTCAATCACTCCTTAAGAACTCTAGGTCCCACTCAAATGCAAAATAACCACTCACAGAAACAGAGAATCTGCCCCAAGAGTGCTGGTGACGGCTGCACTGGGAGTCACAGAAGCTGCAGAGATGGCGCTCAGAGGGCTGTAAAAAAACCTCTGCGGCGCAGCCTGCAAGTGGAAAAGCTGGAGATCCAGACAGGGGCACCGCTTCTGGCCAATCGATGGCGAGGTAGCGGCCGCCAAGCGGCTTGGCGGGAAAGGACGCCAAGCGGCTTGGCGGGAAAGGACTCCAGGGCTGGCAGGCGGCAGGGCTGGTCCAGAGACAGGCCCGCGCAGCCGCCGTAGGGATCAGGACGAACCCGCTGCGTCCCGCCCATCCACTCGCTCCCACTCTCGGTCCACCGCCAGCTTTCGTTTTCTGGACAAACTTTGAGCAAGTGTGCCTCTCCATCCCTTCCCCACCCCTCCGAGTCCGCTGTGGCCGCTTGAGGAGCTGAGCCAGCGCGGGGAGGGCGTGGGAGGAGCTTTCCCTGGGCTCTGATTGCTTGTAGGTGGCCAGGAGCGAGGAGCGGAACAGCGCGCCCAGGACCTGAGCTGCGGGGCGAACAGCCCACCAGCGCTGCCCCAGGGCGCTTCAGGCACTGCGAGGGGGGCGGCTGCGGTGGGACTAGCATCCCGGGCCACACCTGGTGGCCGCTGCGGAACCGCCCAGACTCCACCGAGGCAGCGGTCTGGATCCCGAGGGCGTCTGTCCATGCCCTGCGCTCCACCAGCTTCCAGGGGACCAAAAGGCCCTAACGCAGGCAGCAAGCAGCCCGGTCCTGCGGTGGCGTCTGTGGGACTGGGCCGCCGCCACTCCACCCTAAAGGCAGGAAAGAATCACCCCCGCCCCCCTCTCGCCCCCCCAGCAATAACTAAAATTAGAGGGTGTCTTTCCTCAAACTCTCTCCCTGTACCCCGCCCGGGCATCGCAGTTTCCTCGTTTGTAAATTACGGAGCTTGGGTCAGGTTAAACTTTGTGCCCGGGAACTACCCACTGTGGACTTGTGACAAAGGAAGGTAGGGGATCCTACCCCCAAGATCTCCATGCAGTACTTCTGGAGTGCAGTTCTGTGTAGCGGGCTGCCTGGGAAGGCACATGGGCATTTCTTTAAATTATTGTCAGCTGAGTCCGAGGCTATTGGCAGAGCCGCGTCTGGTCTGGGTTACACCCTCCCCAAGAAGGTGGGGGGTGTTATCAGTACTGACTTTTTACCTTTGTCCAGGTGTCAGGGAGTGGGCTTTGATATGTAAATCCAGGCAAGCACCAGGAATGCTAGGGCCTATTCAAGAATGCAAATAAGCTCCTTTGATGCTAAGTTTTGGTGATACTTCCTGGTATTTGGGGGTATAAAATAAACTTGCTGCGTGGGCTCAGGGTCCCTGCCTCTCCATCAGAGGTGGCAGCGGTTCCACCTGGCTCCCAGCTTTTTAAATCTATCTCTGCGTCTTCCTTCCTTCCCTCTCTTCCTCCCTCCCTCCCTCCCTCCCTCCCTCCTTCCCTCCCTCCCTCTCTCCCTCCCTCCCTTCTATCCCTGGCTGCCTCCATTTAGAACTGAGAACTGGTTCGTTCATCTCTCTTTCCGTGCTGGACGCAGAAAAGGGAGATCCCCGCCGCATCTGGCCCCCGCCATTCTGCAATTTGCACTTTCAACACCCCCACCCTCACCCCCAGCTACTCGTGGCTCCCCATTGGAACAGCTGCCCCCTGTCCCCCTCCCTCTCCTAATGACTTTCCAGGTGTAAAATTCTTGGCCTTTGAAGGTGGAGAGCAGGAAGCCGGTTCCCACCATGAGAAACCGCCTATCCCTCTCTCCTCCTACCCCCAAAACGTCCATGCCAATCACTCCTAAGAACTCCAGGTCCCACTCAACTGCAGAACCACTCACGGCAGCGAAGAATACACTCCAACCCTGCTGGTGATCGCGGCACTAGGAGTCGAAGATGGCGCTCCTCGGGCTGTTGGGGAAGGTCTGCTGCCCAGCTGGAAGCGAGAAAGCAGACGCTCTAGGGGGGCACGGCTTCTGGCCAATAGACGGCCAGGTTGCGCTGCCAATTTCCTGGAGAAAGGGCGGGCGGGCTGGGGAGTGGCAAGGCAGGGTCCCGGACATGCCTGCACAGCCACCCTAGGGATCCGAAGATCACGCGGCGTCCCACTCATCCACTTGTTGGGGACTGATAGATCCTCCCTTCCCCCAACTGATGGACAGAGAATGACATAAACTCCACCTGCAGCCCGAACATTCCTGAACACCTAACCAGGCACCTTATATGGACTGTACATTGAACCACCAATCAGCACCTGCCAAATACCCTAAACCCTGATTCCTAAGTCCCTAATTATGTGCCTTATATGAAACCACCAATCAGCATGTGCCCAGTACCCTAAGCTCCATCCCTTCCCTTTCCTCCCCTCAAAAGGCGCCTTCACCCCAGCACATGCGCTCTTTTCCATCTGGAAGATAGTCCGGCAGGGTCTTCTCTAATAAAGCCTGTGTCCTGGTCTCCGGCCCTCTGTCTCATCTTTCAGGGACAAACTGAGCAATCGTGCCCTCCGTCCCTTCCCTGCCACTCTGGGTCCACTGTCGTCGCGGGGAGGGTGTGGGAGGAGCTGGGAGACCCACGATTTCAGGGACCCTGATTGCACAGTGGCACGGCTTCCAGGAGCAGGAACAGTGCTCCAGGGGACCAGAACCGGGGGGCGAACAGCCCGTCGAAGCCCCCGGTATTCGCAGTAGTAGGTGCCCTTCAGATGCTGCGAGGTGGGCGGTGGCCTTGTGACAAGCATCCCTAACCAGACTTGGGGGCTGCTGAGGAAAATCGCCCAGACTGGACAGAGGCAACAGTCCAGATCTCACAGGACGTCTGTTCATTTGTGCCTTGCGCTTCACCAGCTCCCAGGGGACCAATGGCCCCTAAGCAGGCTCCAAGCAGCCCGCTTCTGTGGTGGGGTCTGTGGGACTTAGGCACACCCATTCCATTTCCCCCCCTTCCCCGCAGGCAAAGGAACCAACTTGTCGGAGGGGCTCATGCACAGCTGACTGTGCCCAGCAGTAGGAAGAAAGGCCAGCACCACACTCCTGGTGTCCAGGATGCACCTTACTAGAGGGTCCTGATGGAGGACTCCAGAGTCAGGCATCTCCCAACAGATGATCAAAGGGTGCTTTGCAAGGGGCTGGAGGAAACATCTTACTGTTTAAGAACCCGAAGAAGAGCAGATGCCTTCAGTATTGGGTGCTATGTTAGAACAGCTGGTCAAAGAGGGGGAGAATATAATTGGTAGGTGATGATGCTGACAAATCTTTTGCAATTTACAGAGAAACACTAGTAGATGTTGATGTGAAAGCTGATGGTGTTGGTGGAATAATCGGGAAAGCTTCCCCTAATTTGACCTGAAGTAACATAGACACAGAACTGCCATCACTGCTTTGATTCTGGGTACTGGGTAGGGTTTGCAGAGAGCACACTTTAAGAGCATAGTTGTAAAAGTAGTATGAAAAAGGTTAGAAAAAATAAGAAAAATGGAGTTTTATAAACCCCAATTATTCTTTAAATTATCCTAAAGTTGTACAGATAACTGGTCCCAACACGGATACAGAGGTGGAAAACAGATTATTGTAAGAGGGGACTTCTGATTCTCTCTCTCTTTGAATCTGTAGATGTTAAAATGTTAGGAGGAGTTAGAGGTGGTAGAGAATGGTGCTGTGGAAATTGTCTGACATCTCTGGGGACAGAATGTGCCCAGAAATCATTTATTTATGGATGTGATGTTCCAGAAATGAGACAAAAAGAGGGACCCTCAATGAGTGCTTTTGACTTGAGCAACAAAAAGATAAAGTCTCTGAGCTAATATGGGAAAATCTGAGGAAGGGGCTGCTGTGTGTGCTAGGAATGGTGTGTGTGTGTGGGGGCACACACGCTTGAGTGAGTATATCAGTAATTCTGCGTTTGAAGTGTTGACGTCCATGGGTTCATGAAGCAGTCACTATCCAAAAGCACTGGCTTGTTCCCTGACTTGGGCAGGCCTGGCTTTATTCTCCCCGCCTCCCCCCCCCCCCCCATTTAAAAATATTTTTATTGATTTCAGAGAGGAAGGGAGAGGGAGAGAGAGATAGAAACATCAATGTTGAGAGAGAATCATTGATCGGCTGTCTCCTGCATGTCCCCTATTGGAGATCTAGCCTGAAACTCAAGCAAGTGCCTTTAACCGGAATGGAACCCAGGACCCTTCAGTCCACATGCTGGCACTCTGTCCACTAAACCAAACCAGCTAGGGCCAGGGCTGGCTTTAGTATTTGATGCATTCCCACCCCTTCCAACAATGTGAGTGTTCTTTACCAGTCTATGGGGCTGGTAAAGACCACACTCAACAGTAAATTTACTTTGACACAACAGTAAATTTGCCCCACCACCTGCCACTTGGCCGTAAGTATTCTTGTCACATTTATAATAAAATACAAACTACTTGCCATATACATCCAACAAGGTGCCTAATTTCAATGGAAAAAATATACTTGGGTGAGGATTAACAAAAATAAATAAATAAAAATATGCAGATTACTGTGCCTCACCCCAGACCTATTGAACTTAAATACATAGGGGTTAATTCCCAGAATCTATATTAAAAAAAAAAGCTACCCAAATAATAAGTTTGAACAAAATTGAAATGGGAAGAACAAAGAGACAGACTTCCTTAATTTACAAATAGGGAAGGGAAACCCCAAGAAGAGAGAGAACTTGCCCAAGGTCTCCCTGCAGGGACTAATAAGCTGAGAGACTCTAAGGTCAAACTCCTCCCAGACACCCCTGCCTGCTACCCCAAATAGTCCTGTGGCCATAGGCAAACTATCCTGTTTCCCTCTAGGAAGTCCTTGATAAAATTAGGCACTTTGGAAAAAGGAGTCAACAAGAGAGAGGATTCAGGGAAAGGGTCTGATCTCTGGGCCTCTTGGTTTGGCTGCCCCTAAGTTGTTTGCTGGAAGTTTAGAGACCCCACCCCAGTTTTCTCTCAAAGAGGGGGCAGCTTATAAGCCCAAGTGAGGTGACCCTTCTGAACTCATGGAAGAAGAACAATTATTTTCCAAGACTGTTGCATAATGTATGTGTTACCAATAATTCTACTTTTGACATGCAGAACAGGAGATGCTAATCCACTCCAACTGGAAGATGAGGAAGGAAGCAGAGGGATTCGGAATCAACATGTAACAGTGAAAGCCCAGGGAGGGTCAAGAAGAGACAGGGACTGAACATGGGAGGGAAGAAAAACCAAAAGACAGCGAGAAAGAGAGAAGCTTGGGCTTATGATGATAATGATGCTGGCCATTAACTGATAATTACACTTGAGGTAAAGTGAAAAATTTTAAAAGGGGACAAAAGTTCACAGAAAGATATCTCAGCAGAACACAAAGGGAAAGACTGCCTTGCCTCCAAGATCCTCTGTTTCTTGGGCAATGTGTATATTTTTAGCTCCTACTAGACCACTTTTGTCCATCTGCAATGGCATCCCAACCAGCACACCCCTTCTGCTAATCCCAGAGTTTCCTGGCTCCTTGAGCCTACCTAATAGCTCTTCATTACCAGTCACTGTTGCTTGGAGTAATTAGCGAGATGCCATTTGAAGTGGCCATCCTCCATTTCTGCGTTAAGTGTAAAGCTGACCCTCATAAAGAAACCAACTGCCTGGAGCTGGCGGGGTCTGGACCTGTAGGTACAGAATAGAGCAGGTGTTGTGGCTGTGCTCTGAGAGCTTTGATGCAAACCCACAGCAACTTGGCAGTAGTGACAGAACAGGCAAGGCTTGAGGAGTCTGAAGAGCCACCAAGGAAACCTCACCTTCAGCTGCTGTTGAAATTGTTCAACACCCTTGGGGACACAGTGTTTACCCTGAAAAGGCCATGATTGCACATTCCCTTGAAATTAGGCACCTTGTTGGATGTATATGGCAAGTAGTTTGTATTTTATTATAAATGTGACAAGAATACTTACGGCCAAGTGGCAGGTGGTGGGGCAAATTTACTGTTGTGTCAAAGTAAATTTACTGTTGAGTGTGGTCTTTACCAGCCCCATAGACTGGTAAAGAACACTCACATTGTTGGAAGGGGTGGGAATGCATCAAATACTAAAGCCAGCCCTGGCCCTAGCTGGTTTGGTTTAGTGGACAGAGTGCCAGCATGTGGACTGAAGGGTCCTGGGTTCCATTCCGGTTAAAGGCACTTGCTTGAGTTTCAGGCTAGATCTCCAATAGGGGACATGCAGGAGACAGCCGATCAATGATTCTCTCTCAACATTGATGTTTCTATCTCTCTCTCCCTCTCCCTTCCTCTCTGAAATCAATAAAAATATTTTTTAAATGGGGGTGGGGGGCAGGAAGACAGAGAGAAACATCGATGTGAGAGAAACACATTGATTGATTGCCTCCTGCAGGGCAGTGGCCAGGGAGGAACCTGCAACCAAGGTATGTACCCTTGGCCAGAATTGAACCTGGGACCCTTTGGTCCATAGGCTGTTGCTCTATCCACTGAGCAATACCGACCAGGGCTAATCTGCATCTTTTAATAAGCAGAGGCATCAACAGACCTGCCTGGGAAACAGACCAGTGCTTTGCAGAGCTCGAGAGGCACCAGCATCTTCTAGCCAGATATTAGAATGCGGTCTTAAAGCTCCTTTTGCAGACACTCTGATTCAGAGGGGCTAGACTGTGTCCCGGTAACTTGCATTTCTCAAGAGGTGATGGCATTGATGCTGGTGACCATCCTTAATGCCAGTTGTTAATTTCATTGGTCAAAAAACTACTGTAAGTACATTACAAATATTAACTCATTTTATCTTCATAACAGTCATAGGAGGCAGCCACAGTTATCCCCATTTCAAAGGAAACTGTGATCATAGAGACGTCAAGCAATTGGCCTCAAGACACACAGCTATTAGTAGAGCCAGGATGAAACCCAAGTAGCCAGGCATGGTGACACTGCTGTCTCCTCTATTATTCCAATCAGCCTCCAACACCCCAGCCTACTTCTTGGCCCTGCTCCCGTGTAACCCCACACCCCGCTGCCCCCATCCATTCCTCTGTGACACCCTTCCTCCCCCGCACACCCCCCAGCGCCTTGGATCTCTAATTTGCAGCTTCAAGGACCACCCTGGCACTTGCAAATAGAGCCCCTAAGAACCACGCCCAGCCCTAGGCCAGCAGCATTCTCTGCAGCCAGAAGCTTATTCAGGAAGGATGAAGTTCTGCCTCTGGACTGCAGATGACGACAGAGGATAAGACTGATGGAACCGGACACTACAAGGAGGCAGGGAAAGGCGACATGAGGATTGACACAAATGATGGCCAATGGCAGCACGGTGTCGGTTTGCCCACTCTGATTCTTTGGTGTCCAAAAGCTTTCCACCGCTTTAGGGTAATGCATTTGTGGCATGGAATGGAAAGGTGGGAATGGGAGATGCTGCGTCATGTGCTCCCCAAAGGTGCACATGTTATTCCAAAGTTGCTCTAGCTTATGTTAGCTCAACCTCCCCCCTTCCCCCTTTCCCCCTTCCCCCCTTCCCCCTTCCCCCTTTCCCCCTTCCCCCTTCCCCCTTCCCCCCTTCCCCCTTCCCCCTTCCCCCTTCCCCCTTCCCCCCCTCCCCCTTCTAATTTACCCTCCTCTCAGTTAAGCCCCAACTCAACTGTCTCTGACGAAACTTGTGTGTTTGTAAATCTGTGTCCTTAGAGTTTTTGTAAAGGCTAGCCTCATATTTGTAATTTCCGGTGCTTCGTGGGAGTGTGTGTGAAGAGATTAGAGGAAGATTACTTGTGAGGCGTGTTCACCAAATGCCAATTCCTAAGATTGTCTCATTTCATCCACTTTCTAGTTCACTCATTTTCTGTTTCACAGATTAGGAAACAAGGTAAATAAATTGCCTAAGAGCAGTCCTTGAGTGATTTTGACTCATGTCAGCAGCCAAAGTCCTAAGTCTTTTCTTGTGTCTACCCATTCATCTATTCATTATGAGGGACCAACCGGTAAGGCATGGGTCTGGCTGCTATAAAAAATACAAAAGAATAGGTTTCTGCTGTAAAGTAGAGGAGATAAAAAAGATATGCGCACAGGATATTGATACCTATTTTCCCCTAGATAATATGATGGGGTCTGAAGATACAGACATGGATAAAAATCTACCCTTCCCTTTCTAAAAATCATGCCTTAGGCAGCAGTAATCTCTGGACTTTTCATTTCCCACCCCTGTCATTTTTGATAAATTGAGCATTCACCCTGTATATGCTTACTTTAAAATATTTTTTTCGTTCAGAATTAATATATTAATTTTCAGGCACATTTCATTTCTTACTTTTCAGAATAAAATGTAAATGGAGTTTCAAGTATTTTTGTCGTTCGCCCCAGTGATCATCTTGGGCACTTCCTGGAGAGCTTCCTTAGTCTGGGACCCTCCACCACAGGAATGAGGCTGACTCTCCCTTCTTTATTCAGATCTCTGTCAAATAACAGGTTTAGAGTGAGGCCTTCCCTGACAACTTTCTTTTTTTTTTTTTTTTAAATCCTCACCTGAGAATATTTTTTCCATTAATTTTTAGACAGAGTGGAAGAGAGAAGGAAAGACAGAGAGAAATAATGTGAGAGAAACACATTGATTGGTTGCCTCTTGTACTCACCCTGACCAAGACCCGGGCCGGGGAGAGCCTGCAATCAGCTACCTGCCCTTGGCTAGATGGAACCTTTCAGTCTGCAGGCTGACTCTCTATCCACTGACCCAAATCAGCTAGGGCCCTAACAGCTTTCTATAACATATTACCCTCTTCCCCTCTGTCATCATTTGTCCCCTTATCCTAATTTATTTTTTATACTCTGTATTTCAATGTATAGTAAATGTGATTATTGGTTTAGTTTTTGCCTTCTAGTATCAGGATGTGAGCTTCAAGAGGGGCAGGAGGAGTCCTCAAGACTGGTGTATGTGAGAGGAAAACAAGAAAGCCAAAAGGTTTGGAGATGGAGGGGGAAAGCTTTGCCTAGCATCTCCCCACATCCCCTGGGGCTGGGGTGGGAACAGAGGGAAGAAAGGTCATGCTTCTCCTGGTTCCTACATTCTTGCAATCCTCAGAGCCTTCCCTCTACTCCACTTATCTGCATCCTCTTCCTCTTCTCTCTGACTTTTAGTAAGAAATAGCACATTTCCGGTCCCCACCACCACAGGTAGCAAAGAAAGTTCTGACATGCAAAGACTTTCAGTGAGACTCAGTTATAGTTCAGAGAAAGAAGCTGTCTCTCTCAGCATCTTCTCACTTTAGGCATTTGTAGAGTTGTAGACAGTGCTCTGAGCCAGAAGCCAGAAGACCTAATCTCCATACTTGGGTTTACCTTCAAAGAAAGGAATGAATGGGATGGTTAAACACCCTGTCTCCACACCACCCAATTCCCTTCCCATACACAGGAGCTATGGAAACTACGCATTGACCCTGAATTGAACTTCTTATCAAAACTGTGTCCTGAATGAATGATAAATGAGGAATCTTGCCTACTTGCAAGTTTGTGTGGACTGTAAGGAGAACATCCCAATAAACCTAAACAGAGAAGTTAATTGTGATATGATTTATAATCCATGGGCCCCAGCTGCACTGAGGATGGTAACCAGTTACACACCCCTAAAGAGCTAGCTTGACCAGCAAGGTATAAAGTTGAGCATGCAGACATGCACTCACTTTTCTGAATGAAAGTGGTGCACACCCATGCCAGTCTCACACCCAGCAGCCAAGTGTACTCCTTGCTGTGGCTGGGCCTGAAGTTCACCAGGGTCATTGCAGCCCTCCTGATGAGAAAACATATACTGCACCAGATCTTTGCAGTCCTACATCTGACAATCAGTGACATGAAGCCTTTTTTCATATGTCAATTGGTTAAGGAAGGATTCTTTAAATAGAAGTGACTCACTACAAGGGAAATTCTATGATATTGAAAGAAAACACCCAGGGTTTGGGCTCTGAGGGACCAGGGCAGATGAGCAGAGGCATTTCATTTCATCCACCACGCTCACTCTTCTGGCTGTGAAGAGGGAGAAGAATGAATCTTTTGAAAAGACGTCATCTTATTGAGATGCAGGGGGAAGCAGAGGGAGAATAGCTGGTACTTCATTTCATGTAATAGTAGAAAAATTTGAGTTCAACTCTGAGCACTGGAAAATTTTTATTGATTTAATAACAAGTAAATAAGAGAATATTATAGATAAGTAAATTTATAAGATTTTTTAGTGGAGGCAATATCCCTTTTTGAAACATTCACCTTTGAATGGACAAAGTATACTTTTCAAAAGTAACTAAAAGCATACACAAGGAAAACCAATTAATTTCATTAGATTCTCTAGACACCTGATGATTCTAGAGATAATCTATGACTCTACAAGCATGTTGTATAGTCATCTTGTACACTCAGAGTGAGTGGACATTACTCATTCATTGAATCATCGGAGTTGGAGGCGACCTGATAATGGCATGTACTAACACATGCAAGCATGAACTCGTTTTCAGTATATTTCACAGCAACGAAGCAGTTCAGTGTTTGTACATGAGATTGGCTGATCTCGTCTCAAATGAAAAGTTTTACCTCAGATATATTTCTCATAAATAGTTTTCAGGAGTCATTGAGCATGCTCAAACAGGGATGAACTAAGCCCTACACCACCTGAATTTGGGGGCAGAGGGAGGTAAAGATATAGATTAAGCTTAGGTGACATCAGGAACCAAAGAGGATAGCAGTGAGTGTGAGTGTGTGTGTGTGTGTGTGTGTGTGCGTGTTGGGGGTGGGGAGACTGCTAATGAGGGGCCACCATCCCCAGGTCCTGGAGTATGCCCTTGGGAAGACAATCTGTTCTAAAAGGTGGGTGCCCTTGCTGGAGATAAGCACTTTTATTATCATTCCTGGGCATCAATGTTACATTTTAAAAAGCCTTACCTCTGGGCGCATCGGCTACTCTTCCCATGGTGACAAGGCAAGGCATGGCTGCCAAGAATTTCCGTCGGACTGTCCCTAATTTTCCCTATGGAAACAAGAGCTCCTTCAGAGTAAGGAAGGAAGAACTGGGTCTTTTACCTACTGTCTCTTCCCTGTGTCCTACAAAGGCACAGCAAGCTCACCTTCGAAGACAGTCCATTGGGATCCATTTTGGTGCTGCCCGTACGTCCTGAATTGAGGCCCTCAGTGAAGCTAAAATAAAAGAGTCCTGTGTGAAGGGAGGATTCACATGTAAAAGTCAAGACTCAGGTGTTACTTTAGGGGAGTTGGAATCATGATACAGTAGGACTGGCCCAGGCTCCTCTGACTGCAGTGGCAAGTGTATGAGGCAACTATGAGGGAACCAAATACATGCCCCAAACACATGTCTGCCTTCTTCACACCAATAATGATATGAAGTAATGGGGGGAAAAATAAAAAGAAATGAAAACAAAAGGAATCTGCAATAGCAAAGTGGGAAACAAACAGTACCGTCTTTTGACCAGAAATTTTGAGCAGAGGTTAAACCTGGAGGAAACACATGAGGGAGCAGACTGCTGTGGAGTTGGGGACCCTATAAATCCTTCAAGCTTGGGGATGAGAGAGGTAAGAAGTGGGTGGGAGGTGGTCTAGGTGTGCTTTCATTGTGGCCATTTAGTCATCACTGTCTTTATTCCATCCTCACATCCTAAGCTGCTTGACAGCTATGGCATTTATTCACAGGCTAAAGGTATGACTGTGGGCACTGAGGCTGGACATGCAGAGCCTGCCCAATAGATAGCAGATGATCACTGAGTGGGACCAGGAGCTTCTAGACTTAAAAACTAGTCACCTGAACTCACCTGTGATGGGGCAAGCTCTACATAGCCCTCCCTCCCCCATAGATCCTATAGGTCAGCCATGATGGACAAACAGATGAACGGTCTTAAACACAAAATAAGGAGATAAAATAAGTAGATAAACGAAAATCATCAAAACATCACGTTATAATGGTATTGTGTAAATCCAAATGGGCTTTTATTTTATTTTTTTAAATCTACTTGAACTGTTACTTTGTGAGGAAAGTGTCCTAAATTCTCCCACTAGGATTGTGGGTTTACTAATCTCTCTTTGTATGCCTATGTATTTCGTAGTTACATCGTGTTAGGAAGATTAATGATCTACTTTGTGGGAGGCTTTTGTGTCTATCAGATTAAAATTTATTTTGTTACATATTGATGTTATTACCTTGTTTTCAGTGTAACGTTGTGCAACAATTTTCAACCAGTGTGCCACAGCACACTGATGTGCTGCAAAAAATTTAAAGCAGAATATCTGATCATTTAGTCAGGAGCACTGACCTCTTTCCCTTAGATTGTCAAATGAAAATATGACAACCGCCAACACAACAATACAGGAATCAAAATAATGCCTATTTTTTGTCAGATCAGCAAAAAAACTATTTTTTGGTGTGCTGCAGAATTTTAGTAATCAGTATATGCATACCATGAGATGAAAGACGTTGAAAATCGCTGGTCTATTGTATCTTTAATCCTCTTGTGTTGTTTGTTGCAGATGAGCCTTACCATGGATTCAATATTTGTGTGCCTCCCAAATTCATGTTGAAGTTCTAATTTCCATTTTGAGGTGGGGCCTTTGGGAGGTGATGAGGTTTAGATAAGGTCATGAAGATGGGCTTCCACAATGGGATTGGTGTCCCTCTATGCAGAGGAAGAGAGACCAGAGCTCTCTACATGTCCACATGTGAGGACAGAGTGAGATGGCAGCCACCTATAAGCCAAGAGAAGAAGCCTCAGAGTGACAGCTACCCTGCTGGCATCTTGATCTTGTACTTCATAGCCTCCCGAACAGTGAGAAATAAATTCCTATTGTTTAAACCACCTGATCTATGGCATTTTGTTATGGAAGCCTGAGCAGACTAATGCATGCTTCCTGGACTTTGTTTTTAAGTCAATATATGAGAGACCAGTATTTTAATAAGAAAGTAAGTTCATTTACTTTTATTGAGATTATTGAGATTTTGGATATGACTTATTTTAGTCATATTTAAAAGATCATCCTATTTCCTATGCTTTTCTGTTGTTTGTTTAATCCAGGCACATGATGAAGTTTGGGAATCACCGTGTTAATGGAGCTATGCAGGGTCAGGTATGGGGAGCTGCCAGGTAGACTGTGCAAAGGTGGCCTGAGCCCCAAGCCCTGGATGCATATCCTCTTCTAGATATGGGACCTGACCGAGGCACCATTATTTAATAGGCAAATTTAGTTGCTTTCTCTTTTTTTCACCTCTGTATTTGTGCCTACATTTTGAGTGCCAGAATATAGTTGTTTTTATATAACCCTTAGCTCCAGATTTTATTTTTTAGCTAAGACTTCTCTAGCCTTAAAAATTCAAAATATCTGATAGTTCCTCCCTTCCCCCAACTGATGGACAAAGAATGACGTAAACTCCACTCCTGAACACCTAACCAGGCACCTTATATGGACTAAACATTGAACCACCAATCAGCACCTGCCAAATATCCTGAACCCCAATTTCTAAAGTCCCTAATTGTGTGCCTTATATGAAACCACCAATCAGCGTGTGCCAAGAAGCCCCATCCCTTCCGTTTCCTCCCCTCAAAAGGTGCCTCCATCCTGGCACATGGGCTTTTTTTTCCACCTGGAATATAGCCCGGCAGGGTCTTCTCCTCTAATAAAGTCTGTGTCCTGGACTCCGGCCCTCTGTCTCATCTATCATCTGGTGCCGAAAACTGGGTGAGTGTGGACGATCCTTGGACCTAGCCCCGAGCTCCTGACTCCTTCTCTGGCTCTGCTCAGTGGCATGGTTCTGAGTTGATTGGCCTGCTCAGAACACTTCTCGAACCCTGCCATATCAGGACACGTGGGAATCTCGTCGCTTTCTTACCGGTAGGCTTCAGGGACTTTCCCGACCCTCCCTCTTTTGACCTGGAGGGGCCTCAGAGTTTTCCCGTCTACTCGGCTATACGTTCTACATTCTATGAAAGCCCTGGTGCCTGGCCGGGAAAACTCTGCTCTACTCCACGAGAAAGGTTTCGGGGTGACGACCTTGGAATCTTCTCTCGTCTCTCTCTCTCTACAGGTTGGCTGAGGAAAAAGGAGGACACTCCTTCCTTCCTCTCCAACTTTCCGGTGGCCCTTCTCTTTGGTCATGGGAACCTCTCATTCCAAACTCCCTCGTAACACACCTTTAGGGTGTCTCCTCGCCAATCTCTCGACCCTTGGTCTTTCCGGCTACATCAAACCAAAGAAACTCATATTTTTTTGTAACACTGCCTGGCCACAATATAAACTTGATAATGGCTCTTTGTGGCCTGAAAACGGCACTTTTGATTCCAATATCCTCCGAGATCTAGATAATTTTTGCAACCGGACAGGGAAAGCTTTCGAGATTCCCTACGTACAGGTTTTCTTTTTCCTCCGCTCTCGCCCCTCGCTTTACATGTTCCACCCATCAGATCCTCCTCTCAAAGTCCTCTTTGCCCTCTCAAACCTGTTCTTAACCCCTTTCTCTGTCTTCTGACTGCTCTTTTGACCCAGCGGATCATTCCTCTCCACGTGTCTCACTCCCGCCACCTTCTTACAACCCTGCCACGAAAACCGCACCCCACGCTCTACCTCTGAGAATTCTAACCACCCGCCTTCCCCTGTGCATTCTCCACCAAATCTCCGGCCCAGTGACTGCCAGCAACCAAATTCACAGGTGGCTGGCCACTCCCCTCTCACTTTCTGATCTTCCTGAGAGCCCAAATCCTGAGAATGTGAGCTCCAAAACAGCCTTTCCCATCTAACACTCATTCTCAGGCCACCCAGAGACTGCCTTCTGCAACAGCTTCTTCTATCCCCGCATCCATTCTACCCCTGAGGGAGGCAGCAGGAACTGAGGGCAGAGTCTGAGTCCACGTCCCATTCTCTATGTCCAGCCTCACAGATTGAGAGGCATCTCAGGTTTCTTTTTCCACTGACCTGACCACCTTTACTCCCCGACATATGCCGCAAACTTCAAAAAATAGATGCAGGTCCACAAACCCCTCAAAAAGACCTCGGTAACCTGACCTTTAAGGTCTTTAATAATAGAGACAAGGAGACCCAAATCCAAAATCAAAGGCGAGATCAGGCCAAGGCTGAGGCCTAGTAGGAGGCCTTCCAGCTCCTAGCCACCGCTTTCAAACCCCAAACTAAGTGCCAGTCCTCCAACCGCGGGTAAGTCAGGGGCTAAGCCTCCTCCAGGCCCATGCTTCAAATGCAGCAAGGAAGGACACTGAGCCAAGTTCTGCTCAAACCCAAGACCCCTGCCTGGGCTCTGCCCAAGGTGCGGAAGGGAAGGCCGCTGGAAATCAGACTGTGGTCTGGCTCCCCTGGGTCTGGCCTTAGCCAGTCCAGCATGGCCACCCTCTGGATCTGGTTTGGAGCTCCCAGACCTTCTGGGACTGGCCACAGAAGAAGCTGCCCAGGCCCTGACAGGGCCCCACAGACTTACATCACCAGGACAGAGCCTCGGGTAACGACTGTGGTGGCAGGTAAGCCGATCTCCTTTTAATTGACACTGGGGCCACTTATTCTGCCCTCTCCAAATTCTCTGGGACCCTTGTCCACTCCTCAGTCTCTATTATGGGGGTTGACGGATTAGTCTCACAGCCATTAGCCACCTCACGTCTACACTTCATCTTACTAAATTCCCCATTCACTCTTTTCTCATTCTACCTCGGTGTCCCGCCAGGACTACCATGCATCCCTTCATAAAACCCAATTGTCCCAAACCACAGTCACCTGCCTCAGTTTCACTCTCTCACCCCACAAGGCCGAGCCATTCCTTGGACTGTAAACGCCTTATCTCCTTATCTCCTCTATGATCATTATCTCTAGGAAAAATGCACGGTTTAAAATTCAAGTGGCTAGAGGCCTGGAAACAGGCTTTGGGGCCTGCTCCCTCTTCCCCCTGCTTTTTCTCCAGCTTCATCTTCCACTGCTCCTTTCCTTCCCTTTCTCTTTTCCCTTGGATAACAGCCCATTCTAATATTCCTTCCCACTTTCACTGCAACACAATCTCAATCACTCATCTGTCACCCCTTATTGGTAGCACCATGGTGACTACCCTCTCAGCTTGGAGTGCAGAACTAGAAAAAGGAATCTCATACCCTTTAGTCCACCTCTTCTTATACCTATCAGCTTGTCTCTGGGATCAGGGATTTTTCTTTCTCTGTGGGGAAAACACATACATCTGTCTCCCCATCAGCTGGACAGGAACCTGTACTCTCATCTATCTCTCACCCAATGTAGATGCAGCCCCCAATGATCAGTCTTTACCTGTCCCCATAACCCATCATATCTGACACAAAAGAGGAGTCCAGATAATCCCTCTCCTCCTAACCCTCGGCATCACAGCAGGGGTTGGAATTGCCATAGGGGGCTTAACCACTGCTCTACCTGTATTAGGACCTACAAGAAACATGTGGATGCCCAGCAAAGGGAAATACTGGGACCTTACCCCCAGGGTAACCTATTCTCCCCTTTCATATCACTAGTGAGGCAACTGAGACCCCTACTCTTTTCCCCCTAAAAATAACATCTAGGTCTCAGTTGTATTTCAGCTCCAGAAAAGCAGCAAAACCAGACAAGTGACACTGTGGCAGCCTCAGGACCAGCTTTTACCTCCCAAGTGACTCAACAGGATCACTCTCCAGACTTCACCAACCAGTCTTTTGGGGAAATCATCCTGCTGCACCCCTCGTCCACCACGGAAAACACTACCTGTTTTTCGCTTGCTTACCCCATGGCTCCTCCCACTATTAGGCCCACTGGTATCTATACTCTTAATTTTGCTCTTTGGCCCCTGTCTCATGCGCTGTTTCACTAGCTTTTTGCAGGACAGAATGCAGGTGTTTGCCAACCAGAAGGTGGGAGAGATCTATCTGGCATTGAATTCAGAACCTAACACCAGAATCCTTGAGACCGCGGGTAGATGCCCCTAATGATGCCCCCTCTCAGCTGGAAGTAGCTACGGAAGATGGACCTTCATCCCTTGACCTTGCCCGGACTCTCAATTTTTTTTTTAATATTACCAGAAGCCTGGAATGATAGATCCTCCCTTCCCCCAACTGATGGACAAAGAATGACGTAAACTCCATTCCTGAACACCTAACCAGGCACCTTATATGGACTAAACACTGAACCACCAATCAGCACCTGCCAAATATCCTGAACCCCGATTTCTAAAGTCCCTAATTGTGTGCCTTATATGAAACCACCAATCAGTGTGTGCCAAGAAACCCCATCCCTTCTGTTTCCTCCCAGAAGGTGCCTCCATCCCAGCATGTGGGCTTTTTTTCCACCTGGAATATAACCCAGCAGGGTCTTCTCCTCTAATAAAGCCTGTGTCCTGGACTCCGGCCCTCTGTCTCATCTATCAATATCTTTCCTTTATTTCTCAGACCACATTTTCATTGAGTCGCTATAACATCAGCTATATCTTAAGAGTTTAATAATCTGGTGTGGAATCCAAGATGGTGGCGTAGGTAAACACCTAAACTGCTGCCTCGCACAACAATTTCAAAACTATAACTAAAAGACAAAATGTCTATCACCCAGAACCACAGGAAAGCTGGCTGAGTGGAAGTTCTACAACTAGAAGGAAAGGGTAAAGAGCATTGAGATGTGCACAAGCGCTGAAAAGCTGAGGTACGGAGGCGCGGGATCTGGGTTGGCGGCAGGCGTTGCTTTTTTAAACCCAAAGGGGAGACAAGCCCCCGATTACTCTGAAATACAGTTTCTGGGGAGATGCAGGGGACCCAAACTCCTACAGGGAGAAGCTGGATTGTCCGCCACCGGGTCGGAAAGTGAGGGGGGCCTGCTTGCAGAGTTGCACGCAAGAATAATTGTTTACTGCACTGGGGCACGGGACGCAGTTGGAGACACAGAGCCGGCAAACTAGCAGCCATTGCTGTTTGCCACGCTCTAGCCTAGTGACGTCCTGAGACCCCGCCCTGCACAACCTACAAACCCACCCAAGCTCCGAGCAGCAGTGTTAGCATAAGAAAGGCCTGCCCTATGGCAGCTTAACCTAACAAATTTGCAGCCTGGATCAGACAGCTCCAAAACCTCCAAACCCCAAGCAAAGAGGAGAAAACTATAGCTCTCGCTGTAGCTCCTGCTGGGTGGACTCAGACAATAGCTGACCTGCACCCCATTGGAGATCCAGAAGCCAGTATACCTAGTGGTCAGTGTGAGACACCAGATTTCAACTCCTCACATCCATAAGTGACACATTCAAGAGGCAGACTCAGCAAGCACCAAAGCCCCACTGAAACAAGTCCTGCACCATAAGCGTGTCTCCAGCGCAGCAGTTCTTCCATTATAGACACTGCGAGTCCTCACAGCCAATTGGCCTGGAGGTCAATTCCTCCCAGCGTAGCAACAGCAATTAAGGCTTAACTACACCAAGACTTTGCACTCAGCCCACAAAGGGGTGTACCAAGAGCATCCACATCAGGTGATTGGAGAGGCTGAGCTACTGCCCCCTATAGGTCACCTACCACACAAAGCCACTCCATCAACACAGGGAAGCAGCCAAAATGTGGAAACAAAGAAACATGTCATGAATGAAAGAAACGGAGGAAAGCAAACTACTGGACGACATAGAGTTCAGAACCACATTTATAAGGTTACTCAAGAATCTTCTAAAAACCACCGAGAAACTCGATGACACTTCTGAGGAGCTTAGTAAGACCTTCAAGGACCTTAATGAGAATGCCAAAAAAATGGAAAAGGACCAGTCAGAAATGAAGCATACACTGTCTAAAATAAAGAATATACAGAAACTCAACTGTAGATCAACGTACCCCAAGAATCAAACCAAAGATCTGAAATATGAGGAAACAAAAAATACCCAACCAGAAAAACAAAAAGAAAAAAGAATCCAAAAATATGAAGGTAGTGTAAGGAGCCTCTGGGACAACTTCAAGCGTACCAACATCCGAATTTTTGGGGTGCCAGAAGAAGAGAGAGAGCAAAATACTGAACACCTATTAGAAGAAATAATGACCGAAAACTTTCCCTACCTGGTGAAAGAAATAGACTTACAAGTCCAGGAAGCTCACAGAACCCCAAACATAAGGAATCCAAAGAGGACCACACCAAGACACATCATAATTAAAATGCCAAGGGCAAAAGACAAAGAGAGAATCTTGAAAGCAGCAAGAGAAAAACGGTTAGTTACCTACAAAGGAGTACCCATACAATTTCTCAGCAGAAACTATGCAGGCCAGAAGGGAGTGGCAAGATATATTCAAAGTGATGAACAGCAAGAACCTACAACCAAGATTACTCTACCCAGCAAAACTATCATTGAGAGTTGAAGGTCAGATAAAGAGCTTCACAGACAAGAAAAAGCTAAAGGAGTTCATCGCCACCAAACCAGGATTACATGAAATGCTGAAGGGTATTCTTTAAGAAGAGGAAGAAGAAGAAAAAGGTAAAGATAAAAATTATGAACAACAAAATGACATCAAATACATACCTACCAACAATGAATCTAAAAATCAAGTAAATAAAAAATCTGAAGAACAGAATGGACTGGTGAATATAATAGAATCAGGGACATAGAAAGGGAGTGGACTGACAATTCTCAGGGGGAAGCGGGTGTGAGTGGTGCGGGAAGAGATTGGACAAAAATCTTACTTCTATGGATGAAGACAGTGGCAGGGGGTAAGGGCATGGGGTAGGGTGGGGTAGGGAATCAGGTGGAGGGGAGCTATAGGGGGAAAACAATAAGAGGAACACCTATAATCTGAACAATAAAGATTCATTTTTTAAAAAAAGAGTTTAATAATCTGATTGGACTGATTTATATTAAGGTGTGAATGACAAAGCTACTACAGTCTTCTAAGATGTATTGGAAGACTGTAGTAGCTTTGGAATTGGAATTTTTTTTTTAAAAGCTCACTAACATATAATTCTTTAATTGCTGGAATTGAATTCTCTACAATCATATAAACAATAAATTCTGTGGATATTTAATTTTTAAAAAATTTATTGTTCACAGTATTATAGATGTTCCCCATTTCCCCCTCTTTTACCCCACTCCACAAAGCTCCTGCCCCACCTCAGGCCTTCCCCACACTATTGTCTGTGTCCATGAGCTATGCCTATATGCATATATGTTCTTTGGTCAGTCTCTTCCCATCCCCTCCACCCCATCCCTCTGGGGTCTGTCATTCTGTTCCATGGACCTATTACTCAGATTATTTTGTTCATTAGATTACATATATAAGTGAGGTCACATGATATATGTCTTTCTCTAATTGCTCATATTGCTTAGCATAATAATCTCCAGGTCCAGCTATGCTGTTACAAAGGGTAAGAGCTTCTTCTTTTTTTTACAGTCATATAGTATTCCATTGTGTAGATGTACCACAGCTTTTTTATCCACTCATCTACCGATGGGCACTTGGGCTGCTTTTAGATCTTAGCTATTGTAAATAATGCTGTTATGAACATAAGGATGCATATATTCTCTCTCATTGGTGTTTCAGGATTCTTAGGATATATTCCAAGAAGTAGGATTGCTGGTGAAACAACAGTTCCATTTTTTAACATTTTAAGGAAACTCTATATTGTTTTCCACGGTGGCTGTACAGTCTGCATTCCCAAGGAGATGCAGGCTCCTCTGTGTCAAAAAGATTGGTGACATCAGTTTGAATATTTAAAATCTTAGAGTTAGTTTTCTTTATTTACTGTGAGGTAAGGGTTCAGCTTCATTCTTTTGAGTATGACTATCCAGTTGTCCCAGCAACTTTTGTTGAAAACACGATTCTTTCCCCCATTATATGTTTTGGCACCTTTGTTGCAAATTAAGTAAAAATTAACCTATTGTAAATAATAATAAGAAAATGTTCGTATAACCTTGGAGTAGGTAAAACTTTCCTCATTAGAAAAAGCAAACATAGAATACCCAGTGAAAAAAATAACATAATGGATTATATGAAAATTAAAAATTTTTGCATGTCTATCTGGGGGTCCTAGACTTATCAGGGTGACCACTTCATATGTTATATAAATGTTCAAATACTATATTGTATACCTGAAACCAATATAATATTGTATTTCAACTGTAATTAAAAATAAAATAAAATTTTAAAAAGCTACATCTAGAAAATAAAATCATTATAAATCGGGAAATAAAATTTTAGAACCCACCTTAAGTGTTCATATTATTCCCAATAGTCAAAATGCCTTTAAAGAATTTTAATAATGACACAAAAGCCCAGTATAAAGTGGTCAAAGGATATGAACAGATGATTAGGAGCAAGCCTCAAAATGACTGATAAACTTATGAAAATATGTTCAATTTCATTAGTCAGGGAAATGAGAATTGAGTCTGTAATAAGATGCCATTTTTTCATCCATGATTTTGGCATCAATTAAGAAAAGAGGTAACATCCAGGGTTAATGAGAATGTGAGGAAACAGTTTGTCTATTTATTGCTAACAGAAATAAAATTGGGATAATTTTTTGGGAAAGTAATCTGGCAGAGACTACTACACTTGCCTTTTGACTTGGTAATACATTTTTACAAATCAGTCCTATTGAGTTATGTGCCAGGATGTAAACATATGTGCACAGGATGTTTACTGAAGCACTGTTTGAGTGGAAAAGAACCATGAGCAATTTGAATCTAATAGAAGAATGGCTGACTAAATTTCAGTGTATTCAGTCTATGGAGTATGACACTGTTATTAAAAAGAATGAATTAGTGCTATACTGATTGACTTAAAGGGATGTCCATGCTGTGCTAAAGGCAAATTAAAAAGTAATAAAGAAAGGGAACTTTCTTCTAGTTACTAGATGGGATGCTACCCAATTCATAAATTGCTTAATAAAGCCACTTAGGTCTTTAAAAAAAGTTATGAAAGAACAGATAACAAATAGCTTTATATTTGTTAGTATGAGCAAAGTGTGGGAAAGGGGAAGTGAGAGATTATTAACTTCTTAAAATAGCATTGGGTTTTTTCACTTGTGTAGCAGCATATATTACCTAGGTCCATGGTCGGCAAACTGCGGCTTGCGAGCCACATGCGGCTCTTTGGCCCCTTGAGTGTGGCTCTTCCACAAAATACCACTGCCTGGGTGAGTCTATTTTGAAGAAGTGGCGTTAGAAGAAGTTTAAGTTTAAAAAATTTGGCTAAAGAAATTTCAATCATTGTACTGTTGATATTTGGCTCTGTTGACTAATGAGTTTGCTGACCACTGACCTAGGTGATTAAAAGTTAACAAAGAAAAAATTTAAACTTTGTTGAGATCCTTGCCCCCAAAGATTCTTATTCATTATATCTGGGTAAGACTTTAGACCTGTAGCTTAAATCACTGACTTGGTTGCAGAGTGAGCCCCCTATTTTTCGAACAAGAGAACTGAAGTGCAGTAGAAAGATTGTGCCTTTCCAAGGTCAACTAGTAAGTGGCCAAATTAAATACAGGACTAGCCCAAGGTTAGTTCTATTCTTGCTGCATACTGTTCCCAAGTTGCAAGGAAGTTAATAAAACGTTTAGTTGTTTTTTAAAATTTTTGTTTTGAACCTTTTATACTGCTATGTGGTAGTACCTTCACATACAATATCTTATTTAATATGTTCAGTAGCTCAAGTTATTATCATTGTTCAGATAAGGAAACCAAGGCTCAAAAGGTGATTTGTGTAAGACCATTCAGCTAAGACAGTGGCAGACACAAGACATGCACCACCTTGTCAAATTCCAGTTATAGTGTTAGTTCCAATCTGCCTCAAAGCTGCCTATGTTTCTTTCTTTTTTTAAAATTTCTTTATTGATTAAGGTATTACATATGTGTCCTCATCCCTCCATTAACCCCCCAACCCCTCCCCCCCACTTATGCCCTTACCCCCCTGGTGTCCATGTCCATTGGTTAGGCTTATATGCATGCATACAAGTCCTTTGGTTGATCTCTCCCCCTTACCACCACCCTCCCCTTGCATACACTATCTCAGGACCATGACTGCTGAGCTTGCCATTCTTTGGCCATACCAGTCTCCTTTGCAACATCCTTATGGTCACCTCTGGAGTCTCCCTGGAGCTTAGTCCCTAAAATTCCTCCCTCATGATATAATACATGGCATTTTTGTTGTTATAGGCATAAATTTATAAAAGGTACACATTTTAAAACTATATAATAGGGCTACTATGATTTTTAACCACGTTTTGGTCTGTCTTTGTTTTTTAATATACTAGTACCACAAAGAATGCCTATGAACCACCCACCTCTGGACCTCCATGGGACTCTTACAGCTTTGGGATCCTAGGGTTGGGAGTCCGGGAAGCTAGTGCAGCATCACCCTCTACATTCCTTTACAATGTGTCAGTGGTCTCTGGGATGCTCCTTTCATATCAATGTTCTTCATTAATCCTTAGCTGTGAAAACTGGGACACAACAGCTGCCTTAGGGAGAGGAGTGCCCAGCTGATGGCAGTTAGCAGTCACCTATTAAATCCTTAGATTCTGAGGCAACCTGACCTTGTAAGATTTTTTGGAGGACTTTAGATGGACCTAAAAGTCAAAGGGTCATTCTATCCTTGACCTAGGTTAAAACTGATTTCTTAACTTTTACTTTGAGACATTGACTGGACACTTTCACACCTCTACTGAGTGGCAATGAATTCCTGGTTTTAGTTCAACTGGAATTTGCCAAGTGATCCTTTTACTGTCAAACCTGGGGGCGTTTTTCATGGAGTCTTTCTGAGTCCAGGATCTTCTTTGCTGGCTGCTGATATATCTGCTCTGTCTCAGTATTCCTAATGAGGTTCCTCTTGACAGTGCAATGGAGCAACCTGACTCTCAATTCAAGAACCTGGGTGTGGGGTTTGGCTCAGTGGATAGAGCGTCGGCCTGTGGACTGAAAGGTCCTAGGTTTGATTCCAGTCAAGGGCATGTACCTTGGTTGCGGGCACATCCCCAGTAGGAGGTGTGCACGAGGCAGCTGATCAGTTTCTCACTGATGTTTCTAACTCTCTATTCTTCTCTCTTCCTCTCTGTAAAAAATCAATAGAATATATTACAAAAATAAAAAAGAGCCTGGGTGTGTGAGTAAATTATGCACCTCTGAACACTCAGGGAGGGATTGTTCAGCCAGACAGAGGACCTTGGACTTCTGGTGGCTTTAAATGTGGTTGTAACTCTTAGTGCCCAAAGAACACTGTTCTAGCTGACCAGTGGCTGGTGGCAAGGCATGCAGGTTTCTCTGGCTCAAAAAGATTGCTGACACCTGTTTAAATATTTAAAATCTTTGAGTTAGTTTTCTTTATATAGTGTGAGGTAAGGGTTCAGCTTCATTCTTTTGAATATGACTATCCAGTTTCCCAGCAACTTTGGTTGAAAACACAATTCTTTCCCCCATTAAATGATTTTGGCACCCTTGTTGAAAACCAGTAGACCATAGATATATGGATTCATTTCTTAACTCTCAATTCTATTCCTTTTACCTAAATGTCTATCTTTATGACAAAAGCATATCATATCGATTATAGTAAAGTTTGCTTTATAGTAAACTTTGGAATAAAAGTGTAAGTCCTCCTACTTGATTCTTCTTTTTCAATATTGTTTGGGCTATTTGGAGACTCTTGCAATTCCACATGGATTTTAAGATCAGCTTTTACATTTCTAATAAAAACTGTCATTGAGCTTTTGATATGGATTACATTGAATCTATAAATCATTTTGAGTAGAATCACCATCTTCCAACCCATGAAAAAGGGTTATCTTTTCATTTATACTATATGTCTTTTAAATTTTCTTTCAGTAATGTTTTGTAGTTTTCACTGTACAAGTCTTGCATCCATTTGGTTAAATTTATTTCTAAATATTTTATTCTTTTGATGCTATTGTAAATGAAAGGTTTTTAAAATTTATTTTCTGGATAATTCATTGCTAGTGTATAGAAATATAATTGTGTGTGTGTGCATTGCTCTTACATCCTGCAACTTTGCTGGACTTACTTTATAGCTTTGGTATATTTTTTGTGGATTCTTTGGGATTTTCTGTATGTAGAATTATGTTACCTGCAAATAGAGATAGTTTTACTTCTTTCTTTCCAATTTGAATGCCTTTTATTTTTATCTTCCCTAATGCTCTGACTGGGATTCTAGTACAGTGTAAAAGGAGGCATTTTTATCTTGTTACTGATCTTCGGGGAAAACTTTCATTTTTTTCCACCATTGAGTATGCTATAAACTGTTGGTTTTTTTAAAGTGCCTCTTATTGTTTTGAAGAAGTTCCCTTCTATTTCTAATTTGTTGAATGCTTTGTTTAAAAATCATGAAACAGTGTTAGATTTGTCAAATACATTTTCTGCATCAATTTTGAAGATCATTTTTTCTTCATTCTGTTAAGGTGAAGTATTACATTGATTGATTTTTGTACATTAAAACACGCTTGTGTTCCTGGGATAACTTACATTTGGTTATGATACATAACTTGTTTAATATGTTGCTGGATCAGCTTGCTAGTGTTTTGTTGAGGATTTCTGCATCTATATTCATAGGATATTGGCTTATAGTTTTACCAACAATTTTGAGTTTTGTGATGCCCTGACATGTAATCAAATTATGTTGAAATGTCATCAAAGTATTAGGGAATATGATGGGAAAACAAGGCGATGGCACGTGCAGAAAAGGTAGACAGAATGGCTTTTTTTTTTTTTTAATCTGCTGATCTCTTAAAACCAGCAAATTCTGCCTACTCTATTTCCTTTGCCCTACCACCCCTGCCTGGTTACAACCCTATGCTTACACCTTCAGACATTCACTCTTGGCTGTGCCTCTGAACTCAGCCACTGGCATGTGACATGGCCATGGGCAATGAGCCCAGTGACAGACTGGCAGGGCCCTTCGTATTGTGTAAGGTGCCTTCTCACCATTTCTCCTCAGCTTGCTCAGATGTAAAACAGTAAGACTGGATTAGAACATTGAAGGATTCCAACACGCAAGGATATGAGGAAATAGAGCAGGGAAGTGATTGCACGTTTACCATTATGTCATCGGTGCAATAACATATAAACCAGTGGTTCTCAACCTTTCTAATGCCATGACCCTTTAATACAGTTCCTCATGTTGTGGTTCTCAACCTTTCTAATGCCACAACCCTTTAATACAGTTCCTCATGTAGCAAACTTTAATTTTGCTACTGTTATGAATCGTGATGTAAATATCTGTGTTTTCCGCTGGTCTTAGGCGACCCTGCTAGCGGTTCTCAACCTGTTGTCGTGACCCACAGGTTGAGAACTGCTAGCAGGGTTGGTTAAGACCATCAGAAAACACAGATATTTACATTATGATTCATAACAGTAGCAAAATTAAAGTTTTGAAGTAGCAACGAAAATAATTTTATGGTTGGGGGTCACCACAACATGAGGAACTGTATTAAAGGGTCTGGGCATTAGAAAGGTTGAGAACCACTGTAAACCCCCTTACTAAAACATTCACACTCCTCATCAATTGCTTTTCTTGAGGCAAAGCCCAGGCTGATTTCCACAGAGGCCCCTGAACTTTGTCCCAGGCATATTCCTCTAAAGTTATCTTCCTTGTAGGAAGGACTGGTCACTCATTATCTTCTTTTCCCTCACATCTAATTCTATTCTTCCCAAGAATTCCAAGTGTCTTTATGTTGGCTAACTCCTTTGGAAGATAGCACTTTTACTTTTTAAACTTCATTTAAAAAAAATCTTTGTTGTTTAAAGTATGACATAAATGCACCCTTTCCCCCATTGATCCTTTCTAGCAGGCCTCTGCCTCCCACCCCCGACCCCAGGCCTTCACCACACTATTGTCTGTGTCCATGAGAGGTCTTTGGTTGATCTCTTCCCATTCACTCACCTATCCTCACCTTCCCTCTGAGATTCAACAGTCTGTTCCATGCTTCTATGTCTCTGGGTGTCTCTGGATCTATTTTGTTCTTCAGTTTATTTTGTTCCTTAGATTCCATATATGAGTGATATCATGTGATACTTATCTGTCTCTGATGAACTTTATTTAATTTAATATAGAAGACTGTAGTCGTTTATCTAAAAATTTTAATTTTCTTTATAGTTAGGCTATGTTCTATACTTTACTATATCTAGGCAGTCTTGAATTTAGTTTTATAAATGCTTTATGCTTCATGCTTCATGCAGTCTATGGTGAGAGACAAAGTAATATTTTAAGCTATTAATTTAATCAACATACTTACCCATTAGAAATAATCCATAAAAATGACAGCTAATGTTTATCATGCACTGACAGTATGGCAGACACTGTTGTAAATTGCTTTTCATATTTGAAATCTTAGTCCTTAAATCAACCCTATTAGGTAGGTACTTTTGACACCTACAAATAAGGAAATGGCTACTAATGCTGCTGGCTCTGTACTTAGAGTGAGTCAGATCATCATGACACAAAGGGATTATGTTCCTTGCCCAAAATTACAGTCCAACCAGTAAACAAACCAGGAGTCAAACCTGAAAATCCGGCTCTAATTCCCTGCGTTTAGTCACAAAACTACCAAAGAGCATAGAAACAGAAAGCAGGAGAAAGGATGCATTGTAGATTAGTGTATAACTTTTGGGGGACTTGGGGTATTTATGGACTTTCCACACTCTCCTCCTGCAATGACCACTTTCAGCCACAACTGTGCTCAGCCTGGTAGCCATGGTGCTTTGTACCACGTTTTTCTGCCACTCTGGCTGCTGTTACCTGGACAGAGGATGAACACTTAATCTGAGCTAGGCCAAACAGATGCTACACCTGAGGGATTTAAGAAAGTAGGATTCCGGGCATACCTGTGTAAGGGTGGGAGATGGAAGTTTCTGGACTAGTAGAGAAAGAGAGTCTAGAAAGGGGAAATAAAGTCATGGAGGATGAGGTTGAGAGAAGACCCAGGGAAAGCATATCTTGGGTAATCCTGGCAGGATTTACAGGCTGGAATTGCACAATTAATTGGGCTGGCTATCCTTATGTTCTGAATTTCCTTTCAAACTCAGAGATTCTTTCTAAAATATTTCCCTTTTCTTACACTGGAAAAAAAAAAACCTTCGGCTGCCTAAAATCCAAGAAATCTTAATGCATGTGCAAAATTTCTAAGCCCTAAGTTACTGCTGAAAAATTTTGTGCTTCCTCCAGACTTTTTTAAGTTATTATCTTTTTTTGTCATGATTGAGAACATAGTTGATATGCAGGTTGAAATAACTTCTCTTTGAATATATCATGGTAACAAAAGGCTTTCTTCAGGTGGTATAGCCTTTGCAAGTTTTTTTTTTTTTCTGATTCCTACATAATATTTTTGTGATTTCTTTATTTTCTATATAATTTTTATTTTCTTCTTGACTACCTATGAGATGCCACATCCACGTGGCTTAGGGTTCAGGATCTGGAGAAGGGCCATGGGCAAATGACGAAATGAGACAAGAAATAATAATTTGGCCCTAACAGGTTTGGCTCAGTGGATAGAGCGTTGGCCTGTGGACTGAAAGGTCCCAGGTTCCATTCCAGTCAAAGGCATGTACCTTGGTTGTGGGCACATCCCCAGTGGGGTGTGTACAGGAGGCAGCTGATCGATGTTTCTCTCTCATCGATATTTCTAACTCTCTATCCCTCTCCCTTCCTCTCTGTAAAAAAAAATCAATAAAATATATTAAAAAAATAAGAAATAATAATTTGAATATTGGGGCCAAGTGGAGAGTCCAATGCTAGGGGAAGGACTTCACTGGTGCCCAGGACCTGCTAACCTTTTATTCAATTTTGGATACACATATTGCCCTTAGTCAGGCAGACAATTCCAGTAACAGACAGACTATCTTAAAGATCATTAAAAATTAGTAAAGATTTACTTTGAGACTATTTGGTCAGGAAATTGCTTGAGCCACCATTGTCTCTACTAAACCAGTGGTCGGCAAACTCATTAGTCAACAGAGCCAAGTATCAACATTACAACGATTGAAATTTCTTTTGAGAGCCAAATTTTTAAAACTTAAACTTCTTCTAATGCCACTTCTTCAAAATAGACTCGCCCAGGCCGTGGTATTTTGTGGAAGAGCCATACTCAAGGGGCCAAAGAGCTGCATGTGGCTAGCGGGCCATGGTTTGCCGACCACTGGACTAAACAATCGGTGTGTAACTTTGGCCCTTGCCAGAGCTCAAGGTTCCGCAGCATTCTGGGCTCCTTGTTTACATTTTTCTGATAGTGAAGACAATGGGTAGCTTCCAACAACTACCCACTATGCAAGTTAAAAATGCTCTATTTATCTTTACTCTATTTAAATAGATCCCCCAGGTAATATTCACCTTCCCAGATTTGTTTTTTTCACTTCTTCCTCAAATGTTACAGAACATCCTCTGAGTGTAAAAGAGGAAGAGAGTAGCTTATTTAACTTTATGGCAGGAGATGAAACTCAGAGTTTATTTTGGCTGGAAGTCCTATGGCTTTTTAAGACCCTATGTACCTGATAGCTTCTTGCCCTCCTGGCATTAATAGATGGAGTACTGGAGCGTTATCATTTGAATCACCCAATACTCCTTGGGAATATTGGCTACCTTCCTCTTAAGGACATGATGTACCCTAAACCATCCCCCTAATGGCAGATCCTGTAGTTTCTGTCATTTCCTTCCTTGGCCCTTCTTACCTAAGACTCTATACTATTCCTGTCCCAGTCAACTCAGTATCCTCACCACATGAAAACTGAAAACTGCTGGGGAGGGTAAAAGCTTCAAGGAGGACAGTCTCCATGCTGGTACAGATGGAGACTTAAATATTTACAGGCTAAAATTAGTTATGAAACTATAAGTAATTTTTATGCTCTTATCTTGACAAATATATTTGTATAACCACACAATTAAGGAAATCCCAGGGTTTTAATGTGATTAAAAGCTGACCATGTATCAAAGATGCCTGGATTTGGTTATATTGAATACTAGAGGCTCATTGCACGATATTTGTGCAAGAATAGGCCCCTGGCTTCACTCCCAGCTGCCCGGGAGCCAGCAAGTCCCCACTCCCAGGCCACCTGGAGCAGGCACATCCTCGTTTCTGTCTGGAGCACCACTCCAGTAGCTCCCTCCGCCACCCCCCTTCCCTTCATAACAGGCTTCACACCACTCTGTGCCTGCATATGCAAATTAACCTCCATCTTTGTTGGGTTAATTTGCATACTCTGGCTGTGGTCGTAGCAGAGTGATGGTTAATTTGCATGTTTCTCTTTTATTAACTAAGATATTTGGGTGTTCTGTGTGATGGACCAGTGATATTTTAAAAAAATGATAAAATAAGGATCTATATAATTTATGAATTGTTAATGTATTTATTTAATAAAATTCATTTTCCTTGCTTTCACTTGATAATAATTACAAAATATGCTTTTATAAACAATTTTCACATAATTTGCATCCTTTTGACATTATTGATAAATAAGATAGACTTTCTTGAATCATTTTAGTTCTTAGATTAATTTAAATTTGGAGAAACCTCGCTCTGCTGAGATAGTAACAACTGATATTAAATTTCTTAAAGTAACATATAAATTTAGAAATAAACCACATATATATATACACACACATATATATATATGTATGTATATATATCAGACATTGTAATAAGGTGGGTTATGTAAGATAAAATTAGCATTGTAGAGATATTCCAAAGTACTTTAATCATAATCACATATCTTTCTATTTTACCATCTTTTAAAGTAACAACTACTATAGATCTTTAAAAGGATATAAATAATTGATGTCACATTTCAAGCATGTTCTTTCTATACCTGCATGGATACAATTACAGAGCAATATTAATTACTAAACATCACCAAATGTCCCTTATTTTTTGGTATGTGACTGTTGCAATATTAATTACATAATATTGTAAAATATTTCTTATTTACTTTATTATTGAAATCTCCAGATCTATGACTTGGAACACAAAGAAAATAGACACATGAAGCTTATGCAATAATGCATTACATTCAGGCTACCTGAGTGGATTTGGCAAGTTAGGTAATTTCTCTTTTTTCTTACAGTGTGTCAGTGATGGCACCACCTGCAAACCTTCATGGTATTTTGAGGGTAGGCTTTCATTTTAAAATGTGGAGCAGCATTTCCCTGAAACCTGAACAGAGTGAGTCACAAGGACAGTTGTTTAAGGTGATAGGCTGTATCATGTTAGCACAGAGAACTGGATCCCCAGTGGTGAAGGAGCTCATATGTTATTGAATAAATTTGTTTTTGTGAATATTTGTCATATACTGGTCCCTCTGAAATATGGTGCCCAGGTCAGAGGTCAGAGGCCTCTTTTGCCCAGATATAATTAACTTTAAGTTCTCCCTCCAATTATGATGCACCAAGTACATTTTGATGGTCTGCACCCCAAGGCTGTACAAAGAATTCCACAATGAGACCTTCTCCAAGTTACCAAGTTAGGTAGAGGAGTTAGGAATCTCTCACCATAGTATTATCCTTACCCATCCTGTACCTCCTGTTCCTTCTCTAAAGCAGAAACATTTAGGGGAACAATCACAGGTTTTACAACTAGACTCTTTCCTCTCTCTCTTCCCGCTTACTGTACTAGACCACTGAGAGGGTGTCCTCCTTGTCATATCCCCTTTTCTTCATTAGAACAACAACTCACATGGCCTCGATGACATAAGCAAAAGGGAAGACAAGTCTTTCCAGGCTTGATTTTTGATAAGATAGAGAGGTGGAAAATACTTTATTGTCTTATTTTGGAGAACCAGAAACTAATCATTCCTTTTTAAAAAAATTGCAATACTTTTCTAATGAAAGCCATATCTCTCCCACACATGTATGCTCCAGGTTAATACTATTTGTCAAAGCAGTATAACTACATACATCTATATGACCTGAAATCCTGCCAACAACTTTGCATGGTTGGAATAACTGTCCACATTTTACAGCTAAAGAGGCTAAGACCTAGGTTACTTCTCCTAAAGTCACATAGCTAGTTAAAAGGCAGAAAACTGGGTTTGAACAAGGGATTAAGTGAATGGAATCCTTGGAAATGTGAATAAATCAAAGGAATAATAAATGAATGACTATTAAACTTACTGCTATCATATAAAGACACTGTATCAGTTAGGATAATTGGTTGTAAGCAACTCCCTGGCTGATTAAAGTTAAAAGGAATGCATTGTGGTGGAAGAGACAAAACTAACTTTGGAAACAGAGAGTGACTATGTAAAGTTCTGGAGGCCCAAGCAGCAAGAAGTGGAGCAGCAGTGTTCTAGAAGCAACCCTTTGATCATCAGCACCCTATTGGTCTTGCATAACCCACTCAGGATTCAACATCCCCAGTGAAAGTGTCTGATTGGCTGATCTTCCCTTGATACCAGGGATTTGGAGGAATAAATCATTTTCTTGAATGAGAATGTGACATTATTAGGAAAAGGGGATGGATGCTGTGACTCCATATAAAACAATAAATACCAGCACACTGACATCATGGCAGAGAAATACTTTCTTTTTTCTTTTTCTTTTCTTTTGGTATAAACTATAAGCTTATTTTATTTTTTCCATCACCATTTATCCCCTCTATGCCCTCTTCCATCTTTTACCGATCCCCTATATTCACCATATTGTTGTCCATGTCCATGAGTCCTCTTTCTCTTTTTTTTCTCAATCCCTCTACCATCCTACACCCCCCACTAAAGCTGTTTTCCTGCTCTCTATCAAAGTGAAATAAGTCAATAAGAGAAAGACAAGTGCCATATGATTTCACTCATATGTGGAATTTAATAAACAAACTGAACTACCAAGCAAAATAGAGACAGAATCATCTATACTAAAAAAAAGCCTAGGTGGCCCTTGCACCCTTGTGCAATGCCCTCACGTCATCACAAGATGGCTGTCCCCATGTTGTCACAAGATGGCCACCCCCACATCACCACAAGATGGCCATCAGGGGAGGGCAGTTATGATCAGGTTGGCAGGGGAGGACAGTTGGGGGTGAACAGGCCAGCAGGGGAGAGCTGTTGGGGGCAATTGGGCCAGCAGGGGACGGCAGTTGGGGACGATCAGGTCTGCAGGGGAGAGCAGTTGTGGGTGATCGGGCCAGCAGGGGAGCAGTTAGGCTGGCAGGGGAGTGGTTGGGGGTGACCAGGCTGGCAGGCAGGAGAGTGGTTAGGAGCCAGCAGTCCTAGATTGTGAGAGGGATGTTTGACTGCCATTAAACTGGCAGTCGGACATCCTCCGAGGGGTCCCAGATTGGAGAGGGTGCAGGCTGGGCTGAGGGACATCCCACCCCTCTGTGCACTAATTTTGTGCACCAGGCCTCTAGTAAAAAGAATACTTTCAAAACATGCAATAGGTTCCAGAGAGTGTGCTTGGTGCAACTAATGTGTTGTCTTGTTTCATACTGTCAACAACTCTATGATGTAGACAGTATTATTGTTTAAATGTGGTAGCTCTGTCAATTGAGGCTATGGAAGGTTAAATTGTTCATTCAGTAGTACATAGATTCTAAGTTGCAGAACCTAGACTGGAACCCAGGTCCAATCTCCCAATGCTTCTGGTTTTAACAATTATTTTATTGTCTTTCTATCAATGGCTAGCAGAGGAAACTTGCAGGAGAAAGGTGGATGCAGCAGCCTGTAGTCCAAGTTCCTTTCAGTTTATTTGCTGATCTCCCAGAGATACTGAACCCAGAGCATTGTGGACTTCATTTATTCTAAACTAGCTTGATTTAAAACAATTTTAAAAAAATTTATCACCTTTTGAATCAAATAGTGTCTTATACCTTTCAGAATTCATTTTCTATAGGAACAAGTTGAACAAAACTATCTCTAAGTATTTATTTACCAGACTTCACCTTTTGTGGTCTTTCTGGAAATTCAAGCTGCCACATAAATGAGGAAACTGGCAGATAATATGGTTTCAAATAGCTGATAGCCATCTGAAGCCAAATGGTGTTTGTCTTATATTGCTTGGAGGCTCTGGGCAAAGATTTTGGAGCCTTAATTCCTGGAACCAGACTACATAGGTTTTGAGTCCTGGCTTGGCTATTTCCATCCTAAGGGATCTTGAGCAAGCTGCTTAATCTCTCTGAATCTCAATTTCCTCATCTATAACATGTAAATATAGTTATGTGTACCTCACAGTGTGGTTGTGAGGATCAAATAAGACAGCATGTCAATAAGTTAGATTGTGCCTGGTATATTGCTACTTAATAAATGCTAGTGATTATTATTCAAAACCTATAGTCAGACAACGTAGGGACATCTTTGTATTTCTATTAGTTACATTCTCACTGTCCTCTAAGTGAATGTCCATAAGCAGATTTAAAAGGCTTCTCTGGAAAACAGAAAATCCTTCTTCAGGTAGTATGAGGGAAGAGTAGAGATAGGACTGGGCATAAAATAAAAGCTATTGCAGAATTTGTTATTAAAAAACATATCAGAGAATCCAAGATGGTGGCATAGGTAAACACCTAAACTGCTGCCTCGCACAACAATTTCAAAACTACAACTAAAAGACAAAACGTCTATCACCCAGAACCACGGGAAAGCTGGCTGAGTGGAAGTTCTACAACTAGAAGGAAAGAGAAAAGAGCATTGAGAAGTACACAAGTGCTGAAAAGCTGAGGTACGGAGGCGCGGGATCTGGGCTGGCGGCAGGTGTTGCTTTTTTCAACCCAAAGGGGAGACAAGCCCCCAATTACTCTGAAATACAGTTTCTGGGGAGACACAGGGGACCCAAACTCCTACGGGGAGAAGCTGGATTGTCTGCCACCGGGTCGGAAAGTGAGGGGGGCCTGCCTGCAGAACTGCGCGCAAGAATAATTGTTTACTGCGCTGGGGCATGGGACGCAGTTGGAGACACAGAGCCGGCTAACTAGCAGCCATTGCTGTTTGCCACGCCCTAACCTAGTGACGCCCTGAGAACCCGTCCCATACAACCTACAAACCCACCCAAGCTCCAAGCAGCAGTTTTAGCATAAGAAAGGCCTGCCTTATCGCAGCTTAACCTAGCAAACTTGCAGCCTGGGTCAGAGAGCTCCAAAACCTCCAAACCCCAAGCAAAGAGGAGAAAACTGTAGCTCTCGCTGTAGCTCCTGCTGGGTGGACTCAGACAATAGCTGACCTGCACCCCATTGGAGATCCAGAAGCCAGTATACCTAGTGGTCAGTGTGAGAAACCAGATCTCAACTCCTCACATCCATAAGTGACACATTCAAGAGGCAGACTCAGTGAGCACCAAAGCCCCACTGAAACAAGTCCTGCACCATAAGCATGTCTCCAGCACAACAGTTCTTATAGACACAGCGAGTTCTCACAGCCAATTGGCCTGGAGGTCAATTCCTCCCAGCGTAACAACAGCAATTAAGGCTTAACTACACCAAGACTTTGCACTCAGCCCACAAAGGGGTGTACAAAGAGCGTCCACATCAGGTGATTGGGGAGGCTGAGCAACTGCTCCCTACAGGTCACCTACCACACAAAGCCACTCCATCAACACAGGGAAGCAGCCAAAATGTGGAAACAAAGAAACATGTCATGAATGAAAGAAACAGAGGAAAGCAAACTACTGGATGACATAGAGTTCAGAACCACATTTATAAGGTTACTCAAGAATCTTCTAAAAACCACCCAGAAACTTGATGACATTTCTGAGGAGCTTAGAGAGACCTTCAAGGACCTTAATGAGAATGCCAAAAAAATGGAAAAGGACCAGTCAGAAATGAAGCATACACTGTCTAAAATGAAGAATATACAGAAACTCAACTGTAGACCAACGTACCCCAAGAATCAAACCAAAGATCTGAAATATGAGGAAACAAAAAACACCCAACCAGAAAAACAAAAAGAAAAAAGAATCCAAAAATATGAAGGTAGTGTAAGGAGCCTCTGGGACAACTTCAAGCGTACCAACATCCGAATTTTTGGGGTGCCAGAAGAAGAGAGAGAGCAAAATACTGAACACCTATTAGAAGAAATAATGACCGAAAACTTTCCCTACCTGGTGAAAGAAATAGACTTACAAGTCCAGGAAGCGCACAGAACCCCAAACAAAAGGAATCCAAAGAGGACCACACCAAGACACATCATAATTAAAATGCCAAGGGCAAAAGACAAAGAGAGAATCTTGAAAGCAGCAAGAGAAAAACGGTTAGTTACCTACAAGCGAGTACCCATACGACTGTCAGCTGATTTCTCAGCAGAAACTATGCAGGCCAGAAGGGAGTGGCAAGAAATATTCAAAGTGATGAACAGCAAGAACCTACAACCAAGATTACTCTACCCAGCAAAGCTATCATTCAGAGTTGAAGGTCAGATAAAGAGCTTCACAGACAAGAAAAAGCTAAAGGAGTTCATCGCCACCAAACCAGGATTACATGAAATGCTGAAGGGTATTCTTTAAGAAGAGGAAGAAGAAGAAAAAGGTAAAGATAAAAATTATGAACAACAAAATGACATCAAATACATACCTACCAACAATGAATCTAAAAATCAAGTAAATAAAAAATCTGAAGAACAGAATGGACTGGTGAATATAATAGAATCAGGGACACAGAAAGGGAGTGGACTGACAATTCTCAGGGGGAAGTGGGTGTGAGTGGTGCGGGAAGAGATTGGACAAAATTCTTACTTCTATGGATGAAGACAGTGGCAGGGGGTAAGGGCACGGGGTAGGGTGGGGTGGGGAATCAGGTGGAGGGGAGCTATAGGGGGAAAACAAAAAGAGGAATACATGTAATCTGAACAATAAAGATTTATTTAAAAAAAAAACACATCAGCCCTAGCCTGTTTGGCTCAGTGGATAGAGCATCAGCCTGTAGACTGAAGGGTCCCGGGTTAGATTTCGGTCAAGGGCACATACCTTGGTTACAGGCTTCTCCCTCACCAGGCACTGGTCGGGGTGCACACATCACAGTCATAGAGACTCGCACCTCACGGCCACCCCTGCTGGCCTGGTTGCCCATGCAGCCTGCCTGTTCAGTCGTTTGGTCGTCCCTCACTAACCCCGCTGCTGGCCTGGTCGTAGGCAGCCATCTTGTGAGGGTATATGGATTAATTTGCATATTGCCTCTTTATTATATAGGATTCATTAAGTACAAGTGGACCATCATAAAAGTCTTCATCCTCATCATTTTCATGTTGAATAGGCCGAGGAGGAAGAGGAGCTGAAGAGAGCAGAAGAGGAGGAGAAGCTGGTTTTGCCATTGCAGAGGTGGAGCAGGTCAAATGGGAGGCAGAAGAGGCAGGCACACTCAGTGAAAGAAATCCTAATTTCTGTCTGACTCTTTTGCCTTTTCATTCCTCTGAAAATATTTCCCTATGGTATCAATTCTTCTCCCACCATTTGCTTTAGTTTCAGTGTCTATATCATAGAAGGGTACATGTCATCAAAGAAGTCAAAAGCAGCCTTGAATAACTGGAACCCTTCGGCCAGACTGTCTAATGTCAATTTATTTTTTGTCACTGTTTCTTCTACATCTTCCTCTGGCACTGGTTTGGAAGCATTCATCTCTATCAAGTCCTCTTATATTAATTCCTCTGGTGTGGTGTCTATTAGCTCTTGAATTTCTCTATGATCCATATGTTGACATTCTTCACCCCACTTTTCAGTATATCTAAAATCTCTTTCATGATGCCCTTCACTGTTTCTGTCACAATCCTGGAAATCATGCATCTAGAAGCATTTTCTCCAGGAGGAATATATGGCTCTCTTCAAGGCTTTTAGTGTAACAACAGTGGCATCTTTAATGGTATAACAGACTTTCATGATGCTCTCTCTATCGGGGGTCTCTTCCATAGCATTGACAATCATTTCTGTAGAGTTCTATATTACCTTGTTTAGTGATGATCCTTAAAGATCCTTATAATCTCCTTATCTAGAGGCTGAGTCAGAGACATCATGTCTAGGGGCAAGTAGACCACTTCACTGCCTATGGTGTTGAACTCCTGGGGTTCTTAGTGGCCAGGGGATTGTCCAATATAAAAAGAACTTTAAAAGGCAGTTACTTGCTGGCTAGGTACTTCCTGACTGAAGGGAAAAGCATCGATAGAACTAAGCCAGGAAAAGAGTTCTCATTGTCCAGGCCCTCTTGTCGTACAACCAAAAGACTGACAGCTGGTGTTTATCTTTCCTCATCAAGGCTTGGGCTGAACAGCTGTATAGATAAGGGCGGTCCTGATCATAAACCCAAGTGTATTTGCACAGAAGAGTAGAGTTAGCCTATCTCTTTCTGCCTTAAATCCCAGTGCTTGCTTCTCTTCCTTACTAATAATGTCCTCTATGGCTCCCTCTCCCCCCACAGTAGGGGACTTTTGTCAGCATTAAATATCTTTTCAGGCAGGTATTTTTTTCTCCTTCATGATTTTCTCAATGGCTTATGGGAACTCACTTTCCTCTAGGTCTGCCACAGCAGCTGCTCCTGTTTCTTGACTTTTGTTTGTTTTTAGAGCGAAACCTCTTTCTAAAATTATCAAACCCTTCTTCTTTGGCATTAAATTCTCCAGTTTTAGATCCTTTGCCTTCCTTTTGCTTTAAGTTGTCATATGATGGCTTTGCTTTTTCTTGAATCACATTAGAGTTTACAGGTATGCATTTCTTAGAGAAATCTTGTACCCACATAAAAGCTGCATTTTCAATAAGAGATAAAAAGGTATTTCACAAAAAGTGCAAGGTTTTCATGCCTGCTGGCATAGCTGCAGTGGCAGTTTCATGAATTTCCTTTTCTTTTCTTATAATGGTCCTTACACTGGAGTTTTTGTGTTGTTTTTTTTTTAATATTTTTTTTTTTATTGATTTTCAGGGAGGAAGGGAGATAGAGAGATAGAAACATCAATGATGAGAGAGAATCGTTGATTGGTTGCCTCCTGCACGCCTCCTACTAGGGGGTGTGGGGATCGAGTCCGCAACCTGAGCATATGCCCTTGGCCTGAATGGAACCTGGGACCTTTTAGTTTGCAGGCCGATGCTCTATCCACTGAGCCAAACTGGCTAGGGCACACTGGAGTTGTTTATCTTGAAATGGTGGGCAGCAATGGCTGCAGACTGCAATTGCTTAGTTGATATCAAGCAATTCAACTTTGTTTGGAATGTCATGGTTTTTGTTTGCTTCTCGGGAGCATTTCTAGCATCACCAGTGACACTCTGCATGGGTCTTGGCTTCACACCAAATGCAATGAAAAACAGTATTTAGTACAATTAATTTTATGCTTTTATACTGCATGTTAATGTTTGTTTACATTTCTTGTGACTGCAGATGACACCATTCTGTGCCTCTGTGTGCATATGTTTTGAAAAATTTTAACTTTTTTTATAACAGATTTGTGTATATTTTATGGTAGTGAATGATAAAATAGACTAGTGTCTAATACATTTTATGCTCTCATGATATATCTTTTTCTTAAATTTTTTCAATATTTGTAGGCTACACAGTTTCTCTGTGCATTTTTTCAAATTGCTATAAATCTCCCCCTAATTTTCCAATAAGGTTATTTTAATTAAATTTATGGGGTGACATTGGTTAACAGAATTGTATAGCTTTCAAGTGTACATTTCCATGATACATGACCTGTATACTGTATCATGTGTCCACCACTTAAAGTCAAACCATCTTCTGTCACTATATATTGAAAAATTTTTCATATAAGTGGACTGGTGCAGTTCAAACCTGTGTTGTTCAAGAGTCAATTGTAGTTTTTTCTTTACAGTTTCCTAAGATAGGTTAATTGAAGTGTGTTGTAGAGAACACATTGTGTGTGTGTTTCTCCATTTATATACCAATTCATTTCTGATTTCAGGATTTGGAAGATGTTGGTTGCCACCTCCAACAGGCTTCCTTCTTCACTTTCAGGCTTCCTCCTTTTCCCCTCATTGTAGCAGGTTCTGCTTGTGGTCACCAATATATGCATTCTCTCTCTTTTTTTCTTTAGACCACAGTTAGATACCATTGCCCAGTCTCATTTGCAGTTAAGTATGGTCCCTGAGTTGTGGCTAGTGGATTTTTAGTGAAATGATAGCACCATTTCAGTGATTGGCCCTCACTCTCTTTTACCACAAGCTGAATTGGAGAGGATGCTGAGGTCTCAGAGGAGGATAGAACTACAATATAGGAAAAGCTTGCATCCTGATAAGACTGTGGAGGGTGATATAGGCAAGAGTAAAGTTTTATTGTGCTAAATCACTGAAATGTTGGGGTATCTACTCTGGCTAATAAAATTGTCCTTGCAAAGTCTCAAAGACAAGATCTTTTAGGATACGATTTGACTATCTGGCTTCCCTCCCTTTTCTATTTTCAACATTTTTTTTCTACAAAAGACTGACAATTTGCTTATGAAAATACCAAAATGTCCAAGTTACATAAAGGCATAAGTCATAAAAGTGATTTCACTTGGGGTAGGAATATTTGGTGCAATAAGTGATTAGAAAAAAAATGTGACCATTCATACAATTCTATAGAAGTGAAAGGGTGTGTTAAGGAAACTTACCTTAGTAATCATATCTCCCAGGTATCTGGAGTTTCTAGGAAAGTCCAAATGTTATGAAATGAAATTATCTCTGAGATGTGCAATTCAATTGTACAACCATTATGAACTGTCTTTATAAATTTTTTTGATGGCTTGAGAAATTACTTATGTAATACTTATTGTGGGATACAAAATTGTGTCTTCTCAACTATGCACAGTATGATCTCAACTGTGTAAAAATTATGCATTTACTGGCAGGAATAGACCAACATTTTTAAAAAAAGAGGGTGAAATAACAGATAATATAACTACATATAATTTTGTGAACAAATTAATCATATAAAATTACCGATCTGTAAAATTTCTTTGATATATTGCATAATTCCGGAACTGACAGGCAGACCCTGAGCGATGGATGAATGGATTACTCTGACACACGTTTCTGTGAAAGAGAGGCTAAGGGACTGCTTGGCTATAGGAGCAAAAAGCCCAGTTTGCTGGCTTCCTTAAGCTTTTATTGTAACAACTTGAACTAAAGTTAACTATTAGATACTATCATCAGGGCAAGCATCCTTGAGAAGACACATGCATCTGTAGTGTCTTTTAAGCAAGGACATGTCTAAGTAAACACCTGGGGGCTCAGGTGTTTGGAAAAGTCAAGGCAGGGGCTGCGACCTTTGGTAAGGTCCCTAGAGGTCCCTGACCTTTTGGAGAATCCACCTTATAGACTTTCCAACCAAGTCCCGTGTTTCCCCACAGTGTGAACCATTTTTGGTTCAAAAGATGGAATTACTAAGACCCAATGCCTTACCTAACAAGCACATACATAGTACTAAATCATCATAGGTGGTTTTGAATATGTCATCTGAAGTGAATGAAGCAGGTTTGTAAGAAGATATAATGGCCATGGATAGGAGACCACTCACTGAAGAATCATGGTGGCATTAAAAGAACCTGATCTTTGGTGTTTGATTGAGGGACTGCTGCTGGCTAGTTTTGTGACCCTGGGAAAGACATTAATTCTCTCTTAACATTGTTTTCCTTACTTGTGTGAAAATAACTCTTGCTTTATTATTTCATGAATGATTAAAATTTGTGATGTTGAGCTACACTATTTTAGAAAGTGGGTAAAATGTTGATAGCTTCTTTTCCCCTTTCTCTGTCAAAATGTTAATGTAGATTCAACACTTTTAGGTAGCTTTTTGTAAAAAACAGATTCCCAAGCATTCTGGAAGATCCTGATTCAGGTGATTTGGAGAAGTTCCTGTATTTCTAACAAGTCAGCCCAGAAGATCTTGATAGGGATGGTGTGAGGTACACACTTTAAAAGACAAAATTTACCTCTACTTCTCTCCAAAACGAATTCCAATCCCCAATGAACTTTTGTCTAGTAACTGTTCTTTTTTCTTACGTTTACAATGCCCTTTCCTTATTTGCCTCCATTCATTTTAAAGAACAAAAAAGATAACTTGTACAAAGCCCAGTTCTCAGGCTAACATCCACTTCTCTGAAGAGTTCTTGGCTTCCCCCAGGTCACATGGTTGAAAGCATTGGGCCAGGCATTTTGAAATGAAGTCAAATTTTCAGGTCTTCTGTTTGCCCTAATGATACTATTTAAATAAATCTGCAGCTAGACAATTTCTGCCAACTTTACAACATTGCCTTATTATTTATTGCTTTGGAGTATCCAATCATATATAAGTGACGGTATATAAATAAAAATGTTCAGTGGGAAACATTTCATAATTGTAGAAGTTTTCCTCTGACCCACAAAGTCTCTGACTTTATGTCAACGAACATATCCTTCAGTTGACTCATTAGGAACTTAGTTCTTCTTGGAGTTCTATGCTGCATAGTGCCGCTTGAGTCCAAGTTTGGTGTGGTGGATTCTATAAGGTGGTAGCCACAGAAGCTTCTCCATTGCCATACTGAGTGACTGCAGAAGGTGGTGTGCACACAGGTCTACAACAAAACATCAGGTAAGCAGATTGTTTTGGACAGTAGTGTCTTGTCTTTTTCAGCCTTCCAATTAATTAGGATCCTGGTTCTAAAGAATTTGTATTTATGATGGCTACTAGACTTATTGCGGTGATCATTTTGTAACATATATAAATATTGAAACACTACGTTGTACACTTGAAACTAATATACTGCATATCACCTATAATTAAAAATAATTTTAAAAGAGAATTTGTATTTACATTCCCGTGCTTATTCTGTAACTACCACTTTGTACTTCTTAATCCCTTCACCTTTTCCACCTAACCTGCCCAACCCTACTCCCATGAGAAAATGGTCAAAATTTTCTCTCTATGAGTCTGTTTCTGTTCTGATTTTTTGTATGTTTGTTTGTTTGTTTTACATTCAGTTGTTGATAGATATGTATTTATTGTCATTTTATTATTAATATTTTTTATCTTTTTTTTCATCTTCTTAAAGAAAACCCTTTACATTTCCAATGTAATTCTGGTTTAGTGGTGACAAACTTCATAGCTTTTCTTGTCTGGAAAGCTTTTCATATGTCCTTCAATTCTAAATAGTCAATAATATTGTAATAACTATGTATGGTGATAGATGGGCACAAGATTTATTGGGATGATCACTTACTAAAGCTATGTAATGTCTAATCATTGGGTTGTAACCTGAAACTATATATATTGTATTTCACTGAAATTGAAAAATAAAACATAATTTAAAGTAAACTCAAATACTCATCAACAGGTGAATGGATAAATGAATTGTGGGATGCTCCTTCAGTGGAACACTGTATAACAGTAAAAAAAAAAAAGATGGAGTATGGATGCACATGACAACATGGATAAATATAAAAATATACGTTGTGTCAAAGAAGCCATATACAAAAGAATATATAATGTATAATTTCATTTATGTGAACAGGCAAAAATAATTATTATAGAAGTCAGAATAATGGTTATCTCTGGGGCATATAAAAATAACTTAAAGTAAAAAAAAAGAAAATAACAGTTTGTAGAAATCCACTCCCCTATTTAAAAAAAAAGAATTTTTATTTGTTAACTCATTTTTTCCCCCTTGCAAACACTTGGACCTGAGCCCAATATTGGGAACTAATTCCTAAAAATATTTGTAGGTTCCTGGAGCCAGAAAGTACTTTAAAAATCTACAAAGTCATCATGTGTTATTTTGAACTGGTAAGATGTCCAAATCCTTTTCTTGAACTATAAAATATTGATATGTGTATGCTTTTCCTTGCCACCCTTTAGACACCTATAGTAACCCTGTCAGTAAAGACAAAATGAACATTCTCCTTGCCTTCAATCTATGGTTCTAAAGTGTCACTTGTCCATTTGCATAGGAAAACTCTTCTTTCTTTGAATGAAGTGCCATGTGACTAAGATGAAATTTTACCCTTTCCTGTTTCTCCTGACAAATTTCTTTCTCATCACTGATGTATTTGGCACTGGGTTCACAGATATTTCTCTCCATTAAACTCCTGTTGCATCCTGCTGATGTCTGTGGTACCTACAACACCCATTTCCTTATTGACATCTCTATTTTTTAAAAATATGTTTTTATTGATTTCAGAGAGAGGAAGGGAGAGAGAAAGAGAGAGATAGACACATCAATGCTTTGTGCATGCCCCCTACTGGGGATTGAGACTGAAACCCAGGCAAGTGCCTTGACTGTCTATCAAACCTTGAGCTGGTTCATGGGTCAATGCTCAACCACTGAGCAATGCTGGATGGGCATGACTATTTCTCTAACTTGAACTGATTTACTTCTGAAATCCTAACCTCTAATAGCCTAATATCTGATTCCAATCTCCTAGTCTCTGGATACATTCCCCCTACCTATCACCATTGCTATTCTTTGACCTCATAAAGTACTTTTATCCCTTGCTCTCTTCATCTTTTATCACTTTATTAGTCCCCAACCTAATTTACGTTCTCCTTTCTCATAGATTCCACAATTTTAATTTACTTTAAAGTGTCTCTTTCCTTTATTCTCAAAAACTTTGCCATTTATCTGCTGCTTTAAGTCTGGAAAAATTTAAACCTGCTTCATTTCAATTTGTTTTCTCTTCTGGGGTACTGAGATCATACATGTGGATGAATACAACTCCCAAATGATGGTTTTCCACCTGCACCTGACCCTAAGTGATGTCTCACAATTGCTCTATGTATTCCTACTCTGCATTTTCTTCAACTAGCATAAGAGGCCATTCAAACTTAAATTTTTTACCATTAACACCCTATTCCTTTTCTCTATGCTTTGCTGGTGCATTCCCTCACCCTACTCACTTCCAGAAAGTGATTTTCCATTCTATTTCTTCCAGAAAATAGGTATTCAGAGATAACATGTCAACTTCCTGCTCTTTCTTCTAATCTCAAGTACTCACATACATACACCTACATCCACACTTAAGCTAAAATACTTCTTTTCCATTGTGTAGAAGAGGTATTCTTTCTGTACAAAACTAATTCCAATACTTACACATAGAGGTGTGACTGAAGATAAAATAAATAAACATAAAGGATTTGAAACAGTGTCTGGACTATTGATTTAGCTATTTTTCTTTCCCCTTCCCAGCTTTTATTAAATCCCACCAATTTCTGCCCATCTTACCTGCTTTCTATAGTTAACATCAATAAGCTCCTCTTTCTCATCTAATAAGAAATGCCTTCCTTTGAGCTCCTGCAGTCTCCAGCTCCCCCTCTCACTATCATATCCTTCTCCTTCATTTCCTGATGCAGCTCTTGGAAGACTTATCTTCATTTCCTTACATTTCATTTATTCTCCAAACACCTTAACCTGGGTTTCTTCCTCCATCATTCCATGGCACATCTCTCACCAAATCAGAAATTAATTCCTTACTCGAAAATGCATTGGCATTTTTGTGCTCATCTCTCTTAGCTTCTCAGCAGCATTTGACTTCCCTGATCACTCTCTTCTTTTTTTTTTAATTTCTTTATTGATTATAGTGTTATATATATGTCCTTATTCCCCCATTACCACCACCCCCATTACCCCCTCATGCCCTCACCCCCCCTGTTGTCCGTGACCACTGGTTAGGCTTATATGCATGCCTACAAGTCCTTTGGTTGATCTCTTCCCCTTACCCCCACCTTCCCCTACCTTCCCTCTGATGTTTAATGGTCTGATCGATGTTTCTCTGTCTCTGGATCTATTTTTGTTCATCAGTTTATGTTGTTCATTATATTCCATAAATGAGTGAGATCATGTGATATTTATCTTTCTCTGCCTGGCTTATTTCACTTAGCATAATGCTCTCCAGTTCCATTCATGCTGTTGCAAATGGTAAGAACTCCTTTTTTACTGCAGTGTAGTATCCTATTGTGTAGATGTACCACAGTTTTTTAATCCACTCATCTGCTTATGGGCACTTAGGCTGTTTCCAAATCTTAGCTATGGTGAATTGTGCTGTTATGCACTCTCTTCTTTAAATGAAGTTTCCCTTATTTTGATTTCTGAGATACTGTTCTTATTTTTCACACGGTTTTTTGATAATTCTTCCTTAGTCTGCTCTGTTGGCCCCTCTTACTCTCTTATCTTGTTAAACACTTATATTCTTTAACTTATTTTTATGGATGATCACAACAGAGTTTCTATTGGATCAGGTTAATCCAGAAAAATTCTACTGAGAGAAGGCCTTATGGTTAGAAATAAATGGCCCACTGGGGATTAAGCCTGCAACCCTGGCATGTGCTCAGACTGGGAATCAAACTGTGACCTCTTCACTTATAGGTCAATGTTCAACCACTGAGCCACGCAGACTGGGCTCCCTATCCATATTTATATTACTAATTTGGGATTATATCATATATTTTCTTGACTTTATAACATGGACTTTTCCTATGTCATTAAATACACTTTGAAGACAGCATTTTAGTGGCTGCCTGGCAACCCATTATTTGGATATGCCATCATTAACTTAGCCATTTCTCTATAATAGATGTTGGATCATTTCTAAATTTACAACCTAATACTACAATGGATTACCTTGTGTTTATACCTTTATAGATATCTATCATTTTCTTTCCTGGAATGAGTTTCTAGAAGGGGAATTATTGAATAAAAGGGCTTATTCTTTTTTAAAGTTATTAGAATATAATTCCTAGACTTTTCCAATTTATATGTGGGTAGTATCACTGCTAATCAACAAATTTCTCTCCTCTGATTTTGTTTATTAGAAGAAAGGGACTACACAATATGGTCTTCAGAATCGTTTCCAGAAAATCTTATTCTCTCATATTGGCTGAAAAATACCACTGATGCTATGGCAACGTTAAAACATGTGTCTCAATGCCTGGGGGGCCTTGAGGATCCCTAGGGACAGCGTCTGAAGAGATACATTATTCTTTATTTGCATCTCCCTGGATACTGATCTCATCTCTTCAGGTGTTTTTGTTTGTGTGTTTATTTCTTTAGATCATCTTCCTTAGGGAAGGGGACTGAGGTGTTAAACAAGATGTTTGTGATTAATGAATCCCATGACCTGCAGATTCTGTATGAATCCTTGGAAAAAAGCATCCCTGAGTCCTATAAGGTGAGAGAGTAGTGGGTTATGTGGGGAGACAGGGCTGAGGTGTAAGGGGGATAGATTCAGGGCTCAGAACCTTTCCCAGGTGGATGAAAGTTCAAGTTTAAAGTCAGATTTTTTCTTCAGGGATGATTTTAATAGCTATATCCACTCACCTACCTTACTCTTTTTCAGCTTCTTAAACATCTTTTGAACCAACTATATTGCTATCTGTAGTGGATTATTTTTTTTTTTGCTCCAGGCTATTGCAATAGCTCCCTGTTTTCAATATTATTATTTCACCTGCAACTTGGTGAGCAGAGCCATCTCTCTGAACAAATATAATCATATCATTCCTTGTTTTAAAATTTCAGTAGAGGTCCATGTCTACAGAATAAAGTCCACAAGCCTTAATTGAGTGTACAAAGGTTTATAAAAAATGCCCCAACCTCTTCTATTTCATTTCCCAACATTCCCTTGTCATATACCATGTGTTACAATTATTGAGTCCCTCACAGTTCTGTAGGTAGAATACAATCTGCTACACCTTCAAGCATTCATTCATGTTTTTTCTCCCACCAGGAATTACTTGCCATCCTTCTCTCTCTATCTTGCCAGGGAAAATTTTACTTATATCTCAAGGCCCAATTCAAGTATTACTTCTTCTGTCAGTCTCCCACCACTTCCTCCCTGGGATGCCACACACCACATGCATACATGTATCAGAACACATGTCCCATTATGATCAGACTAAGTATTTCTCTCCCCTTCCAGATCTAACTTGAAGGCAGTGGCCATGTTATTTCATCTTTGAATTCTCTATACTTGACAAACATCTGATATATAATAGATGCCCCAATAAGGGATATAGTATGGTATGAAATTTAAAAAATGGGGAAAATGCTGTGAATGTTTAAAAAAATGAATGAGTGAATTTCCAAGATAGAGAAGGATGGCAAGTTCTTTTTAAAAATATGTTTTTTATTGATTTTTAGAAAGAGGGAGTGAGAGATAGAAACATTGATGCAAGAGAGAAACATCTATTGGTTGCCTCCTGCATGTACTCCCCACTAGGGATTGAGCCTGCAACCCAGGCATGTACCCTGGGTTGCACAGAAATTGAACCATCAGCCTTTTGATATCTAGGAATATGCTCAACCTAGTGAGCCACACCAGCCGGGGGGGGGGAGTTCTCAATGATTCAGCTATTAACTTGGAGTTTTGTGGATCTTTACTGGGCCATTTTGAATATCTTGCAACAAATAGTCCAATGAACCACACTGGAAGTCCTGGTTCTATCCTGTTCAGTCTCCCTAACTCCTGGTCTTATTTCCTGTACCAGATCCAAGGCTCTATTTCAAAGAAGAACTTCCTCTCCTGTTTTGTTCTGTTGCTCTTGTAGGTATATGGTGCTATTTTTCACATTAAAAATAAAAACCCATTCAACTTGGAGGTGCTGGTGGATGCCTGGCCAGATTATCAGATAGTCATTACTCGGCCTAAGAAAGAGGTGAGAGCTCAAGGCTGGTCATGCTCTGCATGGTCTTTCTGTGAGAATGAAAGAACTGAAGCTGGTGGCTGGGAAGAACAACCTTGACATTCCTGATTCATATAAGTTTAGAAAGGCCGCTGAGGGAGAAGGTAGGACAGTGAGATTAGAATTGACCAAATAGCTAATAGGACATGTCTTGTAAATAGCATTAGGATCCCATCTAGTGAATTCTTTTCTATTAAGAGTCTGACCACAGCCATGCACCTCAACATAGACGCCTATGGCTGCAAGTGGTTAGGAAATGTTGCCTTTCTCTATGACTAAATGAACATAACCCAATAATACCTGAGTCAGTATTGGGATTGAGATCTAAAATTGCCAAGTGACTAGATGTGTGACCTTTGGGAAGATAGCTGCTCTCTTAACTATAAAAAGTAAAGTTGATAAAATTACTATGTGAGAGAATTGTTAAACAATAGATAAATCATGGATATTTGATCAGAATGTCTTCCTCATCTTCCAGGTTTGGGGAATATAAGCAGTGAATTCCTTCCATCTCAGAATAGGGATATTTTACCCTCCCTCTATTTATATAATAATCAGGTGAGTTAGAACACATCACCTGCAGTGTCCCCCAGGACCCACCCCCTGGTGGTGTCTGAGGCAGAAAGTAAGCAGGTAGGCAGGAGCAGACCTGGCCCTCTACTCCAGGTGCTGCTCTGAGCTCTGGATGATGGATCTTTCTTAAAGTCCTCTTTATTCACAGGCGCACCAAGAGTCAATCACCATGCCCCAGAATGCTGGGTTGCTGGGTCAGAATTAGCTTAGGCATTGTCTCCTCACAGACTCAGAATCTTGACTCCCAACCCTGTTCCTTATACTTCTCTCTATACCAGAGGCGCTCTCTCTCTCTCTTTTTTTTTTTTTGATGCCTCCTCCATCCCAGACAATGGACCTACTTACCTACCCTCCCAAGGGCAGCTAACTTCAGTGCACCATCAGAAAGGAAACACCTTTCATAGTGACATAGACACATCGAACAGACTGTCCAACCTATGAGATAAAATGGGGGGTGGGGGGAGGGTAAGAGATCAACCAAAGGACTTGTATGTGTGCATATGAGCATAACCAAGGGACACAGACGGGGTAGTGGTGGTGGTGGTGACGGCATGTGCTGGGGGTGGGGGCGGCCGGGGAGAGGTCAATAGGGGAAAAAGGGGACTTATGTAATACTTTAAACAATAAAGAACTTAAATTTAAAAAAAAGAAAGGAAACACCTTCAGTGTGTTAATAGTGACTTATTCTTCAAGGGATTCCAAGGCCATTTTATGCACCTCTCTCAGAAAAACAGAGGGCATCATATCTCTAGCACTCCAGATATAGGCAAGAACATTTGGTAAATTTTAGTGCTATGAAAATTTGATTTATATTTGTTATATCAGGACATGAAAGATGATCTGGATTATTATACCAACACTTACCACATCTTTACCAAAGCTCCTGACAACCTGGAGGAAGTCCTGGCATCCCCCCAGGTTATCAATTGGGAACAAGCCTTCCAGATCCAAGGTAACTGGTCTGAGTTAACAGGCAAAGGCCCCTTGATTTGTTCACAGTAGATATGGACAGGGTGATGCTGAGCCTGTCTTTCTCCTCTCTCCAGGTTGCCAAGAGTACTTGGGTGAGGCAATAAGAAAGGTTTCAGCTTCAAAATCAATGCAGGTGGATTACACAAAGACCACGCTCTTTACATTAGATATACCAGAGAAATTCAAGACATCAAGTGATGGCAATATGAATTTGATGGAGCTAGTTAAAAGGTCCAACATGGATGAAGCTAGCAAGTGAGATTTTACTTTTTTGCTTTCCAAATTCCTGATAGAATCATTCAGTTGCCATAATATTTGAAACTAAATTTGGAAGTGTAAGATTTGAGACTAAATTATGATGAGGTACATAGTTGGATGGGTAAAGGAAGGGAACTTGGTTTGCTGAGCCTGGGCAGTGCCTTCATTAGACAAGTCCTTTACCTGGCAGGGTATTGAACCTCATGGTGGCACTGAAAAATCTTTTCTAAAACTATGCAAAAATGCTACATGGTGTACAAAATACACAAGTATTCAAAATAAAAAGCAAAAGTTTGTCTACGTGGATTCTCCACAATCTTCCTATCCAGGTGTAAATACGCTTAGCATTGGTGTTTATGCTTTTACTACTATGTGTGTTTTTGTTGTTATCCTCCCCCTTTTTTAAAATAACATACATACATACTGTATTGCAGCTTACTTTTTTCACTCAACCAATATGTTATTTACATCTTTCATGTAAGCTCACACAGATATCTTTCATTCATTTGGACAGCTGCTTAGATTTCTATAATAGGGAGATACATAATTATGTATTCCCATATTAACACATGTTTAATTTATTACCAGTTCTTCCTAATAACAAAAATTCTGTAATAAATATCTTCATAAATATATCATGGCACAAGTTGTATAAATAGTTTTGAAAGATGTACTCCTAGAATTGAAATGGTGGGATCAAAATATCTATATTAAGTGAAGATATTACCAAATTGGATGCTAAAACTTTGATGAATTTAATATGTGATAGTGTAACATTTGAAACAACCCAAGTGTTTATCAGTAGGGCCATGGATAAATTCATTAAAGTTTAACACAAACACTGGAATAATATGCACCTATTAATAAGAATGAAGCAGCTCTATATGAATTGATGAGAAAAGAATTCCAAAATATATTGCTAAGTGAAAGGAAGAAACGACAATTCAGATGGATAAAACATTATATACTGCATGCTATCACAGTATGTACACATGGAAAATTGCATAGAATACCTCCAGAAAATTACATAAATATATTGTACTAGAGGCCCGATGTACAAAATTCGTGCATGGGGGAGGGGGGGTGTCCCTCAGCCCAGCCTGCACCCTCTCCATTTTAGGACCCTTCAAGGGATGTCCAACTGACCATTTAGGCCCAATACCTATAGGACTGCTGGTTCCCAACTGCTTGCCTGCCTGCCTTCCTGATTGCCCCTAACCGCTTCTGCCTGCCAGCCTGATCATCCCCTAACCACTCCCCTGCCAGCCTGATTGATGCCTAACTGCTCCTCTGCCAGCCTGATTGCCCCTAACTGCCCTTCCCTGAAGGCCTGGTCACCCCTAAGTGCCCTCCCCTGCAGGCCTGGTCCCCCACAACTGCCCTCCTCTGCAGGCCTTGTACTTCCCTCCTCTGCTGGCCTGGTCACCCCTAACTGCCCTCCCCTGCAGGCTTGATCACCCCCCAACTGCTCTCCCTTGCAGACCTGGTCCCTCCCAACTGCCCTCCCCTGCTGGCCATCTTGTGGCAGCCATCTTGTGTCCACATGGGGGCAGAATCTTTGACCACATAGGGGCAGCCATCTTGTGTGTTGGAATGATGGTCAATTTGCATATTACTCTTTTATTAGATAGGATAACTAGGTGCCTCTAGAGAAGATAACTGGGTAATAGAGGATCAGAGAGAGAAGTAATTATTTTCGGTTAATATCCATTTATGCTTTATAACTGTATTACTAATTCAAAAGAATAACTAAAATCTAAATTCCCACTGATGCCATTGATTTAACTGGGAGAGCCAACAATATTCAAACTTTTCTTTGGTCCATCTGTGTTTCCAAATGCATAGTTATTCCACAGGAGGAGGCAGGTGACAAGGCTCCAGACCTTTGAGGACACAGGACTAGGATCAAGTTAGTCATGGAAAAGAGCAGAAAGAAAGCCTCACTCCTGTGCAGACAATTTAGTGCCCAGTGACCTTACCCTTGAGTGAATATAGATCCACTTTGAAACTGACAAGTTCCTGAAAACTCTTCCTCTCTGGGGTGGGCTAAAAGTTCTTTGGAATCTTCCACCTGCCCCAACCTCCCCTGCCACAGAGGATGTTTTTCTGATTTTGCAGATGAGAACACTTAGTCTTAGATAACTTATCCATTGAGAGAACAGGATTAAAATCCTGATTGCTACCACCCCAAAATCCAATTTCCCCTCTATATTGATGCTTCTCAAATGGCATTTTGATACTTCCCTAAAGGTATGTGTTGATGGGCTTTGGGACACATGAAGCTGTAAGATTAACATTACTCTCATCTTCCTGCAACATACATTTTATTGAATTATCTGTTAAAATAAATATTACCTTGTCTATTTAAATATTTTGTGTAGTAGAATTCAGAACCCATGTGTTTCTCATGTGAACCTTCAAAGAAAATTTAGCCACATGGGAGGTCGCTCTGGGGTACATCTTTGCTATTTTAGGAACATCAGCTCATTTTATTCTTCCCTGAGCATTTGCTTGGGCCTTTTCTGAGATATGCTTTCTGCATCATAAAGTAATTAGGATTTTCTCCCTCTCAATTATTTGGGAAGATTTTGAAGCAGAATTAAAAACAGTACTTTTTTTGTTCATCCTTTTCCTCCTCTAAGCTGTGGGATCCTAAAGAAAAGAAATGATATCATATTAATACTCTGCAATCCTGGTGTTTGTTAAAAATTGGCTGAATAAATGTTCTTCTTTTTTCTTGGCAGGAAAGGAAATTTTCTGACAATCTTCTTGGATGCCTCACATGCAGGGCTTGTGAATGAGCATTGGGACTATGGAAAAAATGAGAGGAGCTTGAAATATATTGAACATTGCCTCCAGCATTTTTCAGGAATTGGCGTGCTGGGTCCAGAGGGGGTTCTTGTCTCTTGGGTTGTGATGGAACAGTCCTGTGAGATAAGAATGGGTTATACTGTCCCTAAATACAGACGCCAAGGCAACATGATGCAAATTGGTTATCATGGGACAGAGTATCTTATTCAGAATAGAATACCGTTCTATTTTCATGTGGCAGATGGTAGAGCAAGTTTCATACAGGCACTGATAAGCAATGGATTTAAGTGTCTTCCTTGTGGCTGGCATCAGTGGAAGTGCACCCCCAAGAAATATTGCTGATTAGTGCCATTGTCCATTTTGAGCCTTTCTTATCAGTGAAAACACATCAGTACAAACATGGTAATCTATATTAGTGCAAAAAAAATCATCCAATTATCTGGGGCCCATGAATTACCTAAACTTATCCTTACATAATATTTTAATTTTCCTCCTCATTCAATTTATAGAAAATTAGAAGCTTGACCCATGGATGCCATGCTTTTCCTTGATAATGACAGACATTTCAGAATTAAAATCACCCAATGTCAATCATTAGTGCCAAGAGAATCCTTTAAAAGCAATATTTTCTTCTTTGAAGATGTCTTTTGTGAAAGAATCCTGTTTTTTTCATGCTTCTATCTTTGAAAATAAAAAATATGCTTTGAAAAATGTCTCCTCTGGTACCCTCCCCTACCTCTTACAAAGTTTTCCAAAGTACTTTCAGAAGCACTCAGCATCATTGCTTTGGGTCCTGGGTGCTTTGGGTCCTTTGAGATATTCTCCTGAATTAAAGTATGGGACAGTTTTGTTTTCTGACTAGCTTTTTATTATAAGGGTTTGGTAGGTTGAGTTGTGTGTCTTCATATTCAAGATGATTTTTATCATCTATGCTGTATCAGTTTTGTAACAAATGACCACAAACTTAGTGGCTTAAATCAAACAAAATATAAGATAATATTATCTTACATTTCTGTAGTCAGAGATCCAAAATAGGTCTTATGGAATAAAAATCAAAGTGTCAGCAAGGCCTGTTTCTCTGGAGGTTCTTAAGGAAGAATCCATTTCCTCCTCTTCTCCAATTTGTCCTCATTCCCTGGCGGGTGGCCCTCTTCTTTTATCCTCTTTACTTAGCCTTTGTTTCTGTATTCAAGTCTCCCTTCCTCCTTCTTACTAGGACACCTGTGATTACATTTAGGGCCCATTTGGGTTGTAACCCAGGATCATTTTCTCATCTCAAAATGCTTAATTTAATCACCTCTTCAGTATCATATAATTTAATATTCAAAGTTTCAAAGGATTAGCACCTGGATATCATTGAAAGTCACTGTTCAGCCTATCAGGTATGAAAATTGAGTTTATGTTTATCCATGAGCAAAGCCACAAAAGCTTCCAATCTGAGACTGATTAGTATCTCTCTTTTTTAATTATACTTATTGGGGTGACCTTGGTTAATAGGGTCGTATAGGTTTCAAGTGTACATTCCTATAATACATGATCTGTATATTGCATTGTGTGTCCACCAACCTCAGTCAAATCATCTTCCATCATCATATACTTGGCTTCCTATACTTAACTATTCCCCCACCCGCTTCCCTCTGGTCACAATCATAATTTTGTTTGTGTATATAAGTTTCAGTATTATATCCTACATTTAAGTCAAATCATTCAGTTCTTAGCCTTTTCTGACTGACTTATTTCACTTAGTATAATTTCTCAAGATCTATCCATTTTGTTGCAAAGGGTAAGATTTTCTTCCTTGTTAGTTCAGAGTAGTATTCCATTGTGCATATGTACTACATCTTCTTTATCCAATCCTCTATTGAAAGACACTTGGGCTGCTTCCAAATCTTGGCTATTGTGAATAATGCTACAATTAACATATGGGGTACATATATTCTTTCATGTTTTTGGTTTCTTCAGATAAATTCCCAGAAGTGGAATCACTAGGTCATAAGGCCATTCCATTTTTCATTTTTTGAGGTAACTCCATATTGTTTTCAACAATGGTTGCACCATCTGCATTCCTACCAACAGTGCACAAAGATTCCCTTTTCTACATCCTCATCAACACTTGTTGGTTGATTTTTTTTATGATAGCCATTCCGACAGGTAGGAGGTGATATCTTTTTTTAAAAATATATTTTATTAATTTTTTACAGAGAGGAAGGGAGAGGGATAGAGAGTTGGAAACATTGATGAGAGAGAAACATTGATCAGCTGCCTCTTGCACACTCCCTACTGGGTATGTGCCCACAACCAAGGTACATGCCCTTGACCGGAATTGAACCTGGGACCCTTGAGTCTGCAAGCCCACGCTTTATCCACTGAGCCAAATGGTCAGGGCTAGGTGATATCTTACTGTGCTTTTAATTTACATTTCTCTGATGATTAGTGACTTTGAACATCTATTCATATGTCTATTGGCCATCTGTATGTCCTCTTTGGAGAAGTATCTATTCAGGTCTTTTGCTCATTTTTAAATTGGATACTGTGTGTGTGTGTGCGTGTGTGTGTGCTTGAGTTTTTTTTAAGTTCTTTGTGTATTGTGGATATTGACCCCATGTCAAAACTATTATTTGAAGATACCATCTCCCATTCGGTTGGTTGTCTTTTTTGTTTTGTTGGCAGTTACTTTTTTGTTGTGGAGAAGCTTCTTAGTTTGACATAGTTCCATACATTTATTTTTGCCTTTACTTCCCGTGCCTTTGGGGTCAAATTCATAAAGTGTTCTCTATGAACAAGGTCCTTAAATTTAATTCCTATGTTTTCTTCTATGTAATTCGTTGTTTCAGATCTTATATTTAGCTCTTTGATCCATTTTGAATTAATTTTTGTATGTGGGGATAGTGAAACTGTAGTTTCATTCTTTTGCATGTGGCTTTTCAATTTTCCCAGCATCATTTATTGGAGAGACTTTATTTTCTCCATTATGTATTTTTGGCACCTTTGTAAAAAAATTATTTGCCCATATGCATGTGGTTTTATTTCTGGGCTCTCAATTCTATTTCATTGCTCTGTGTTTGTTTGTTTGTTTGTTTGTTTTTCAACACCATGCTGTTTTGATTATTGTAGTTATGTAGAGTGATACCTCCAGCTTAATTGTTTTTTTTCTCCCTCAAAATTGCTTTGGCTATTCTGGGTCTTTTGGGGTTCCATATAAATCTGTTGATTTTTTGTTCAGTTTCTCTAAAAAATGACATTAGGATTTTGATGGGGATTGCATTAAATCTGTATATTGCTTTGGGTAATATAGCCATTTAAACTATGTTGATTCTTCCAACCCATGAACAAAAAATACTTTTCATATCATTATGTCTTTTCTATTTTTAAAAAATGTTTTTATTATTTCAGGGAGAAAGGGAGAGAGAGAGATAGAAACATCAATGATGAGAGAGAACCATTGATCGGCTACCTACTGCAACCCCCTACTAAGGATCAAGCCCGAAACCTGTCATGTGTCCCGACCAGGAATAGAACCATGATTTGGTTCATGGGTTGATGCTCAATCACTGAGCCACACTGGCTCGGCTCATTGTGTTTTTTAAAATCTGTTTTAATAATGCTTTGTAGTTATCAGTATATAGTTCCTTCACATCTTTTGTTAAGTCTGTTCCTAGGTATTTTATTCTTTAGGTTGTAATTGAAAAATAAATGTGTTTTTTTTTTCCTTTCAATCCCCCACCATCCCTGAAGTTCAATGTTAGTATTTAGGAAAGCAGTAGATTAAAAAAAATATCTTTATTGATTAAGGTATTACATGTGTACTTATTCCCCCATTATCTCCCCAACCCGCCCCCCATCCCTTTCATGCCTTTACCCCCCTGTTGTCTGTGTCCATTGGTTGGGCTTATATGCATGTATACAAGTCCTTTGGTTGATCTCTTCCCCTTACCCCCACCCTCCCCTACCGTTCCTTATGTTTGACATTCTGATCTATGTTTCTCTGTCTCTGGATCTGTTTTTGTTCATCAGTTTATGTTGTTCATTATATTCCATAAATGAGTGAGATCATGTGATATTTATCGATCTCTGCCTGGTTTATTTCACTTAGCATAATGCTCTCTAGCTCCATCCATGTTGTTGCAAATGGTAAGAACTCCTTCTTTTTCACTGCAGCGTAGTATTCCATTGTGTAGATGTACCACAGTTTTTTAATCCATTCATCTGCTGATGGGCACTGAGGCTCTTTCCAAATCTTAGCTATGGTGAATTGTGTGCTATGAACATAGGGGTGCATATATCCTTTCTGATTCGTGTTTCTAGTTTCTTGGGATATATTCCTAGAAGTGGGATCACTGGGTCAAACGGGAGTTCCATTTTTAGTTTTTTGAGGAAACTCCAAACTATTCACCACAGTGGCTGCACCCGTCTGCATTCCCACCAGCAGTGCACAAGGGTTCCTTTTGCTCTGCATCCTCGCCAGCACTTGTCATTTATTGATTTGTTAATGATAGCCATTCTTACAGGTATGAGATGGTACCTCATTGTTATTTTGATTTGCATCTCTTGGATGAGTAGTGACTTTGAGCAGGTTTTCATATGTCTCTTTGCCTTCCTTCTGTCTTCTTTCAAAAAGTGTCTATTTAGATAAGTTGCCCATTTTTGATTGGGTTGTTTATCTTCCTTTTGTTAAGTTGTATGAGTTCCCTGTAAATGTTGAAGATTAAACACTTATCGGTGATATCATTGGCAAATATGTTCTCCCATACAGTGGCCTTTCTTGTTGTTTTGTTGATTGTTTCCTTTGCTGTGCAAAAGCTTTTTATTTTGATGTAGTCCCATTTGTTTTTTTTGTCTTTAGTTTCCATTGCCCTAGGAGCTGTATCCGTGAAGAAGTTCCTTCGGCATATGTCTGAGATTTTTCTGCCTGTGGATTCCTCTAGTATTTTTATGGTTTAAGTCCTTCATCCATTTTGAGTTTATTTTTGTGTATGATGTAAGTTGGTGGTCTAGTTTCATTTTTTTGCATGTATCTGTCCAATTTTCAGAGCACCATTTATTGAAGAGACTGTCTTGACTCCATTATATGTTCATGCCTCCTTTGTCAAATATTAATTGAGCATAGTGGCTTGGATTGATTTCTGGGTTCTCTATTCTATTTCATTGATCTATATGTCTGTTTTTGTGCCAGTACCAGGCAGTTTTGAGAACAGTGGCTTTGTAATACAGCTTGAAAGCTGGTATTGAGATCCCACCTACTTTGTTCTTCTTTCTCAGGATTGCTGTGGCTATTTGGGGTCTTCTTTCATTCCAGATGAATTTTTGGAAAGTTTGTTCTAGGTCTGCAAAATATGCCATTGGTATTTTAATGGGGAATGCATTAAATCTATAGATTGCTTTGGTAGTACGGACATTTTAATGATGTTGATTCTACCAATCCATGAACACGGTATGTTCTTCCATCTGTTTATGTCTTCCTCTATCTCTTTTTTCAGTGTTCTGTAGTTTTCCACGTATAGGTCTTTTACCTCCTTAGTTAAATTTATTACTAGGTATCTTAATTTTTTTGTTGCAATGATAAATGGGATTACCTTTTTAGTTTCTCTTTCTGTAAGTTCACTATTGGTGTATAGAAATTCCATAGATTTCTTGACGTTAATTTTGTATCCTGCTACATTGCTGAATTCATTTATTAATTCTAATAATTTTTTGATGGAGTCTTTAGGGTTTTCAATGTACAGTATCATGTCATCTGCAAATAAGGACAGTTTTACTTCTTTTCCAACTTGGATGCCTTTTATTTCTTCTTCTTGTCTGATTGCAATGGCTAGTACTTCCAGCACTATCTTGAACAGGAGTGGTGAGAATGGGCATCGCTGTCTTGTCCTGTTCTTAGGGGAAATGATTTTAGGTTTTGTCCATTGAGTATGATGTTGGCTGTGGGTTTGTCATACATGGCTTTTATTATGTTAAGGTAAGAACCTTCTATTCCCACCTTGCTGAGAGTTTTTATCAAGAAAGGGTGTTGGAGAAGTGGGGCACAGACCCTCACCCCCCCAACATTGCAGGGGCTTGAACCCTCACCCCCTTCTAAAGGAGGTCTCCTACCCCCATGGCTGCTTTGCGCTTCCCACACCCAGCTCAGATCGGGACCCAGGCAACAGAAAGAGACCCGGCCCAGCTCACATCGAGATACAGGTGACAGACAGAGACTTGGCCCAACTCAGATCGGGACCCAGGTAACAGACAAGAGACTTGGCCGACAGCAGTTGCCCTATATCTAAATTCAGCTGAGCATTTGGAATGCTCAGGGCCCACTCAAGAATGCAAATAATCCTTCCCACTAATATTTACAGGGTAAACTAAGATTGTTGGTAGAGTATTAAATTTGACAGTAAAATAGTAATCGAGTTTTCAGATTAATTTAAATAGGCTAATTGAAATAAGTGAATATTCAAGTACTGGACAAAAAGCTATTCTTAAAGTAATAACTAAAATTTCTATTGGTAGTTCATCTCATGGTAAAATTCCTGAATATGCAATGAACCTAAAGCAGTCATATGTGTGGGGGAAAAAAAATTTTTTTTTAATTTAAAGTTATCAAGACTGCATTATAAAATTTACAAAAACCTCCATTAAAAAAAAGGGGGGGGGGATAGTAGGGCAATATCATGTAAGGAAAAATATCCTATAAGTAAATTACATCTAGAAAATTTTTACTTTACCAAATTAAGGTTCATTTGCAATGCTAACAGCAAGTCGGCCATTAAAAACACACATGGTGTCTAAATAAGACAAAGGAAAATCGTTTGAACAAAAATAAAAAGGATCCCAAATCAATTATATAGAAAAGATTCCTTTATTAACTTGTGGTCGAGAATATATTTGTATATTTTCAGAAAACAACCCCAAGACCAGATGGATTCCTGCAACAGAGAGGAATTGACAGGAGTGCTCCAACCACGAAGACAAGAGGCAAAAACAGTCCAGAGATGGAAGATGCTGACAACGCCTTGCCATGGGAGCAGTCAGCAGCTGTGCACCGCTGCAGGTTACCTAGGACCAAACCAGAGAGGGTCGGACCTGCATTGCCACCATGTGCCCACCATCCAGATATCACTGCTGACATGTACACATAAGGAACTGTTGGACATTGAAATTGGGACTCAAACATTTTTTTGTTTTGTCTTGTTTTGTTATTATATGTTTATTTCCAGTCTGCAAAGGCAAAACTCTTTAAAGGAAAGAAATGGTGGGAAAAAGATACATAGGCAAAGAAGCATTGAACAGACTGTCAAACTACATTGGGAAGACAGGGGTGGTTGGGCGAGGAGGGCTGTAAGAGACCAACCGAAGGACTTGTACGCATGCATATAAGCACAACCAATGGATATAAGACACTGGGGTGGAGGGGGAGGGTGGGCAGGTGAAGGCATGTCCTGGGGGGTAGGGGAGGTCGGGGGGAGATCAATGGGGGAAAAAAAGGAGACATATGTACTACTATTTGTAATACTTAAAACAATAAAAATAAAATAAAATTAAAAAAAAAGAAAAAAAAAAGAAAGAGTGTTGGATATTGTCAAATGCTTTTTCTGAATCAATTGATATGACTATGTGATTTTTATCTCTCAGTTTGTTTATGTGATGTATCACGTTTATTGATTTGTGAGTATTGTACCATCCTTGCATTCCTGGGATAAATCCTACTTGGTCATGGTGTATTATCTTTCTGATGTAGTGCTGGATCCAATTTGCTAGAATTTTGTTGAGGATTTTGGCATCTATGTTCATGAGGGATTTTGGCCTGTAATGCTCTTTCATTGTATTATCTTTTCTGGTTTTGGTATTAGGGTGATGCTGACTTTATAGAAGGAGCTTGGAAATGTTCCTTCCTCTTGAATTTTTTGGTATAGTCTGAGGAGGATAGATTTTAGTTCTTCCTTGAATGTTTGGTAAAACTTCCCTGTGAAGCCATCTGGCCCCAGGATTTTGTTTGCTGGAAGATTTTTGATGACTGTTTTAATTTCTTCCATACTTATCAGCCTATTGAGATTTTTAGAATCTTCCTGAGTGAGTTTTTGAAGGTTGTATTTTTCTAGGAATAAGTCCATTTCCTCCAGATTGTCTAGTTTGTTAGAATAGAGTTGTTCATAGTATTTTTAAATAATCCTTTGTATTTCTATGGGATCTGTTGTTATTTTGACTCTTTCATTTCTGATTTTGTCTATTTGGGTCCTCTCTCTTTGCTTCTTGGTGAGCCTGGATAGAGGTCCGTTGATCTTGTTTAGCCTTTCAAAGAACCAGCTCTTGGTTTCATTGATATTTTGTATTTTTTTTTTTTTTGGTCTCTATGTCATTCATTTCTGCTCTGATCTTTATTATTTCCTTCTTTCTGCTCACTGTGGGCTTTTCTTATTGCACTCTTTCTAATTCTTTGAGTTGTAGAGTTAGATGATTTATTACCATCTTTTTGTTTGTTTTTTTGAGGTAGGCTTGTAGAGTTATAAACTTCCCTCTCAGGACTGCTTTCATTGTATCCCATAGCATTTGCATTGTTGTGTTTTTATTGTCATTAGTCTCCAGGATGTTTTTAATTTCTTCTTTAATCTCATTGGTAACCCAATCATTGTTTAATAGCACTCTACTTAGCTTCCAAGTGTTTGGATTGTTTTTATTGTAGTTTATTTCTATTATGCCATTGTGGTCTGAGAAGATGCTTGACATGATTTCAATCTTCTCGAATTTGGGGAGACTTTGCTTGTGACCCAATATGTGGTCTATTTTTGAAAATGTACCATGTGCACTTGAGAACAATGTATATTTCATGGCTTTGGGGTGAAATATTCTGCAGATGTCAATTAAGTCCTTCTGATCTAGTGAGTCATTTAAGATTGATGTTTCTTTGCTGATTTTTTGTCTAGAGGATTTATCCAGTGATGTCAGTGGTGTATTAAAGTCCCCTACTATGATTGTATTGCTGTCTATCGCTCCCTTGATATCTCCCAGGAGGTTTTTTTTAATGTATTTGGATGCTCCTGCATTGGTTGCATATATGTTTATCAGGGTTATTTCCTCTTGTTGTTTCTATCACTTTAGTACTATGAAGTGGCCTTCCTTATCTCTTGTTATGGCCTTCACTTTGAGGTCTATTTTGTCAGATATAAGTATTGCTACCCCAGCTTTTTTTTTTTCATTTCCATTTGCCTGAAAGATATTTTTCCATCCCTTCACTTTCAGTCTGTGTGAGTCCCTTGTTTTGAGATGGGTCTCTTGTAGAGAGTATATATATGGGTCATAATTTTTTAACCATTCAGCCATTCAGTGTCTTTTGATTGGAGCATTTAGTCTGTTTACACTTAAAGTTATTATTGAAAGGTACTTGTTTGTAGCCATTTTTATGTTTTGTGCCTGTGTTCCTTCTTACCTTTCTATTTCTTCTTTTTACACTAGTCCCTTTAGCATTTCTTGCATTGCTGGCTTGGTAATGATAAATTCCCTTAGCTTTTTTTTTTTTGTCTGTGAAGCTCCTTATTATCCCTTCAATTTTGAATGATAACCTTGCTGGATAGAGTATTTGTGGATTCAGTTACTTGCTTTGCATCACTTTGTAAACTTCCTTCCATTCTTTTCTGGCTGATGTGTTTCTGTTGAGAAATCATTTGATAATCTAGTGGGAGATCCCTTGTATGTAACTTTCTTTCTCTCTCTTGCAGCCTTTAAGATTATCTCTTTGTCCTGAATATTTGCCATTGTAACTATGATGTGTCTTGCTGTCGGTCTTTTCGGGTTCATCCTGTTTGGGACTCTCAGATGGGGCAGGCTGCTCATGATGCCGCTGCTCCTTGGACAGGGGCAGGTTGCTTGCAGGGCTGCTGCTCCTCGTATGGATGCGGGTTGCTCACACAGCTGCTTCTCCTTGGACAGGGGATGGACTGCTTGTGCGGCTGCTGCTTCTTGGGTGGGAGTGAGCTGCACGTGCTGTTGCTGCTTCTTGGACAGGCGCGGGTTGCTCACTCAGCTCCTTCTCATTGGACAGGTGCAGGCTGCATGTGGCTGCTGCTCCCCAGAAGGGGGTGAGCTGCTCACACAACTGCTGATCCTCAGATGGGGGCAGGTGACTTGTGCGGGTGTTGCTCCTCGGAAGAGGGAAGGCTGCTCACATAGCTGCTATTCCTTGGATGGAGGCAGGCAGCTCATGCAGCTGCTGCTCCTCAGAAGGGGGCTGTATGTTCACACAGCTGCTGCTCCTTGGCTGGGGGCAGGTTGCTTGCACAGCTGCTGCTCTTTGGACAGGTGCAGGGTGCGGGCTGCACACAGCTGCTCCTCCTCGGATGAGGGCCGGCTGCATGGGGCTGCTGCTCCTCGGATGGGGTGAGCTGCTCGTGTAGTTGCTGCTCCTCAGACAGGGAAGCAGGCTGCTTACACAGCTGCTGCTCCTTGAACAGGGGAAGGCCACATGGAGCTGCTGTTCTTAGGCCTGGGGTGGGTTGCTGGCAGGGCTGCTGCTCCTTGGACAGGAGTGGGCTGCTCACGTGTGTGCTGTTCACGTGGTTGCAATGCCTTGGGCTAAAGCTTTGGGCCGGTCAGAAGGGAGTGCACTTCAGAACTCACAGGAGCCTGTGCCCGGAGTGGCTGCAGCCTCGTTGACCATGGGATCACAGCCTAGGTATCAGGTCCCTGGCGGGGGTGGCTGTAGAGTCCCAGGTGTTATCTGAGGGCACTCTGGGTGGAGTTGAGGCTGGCCACCCAGTTACAGCAGCTCTCCCCTTCAAAAAGGCTAGGCCTCTGAGAATGAGCCAGTCTCCCGGTACTGTTTGCAGTGGTAGCAGAAGCTGCCTAGTTAGGCGAGCCCGACTAGCTTGCTCCTGAAGGTCCTGTGGGATCTAACTGTGCCTCACTTAGTCACACACACACTTACACCCCCTCTGACCACACACTCCTCTTTTGCTCACTCACTCACTCACTCACGCTTTCTCCCTCACTGCCGCATTCTTCTTGCCTCTATAGTTGAGTCTGGGATGTTATTGACCTGTTCGTGGATGGAGTTTCCTCTCCAGGTGTCTGGTTGTGTGGCTTGCTCTCTAGCATCTTGGCCAGACAGGATAAAATTCACCGTAACAAGACACAACACAAAGGGAACTAAGCACAAATGTATTCATGACACCAATAACCCCAATATAAGTGACCACCTGAGAAAAGAGAATTAGTGGAGAGAAAAGAGAGCACAAATGATATCAAAGAGAGAGAAAAAGATAAGAGATAAAAGAAAAAGGAGAATATATATATATATATATATATATATATATATATATATATGTAAGACACCACAGAACCAATAGATTCCTTGACCAGGAATTGAACTGTGATCTCCTGGTTCATAGATCAATGCTCAACCACTGAGCCATGCCAGCCGGGCATGTATTATCTTTTTACTGTATGGTTGTGTTCTATTTGCTAGTACTTTGTTTAGGATTTTTGCATCGGTATTCATCAGAGGTATTGGTCTGGAACTTTCTTTTTTATGTTATCCTTGGGGTCAGGGCACATGCTTGGGTTGTGGGTTTTGGTGTCAGGGTTATATTGTCCTTATAAAATGTGTTAGGAAGTAATTGCCTCTTCTTTTGGTGATAAATTTCCTCAGCTTCTATAGTCTGGAAAAAGTCTTTATTTCTCCTTCATATTTTTATTTTTATAGATATGTTTTTTTATTGATTTTTTTTTAGAGACAGAGGAAAGGAGAGGACTAGTGAGACAGAAACATCAATGAAAGAGAAATATCATCCATCAGCTGCCTCCTGCACATACCCTACTGGGGATCAAGCCTGAAACTGGGCATGTGCCCTGATTTGGAATCAAACTGGTGACCTCTTGGTTCCTAGGTCAACAATCAACCACTGAGTCATACTGGCTGGGCTCTCCTTCATACTTAAAGGATAATTTTGCTGGATTTATTATTCTTGGCTGGTAATTTCTCTCTTTCAGTAGTTTGAATATTTGGTTCCACTTTCTACTAGCTTGTAAAGTTTCTGCTGAGAGGTCTGATGATAACCTAATGGGATGTCCTTCATAGGTTACTTTCTTCTTTCCCTGGCTTCCTTGAGATTTCTTTCTTTGTCATTAAATTTTCATAGTTTTAATACAATGTGCCTTGAAGAAGGCCTTTTTGGATTGAGGAAATTAGGTGTACTGTTTACTTCTTGGATTCAAAAATCTAGGTCTTCCCATAGGTTTGGGAGATCTCATCAACCATTTGTTTGAATAGGCTCTCCATTTCCTTCTTCCTCCTCCTCCTCCTCCTCCTCCTCCTCCTCCTCCTCCTCCTCCTCCTCCTCCTCCTTCTTCTTCTTCTTCTTCTTCTTCTTCTTCTTCTTCTTCTTCTTCTTCTTCTTCTTCTTCTTCTTCTTCTTCTGGTATGCCTATTAGTCTTATAGTGCTCTTTCTGATGAAATCAGATAGTCCTTGTAGAGTTCTTTCATTTTTTTTTGGTATGTTCAAGTCTCTTTCTTCTTCCCTCTATGTCATTTCTAAATTTATATCTTTATTTCTAAATTTCTATCTTTGATATCACTATTCCTTTCCTCCATATTGTCTGCTCTGTGTCCCATGATCACTAGATCATTTTTTATCTATTTTATTGAGCTCTTCATCTCAGAATTTCTGTTTGGCTCTTCAAAAGTTTCAATCTCTATGATTAAGTTCTCATTTTGTACATTGATTTATTTTCTGAGTGCATTAAATTGCTTGTCTGTATTTTCTTGCATCTCATTGAACTTTTTCAGAATTGCAATCTTGAATTCTCTGTCATTTATATCACATATTTCCATTTTTTTTTTTAGTGTTGTTTTTTATCCCTCTGGAGATTTTCTTTTTGAGCTGTCTGGCTACCTTGGTTATTCATGGTATTTGATAGATTCTTTATAGTCATTTATGTATGGGTGGCATTTCTTTAGCAGATTAATATGAAGATAATTTTTCAATATGTAGAATTTAATTGCAAGTTTTTTAGCTCTATGAAATTCCAGTTCTGTGCATTGTAGCCAGATGCTGCTGTCAGTGTAGCCGCAATGCATGGGGGTGGGGTTGGCTGGGAGACTAGGCCAGCTTCTTTGTTGTTTCAACCTCCCAGTAATGGTGAACTCAGACCTCCATGGGGTCCTGCTGTGCCCCAAAACTGGACTTGTCGTAGGGTGCACCCTTTGCTCTGGGAAAAAGTGATTCTGTAGTATCATTTCTTGGGTTTGCAGATAATGTGCTCCATAACTCAACAACAAGGGCAAAGCGAGGTAAGCTGTGGAAGATTACTGGATGGCAGGACTTCATGGCTTTGTGTCTCTGTCTAGGATACCAGTCACCTGACAACTGCCACCACACCCTCATATTTTGTCCTTTCCCAGGGCCTTGGGCTCAGCTGTAGCTCATACTGCTCACTCTTGCAGGAATGCCCACCAAGCCTTCTTGCACATCCCAGCTGAAGAGATCTTCAGCCACAACCAAACTCCTCCTCTTTCCAGGCTGAGCCCTAGTGTGAGCTACTGGTTGCAGGGCTGCATCCATGGCTCATCTCAGCTCTTTTCCCTTCTCACCTCCCCATTTTGGCACCACTTGCCCACCTTTAGATATTTCAATGCTCAGATATCTCAGGAATGTTTGGGTGTTGAGCAGGGAATTTTTTTGTGGAGTTATAACTGTTCAAATTGTTGAAACTTCAAGGTGATCTCTCACACCGCCATTCCTCTGATGTTGCTCCTGACTAGAATTTCTATATTCTAGGTCCAGATTCATGAAAGAGAGAACTTACTCTAGTTTGGGCCCTGTGTCTATCCAAAATCTGATGTACTATGATTTAGGGGTCAAGGTCATATGTAACACTGGTGTTCAGATCATATTTATGTAAGGGATTTTGGGATGAAGTTACCATAGGTAATGTTTACTTAAATTTAGTGAAACAGAATCAACATTGTAATCTTTAAAATGCCCTTGGTGCTTGAAAATAGGTGCCCCCTGGGCTGGTAAAGGATGACATAGCCAACATATGACAACAACCCTGTGACGCCATGGTCATTCTCGGAGCAGCCATGAGCTTCTGGCCACCCTGCCTATACAATGAGATAGCAACTTAGGAACTCAGTTAAACTCTGGACCTACATTCCCAGCCCTAATTTATATTCCTGGCTCTTCTGGCCAGCAATGACACATCTTGGCTCTATAATAATAGTAAAAACCCCTGATTTAAGACAGTGCCAAAGAAAGCACAGAGACCCAAGGATACATGGCCACATGATAATAATAGCTTATATCTAGATAGCACTTAATAGGTTACAGGCAGTATTATAAGTACTTCATACATTTTAATTCATTTAGTGCTCAGAACTGCCCTGAGAGATAGGAATGGTTGTTACAGAAGAGAAAAACGACATCAGAGAGTGTTACATCTCTTGTCTAAGGCCACCCAGCTAGTAAGTGCCAATCTTGGGACTAAATTCATTTGTATGGTTTCCAACCTAGTACTCTTAACCTCTGGGATATAACCTGTGAGAAATTGGAAAGGTTCAATAAGTACTGACAAATGAGCTGAAGTATGGGTTCCTGACCATTGTCTTAGTTTCCTTATAAGGAATTGGAAAGAATGATAGTTTTATTTTATTTTGTGGAATTCAGTTTTAAAGAAAATAACCTAAATGAAGTGCATACCACTGTATAGCTTAGAAGATTAAAACTGTTTATTAAACCTTCTTCTTGTTTGCGTCTGGAATAATTACCTTAGAGCAATATTGGATTCTGGAAAACAGCATTCTCTTTATAAACCATCATGTAATTCTTTCCCTGTATCCTCCCCATTTTAGAAAAGTCTCCTCAGGTAGTCAGCAGGCTTAGTTTATAATCCTTTAGCCGATCAACTTTGACTTGCCCTACAAATAAAATTGAACAAGGCTCAGGTACTTACTCCAATGCCTGCTAGATTTGGGTTGGCTTAATAGCTTCTCTTAGGGGAGTTCCAACACCAGATATTGAACTCAGATATATGAAGTCTTTATAGACTTCCTTGGAATTCCTTCTAGTGTCGCTAATCCCAGATAATACAAAACCTACAAGATGATTCAAGCCTTATTCTTTCAGGAAACACATAGTAAATGATGCATGGAAATTGCTTTCCTTGCCTTTAACCTCTTGACCCTAGCTAATAATTATTAAAAGAAGAGGACCAGACTCCAAAACACTAACTGTGGCTAAAAAATGTACCAAATTGTTAGATTAATACTATTTAGGTTCCAGGAACAATGATCAACTTGAATACTCTGAGCAAAACCAAAAATGTTTCATTTATATGCATGAAAAATAAACAACAGGTCCCAAAAGGAGTCTCTCCACCTTTAATGCCTAGACTGCACTTCCTGCCTCTCCCAGGAGTGGAACTTAGAACCAATCAGTCTGGGATTTCTTAGTCAGCACTAGTGACTGCTCCATAATACCCTCTACCTTCCATTAAGAGAAGACAGGAGAGGGTAAAAGTAGCTTTACAGTTGTTACACAAATAAATCATACAATAATTAATAAATAATAATACAAGAATAAACTCTGCTTTGCATATGCACAACTGTAAACTACTTTTTCCGGCTCCTATATAAAGAGATATATGCCACAACTTCTGTAGCCACTCACCAATTGATAAACACTTAGGCTGCTTCTAGTACTGGCTATTGTAAATAATGCTGCTATGCATGTGGGGTACAAATATCTCTTTGATAAAGTACTTTAACTCCCCTGACTGGGCTGGGATTGGCGTGGGGCATGGCAGACCAGCCTCTATGGCTGTATTGCTCTTTGATAACTGAAATCAGACCAACCTGTTCCCCTCTGAGTTCCCCTGTCAGATAGCACCTTGTCTTGGCTCTACACATGAGCAAAATGCTACTACTTGAGACCCACAAGCAGGAACTCAGACTGCCCAGATCCCAGTGCTGCCTGTTGCAATCCCTGCCCACTACTCTATCACAATCAGATTCTCACTGGTTAAGACCACAGATTCCCTGGCAATCCCCGTCGGGAAAGATTGGAGAGGGGCTCCACAATGGTGGGGGCACAAAAGGTCATCCCTGGGTCCAAGCTAGTCACAAAGTCTACTTGCTTATAATGAAGCTGTGCCAAAGTATTGCTAAATAGAAAACAACTCAGCCCTTAGGTAAGGAGAGAATTTATTTGAAAGGATTATTGCAAGAGGAGAAAGGAAAGGGGGCTGTTATGCTAGGGAGGGGGAACAATTTCAATATGGAGAACCCCAGACCATCTGAAATGTCAAGCAGAAACGACTATTCTTTTGTAAAGAGGATTAAGCCAGGTACATGGGTCTTCCCACTGCCAATTTCAGCCCAGGCCCAGTGTGGGTCAAAGTTCAGTTCTAAGCAGAGGACAGAAGTTTAAGTTTGGTTAAGTCCACTAACACTTTGCTAACACATCAGAATTTGTTTTCATGAATTGGTGGCATTGAACAGTTAAGCTAACCATTTATAAGGTATTAGAAATAGCTAGAGCTCTGCCAGAGCACTGCTGCTCTGAGTCCATATATACTTCTTTTTTTTCCTCTTTTTTAAAAATAAATCTTTATTGCTCAGATTATTACAGGTGTTCCTCTTTTTTTTCTCCCATAGCTCCCCTCCACCTGTTTCCCCACCCCACCCCATGCCCTTACCCCCTGCCACTGTCTTCATCCATAGGAATAAGATTTTTGTCCAATCTCTTCCCACACCACTCACAACTGCTTCCCCTGAGAATCGTCAGTCCACTCCCTTTCTATGTCCCTGATTCTATTATATTCACCAGTCCATTCTGTTCTTCAGATTTTTTATTTACTTGATTTTTAGATTCACTTGTTGGTAGGTATGTATTTGATGTCATTTTGTTGTTCATAATTTTTATCTTTACCTTTTTCTTCTTCTTCCTCTTCTTAAAGAATACCTTTCAGCATTTCATGTAATCCTGGTTTGGTGGTGATGAACTCCTTTAGCTTTTTCTTGTCTGTGAAGCTCTTTATCTGACCTTCAACTCTGAATGATAGCTTTGCTGGGTAGGGTAATCTTGGTTGTAGGTTCTTGCTGTTCATCACTTTGAATATTTCTTGCCACTCCATTCTGGCCTGCATAGTTTCTGTTGAGAAATCAGCTGACAGTCGTATGGGTACTCCCTTGTAGGTAATTAACTGTTTTTCTCTTGCTGCTTTTAATATTCTCTCTTTGTCCTTTGCCCTTGGCAATTTAATTATGATGTGTCTTGGTGTGGTCCTCTTTGGATTCCTCTTGTATGGGGTTCTGTGCGCTTCCTGAACTTGTAAGTCTATTTCTTTCACCAGGTAGGGAAAGTTTTCTGTCATTATTTCTTCTAATGGGTTTTCAATATTTTGCTCTCTCCCTTCTGGCACCCCAAAAATTCGGATGTTGGTTTGCTTAAAGTTGTCCCAGAGGCTCCTTACTCTATCTTCATATATTTGGATTCTTTTTTCGTTTTGTTTTTCTGGTTGGATGTTTTTTGTTTCCACATATTTCAGATCTTTGGTTTGATTCTTGGGGTACGTTGATCTACAGTTGAGTTTCTGTATATTCTTTATTTTAGACAGTGTATGCTTCATTTCTGACTGATCCTTTTTCATTTTTTTGGCATTGTCATTAATATCCTTAAAGGTCTCATCAAGTTTCTCAGCGGTTTTAAGAAGATTCTTGATTAACCTTATAAATGTGGTTCTGAACTCTATGTCGTCCAGTAGTTTGCTTTCCTCCGTTTCTTTCATTCGTGACATGTTTCTTTGTCTCCACATTTTGGCTGCTTCCCTGTGTTGATGGAATAGCTTTGTGTGGTAGGTGATCTACAGGGGGCAGTAGCTCAGCCTCCCCAATCACCTGAGGTGGATGCTCTTGGTACACCCCTTTTTGGGCTGAGTGCAAAGTCTTGGTGTAGTTAAGCCTTAATTGCTGTTGGTACACTGGGAGGAATTGACCTCCAAGCCAATTAGCTGTGAGCACTCCCTGTGTCTATAATGGAAGAACTGCTGCGCTGAAGACACGCTTATGGGGCAGGACTTGTTTCAGTGGGGCTTTGGTGCTCACTGAGTCTGCCTCTTGAATGTGTCACTTATGGATGTGAGGAGTTGAAATCTGGTGTCTCACACTGACCACTAGGTACACTGGCTTCTGGATCTCCAGTGGGGTGCAGGTCAGCTACTGTCTGAGGCCACCCAGCAGGAGCTTCAGTGAGAGCTACAGTTTTCTCCTCTTTGCTTGTGGTTTGGAGGTTTTGGAGCTCTCTGACCTGGGCTGCAAGTTTGTTAGGTTAAGCTTTGATAGGGCAGGCCTTTCTTATGCTAAATCCGCTGCTTGGAGCTTGGGTGGGTTTGTAAGTTGTGCAGGGTGGGGTCTCAGGGTGTCACTAGGCTAGGGCATGGCAAAAAGCAATGGCTGCTAGTTAGCCAGCTCTGCGTCCCCGACGGCATCCGTGAGTCCCATGCCCCAGTGCAGTAAACAATTATTCCTGCGTGCAGCTCTGCAAGCAAGCCACCCTCACTGGCAGACAGTCCAGCTTCTCCCTGTAGGAGTTTGGGTCCCCTGTGACTCCCCAGAGACTGGATTTCAGAGTAATTGGGGGCTTGTCTCCCTTTGGGTTGAAAAAAGCAATGCCTGCTGCCAGCCCGGATTACGCGCCTCCGTACCTCAGCTTTTCAGCGCTCGTGCACGTCTCAATGCTCTTTTCTCTTTCCTTCTAGTTGTAGAACTTCCACTCAGCCAGCTTTCCCGTGGTTCTGGGTGATAGACGTTTTGTCTTTTAGTTGTAGTTTTGAAATTGTTGTGCGAGGCAGCAGTTTAGGTATTTACCTACACCACCATCTTGGATTCTCCTATATATACTTCTGAATTCTGCTCGACTATGCCAACTATCAAGGCAGGTTCCTTCTCAAACTCTGCCCATTGCCCTAACTGTTGGGTCCAAGCCCCTCTGCCAGGAGCTAGGCCTTCTAGGACACCAGGTCTTAGATGGAGAAGTCATGAGAAGATGTGGGTGTATAAGAATGAGTCTTTATTGCAGTCTATATATGCAGTGGCCATATAGTCATCAGACAAAACAGTTCTTTACAGCAAAGTTCCATATAGGTCACTGCACACTGGCTGATAAACCAAATACATCTTTCCTACAAAAGCAGTAGCCTCTTCTGTGCCCACAGCTATTATCTGAGCAGCCACATGCTGCCCCTAGATTCACCGCTTCACACCACAGCACCTGAGCTCTCTGCCTCAGCAACTTCTCCAACCTCTCCAGCCTTACATAGTAGCTACAGTGTCTGTGCCTACCTCAGCTTCTACAGCACACTCTAGCTGGTCATTACCATGTATTATACCACTTAAACAAAATAGGCCTCTAGCCAAAAATGACATCAATCATTTGGGCTATAGAAGAGCACACTTTCTCAGTATACCATGAGATCACTGTGGCCTTGCACCTGCTTATGGTATCTCGGGTTTGAACATTTTGATTAAGATTCCCATGTTCAGAGTGGTCTTGGCCATTCTGGCATACTAACAATAAGGCCTTGACTATCTGGGGTCTCTGGTGTGGTTCCCACATTTAGAGGTAAGTCTAAACAGGGTTAGAGAGAAGCCTGAAAGGAAGGGATGAATGCAAGAGAGGCAGGATGGATACAGCTCAGAGAATGTTTTACCCTGAGTTCAGCCTCTTCTTGGTAGGGACTAAGAATGGGGTTATGCTGACTCAATCAAGGGGAAGAAGAGAAACTGAACTCAAGTTTGATTAACAAGCAGTTTGTTCTGAAATGTCAGTGGGGATTCACAGTTAGCTAATCATTCATGAAACAAAGATTGGGAATTTAGAGCATCAGCATCTGGCTTTCTTATAGGTAAACAAGGAGGACATCCATGTGTCTTAGGTCAGATGGGGAAAAGCTGGTTCCCTGCAGTGAACCATTTCCAGAATGCATCAGAGAATTTCATCTATTGAAATACACTTTGACCTCAACCTTTTGGCTAGCTTTGAGAATTAGCTCTACAAGTCTTTTTTGCTTTAATTATTTGAAGGGTACTGTAGAAGATTTTAACTGCTTTGTAATGACTCTGAATATGAGACAAGTGTTGGAGGGGATGTGGAGCACATGGAAAGCCCCTCCACTGCTATGGGAACATAAACTAGTGCAGCCACTTTAGGAAAACACTTTGGCAGTTTCTTATGAAGTTCAACATACGTGTGACTGTACATTTGCACTTCTATGTATTTACCTAAGAGGAACAAAATCCTAAGTTCAAATATTTGTACATGAATGTTCATAGCAGCTTTAGTTATAATCATTAAATATGAGACAACACAAATGTATTTCAACAGGTGAGCAAATAACCAAATTCTGGTAGATCCTTGCAAGGAAATACTATTCAACAATATAAAGAAATGAACTATTGATATATATATATATATATATATATATATATATATATATATATAACAATTTGAACTATTCTCAAAGGTATTTTACTACTGAAGAATAGACTAAAAAGATTCATACTAAATAATTTCTTATATTTGATATTCTGTAAAGAAAATCAAATTAATGATTGTTAGGAACTGGGAGTAAGAGAAATATGGATTACAAGGGACATAAGTAAACCTTGGGGGTATTCAAATTGACTATATATTATTATGGTGCTAGTTACACAAATCTACACTAATAAAAGAGAAACATGCAAATTAACCATCAGTTTGCTACACCCACAAGCCATGTCCACCAGCCAATCAGGAGCGAGTATGCAAATCAACCCAACCAAGATGGCTGCAGCCACAGAGCGAGCAGAAGGCTTGGGTTTCCCCAGCAATGGAGAAAGCCAAGCATCCTGCACACCCTGGCCGGCCCAGGCCTCCACTCAAAGCTACAACGTTTCAATTATAGAAGATAAATAAGTCCCAGATACCAGGACCTCTGCTTGGGTTGCCAGGGGGTGTGGCTGGCCTGAAAACCACCATAGGCCCCTTGCCCAGGTTGCCTCATGCCCCAAGGGAACCCCCACCCTGATCCGGGACACCCTTCAGGGCAAACCAGCTGGCCCCCACCTGTGCACCAGGCCTCTATTCTATCAACTAAAAGAGTAATATGCAAATTGACCATTACTCCAACACACAAGATAGATGCCCCCATGTGGTCAAAGATGGCTGCCCCCATGTGGACACAAGGTGGCTGCCACAAGATGACCAGCAGGGGAGGGCAGTTGGGGGTGATCAAGTCTGCAGGGGAGGGCAGTTATGGGTGACAAGGCCAACAGAGGAGGGAATTTGGGGGCGACCAGGCCTGCAGGGGAGAGCAGTTGGGGAGGACCCAGGCCTGAAAGGGGAGCAGTTGTGGGGGGGACTAGGCCTGCAGGAGAGGGCAGTTAGGGGTGACCAGGCCTGCAGGGGAGGGCAGTTAGGGGCAATCAGGCTGGCAGGGGAGCAGTTAGGCATCAATCAGGTTGGCAGGGGGTGTTTAGGGGGTGTTCAGGCTGGCAGGCAGAAATAGTTAGGGACAATCAGGAAGGCAGGCAGGTGAGCAGTTGGGAGCCAGCAGTCCTGGATTGTGAGAGGCATGTCCGACTGCCCTACCGGGATCAGGCCTAAATGGGCAGTCGGACATCCCTTGAGAGGTCCTAGATTGGAGAGGGTGCAGGCTGAGCTGAGGGACATGCCCCCTGTGCATGAATTTCATGCACCAGGCCTCTAGTATATATATATTTTAAAATTCATCACTGTCCACTTAAAGTTAGTATTGTATGTAAATTATATCTCAACTAGAAGCCTGATGCACGAAGATTTGTGCTAGAATGGACTTTCCTTTCCCTGGCTGCTGGCACCACCTTTTCACTCTGGCCCAGCCCCTTTCCCCTCAGGCCCCAGAGCTGCCTTTTTCCCCTCCAGGAGCTGCCTCTTTCCTCTCTGGGAACTGCCTCTTTCCACTCTGGCCCCACCTTCCCACGCTGCCCAGAGGCCCTGAGAGACTGGGGGTGGGGCAGAATGCCTGCATCGTTGCCATGGCGATGACACAAGTGTTCCTTCCCCATCACTTGGCACCTGTGTATGCAAATTAACTGCCATCTTTGTTGGGTTAATTTGTATATCACTCCTGATTGGCTGATGGCGTAGCGGAGGTACAGTCAATTTACATGTTTGTCTATTATTAGGTAATAGTAAGCAGGACCACAACAATAAAAATAGTCTGAAAAAAGTTAAATATATAACTTAGACCTCATTTCACATAAGATGTTCTAAATAACAAAATACTAGGAACAGGATAAAATAATTTTTTGGGGGGGAGTCAATAATTTTAAATATTTTTTCAGGTGGCTTTAACATATAGTTGAGTTTGGAAAATATTTTACTACAGCATTTGTTTGTCTTCTATATAAAGGTTCTTTTATTTTTAATTATTTTTAATTTTAATTTTTTGCTCTAGAATCAATAAAAGATATGCTTTATTTAAGTTAAACTGATAGCAATAATAAAAATGGTTGACATGTACTGAGTACTACTCCATGCCAGGCACTATTTAGATGTAAAATTAAATGTCTCATTTACCATGAGGCAGCTTGCATGGAATCACTCAATAAACATTTTGGATGACAGTGTGGGAACTGTTGCTTCTACTAATGATAATAATAAGCAGGATACTAATAATTATAATAATTAATTGAGTGCTTACTATGTCCCGGGCACTGTTCTAAGAACCTTAAATGTATTTATTTATTTAATTATTCAACTACTCTATGTGGGAAAGAGAATTAGCACTCACTGAGCCCTTGTTCTGTGCCAGGCACGCATTCATCTTGCATCTCACATAGTTCACATCATCTTGCTGCCAGGCAGATATATTATATCCATGTAACCAAAGAGGATCTGGAGGCTCAGTTATTATTCTGGTGGTTCTGGCCTTTGGCATCTTTCTATATCATCTGCTGAGGCATCATGTTTCAGCCACACTGAGGTCATTAGGCAATGCCTTTTTACCTCTCCTCACAACCACAGGGCCCCTTCTAGCCTAGAGGGTCATTCTTAACCTCTTCAATGTTCTTCTTCTTTTTAAAAAAATATTTTTATTGATTTCAGAGACAAAGGGAGTGGGAGAGAGAGATAGAAATATCAATGATGAATCATTGATAGTCTGTCTCCTGCATGCCCCCTACTGGACATTGAGCCTGCAACCCAAGCATGTGCCCTTGACTGGAATTGAACCTGGGACCCTTCAGTCTGCAGGCTGATGCTCTGTCCACTGAGTCAAACCAGCTTGGGCTCAATGTTCTTCTTGATGGCACCAATGTTTCAACAGGTGCCTGCAAAAAAGTCTAAACAGGCTGCGCAATGGATGATGTTCTTGGACTTTGGCCTTCAAACATTTTGCTTTGTCTCTACTTACTAAGTAGGCAATGAAAGAAGAAAGCAAAACTGACTATCCCCCATCTTGCAGAGCTAGATCCTCAGCTGACCCTCCCCAATGGGGGTCACCACAGGAATGTCAGAATTGTCCTAACTCCCCCAACCACTGCCTGAGTAGACCAATGAAGCTCCAGGAATGTAGCTAAGGTCCTAATAAGGCTATCAAGAAGCAATGGTAGGGGGATGGCTCAGACTTGGAATGTATTGGCCACCTCCTGGCCTTTGTGCCATAAGACCCTGCAGAAAAACCCTGACCAAAGTGACCACTCTCTGTAACCCACGTCACTCACTCAAGCCCACCCAATATATATAGCCCTATATATATAGCCCTATATAACCTTTGTTCCCCTGGGGCTCGCTCTCTCGTCTCGCCACTGCGTCGGTAAAGAGGCTGGGAGCCAAGCCCGGGCTTGAATAAAGACTCTTTGTTTTTTTGCATCGAAAGTGGCTCCCTGGTGGTTGAAATTTGGGGACCCCGAAATCTGGGCATTACATTGGGGGCTCGTCCGGGATCCCCAAAGCCCACGAGGGACCCCGATCCATAGAGTCTGACTAACCACGGTAGGTGTCTGTGTTGTTGTGTGTTCTGTTCTGTGAGAGCTCATCTCTGAAATCTGTAGTGCCCAAAACGGTCTAGGTGGACGCACTGAAGGACCACGGGCAGGGGAAGTTGGAGGACGCTCCGATTCTCCTTCAGGAGGGATGTGGAAACCCCTCACGGGGGAAGTGGATTCCCCTCGAAACTCTGGGAGGAGGCGGGTCGCTCCCGCCCGTTGGCGCACGGCCATCGTCCAGCTTTCGGTTTTGCTTCTGCGGGTTCGGAAGGCTGTTCTTGGGTGTCTTTGTTTTTCTGTTATCTGTGTTATTCTGTCTATTTTTGTGGACTCACTGGACGGACGTCATGGGACAGACTCCGACTACTCCTTTAAGTATTACGGTTGATCATTTTAAGGAGGTTAAGGGAAGGGCTAACAACCTTAGTGTAGAGGTGCGAAAGGGCCATTGGCAAACTTTCTGTTCCAGCGAGTGGCCGGCTCTCAATGTCGGATGGCCACCAGAGGGGACTCTCGATCTCCCCACCATTTGCCAGGTCAGGGAAGTCATTCCCCGGCCGAAGGGGGGCCATCCGATCAACTCCCTTACATTATTACTTGGCAGGACCTCGTGGAGGACCTGCCCTCCTGGCTCAAGCCCTTTCTAGCCCCGTGTACCCTGAGCAGGATCCCATTCTTGCCTTGCAGAAAGTGGAGTAGAAGAAGGAGGAGAAGAAAGCCACCATGCCGTCAGCTCCGGCTCCCCTCTACCTGGTTTTGCAGGGGGGAACCGGAGAAGAATTAATTTTTCATCCCCTGTATCAGCTCCCTAGGATGCCGGAGAGATTTGATCCTTCCCTGTTGCGAGAAGCTGATGGAGTTCCGAGAGCGGCTAGGGGTGGAGTTCCGGGAGCGGCCGCGGTTCCAGTCCCGGTGGGAAGCCCGCCTCTTACTAGACAAAGGGCCCAGAGGGAGCTGTCTGTCACAGCCCCCGACTCCACTATTAAGACTCTGCCTTTGCGAGCCGCGGGCGCCCCAGATGTGGATGGCAATCAGCCCCATCACTATTGGCCTTTCACCACTAGTGACCTCTACAACTGGAAGGCTCAGAATCCTAAATTCTCTGAGAAGCCGGCAGGACTCATTGATTTGTTAGATTCTGTTCTTTTCACTCATCAGCCTACATGGGACGACTGTCAGCAACTTTTGCAAGTCCTATTCACCACTGAGGAGAGGCAGAGGATCCTTAGTGAGGCCCGGAAGCTAGTTCCTGGCGTGGTCGGGAACCCAACCACCAACCAGGCCCAGATAGATGTTTCTTTTCCCTTAACCAGGCCTGAATGGGATTTCAACATAGCAGAAGGTAAGAAGAGGCTCTGGGTCTACCGCCAGACTCTAATGGGGGGTCTCCTAATGGCTGCTAGGAAGCCTACCAATTTGGACAAGGTAGGGAATGTGCAGCAGGAAAGGGATGAGTCCCCAGCTGCCTTTTTAGAACGGATCATGGAGGCATACCACACCTACACCCCCATGGATCCAGAAGCTCCTGGGAGTAAAGCAGCTGTGATCATGAGTTTTGTAAACCAATCGGCTGAGGACATTAGAAAAAAGCTGCAGAGAGTAGATAGATTAGGAGAGAAAAGTCTGCAGGACTTGCTGGAAGTAGCCGAAAAGGTGTCCAACAACCGAGAGCCTCCTGAAGATAGGTAGGCCCATGCCATGCTGGCTGCCAGCAGTAAGCAAACCCGAGACCTGGCCAGGATTCTGCTGGCCACCACTGCGGACTCTCCCGGGGAATGGAACCGGCTCCTCCGGCAGCTGGCAGGCGACCAGGAAAAACGTAAAAAGGCTGCCAGGGGAGGGAGGCAGAGACTGCAAAAGGACCAGTGTGCTTACTACAAGGAAATAGGGCACTGGGCCCGAGAATGCCCAAGGAAGGTCGACAGGAAGGGAGGCAAGACTGACCAAGCAAAAGTCTTAGAGCTGGGAGAACTAAGTGATTAGGGGAGTCGGGGTTCAGATCCCCTCCCCGAGTCCAGGGTAACTCTTAGAGTGGAGGGGACCCCAGTTGACTTCCTCGTCGACACAGGAGCACAACATTCAGTCCTCCACACACCTCAGGGGAAGCTAGCCAATAAAAAGTCCTGGGTACAAGGGGCAACTGGCATGAGCCAGTATTCATGGACTACCCGAAGAACGGTTGACCTAGGAATGGGCCGGGTATCCCACTCCTTCATGGTAATACAGGAATGCCCCTACTCCCTATTAGGACGGGACTTGCTAACTAAGATTGGAGCCCAGATAACTTTCAGACAAGGGGGGGCCCAGGTAACCGATGGCAAAGGCCACCCCATCCAAGCCCTGACCCTGAGACTGGATGATGAGTATCGCCTCCACCAGGGGGCACTCCCAGTAGAAAGCAACATGGACAGATGGCTACAAGAATTCCCCATAGCCTGGGCAGAAACGGGGGGAGTAGGACTAGCCACCCACAGGGCCCCAATCCTGGTAGAGCTGAGACCAGGAGAAGGCCCGGTAAGAGTCAAGCAGTACCCTATGTCTCAGGAGGCCCGGAAAGGGATCCAGCCTCACATTCGGAGGCTGCGAAGTCTAGGGGTACTAGTTCCATGCCAATCTGCCTGGAACACCCCCCTCCTGCCAGTCAGGAAGCCTCACACAAATGATTACCGACCAGTACAGGATCTCCAGAAAGTAAATAAGAGAGTCATGGATATACACCCAACTGTTCCCAACCCATATACTCTTTTAAGTTCCTTGGCGCCCTCTAGAGTCTGGTATACCGTATTGGACTTGAAGGATGCCTTTTTCAGCCTGCCACTGGTGCCTCAAAGCCAACCCTTGTTTGCTTTCGAATGGCATGACCCAGAGGAGGGCTACAGTGGAAAATTAACCTGGAAGCGATTGCCCCAAGGGTTCAAGAATTCGCCCACCATCTTCGACGAGGCACTGCATGAGGATCTGGGTGAGTACAGGAGAGAGCACCCTGGTCTCACCCTCCTCCAGTATGTAGATGACATCCTGATTGCTGCCGACAATGCCAAGGACTGTGAGCAGGGGACCAGAGATCTGTTGGCCACCCTGGGGACCTTAGGGTACCGGGCATCTGCGAAGAAAGCTCAGATATGCAGAGAGAGGGTGAGTTACCTGGGATACATCTTAGAGGGCGGACAGTGGCGGTTGTCTGATGCCAGAAAAGAGACAGTCCTGAAAATCCCTACTCCCACCTCCCGGAGGGAAGTAAGGGAATTCCTAGGATCGGCTGGCTATTGCCGCCTCTGGATACTGAGTTTTGCTGAGATCGCCAGACCCCTATATGAAGCGACCAAGGAGGGGAAGGCGTTTGAATGGACTGAGAAAGAAGACACTGCCTTTAATGAGATAAAGAAAGCCCTTTTAGCTGCTCCAGCCTTGGGCCTGCCGGACATTACAAAGCCCTTTTGCCTCTTTGTAGATGAGTGCAAGGGAATAGCAAAAGGGGTTTTGACTCAGGCTTTAGGCCCCTGGAGCTGCCCGGTAGCGTACTTGTCTAAGAAGCTGGATCCAGTAGCCACCGGCTGGCTGTTGTGCCTGAGAATCATTGCGGCAACCGCACTCTTAGTCAAGGATGCCGACAAATTGACTCTGGGACAGGAAATCTGGATCACAACCCCGCATGTGGTTGTGATCCAGATTTCCTGAGGGGGTCCTAAAACAGCCTCCTGATAGATGGATGAGCAATGCACGTATGACCCACTATCAGAGCTTGCTGCTCAACCCTCCTAGAGTACGGTTCCATCCCAGTGCGGCCCTCAACCCCGCTACCCTGCTGCCTGACCCTGACTTAGATGCCCCACTACATGACTGTGCGGGAATCCTAGAGCAGGTACATGGACTTCGGAAGGACTTGACCGATCGGCCCCTTTCTGATGCAGAGGCCACCTGGTTCACGGACGGAAGCAGCTTCGTGCGGGACGGGTGCAGGTACGCGGGAGCAGCAGTGGTCACCGAAACGGACACCGTGTGGGCAGAGGCCCTGCCCCCTTGGACGTCAGCTCAGCGAGCTGAACTCGTTGCACTCACTAGGGCACTAACACTGGGGGCTGGGAAACGGCTTAACATTTACACAGACAGCCGTTATGCATTTGCTACGGCTCATGTACATGGGGCAATCTATCAGGAGAGGGGGCTATTGACAGCAGAGGGACGGACGATAAAGAATAAGCAGGAAATTCTGGACCTGCTTGCGGCCTTGTGGCTCCCTGCTAAGCTAGCCATTATCCACTGCCAAGGGCACCAAAAGGCAGATGGCCCAGTGGCAAGAGGTAACCAAAAGGCTGATCAGGCAGCCAAGGCAGCGGCCTTCACTTCGGTCCCCACCATGGCCCTACAACTACCAGACCCCGGGGACCCAGTTTTACCAGACCAGCCCGGGTACTCCCAGGAAGAGCTGCAGCGGATCTGGAAGCTTCCCCTCGCCCAGGAGGTGAAGGGATGGTGGTACACACCAGATAAGGAACTCATACTACCAGACTGGCTTGGGGTCACAGTGTTAGAACGCATGCACCGGTCCACCCACCTGGGGGCCCGGAAATTAAAGGACTTACTCCAGCATGCCAGGATCAAGATTCACCAACATGACTCCAAAATAAACCAAATTGTAACCTCCTGTAAGACCTGCCAGCTTACAAATGCAAGAGCCGGGTCAGGTGGAGAAGGAACCAGGCTCAGGGGCACCAAACCAGGAGCACAATGGGAGGTCGACTTCACCGAAATTAAACCAGGGAAGTATGGTTATAAATATCTTTTAGTGTTCATAGACACCTTCTCTGGCTGGGTAGAGGCATACCCAACCAAGCATGAAACAGCTCAGACGGTGGCCAAGAAACTACTGGAAGACATCTTACCCAGGTATGGTTTTCCTGCTATGATAGGGTCAGACAACGGACCAGCCTTCATTTCACAGGTAACACAGGCAATAGCCAAGGTTATAGGGGCAGATTGGAAATTACATTGTGCCTATAGGCCCCAGAGTTCAGGGCAAGTAGAAAGAATGAATAGAACTCTAAAAGAGACCCTTACCAAATTAACCATGGAGACTGGCGGGGACTGGGTGGCTCTCCTTCCGTATGCCCTTTACCGGGTGAGGAACTCCCCTTACACCCTGGGTCTTACCCCCTACGAGATCATGTTTGGCAGACCCCCCCCCCCCCATCATTCCTAACCTCAAAGCTGAACTCCTTGCTGAGTTTGAAAATCAAGAAATATCTTCTCTCTTAAGAGGACTGCAGAGAGCACACGAGGACATTTGGCTGTGCCTCTGCGCCATTTACGAGGCCAGCCCCACCCCAATGCCTCATCGGTACAAGCCAGGAGAATGGGTGTTCGTCAAGAGGCACCGCCGGGAGACCCTCGAACCACGTTGGAAGGGCCCCTAAGTCGTCGTACTGACTACACCCACAGTTCTCAAGGTAGACGGCGTCACGACCTGAATCCACCACACCCACATTCACCCAGCCGGCCCCTCTGTAATCCAGAAGGACTTCATCGTGCAATGGAACATCAACCAAGACCAATGCAACCCGCTCAAGCTCAAGCTGTGACGTTCTCAACCTGCCTAATGCTGGTAACCCTGCTTGCGGCCACTTCCACTGCCTGGAGTCCTCACATCCCCTACAATCTTATCTGGCAAATCATAGACACCAATTCGGGGACCGTGCTTAATCAGATTTCCCAGTTGCACCCTAAAGACGCTTGGTACCCGGACCTCTACATAGACCTCCTTACCCTTTTTCATGACAATAGTCATGGCCAGCCTCTGTACATGGGACCCAAGGACCTCAGATTATTCCATTTCTATGTTTGCCCCGGGCACTCACGGGGTCGCACCCAGAACCCATGTGGAGGAGCAGAGGACTATTTCTGTGCTTCCTGGTCATGTGTCTCGACCGGGCACATCTGGTGGACTTCCTTAAGAACCGGTGACCTGATAACCGTAACTCGGGTGGAGGTGCTGCCCTGTCCAGGTTATCGGGGGGACCTCTGCAACCCTGTATGGATATCCTTCACGGAACAAGGGAAGAAAGCGACAGGATGGGACACTGGCAAAATCTGGGGGATCAGAATATATGACAAGGTATGGATGGGGGCCCAAGACAAGGGGATGCTGTTTACTCTCCGAGTACAGGTGGCGCCCCTTTCCCAGCAAGCCCGTACAGGGGTGGGACCCAACCGAGTATTGGCTCTCCGACCCACCACCCCCCAAGTGTCGATGCCCGGGAGCATCCAGACTCCGGCTTCACAGCCCTCTGCATCCCCAGTCCCTATTAGGACATCGCCTGCATCTCCTATCCCGACTCGCGGCCTTCTGCCTGGTGTGGACCCCTTGTGGAGCACGGCTGTCGGGGCATACCATGTTCTAAATGCTTCAAGGCCTGACCTGACTGAGTCCTGTTGGCTCTGTCTAGATATCCAGCTACCATACTATGAAGGTATTGCCCTTAGTGGCAAGTACACCACAGCCATTAATTCCAGCTCCTGTAGATGGCAGCAGTCTTCTGCAAGACTAACCCTCCAGACAGTAACAGGGCAGGGCACTTGCATAGGCCACGTGCCCCCCAAACAGTCGCATCTCTGCAATAAGGCCCTTACTATTCCCAAAAAGACAGTGTATCTACTTCCCCCTGAAAATGCATGGTGGGCCTGTTCCAGTGGCCTCGCTCCTTGCGTCCACTCCTTAGTCCTTAATTCCCAAAAGGAGGGCTTCTGTGTACTTGTGCAGTTAATCCCCAAGTTAATATACCACTCAGGAGAAGAAGTACTTAACAAAGTAGGCGCCATTAACCCCCGAAGTAAAAGGGAGCCTATTACTGCCCTAACTATGGCAGCCATCTTGGGACTAGAACTAGCAGGAGCGGCAACTGGAATATCCTAGCTTGTCATACAAGAACTATGGAGCCCTAAGAGCAGCCATTGACTTAGACATAGAGAGAATTGAAAAATCCATCACCCATTTGCAAGAATCCCTCACCTCCTTGTCTGAAGTAGTACTCCAGAACAGAAGAGGATTGGACTTACTATTCATGCAGCAAGGGGGTTTATGCATAGCCTTAAGGGAGGAATGTTGTTTTTACGTTGACCATTCAGGAGTTGTCAAAGAATCCATGGCCCTCATAAGGGAAGGACTGCAGAAGCAAAAGCTAGAGAGAGCAATCTCAGTCTTGGTATGAATCCTTGTTTAACTGGTCCCCATGGTTAACCACTCTTGTTTCTGCCCTTGTCGGACCCCTTGTAATCCTCCTACTGTTGTTGACTTTTGGCCCTTGTATTATTAACAGACTAGTCCAATTTATCAAATAACGCATAGGGGTAGTTCAGTTAATGGTCTTACAAGCCCAATACCGGCCTCTAGCAGTAGAGGACGAGGTGAAGATGCAGTCCGTCTCATGACTGAGCTGTAGGTTTCAAGACAAGGGGGGAATGAAAGAAGAAAGCAGAACTGACTATCTCCCATCTTGCAGAGCTAGATACTCAGCTGACCCTCCCCAATGGGGGTCACCACAGGAATGTCAGAATTGTCCTAACTCCCCCAACCGCTGCCTGAGTAGAACAATGAAGCTCCAGGAATGTAGCTAAGGTCCTAATAAGGCTATCAAGAAGCAATGGTAGGGGGATGGCTCAGACTTGGAATGTATTGGCCACCTCCTGGCCTTTGTGCCGTAAGACCCTGCAGAAAAACCCTGACCAAAGTGACCACTCTCTGTAACCCACGTCACTCACTCAAGCCCACCCAAATGACTAGCCCTATATAACCTTTGTTCTCCTGGGGCTCGCTCTCTCGTCTCGCCACTGCGTCAGTAAAGAGGCTGGGAGCCAAGCCCGGGCTTGAATAAAGACTCTTTGTTTTTTTGCATCGGAAGTGGCTCCCTGGTGGTTGAAATTTGGGGACCCCGAAATCTGGGCATTACAGCATGAGCTCATTTAACTTTATTGAAAAGTAATTTGGAAATATGTGTAAGGAAAAAAAATCTTTAAACAGCAACTGACATTTGACCCAGAAATCTCCCTTCAAAATTTTGTAATAACAGGCATATTTGCAAAGATTTTTGCAAATTAATGTTCTTTGAATATTAAACTGTTAAACTAAAAATTAGAAAACACTAAAATGACCTGCAGTAGGAAATAGAAAAATTAAGTTAGCATTCTTCTCCATAATGGATACTAGAGGCCCAGTGCACTAATTCATGCATGGGGGGTGGAGAGGGGCGATCAGGGCCTGCCAGCCATGGGAGGGACCGTGGGAGGTTGGCTGGCTGGCCCCATGTAGATGTGCTGTGGTAGTGGCAAAGACCACAGAGTACCCCAAAATGGCCTAAACACCAGCTATGCTCTGAGGTGAAAATACTGTTCTACTTCGCTGCACATGCTCAGGCCACCTCACTCTTCCCAGGGCAGATTTGCTGACAGACAAACAGGTTGTCTTTCCTACCTCAGCCTCACATTTTCTTGAGGCTCCACCCCCAAGCATGATAGGTAGCTGACTTCAGCCAATGGTGGCACACCGCCATAAGAGTGCTAGCCAATCAGCAGTTAGGAGCCCGGAAAGCCATGGGGCCAAGCTAGTAGTGGCTGATGGTGGCAGAGGTAAGATGGCAGTGGAGCTTACTTTATGTCTTTGCGGTTAGGCTGTTGCCTTGCTCCTTCTGGCCCTTCTGAGTTGCTATTCTATCTCGATCAGCATCAGGGTCACTCTCTTCCTACAGGCTTCACACACCCAGATTCTCTGGTCCCCGGAGTCTTAGCCAGGGGGAGGGTCTGTGAGAGGTTGGCTGTGGGAGCGTACTGACCACCAAGGGGAAGCGCCTGCATTGAGCATCTGCTCCCTGGTTGTCAGTGCGTGTCAGAGCAACTGGTAGACTGGTTGTTCCAGTAATTCTGGCCGTTCAGTCATAACGGTCACATAGGCTTTTATTTATGTATAGATTACAAAGTCATTTAAGTGATTATGTAAGATTTGTGTTTATTGACATTAAAATATGACCATTGTATAGTATGTGTATGTGTGTGTGTGGAAGGGTATAGATGTTAGACAAATATATTTTAAGTAATTTCATTACGAAAGCACAGACAAATATATTTTAAGTAATTTCATTACGAAAGCACTCTTGACAGCTGGGAAAACAACCTGGAGAGGTTATGAAACTATTTAAGATACAAGGGAAGTGGGTAGATGCCCTGGAATCTTCTTAGTGACTGAGTGTGGGTGATGGCTGAAGGAAAGAGAGGACTAGGGATCTGACTTCTAGGACTGGGTACAGAAGGATCCCAGTCTTTTGTTGTAATCAACTTTTATGAGATACAGACCCTACTGGGACCTAGGAGTTCACTCTGTTGATAGTGACAGAATACTTTCATTGACTTTTGTCCTTGGAGAAAGAGTAATAAATGATCATAATGACTTTAACTCAGGAGGTAAGATTGAGAATTAATACTCTAGGATGCCGGGGTTTTTGTCCTAGTGTTAAGAAGGATTCAGCAATCTGGAGAAAGGAGCTGATGCATAGATGATTAAGAAGGAGTCCAAAGATGAAAGATAACTTTGAAAGGCATTGGGGGGTCAGAGGATCTTCAGCCAAAGGAGCTAGAAGACTACCCCTTGTCTAAGGACCCTGTGCTATTTATTAACACAATTTGTCCTAAGGCAAAGTGGAGATAATACACTTCAAAGGGTAGGGTTTACAGAAGCATTGTCAGATTGGGGAATAGCCTACAGCTGTTCAGGTGTTTGGCCAACAGGAGGCAATAACATGCAGATTTAAGATGTCCTGAGCTGTCTGGCAGCAGACAATCCTATTCCGGTTTGGTGGAAATTCCATTCAGCCAGTTCCAACAGGTAAACTACATATGTGGCTCAACCCTTGTTGAGCCCCCAAGCTTCACCAACCTTTTGATGAAACTCTTGTAATTATTACATGCTGGAATTGGTTCCCAGCACGAGGGACAAGACTCCTAAAAAGAGCAGAAAAAAAAATGCAAACATGTTCTGTACTGGTCCATGGACTGAAGGAGCACTCAAGATTTTCGTACTTTCTCTTTTTATTTTTGCTGCCCTGTCCCCATTCCTTGGATTAGTTATTCTTATTGACTCCGTAATGAAACTCTCCACTAATGTGGTAAACAAGGATAAGCATGATAAGGACAAGATAGAGACAGTGGCAAACTTCCCTCCTTCGTTGTCTCACACAGTGGCATTGTTATTCAAATGATCACTTCTATGAATCCCTCCTTTCTTTTCTGAGGATGTAGATCAAGAGTTAATGTGGGATAGTGAGCATGTTGGAGTGAAGAGGCTCTGGGTTTAAATTCGAACGAAGTCAGCCACACTGAGCCTCAGTTTCCTTCTCTACAAAAGTGAGACTAAGAATGCCCTCTAGAGTAATATTTAAGATGCTTATCTGCAGCCTCGGAATGGGCAGTGGAGAGAGCACAGCTTATACTAAAAAAGGAGGATCCTAAAAGCTTTAGTAACACCATTCAAGTGATATTCTGTTCTGCATTTATGTAAGAAAATAGATCTGATTCTGCAAATCAGATCTTATCCATATCTTTCCTACTACCTTGCTTTTATTACAGGTACTTGAAACTAGGAAGGGAAAGAAGAAGGAATAATCTACAGAATCTGACCCTCCTTCTAGTATCAGGCCTGGCAGTCTCACACACATTGCAGATGCATGGCAGGGCTTGTGGGGGCAAAGAGCAACCTGGCATTTGGTGGGGGTAGATCAGATGGCACACTGTTAGCCTCTGAACCTTGCAGAGCCAGCTTCTTCACCCTGAATGCAGAGAGGAAGGGTTGGATTTCATGAGAGCTGACACCAGAAGATTTTGCTGTGTACAATGTCCACGTTATAAGCCTCAGCTCAGCAATTTTTGGAATGCACTCTGTTAGATCCTGTTGAACTGCCTGGATTTAAAGGTAATTGCATCATGGAGAAGTCTTCCATTCTCATTTGTCTCTGGGGACACCTGTGAAGATTGGTGTGGAGCCAACTCCCCAGGTAAGGACTCATGCTCCTCTCCTCCCTGCAAAAACATAATCATTGCTTTGTGATCCTCTCCACTTACATGACACAAACCTATATATCCATATTGTGTTATGTTCAGTAATACCATATGCCTAAGGATAAGGAATAACTTCAACTTCAGGAATATACATCTAACACCTACTCTGTAACAGGCAACATTTTAGGCACTGAAAAATTTCTTGCAGATCTGAATAGATAAATGAAGAGAAATTTGGGCACTTTCTGGAAATAGGTGGGTGAATGGAGCACTTAATATGGGAGACACTGAAAACATGACCATATTTAATCCTCCTGGTTATATTATAAATTTTTTCCCCCCAATGAATCTTAGTTGCATCATACATTACATTAGTCAAAAAGAAAAATGTAAAAATTGACCCTTTTAATTTATTTCATTTTTTCCCATCATCATTTATACTCTAAGCCAACCATGTCAAATTTGCGGCCCATGGCCCACAATGAATATTTTTGCGGCCCAGACAATATAATCCTATATAATAAAAGCATAGTATGCAAATTGTCCCCTCAACTGGGAGTTGTCTGGGAGTTCAACCAGGGGGTGGGGCTGGCCCAGAGGAAAGGGAGGGAGTACCTGTCCGGCAGCTAGCAGCTGGCAGTTGGCAGCTGCTAGGGACCTACCAGTGCATGAATTTCATGCACTGGGCCTCTAGTGGTATATAAGTAATGTTTTAATAAAAATTTTGTAACAATTTTTACAGTGTCTTGTTATACATAATTATTAATAACAAACTATAATGTTCACTAATGACTGATTACTATAATCGTGTTGCATTCATTTCCCTTACACGCCTTATGCACGGGCTCACCATTTCTCTCCACTAATACTAGCAGCAAATATTTTAACAGCTGATTCCACGTCATTAGTCTTGGACTGACTTGTTTGATGTGTGCAACAGGAAATATTTCACTTTCGGAGAACAAGAAAAATAGGTTTATTTGCATTACGCGTATTAATTTGTGCAGTTAGTCAGTGTCTGGTAAGTTAATGTTCAAGAAAAAAATACTAATTTTTATTAAAATGTTCTATTATTTTTGTTAACAATTTCTCATTTATCGCAGCCCTTTGTATTCAGCAGGTCTCTATCAAAATAAGCCTATGTTTATATGAAGATTGAAGTTTTTGTTGTTTTGCAGCCCACATAAACTTAAACCTTGTTTATTTGGCGTGTTTTAGCCTTTGAGTTTGACATGCTTGCTCTAAGCCCTCTTTCACCTCCGCCCACCCCCTCCACTGCTGCAATCACCACACTGTTGTCCATGTCCATGAATTCTCTCTCTCTCTCTCTGATTTTTTTTGGGGGGCCTCAATCACTCCAATACTCCCAACACTCTCCCCCATATCAGAGCTGACAGCCTGCTCTCTATCTACGAGTGAGCCTTCTTGGGATTTCTGTCTCCTCTTGATTAGTTCAACCTGCTTGTGCACAGGATGTTGAGGAGAATACAGAGAAGTTAATGGAAGTTTAAAAGTCAATAAGGTGATGGCACAACCTGGTGACAGAGCCATGTCCTTGAACATGGGACCCAGGGGGAGGTTCTCCATCTCACACTCTGCTGCTGGAAGATTCACAGCATGCTAAACAGGTTCTATTAAGAAATCAGCTCACCGGGTGGGGGAGAAAGAGGTCAAAGTACACTTTCAAGATCACCATACTCAGACAACATATTTCATCTTCTGGAATAATCTGCTGCTCCTTGTCTTTCCCTGAGGATCTCTGCAGAGACTGAATGAGAGAACAGCTTTGCAGGTGAGAACAAGGGAGAATCATTGCTCTGGGACCCCTCATCTCCTTTTGCTTCCCCTCTGTAGGGGAATGATTCAGAATGCTACCATTGGGTGTGCATGAAAGTTTCAGAATTTTGCAGGGGAAAAGAAAGCACTTCCATTTGAGAAAACTGTATTAGGAACCTAGGGGATGTAGGGCAGTACCCTAGTTCTGCGAGAAATTCTTGACTGACTAAAGTCAAGCTTTTGCTCTGAATTGGTAAATAAATGTGAAAAAATTGAGAGTTTTCCGTTGGTAGATACGTAACATAAAATGTAACAGCCCATGGGAAGGAATATACTGGCTCAGGTGACATTTATACAGCACAGTTTGTACATGCAAATGTTTATTTTTTAAATCCCGGGTAACATTCTAAGGTAGTCAGGTTTTTTTCCCTTGGATAAATAATGACTAGGAAAATTACATTCCCTGCTTAGAGCTTCAAAAGGAAAATGTAGATTTTGGTACAAGAACTACAATTCAGATGAGATTATTTATTAACTGAAAGGCATAAAAATAAATGTAATTTTAATCTCAGATGAACTGTCATTTCTTCCACCTTCTTTATGTTAATTTTAAGCTTCTTCCATATGGCACCATATATATCATAAACTTCATGTGAATGGGTCTTAAAGTAGTAAAATAATGATAGGTCATTCCTTAATTACCATGTGCCAGATTCCATGGATTCTTCCCCATTTAAACCTCATCAGAAATTCTTGTGCAGAAAAAGAGTCACTCAATAGACTTTTTGGATGACAGTGTGGTTGAATGTTGTTTCTACTAATGATAATAATAAACAGAATACTGATTATAATCATTAATTGAGTGCTTATTATGTCCCAGACACTCTTCTAAGAAGCTTACATGTACTGATTTATTTAACTGTTCAGTTACTCCGTGATGCAGGTACTATAGTCATTGTCATTTATAGAGGAGAAAACCAAGGCACAGAGGAAAAAAGTAACTTGCCCTATGTCATATAGTTTCTAATTGGCAAAGTCAGGCTTGTCATGAATGGAAGCTTAATCGCAAAGGATGTTCATTCATGCTTAGAGAATATATTTCTTAATCTCTGTGAATCCTTAATTACAGGAATACTGGATGATATAAAAATCAAAATAATATTTTCAGAAATATTTTTTTAAAGTTTAAAAACATTAAAAATAACTTCAGAAAGAGGTACCTAATGACTCAGCACCAGACTCACTGCCACTTCTCCTGGATCCCCACCTCTCTCCAGCCTCTCCCCAGACTCCATAAGTCCGCACCTTCTCCCGCACCTCAGCCACGGAAATTCAAACTACGATGGCAGCTCAATTGGACACCCTTTCAACTTCAGTGAACCCAGGACCGGCCATGAGATTGGAAACCAAGACCCCAGAGATTCACAACTGCAACTTGTCTTAGTGGGTAAGACTGGATCAGGAAAAAGTGCCACAGGGAACAGAATCCTTGGAAAGAAAGCATTTCATTCCAGCATTGCAGCAAAATCCATCACCAAGGTCTGTCAGAAATGGAGCAGCACATGGAATGGGAGAGAAATTGTCATGAACACACCTGGCATTTTCGACACTGAGGAACAGGATGTTGACACGCAAAGGGAGATTGCTAAATGCATCCTCTTGACCTCCCCCGGGCCTCACGCTGTGCTCCTGGTGGTCCCGCTGGGCCGGTACACAAAGGAAGAACAAAAGGTCAATGGAGAAGATGCTGTCAATGTTTGGATCCAAAGCTAGGAGATACATGATTCTCTTATTCACCCGGAAAGATGACCTGGATGGCATGGAGTTCCATGATTACTTAAAGGAAGCTCCAAAAGGCATTCAAGATCAGATGGAACAGTTCAGGGGTGGTCACTGTGAGTTCAACAATAAGGCAACAGGAGCTGAGCAGGAGGCTCAGAGGGCATAGCTGTTGGACCTGGTCCATCGCATGGTGATGGAGAATGAGGGAGAATTCTACACTGATAAGATGTACCAAAGGGCTGAGGAGGAGATTCAGAAACAGATTCAAGTGAAACAAGAAAAATACAGAGCTAAGCTGGAGAGAGAGAAAAGGAAAGTTAGAGATATATATATTTTTTTAAAAAATCAGAAACTTGGAGGATAAACTGGAGCAAGAAAAGAGAAAGGCAGAAATGGAGAGGGAAGTGGCAGAAAGGGAGATTTGCTATGTAAAAAGGCTTCAAGAAGCCAGAGATGAAGTTGAGAGTCAGCAAGATACTAGTATACTTGACACAATCAAGGATATAATAATGGTAGCCGCTTTACCTTTTTTCTTTATTCTATTCAAGAGAAATTAAGCTTTTTGAAAATCTGTTTCCTGCATATTTCAAGTGTTCCTTCCCATATAACTCATCCCCCAAAGTCAGAGTTCTCTGTTTCTGTCCAAGTTCTCAGACCTGGGGTGTTTAGTAAAGTTTCTTATTGGCAATTGGTAGATATCTGTTTTATTTATTTAACAGGGATGAGACACATTCTCAATTTGTAAAACTCCAAAGTAGAAAGTTTTTGGATGCTCCCTATCTTCTGAACTCTTTCTTAGAGACAAAGAAAGGGAATGCAGGAGACCAAAAGACAATGATTCTCTAGAGTCTTTCTAGACTGGCACATAGTCTCCAACTGTGGCTTCCACTCCACATTTTTGCCTTTGGTATGACAATGATCATTTTACCCATGTGGTTAAAGAAATCAATTTTTTTGCATTAGGTAATGGATAGCTAGAGATGCTTATTGAATTCTTTCTAAATGACCATAAATTTGGTGAATTACATTCTTAATGAAAGACTGAAATAGTTCCTTATCACCTGCCCACTCAAGAACAAAGAGTTGTCTGAAAAACAGATTTCTCAGAACTCAACTAAGTAAAATGCCAGAAAGAGAAAAAGACAGAGATTCAACAGCTAAGAGAACAATGTTCAGTATATTCAGATGTTTCTGTAGAAAGTCTTTGAGCAACCTAAAGGTACCACTTTTCTGAATAACTAGTTCTCTCCTTTTCCTGTGAAATTAACTGTTGCCACCACACCTCCATCACCCCACACCTTAATTACTTACTGCTAGGTGGGTCATCCCCACACTGCTTCCCCTTCCCACTTCAATTGTTTGCTTATTGTTACTATAATAAAACTTTTCTATTCTCTCATTAAGAAAGAAAGAAAGAAAGAAAGAAAGAAAGAAAGAAAGAAAGAAAGAAAGAAAGAAAGAAAGAAAGAAAGAGAGAGAGAAAGAGAGAGAGAGAAAGAAAGAGGCACTGTGCTTTTTTGCCAGACTTATCCTTCCTTTGAGTTGGTGAGAAGTTGAATGAATGGGGCACCAATGCAATTCCCGGGATAAAGGCCAGACCATAAGCTAGAACTGCCTACTGTGTCTTCTTTGTGCCTTTGTATGTATTCCAGCACTTCTCATTCCTTGATGTTTCTTGATCTCCTCTTTAGGATAAGGTCCCTGCCAAGATGTTCCAATTACAAGGCCCACGAATGCTGCAGATGCTAGAGAAATCCTTGAGGAAATTCCTTCCTGAGTCCCTAAAGGTGAGAGTGGAATCTTCTTAGGGAAAAAGGACAAGCGTCTGCCTGTGGAAAAGGTGGGAAAGAGAATGAGCATTCACTGAGCCCCTGTTCTGTTTGAGGCACTCACCTTGCATCTCAAATAGTGCACATCATCTTGCTGCAAGGCAGGTATATTATATCCATGTACCAAAGAGGAACCGGAGGCTCTCTTATATGACTTGACCAAGATCACACAAGTAGTGAGTGGCAACACTATGATTTCAACCCACTATCTTCTTTGCTATGTAATGACCCAAGACTATTCCTTTGTGCCCTTTTAAGAATTATGTCAGATAGAAATGCAAGTGTTTCCAGAATTTCAAAGTTGGCTGAAACTAACTTATTCGTGTTCTAATCATTCTTTCTAAAAATCAAATGAGTGATGAAACATTAACCATTATGATTCTTCTTTGCAATTAATAGCAAGTCAATTTCTATTTTGTCAAACACAAATGAACTAGGTTTAGTTTGGGGTGACAAAGACATTTTAGTTTTAGAAGTGGATCAATGATCTTGTACCATAGAGAGCTTTGTGTGTGTTTTCTGTTTGTTTGTTTTTTTGGAAATATTTTTTTAAAGTTTAGTGACAGTGTAGTGATTTCTTCTTTAAGGGAACCCACTCTTCCCTTCATTCAAGGGGGTTTAGGTCTGTAATCTGGTTCAATCCTGGGAATTAATTGAGAGGCAGTATGATTCAAGTAAGACCTTTGATTTTATGTAAAATACTTGCTGTAACTCCTGATAGTAACTCTTCAAGAAGAGTTGGATATTAATTTTATCATATTTTATTACTATCTGGAAACACTTGCATTGCTATCACTAAAATATTACAAAGGGACTAGAATATTACCAAGGATAAAAAATGGCATTGCATTATAATGAAGGTACCTATTTTTCAAAAAAACAAAAATGCTAAAAAGTGTACACCTAACAACAGAGGATCAAAGTACCTGAAGTAAAAACTGATGGAACTGAAAAAAGAAATAGGTAAACCCACAGATATAACTTTGTTTCTTTTTTTTTTAATTTAAATTCTTTATTGTTTAAAGTATTACATAAGTCTTCTTTTTCCCCCACTGACCTCTCCCTGGCCACTCCCACCCCTCCACCAGCACATGCCCTCACCCCCCTACTGTGTGTGTCCATTGATTATGCTCATAACCCGAAGATATCATTTAAGACTCCAACACTTCTCTCTCAATAATGTTTAGAATAAATATAAAACCTGTAAGGATATAGAAGAGCTGAACAATACTGGGAGCCAACTTGAACTGACTTTTGTGGAATACTTTCCTCAACAACAGCAGAATACATATTACTTTTTTTGTTCATATTTCAAAGTTAAACTTTTTTTCCTGCCTTTTATTTGTTTATTTATACACATCTTTATTGTTCAGATTATTACAGTTTTTCCACTTTTTTCCCCCCCATAGCTCCCCTCCACCTGGTTCCCACCCCACCCTTTATTATTACCTCCCCCACTGTCCTCATCCATAGATGTACGATTCTTGTCCAGTCTCTTCCCGCACCCCCCACACCCCCTTTTCTACCAAGAATTGTCAGTCCACTCCCTTTCTATGCCCCTGATTCTATTATATTCACCAGTTTATTCTGTTCAACAGATTTTTTATTCACTTGATTTTTAGATTCACTTGTTGATAGACATGTATTTGTTGTCACTTTGTTGTTTACAATTTCTATCTTTACCTTTTTCTTCTTCTTCCTCTTCTTAAAGAATATCCTTCAGCATTTCATATAATACTGGTTTGCTGGTGATGAACTCCTTTAGCTTTTTCTTATCTGTGAAGCTCTTTATCTGACCTTCCATTCTGAATGATAGCTTTGCTGGGTAGAGTAATCTTAGTTGTAGGTTATTGCTATTCATCACTTTGAATATTTCTTGCCACTCCCATGTGGGCTGCATAGTTTCTGTTGAGAAATCAGCTGACAGTCTTATGGGTACTCCCTTGTAGGTAACTGTTTTTCTCTTGCTGCTTTTAATATTCTCTCTTTTTCTTTTGCCCTTGGCATTTTAATTATGATGTGTCTTGGTGTGGTCCTCTTTGGATTCCTCTTGTTTGGGGTTCTCTGTGCTTTCTGGACTTGTAAGTCTATTTCTTTCACCAGATGGGGGAAGTTTTTGGTCATTATTTCTTCAAATAGGTTTTCAATACCTTGTTCTCTCTCTTCTTCTGACACCCCCATAATTCAGATGTTGGTATACTTGAAGTTGTTCCAGAGGCTCCTTACACTATCTTCATATTTTTGGATTCTTTTTTCTTTTCCAGTTGGGTGTTTTTTGCTTCTTCATATGTCCAATCTTTGGCTTCATTCTTGGGATCCTCTAGTCTGCTATTTAATCTCTTTATATTATTCTTTACTTCAGTCAGTGTATGTTTAATTTCTCATTGGTCTTTTTCATATCCTTGAGGGTTTCACTAAATTTATCAGAGGTTTCTAGAAGATTCTTTTTTTTTAAGGTAAATTATTTTTTTAAATTTCTTTATTGATTAAGGTGTTACATATGTGTCCTTGTCCCCCCATTACCCCACATCCTCCCCCACTCATGCCCTCACCCTCCTGTTGTCTGTGTCCATTGGTTAGGCTTATATGCATGCATATAAGTCCTTTGGTTGATCTCTCCCCTTTACCCCCACCCTCCCCTACCTTCCCTCTGAGGTTTGATGGTCTGATAGATGTTTCTCTGTCTCTGGATCTGTTTTTGTTCATCAGTTTTTGTTGTTCATTATATTCCATAAATGAGTAAGATCATGTGATATATATCTTTCTCTGCCTGGCTTATTTCACTTAGCATAATGCTCTCCAGCTCCATCCATGCTGTTGCAAATGGTAAGAACACCTTCTTTTTTACCGCAGCATAGTATTCCATTGTGTAGATATACCACAGTTTTTTAATCCACTCATCTGCTTATGGGCACTTAGGCTGTTTCCAAATCTTAGCTATGCTGAATTGTGCTGCTATGAACTTAAGGGTACATATATCCTTTCTGATTGGTGTTTCTGGTTTCTTGGGATATATTCCTAGAAGTGGGTTCACTGGGTCAAATGGGAGTTCCATTTTTAGTTTTTTGAGGAAACTATACTGTCTAGGAGATTCTTGAATAACCTTATAACCATGGTTTTGACTTCTATATCCAGTAGTTTGCTTTCTTCCATTTCTTTCATTTTTGAGCTATTTCTTTGTCTCCACATTTTGGCCGCTTCCCTGTGTTGATAGAGTGGCTTTGTGTGCTAGGTGTCCTATAGGGCCCAGTGGCTCAGCCTCCTTAATTACCTGAGGTGGACACCCTTGGTGCACCCCTTTGTGTGCTGTGTGCACAGTCTTGTTGTAGTTAAGTCTTGATTGTTGTTGGTATCACTGGAAGGAATTGACCTCCAGGCCAATTGGCTGTGAGGATCAGTTGTGTCTATGATGGGAGAACTTCTGTGCTGGAGACACCTTTATGGGGCAAGACTTGCTTCAGCGGGGCTTTGGCACTCACTGAGTCTGCCCCCTGGTTGTGTCTTTTATGGATCTGAAGAGTTGTAATCTGGATGGTCTCATTCTGACCACTGGGTACACTGGCTCTTGGATCTCCAAGGAGGTGCAAAGTCAGCCACTGCCTGAGGCCACCCAGAAGGAGCTACAGAGAGATCTGCAGATTCCTCCTCTTTGTTTGGGATTTGGAGGTGCCCAGTTGAGGCCTAGCTGTGAAGCAATGCAAGCTGCTGTGGAGCCTTGGCCTTCTTTTGGAGGCTTTGGGGCTCTCTAACCCACCTGCAGTATGTTAGGTTTTAGATTTCAAAGGGCCAGGCCATTCATATGCAAAAGCCACTGTGCACAGCTTGGGTGGGGTTGTAAATTAGGTGGGGCGGCATCTCTGGGAATCACCTGGCAGAGAAACAGCAATGGCTGACCATCAGCCCTTCCCCAAAGAGGTCCCCAGGTCTCTGTGTCCCGTGGCACTGTGCAGGAACAATGATCGCTGCAAGCATCTCTGAGAGAGAAAGCTGCCCTCATGTTCTGGCCTGATGCCAGACAGTCCAGTTTCTCCCGGTATGAGTCTGGGTCCCCAGAGTCTTGCCTGGAACTGGAGTTCAGAGGAGTCGGGAGCTTGTGTCTCCCTCCTGATTGAAAAAGACCACAGCGTCCTCAGTTTCCAGCCCCTTTCCACACACGTGCACCTCCATACCTCCACACTTAACTTCTGTACCTCCGCGTCTCCTCCAAGTCTCAGTGTGCTTTTCTCTTTCCTTCTATTTGTATAATTTCCACTCAGCCAGCCTTCCCATGGTTCTGGATGATATCCACTTTGTCTTTTAGTTGTAGTTTTGAAGTGGTTGTGTGCGGCAGCAAGTTCAGGTGTTTACCTATGCCACTATCTTGGTTTCTTCACATATTCCTTTTTTTTTTTTTTTTTGACAATTCCTATCAAGTTTATTTGATTCGATTTTTTCTTCAACCAATCAGATTTCTCCAAACTACAAAGAAATATGTAGAAATAATTAAACCAGGATATATGTATTCTGCTTGAGGCAACTGATGAAATTTAAATCTGTGGATAATATAAGAAGATATGTCCTTATTTTAGTGCAGATTTTAAAACATTACTTTCTATGTAAAGACTAAAAACAACTTTTAGCTGAAGCATGATGACTTTAGTCTACAGCCTAAGAGGCTCCCCATGCCTCAAATGATATAAGCTTCAAAGAGATAAAGGGGAGGTGAATAAATAACATTGTTGACATAAGGTTTGCTGAGTTATTTTTTTAATTTTATTTATACTTTTTTAATTTCTTTATTGATTAAGGTATTATATATGTGTCCTTATTCCCCCATTACCACCCACCTCCCATTGATGTCCCCACCCCCCTATTGTCTGTGTGCATTGATTAGACTTACATGCATGCATAGAAGTCCTTTGGTTGATCTCTCCCCCTTACCCCCACCCTCCCCTACCTTCCCTGAGGTTTGATGTTCTGACTGATGTTTCTCTGTCTCTGAATCTATTTTTGTTCATCAGATTATGTTCTTCATTATATTCCACAAATGACAAAGATCATATGATATTTATCTTTCTCTGCCTGGCTTATTTCACTTAGCATAATGCTCTCTAGCTCCATCCATGTTGTTGCAAATGGTAAGAACTCCTTTTTTACCGCAGTGTAGTACACCATTGTGTAGATGTACCGCAGTTTTTTAATCCACTCATCTGCTGATGGGCACTTAGGCTGTTCCCAAATCTTAGCTATGGTGAATTGTGCTACTATGAACATAGTGGTGCACATATCCTTTCTGATTCGTGTTTCTAGTTTCTTGGGATATATTCTGAGAAGTGGGATCACAGGGTCAAATGGGAGTTCCATTTTTAGTTTATTGAGGAAACTCTATACTGTTCTCCACAGTGGCCGCACCAGTCTGCATTCCCATCAGCAGTGCACAAGGGTTCCTTTTTCTCCGCATCCTCGCCAGCACTTGTCATTTGTTGATTTGTTGATGAAAGCCATTCTGACAGGTGTGAGATGGTACTGCATTGTTGTTTTGATTTGCATCTCTCTGATGATTAGTGACTTTGAGCAGGTTTTCATGTCTTTTTGCCTTCCTACTGTCTTCTTTTGAAAAGTATCTATTTAGATCAGTTGCCCACTTTTTGATTAGGTTGTTTATCTTCTTTTTGTTAAGCTGCGTGAGTTCCCTGTAAATGGTGGAGATAAAAGCCTTATCATTGATATCATTGGCAAATATGTTCTCCCATGCAGTGGGCTTTCTTGTTGTTTTGTTGATTGTTTCCTTTGCTGTGCAAAAGCTTTTTATTTTGATGTAGTCCCATTTATTTATTTTCTCTTTAGTTTCCATTGCCCTAGGAGCAGTATTGGTGAAGAAATTGCTTTGGCATATGTCTGAGATTTCTCTGCCTGTGGATTCCTGTAGTATTTTTATGGTTTCTCATCATATGTTTAAGTCCTTTATCCATTTTGAGTTTATTTTTGTGTATGGTGAAAGTTGGTGATCTAGTTTCACTTTTTTGCATGTATCTGTCCAATTTTCCCAACAACATTTATTGAAGAGACTGCTTTGACTCATTATATGTTCATGCCTCCTTTGTCAAATGTTAATTGAGCGTAGTGGTTTGGGTCGATTTCTGGGTTCTTTATTCTATTCCATTGATCTATATGTCTGTTCTTGTGCCACTACCAGGCAGTTTTGAGAACAGTTGCTTTGTAATACAGCTTGAAATGTGGTATTGAGATCCCACCTACTTTGTTCTTCTTTATCAGGGTTGTTGTGGCTATTTGGGGTCTTTTTTTATTCCAGGTGAATTTTTGGAGAGTTCTTTGTAGGTCTGTGAAATATGCCATTGGTATTTTAATGAGGAGTGCATTGAATCTATAGATTGCTTTGGGTAGTATGGACATTTTAATGATGTTGATTCTCCCAATCCATAAACATAGTATGTTCTTCCATCTGTTTATGTCTTCCTCTATCTCTTTTTTCAGTGTCCTGTAGTTTTCCACGCATAGGTCTTTTACCTCCTTAGTTAAGTTTATTCCTAGGTATCTTAATTTTTTGGTGCGATGGTAAATGGAATTGTTTTTTTAGTCTCTCTTTCTGTAATTTCACTATTGGTGTATAGAAATGCCATAGATTTTTTGACATTAATTTTGTATCCTGCTACATTGCTGAATTCATTTATTAATTCTATTAGTTTTGTGATGGAGTCTTTAGGGTTTTTTATGTATAATATCGTGTCATCTGCAAATAAGGACAGCTTTACTTCTTCTTTTCCAGTGTGGATGCCTTTTATTTCTTCTTCTTGTCTAATTGCAATGGCTAATACTTCCAGTACTATGTCAAACAGGAGTGGTGAGAGTGGGCATCCCTGTCTTGTTCCAGTTCTTAGAGGAAGTGGTTTTTGTTTTTGCCCATTGAGTATAGCTGTGGATTTATCATATATAGCTTTTATTATGTTGAGGTATGATCCTTCTATTCCCACCTTGCTGAGAGTTTTTATCAAGAAAGGGTGTTGGATTTTGTCAAATGCTTTTTTCTGCATCAATTGATATGACTATGTGATTTTAATCTCTCAATTTGTTTATGTGATGTATCATGTTTATTGATTTGTGGATATTGTACCATCCTTGCATTCCTGGGATAAATCTTACACGGTCATGGTGTATGTTCTTTCTGATGTAGTGCTGGATCTGATTTGCTAGAATTTTGTTGAGGATTTTGGCATCTATGTTCATGAGGGATATTGGCCTGTAATTCTCTTTCATTGTGTTGTCTTTATCTGGTTTAGAGTGATGCTGGCTTCATAGAATGAACTTGGAAGTGTTCCTTCCTCTTGAATTGTTTGCTGGAAGCTTTTTGATGACTGCTTCAATTTCTTCCATAGTTATTGGCCTATTGAGTTGTTTAGATTCTTCCTGATTAAGTTTTGGAAGGTTATATTTTTCTAGGAATATGTCCATTTCCTCCAGGTTGTCCAGTTTGTTGGAATAGAGTTGTTCATAGTATTTTTTAACAATCCTTTGTATTTCTGTGGGGTCTGTTGTTATTTTGCCTCTTTCATTTCTGATTTTGTTTATTTGGGTCCTCTCTCTTTGCTTCTTTTTGAGCCTGCCTAGAGGTTCATCAATCTTGTTTATCCTTTCAAAGAACCAGCTCTTGTTTTGTTTTTGTTTTTATCTTTTGTGTTGTTTTTTTGGCCTCAATGTCATTTATCTCCACTCTGATCTTTATTATTTCCTTCCTTCTGCTTACACTGGGCTTTTCTTGTTGCTCTCTTTCTAACTCTTTGAGTTGTAGGGTTAGTTAATTTATTACCATTGTTTCTTATTTTTTGCAATAGACTTGTAGAGCTATGAACTTCCTCTCAAGACTGCTTTTGCTGTGTCCCATAGATTTTGGATTGTTGTGTTTTCATTGTCATTTGTTGCCATGATGTTTTTTATTTCTTCCTTGATCTCTCTGTAACCTACTCATTGTTTAATAGCATGCTGTTTACTCTCCATATGTTTGATTTTTTTGGATTGTTTTTATTGCAGCTGATTTCCAATTTTATGCCGCTGTGATCTGAAAAGATGCTTGATATGATTTCTATCTTCTTGAATTTGAAGAGACTTTGCCTATGACCCAACATATGGTCTATCTTTGAAAACGACCCATGTGCACTTGAGAAGAATGTATATTCTGTGGCTTTGGGGTGAAATGTTCTGAAGATGTCAATTAATTCCATCTGGTCTAGTGAGCATTTAGGATTGATGTTTCTTTGCTGACTTTTTGTTTAGAGGATTTGTCCAATGGTGATAGTGGGGTATTAAAGTCTCCTTCTAGGATTGTTTTGCTGTCAATCTCTCCTTTGATATCCTCTAGGAGTTTTTTTATGTATTTGGGTGCTCCTGTGTTGGGTGCGTATATGTTCACCAGAGTTATTTCTTCTCATTGGATTGCTCCCTTTAGTATTATAAAGTGACCTTCCTTAACTCTTGTTATGTCCTTCACTTTGAGATCTAATTTGTCAGATATAAGTATTGCTACCCCAGCTTTATTTTCATTTCCATTTGCCTGAAATACCTTTTCCATCCCTTCACCCTCAGTCTGTGTGCGTCTTTTTTTCTGAGGTGGGTATCTTGTAGACAGCAGATATATGTGTCATGTTTTCTTATCCAATCTGTTACCCTATGTCTTTTGATTGGGGCATTTAATCCATTTTCATTTACAGTTATTATAGATAGGTACTTATTTGTCGCCATTTTTATTCTTTACCCCTGTGTTCCTTCTCTCTTTTTTCTTTCTTTCTTTCTTTCTTTCTTTCTTTCTTTCTTTCTTTCTTTCTTTCTTTCTTTCTTTCTTTCTTTCTTTTCTCTCTCTCTCTCTCTCTCTCTCTCTCTCTCTCTCTCTCTCTCTCCCTCTCTCTCTCTCTCTCCCCCCCCTTTCTTTCTTTCTTTTTACAGCCGACCCTTTAGCATTTCTTACATTGCTGGTTTGGTGGAAATAAATTCCCTTAGTCCTTTTTTGTCTGTGAAGCTCCTGATTTCACCTTTAATTTTTATTGATAGCCTTGCTGGATACAATATTCTTGGATTCAGACCCTTCCTTTGCATGACTTTGTATATTTCATTCCATTCCTTTCTGACCTGATGAGTTTCTGTTGAGAAATCAGTTGCTAGTCTGATGGGGGTTCATTTGTAAGTAACTTTCTGTCTCTCTCTGGCCGCTTTTAAGATTCTTACTTTGTTGTTGGTGTTTGCCAATTTAATTATAATGTGCCTTGGCATCGGTCTTTTTGGGTTCATTTTGCTTGGGACTCTGTGAGCTTCTTGGATTTGTGTGGGTTTTTTCTTCCCTATATCAGGGAAGTTTTCTGTCATTATTTCTCCAAACAGGTTTTCTATTCCTTGCTCAATTTCCTCTCCTTCTGGAACCCCTATTATGTGGATGTTGTTTTGTTTCTTGTTTTCCCAAAGTTCCCTTAGGCTCTCCTCCTGCTTTTTAATTTTTTTTCCTAGAAGCTGTTCTACTTGGGTATTTTTTCCTACCTTGTCTTCTATCTCATTGATGCGGTCCTCTGCTTCTTCTAGTCTACTCTTGATGCTTTCTATTGAGTTCTTTACAGCAGCGATGTCATTTTTAATTTCTTCTTGGTTCTTCTTCATTTCCTCTTGGTTCTTACTCATATTGTCGAATTTGTCTTCCATTCTTTTCAGCCACCTTATGACCATTTCTCTGAATTCTTTCTCTGGCAGGTTGCTTGCCTCCATTTCATTTACTTCCTTTTCTGGTGATGCCTGCTTTTCTTTCATGTGCAGGCTGTTTCTTTGTCTCCCCACTGTCTCTCTTCTCTGGGTGTCTGGTTATGTAGTTCTTTCTCTCCTGTGTTGATTTAAAGGCTCAAAACACAACACAACCAGTACAAATGCACAAGGCACTGAACAGAAATGTATTCAGGATATTAATAGCCCCAAGTGAAGGTGACCACCAGAGAAAGGATAATTAGGGGATAGGAGAGAAAGAAGAAGAGAAAAATAAATAAATAAAAATTTAAAAAAGAAAGGGAGTGTGAAAATGAAATTGGGAAAAAGAAAAAAACTAATAGAGAAAATAAGGAGAATAAAAAAGAAAAGGGGAACAAACTATATATATGGGGAGAAAACTCCAATAGAACTGCCACTAATCCCAGCAAATGCCACCAACAAGTACCTGGAGATGAATACAGACTACAAACAGCAATTAATATCAAGCAAGGCAAGGAAAAACAGATGCAAAAAACAAAGCAAACAACAATAACAAAAAAAAAACACAAAAAAGAATAAGGAAAACAATCTCACAAACAAGCATAAAAAAATCAATATAATCAACATTCAAGCAAACAACAACAAATGGTCAGAGAGAAAAACAATTTTTTGGATAGTGAAGACAGAGAAGAGATAGGTGTGTATGAACTTGGAGCAGGGGGTTGGAAATTAGATTTATAAGTAGGGTGAAATTTTAACAAGGGGTAAAAAGAAAGAATAGGGTGAATCTAAAGCTGGAGAAGGGTAAGAGAAACAGGACAACAAAAGGGCAAAAGTTAGGAAGAGAGTGATGGCATAAAGGTAGAGTTGAGATAGAGTAGAATGATGTTAAAGGAAAGATGAAAATAGAATGTAGAACACTAATCTCAAAGTCAAATAGAGAGGAAATAAAATGACACTTTTTTAAAAAAAATAGGTAAAATAGTAGTAGTAATAATACTGATTGAAAATAAAAATGTAATAATTAAAAAAGGTAAAATCAAGCGAGGAAAAAGAAGAAAAATTAGTTTCTTAAGTAAAAGATGAAAAATTAAAAAAAATAAAAATAAAATGTGCAGTAGTGAAGGTCATTCACTTCCTCTATTGTTCTGTTTGGTACACCTGTTTCCCAGTCAGGACAATATTGCATTTCTCTGTGTTCCACTGCTCCTCAGTGTTGTAAGCCAGTCCTGATTTTTAAGCAGGCAGTGTGTCTTACTCTCTTGTATTCCTTTATTTGTGATTACACAAGAGTCAATTTGTGATTCAACCCCTGGGTGGCAGTGTTTCTGGGTTGACCTTTTGGTCTATAGGTCTTCTCTAGCCTGTGCTTAGATCCTGCTTTCCTGTGGCATTCAATACCAGTTTGTGGGAGCAGGCTGCCCCAGAGCTGGTTCTCTGACGGTCACTTCCTGCTCTGATCCCCAGGTTCCAGAAAAACAATTTTCCCCTGCAGCCTCCTAGGGTGTCCCCAACTGGGTGATCCTATGTATTGGGCTCAGTAATCAGAAGCAAGGATTCAAAGAGGAGAAAGCGCAAGCGTGCGAACTCTGGGTCTGCGTGCAAGCCTTCGCAATCCCCTTTTCCCCCTTGTGTCCAAGCAGCCGGCACACTCCCAAAATTTTTAGGCTGTCCTTCTGCATCAGATCAAAATGGGTTGCTTTTTACAGATCCCCTCTGTTAGCAGCTCTGAGGATCCCCTTCCACATTCACAGATCATGCCAGCCCCAACAGCCAAAGATTTTTCTAGGTGCAGACTTCCCCTGGTCCTCCAGCTCCCACTGTGTGCACGTTTCTCTGTCCTGCCAGGACCAGCGACCTCACCTTATCTCAGGTGAAATCTGACTTTTCCATGGTGGAGTGTGAAGCTCCTCTGAATTCGTGTGTTTGGACCAATTGGGGACTGGTGCTCTGGAGTTCGCAGCTGTTTGGTGGGTGCCACAGTTATAGATTTTCAGGCTTGAGATAACATCCACTTTCCCCTTCAAGATGGCGTGGTCTCCGCGTCTGAGCTAGTGGCTCTGGGAAGGAAGCCAGCAGCAGTGAGGGCTGCCTGGTCAAGGGACCCCAGTCCAGCAGTCCCCCACCTTCTCCTGGAGTACAGCTGTCCCTTAACTCTCCAACAGACACTCCCCTTGCGACCCTCAGCTGTTCTTTCTATCTGCTCTGTCTGTCTATTCTGCCGCCATTTTTCCACTCCTACACATATTACTTTTTAAAGCACATTGAATATTTACAAAAATATACCATATTTTAAAAATTTTTTAAAGATTAAAAATTATATCAAGTATGTCCTAATTAATATGGAATTAAACTTAAAATTTAACAAAACCAGAGAATTAATCTGCAAAATATCTACATATTTAGAAATTACACAATACACTTCTAAATAAACCATGCTTTAATGTCACAGATAAGCTATAAAATACTTTATTTGAATGAAAATGGAAGTACAACATCTCTAATGTTCTGGGATGCAATTAAAGCAGTGATAAGTGGGAATTATATAACATTCATTGCTTGTACTATAAGAGAATAATGGTCTCAAATCAATCTTTCAAGTTTTCACCTTAAAAACTAGCAAAAGGAGAGTAAATTAACCTCAAAGCATATAGAATTAAGGAAATTATAAAAGATAAGAGTGAAACCAATGAATATGGGGAGAGAAGAGCAATTAAGGATATCAGTGACTTCAAAATTTTGTTCTTTGAAAAGATTAATAAATAAACAGACCAAGAAATTAAGAAAGAAGTCAAATTACCCACATTAAGAATGAAATAGGGGACAATACTACAAACCCAATAGACATTATAAGGATACTAGAGACCCGGTGCACGAAATTCGTGCTTTGGCGGGGGGGGGGGGTCCCTCAACTCAGCCTGCATCCTCTCCAATTGGGCACCCTTTGCAGGATGTCCAACTGCCATTTTAGGAGTCACATATCCCTCTCACAATCTGGGACCACTGCCTCCTAACTGCTCACTTGCCTGCCTGCCTGATTGTCCCTAACTGCCTCTTCCTGCCAACCTGATCACCCTTAACTGCTCTCCCCTGCTGGCCTGGTTGCCCCCAACTGCCCTCCCCTGTCAGCATGATCTTGCCCCCAATGGCCCTCCCCTGCAGGCCTGATGTCGTCCCCAACTGCCCTCCTCTGCTGGCCAATTTGGTTCTGATTGGTCAGTTCCTATGCCAGTCAGCATCAAAAGCTCCACCTCCTAGGCAGCCATTGGCTACCCACAGCACCCAGATTTGGTTCTGATTGGTTGGTTTCAATGCCAGTCAGTGTCAAAAGCTTTGCCTCCTAGGCAGCCATTGGTTCCCCACAGCACCCACCTTTGGTTCTGATTGGTCGGTTCCTATGCCAATCAGCATCTCCAGGCCTATTTCTGTGCCTGATCAAAGAGGCAGAGGCTGGGAGAGAAAGAAAAGCCTGGCTGCTGGCAAAGATCAGAAAGAAAGAGGGAGAGAAAGAGAGAGGTAAGTACACTGGTCAACAGCTTCCACTGAGGCTGAAAATCAGACACTAACTCACTTTCTAGGTCTCAGCCACCTGGGCAGTCAGTGCAGGGTCACCAGGCTGTAGCTGGGCAACCCAGCACTGACTTCCAGATGGTCAGCATTTGGTCGTGAGTGGTCATTACAATCCTGGGCTTTTATTATTAAGATACTGTATAAGGACATATTATTATCAGGAACTAGGCCCATAATTTTCACAATTTATGGCCTGTGAAAAGCACATATTACCTATCACTGACTTTTCCTGGTTCTCTGACACTTAATGTGGGAATCTTTTGTAGACTTAAGCCACAGGTATTTAGTATAAATCTAAATCACTGATTGTTCTAACATAGGATAGGTTAACCATGGAGAAGGCAGAATCTAGAGTCAGACTGTTGTGATTCCACAATTTACTGTTTTCTGGGAAACATTGCAAAAGTTAAACATCTATGATTCTCAGTGTTCTTGGACATAAAATGAGTAAAGCCAGAAAGTCTATACTTTTTGATAGATGTTTCTCAATCTTTACCAGGGTTACCAAGTAAAATATGATAAAATTAATATCCAACTCTTCTTGAAGAGTTACTATCAGGAGTTACAGCAAGTATTTTACATAAACTCAAAGGTCTTACTTGAATCATACTGCCTCTCAATTAATTCCCAGGCTTGAACCAGATTACAGACCTAGACCCCCTTGAATGAAGGGAAGAGTGGGTTCCCTTGAAGAAGAAATCACTACACTGTCAAAAATATGACCATTGTGTCCTAGATGGGTGGCTCAGTTGCCTGGAGCATTGTCTCATACACCAAAAGGTTGCGGGATCGATTCCCTATCAGGGCACACACACAGGTTGCAGGTTTGATCCCCGTTCTGGGTGTGTACAGGAGGCAACTGATTGCTGTTACTTCTCACATCCACGTTTCTCTCTCCCTTCCTCTCTCTATAAAATCAATAAAAAGATATTCTCTGCTAAGAACTACAAAGAAAAGAAAATACGATAATTGTATAGTGTGTGGAGGAAGATAGATGTTAAACAAATATATATTAGGTAATTTCATTACTGTAACTATGTAAATAAGTGGAATAGAATGGAAAAATATGTCACGAAATTCTACAATGTGATAGTGAATGATTTTTAATTAATTTATTTTATATATCTGGATATTTGACTACATAATATCCTCAGGGCTCAACCCCCCAAAAATCTATTTCTATTGGAGTAATAAATTAGCACCTGAAAACTGATTGAAGTAGGTGCCCTACCAGTTACTTAGACTGATTTCATAGAAATAATCTTCATTCTGATAAAAAAGGGCACTGGCCATCCGCAGACCCTCTCACTTTCTCATGATGCTACAGGTTTATGGGACTGTCTTCCACATGAACCAGGGAAACCCATTCAAGCTAAAGGCCCTGGTGGACAAGTGGCCTGATTTTAATACAGTGGTTGTCCGCCCTCAAGAGCAGGTAAGGTACTGCGTGTGGAATGCATGCACTTCTATTTGCTTTATGTGTGTACAATGCACGTGGCAATGGAGACCCAGGGGACAGAGAAATTAATCATAATGATGTTGAACAGGTCCTTGTCCTCAAGGAGTTTACAGCCTGAAGGAAAGTACAGGTATTACAACATGGTGTGAAAATGTATGAAAACACTCATGAACATACCAGTGACAGAAGCAGCACTGGCTAAGAAGTGATTAAAGCCTAGATGTCAGGGTATGGAGGGAGAGGAAAGGAACCTTCCTGATAACCATTTCACCCAAACTGGATTTTGGAGATAAATAGGTTTTTGACAGCTTGACAAGAACAGAAGGTGCATTCTAAGCAGAGAAAATAACACCAAAAAATAGGTTTAGTTAAATATCAAGAATGTTAGGGAAATATAAAGAACAAATTGCAATGCCTGCATTTGGGGATACATTTTCAGTAACAGTCTTTAAACAATATCTCAAACTCATATATAACAATCCTACAGCTAACATCATACTGAACAGGAAAAACTGAAAGCATTTCCTTTAAGATCAGAAATGAGACAGAAATTCCACTTTCACCACTCTTAATCAACATGGTACTGGAAGTCCTGGCTGCAGCAATGAGGAGGAGGAAGAAGAAGAAGAAGAAGAAGAAGAAGAAGAAGAAGAAGAAGAAGAAGAAGAAGAAGAGGAGGAGGAAGGAGAAGAAGAAGAAGAAGAAGAAGAAGAAGAAGAAGAAGAAGAAGAAGAAGGAGGAGGAGGAGGAGGAGGAGGAGGAGGAGGAGGAGGAGGAGGAGGAGGAGGAGGAGGAGGAAGGGGAGGGGGAGGAAGGGAAGGGGGAGGGGGAGGGGGAGGGGAAGGGGGAGGGGGAGAGGGGGAGAGGGGGAGGAGGAATATATGACATCCAAATTGGAAAGGAAGAAGTATAATTGTCATTATTTTCAAATCGGGACCCAGGTAACAGACAGAGACTTGGCTAACAGCAGCTGCCCTCTCATTGCAACAAGACTTGTTTGAGTTGTCTTGTGCCCCTGGTGTGGGGAAGTGGGTTTTTGATATCTAAATCCAACCAGCACCAGGAATGCTCAGGGCCTACTCAAGAAGGCAAATAATCCTTTCCACTCATATTTACAGGGTAAAATAAGATTGTTGTTAGAGTATTAAATTTGACAGTAAAATAGTAGTCAAGTTCTCAGACTAATTTAAATTGGCTAAGTGAAATAAGCAAATATTCTAGAAAAATTAATAGTACTGGACAAAAGTACTATTCCTACTAAATACTGTTCCTACTAAAAGCTGTTCCTAAAGTGTTAACTAAAATTTTTATTGGTAGTTCATCTCATGGTAAAATTGTGTAACATGTAATGAACCTAAAGCAGTCATATATTAGTGCAAAAAATTAAAATTTAAAAGCTATCAAGACTACATTATAAAATTTCCAAAAGCCTACTAATATTTAAATCAAGAAAGGGGGAATAATAGAAGAATATCATGTAAGGAAAAATATAAGTAAATTACATCTAGAAAATTTTTACTTTAGAAAATTAACTTTCATTTGTAATGCTAACAGCAAGACACCCATGAAAAACAGACATGGTGTCAAAACAAGCCAAAGGAAAATCATTTGGGCAAAAAATGAAAAAGGATCCCAAGTCAAATTTATAGAAAAGATTCCTTTATTAACTTTTGGTCGAGAATATATTTATATATGTTCAGAAAACACCTCCAAGACCATGTGTATTCCTGCAACAGAGAGGAATTGACAGGACTACTCCAACCATGAAGACAGAAGAGAAACAGTCCAGAGATGGAAGACACTGATGATGCCTTGCCATACTAGCAGTCAGCAGCTTTGCATCGCTGCAGGTTGCCCAGGACCAAACCAGAGAGGGTCAGACCTGCATTACACCATTTGTCCACCATCCAGAACTGAAATATCATTGCTGACATGTACACATAAGGAATGTTTTGACATTGAAATTGGGACTCAAAAGAACTGTTGTCCCAGAAAGAAACTCACTACAGACTGATTCATTTACCTCTCAGCATAACCATTATTGCTTGTCTCATTTTCGGTTCTTATAAGTGTATTTCTAGTATCACATGATCTCACTCATCTAGGGGAAAAATTGAACAACATAAACTGATGAACAAAAACAGACCCGGAGACAGGGAAGCATCGATCAGACTGTCAAACCTCAGAGGGAAGGTAGGGGAGGGTGGGGGTAAGAGGAAGAGATCAACCCAAGGACTTGTATGCATGCATATAAGCCTAACCAGTGGTCATAGACAACAGGAGGGTGGGGTCAGGCATGGGGAGGGGTTTGGGATGGGAATGGGGGGATGAAGACAAATATGTGATACCTTAATCAATACAGAACTTTGAAAAGATTGTCATTATTTGCCAATGACATTATACTTTATATAGAAAACCCTAAATATTTTTAATTTAAATTCTTTATTTTTTAAAGTATTACATAAGTCTCCTTTTTCTCCTATTGACCTCTTCCCTCCTGCCGCCACCCCCCAGTACATGCCCTCTCTTCTTCATCCCTGTCTGTGTCCATTGGTTATGCTCATATGCATGCATACAAGTCCTTTGGTCTATCTCTTACCCCCTCACCCCCTGCCTTCCCTCATAGGTTGGATAGTCTGTTGGATGCTTCTATGACTCTGGTTCTATTTTTGTTCATCAGTTTATGTTGTTCATTATATTCCACAAATAAGTGAGATCATGTGATATTTATCTTTCTCTGACTGGCTTTTTTCGCTTAGCATAATGCTCTCCAGTTCCATCCACACTGTTGCAAATGGTAAGAATTCCTTCTTTTTTACAGCAGTGTGGTATTTACAGGGAACTCATACAACTTAACAAAAAGAAGATTTAAAAATCCAATTAAAAAATGGGCAACTGACCTAAATAGACACTTTTCAAAAGAAGACATACAGAAAGCCAAGAAAAATATGAAAACATGCTCAAAGTCACTAATCCAAGAGATGCAAATCAAAACAACAATGAGGTACCATATCACACCTGTCAGAATGGCTATCATCAACAAATGACAACTGCTGATGAGGATGTGAGAAAAAGGAACCCTTTTGCCCTGTTGGTGGGAATGCACATTGGTGCAGCTACTGTAGAAAACAGTATGGCATTTCCTCAAAAAATTAAAAATGGAACTTTCATTTGATCCAGTAATCCCACTTCTAGGAATATGTCCCCAGAAAATAGAAACACCAATCAGAATGGATATATGCACCCCTATGTTCATAGCAGCACAATTTACCATAGCTAAGATTTGGAAACAGCCAAAGTGCCCATCAGCAGATGAGTGGATTAGAAAACTGTGGTACATCTACACAGTGGAATACTACACTGCTGTAAAAAAGAAAACGCTAAACATTTTACACACATGCACACACACAAATAACTACTAGAACTCTCTCCCTTCTTCTTCTCTCTCTCTCAAATTAATAAAAACATATCCCCAGATAAGGATTAAAAATAAATAATAAAGAAAATAAAAATAAATACAACATGGTCCTGACATATAAACAAATACATCAATCAATGAAACAGAATAGAGAGCCCAGAAATAAAATTCAACACATTCACAAAAAACCCAATCTGATTTAAAAAAAAAAAAGGGGACGGGCAATGGACCTGAATAGACACTTCTCCAAAGATGATGTACAAATGGCCAATAGACATATAAAAAATGTGCAATGTCACTAATCATCAGAGAAATGTACATTAAAACCATAATGACCTATCACCTCACACCTGTCAGCAAACAAGTGTTGGCAAGTATGTGGAGCAAAGGGAACCATTTGGTGGGAACGCAAATTGGTGCAGCCATTATGGAAAATTGTATGAAGTTTCCTAAAAAAATTAAAAATGGAACTACCTTATTACTCAGAGATTCCACTTCTGGGCATATATCTGAAGAAATAAAAAATTCTAATTTCAAACAATACATATGCACTCCTGTTTATTGCAGTGTTATTTGCAATAGCCAAAACATGGAATCAACCCAAGTGCCTATCAACAGATGAGTGAATATAAAAGTGGTGGTACATATATACAATGCAATATTATTAGGCCATAAAAAATAATGAAATCTTACCATTTGTGACAACATGGATGGACCTAGAGGATATTATACTCAGTGAAATATGTCATAAGTAATTCAGAAGAAGACAAATACCATATGATTTCACTTATATGTGGAAATAAAAGGGCCAAATAGGTGAGCAAACAATGTATAAACAGACTCATAGATACAGAGAACAGACTGATGGTTGCCAGAGGGGAGGGATATGTGGGAACTTGGTGAAAAAGGTGAATGTATGGAGAAGTACAGATTAGTAGTCATAAAATAGTCATGTGGATATAAAGTACAGCATAGGTAATAGAGTCAATAATATAATAACTATGTCTGGTGCTTGGTGGGTACTGAAAATATCAGGGGACCACTTTGTAAAGTATATGATTGCCTAACCACTATGCTGTACATCTGAAACTAATACAAAATAATATTGAATGTAAACTGCCATCCTATATAATAAAGAGCTAATATGCTAATTAGACCAGATGGCAGAACAACCATCCGGAATGACCAGTAGGCAGGGGGTGAGGCCTCAGGGTGAGAGGCAGCAGCTGGGGCTATGAGGGCCAAGGCAGCCGGGGCTGTGAAGGCCTACCCTTGCACAAATTTTATGCATCAGGCCTCTAGTTAATAAATAAATTTAAGAGAAAAAATAAAATTACCCAAACTAAGTACTTCATACATTTCATATACAAGTATGTTATAAAGTATATCAGAAATTATAAAGCAAAAACTTAAGCATGCAAGAAAATGTAACCATATATCATTTTAATATAAAATATTTACAAATAAAATGTAAATGTATAGTGCTTTTTAGAAAATACCAAACTAGACAGAATACAAAATGAAGATATTTAGCTTAATTGAAATTTAAATATGAAGAAACGTTTACTTTTCAAATTGATCTTAAAAGCATAGATTGTCCTCATATTAATGCAGTGCATTTCTGTATAACACTTTTTAACCATTCTACCCTCATTGAGTAGTTGTTCTCTAACTCCTTCCTTCATTTTCCAATAATCCCATCTCTTATATATTAATTTTGAGAATATATTTTTGAATAAATTTTGCATATCAATTTTGTTGGAAATGAAAATTATTTTTAAATAATAACACATTGTGGTTTGCATTTTAAAGATATTAGGCCTCTATAATTTGTATAGCATTATCATATGTATGTGAGAATGCTAATTTGTTTAGCATTGTTTCTCTTGCCTGTGTCAATTTCAATATTGTCATGTTCATAATCCACTTGTTCTGAGACTCTTTAAAATGGAGTAAGATTTACTCTTGCAATGGAAACTTGCCTTTGATAAGAGTACTTTATTTCTCCCGAGGATTCCAGAATTACAGAAGAATTCTTTCTAAAGCAGTACATGTTTGGTTGATTCAAACTTGTAATGCAAGATATAAATATCCAGTTCAGCAAGTTTTTGTTAATCACAAATTGAATAATTGAGTAAATACATAATGTGGTCTTATGATGTAAATGATACACAGATAATGATAGCATGTTAAGAAAAATATCAATATTTAAGTTTGTAAAATAGTTAGGTAGTATAATGAAAATCCTAAACTCAGGTATTCCAGTCCCTTGTTATAATCAGTTTCATTTATCTCACATTACTCAATGAAACAGGAGATGACAGATGACTGTGATCACTATACCAATACCTACCAAATCTATTCCAAAGATCCCAAGAACTGTCAAGAATTCCTTGGCACATCAGATGTCATCAATTGGAAACAACACTTACAGATCCAAAGTAAGTAAGAAATCTGGGGTGTGTGTTAGCTGCTGGGACAGCTAATGTCTATACCTGGTGGGTCACTTTTCATCCCAAGAATATTCACCTCTTACCTTTATTCCTTCTACCAAAACCTAGACACTCAACCTGATGTTCATTCCTTGTGTCAGCTGCCACCACCTTTTTCATCAGTGCAGTAGAATTCAAACATTTCAAATTATGGAGTTCATATAGGGAACTGTAAGTAGACTTCTTGTTAGCTGAGGTTATATTTTTGCAGTCATATTCTGGATCCCACAGGGTGATTAGGTATAAGAGCAGAACTACCCCTGTGGCCCCCATCCCCAGAATAAGAATGATAGCACCTTGTGCCATAAAGCACATCCCAGGTGACAAGAACAGCTGTCATGCTTATGATCATACCCTCCAGAGTCAGGCTCCCCAGGGTGGCATCCTTGCTCTGCAGGTTAGTTTCTTTGTGATCTTGAGCAAGTGATGTAACTTGTCCATTATTCAGTTTTCTTTAAAAAATGAGGATACTAAAAGTATGTAAAAAATGAGGATATAAAAAAATGAGGATACTAAAAGTATGTAAAACATAGGGTCAATGTAAGGATCAAATGTGGTATTAGACCAATACCTGAGCATATTGTATGTGCCCATGCAAGCTTGGCTACTATTCTTAACTATCACTTCTCCTTTGATTTCACAGTCATAGCATCAAGATTTCTAGTACCTCTGTTTTGCATTAGAGAAAACATGCTCAGGCAGTGACATGGCTAAGGTCACATGGTCATTGGCAACACCAGAAGCAACATTGCCGGGATTTAAATCCTGCAAACATCCATTGGGAAACTTCTTGTAATATCTCACTTCTTTCCTTACTTTACCCCCTCTAGGTTCACAGTCCAGCCTGGATGAGAATATACACAATCTTGCAGCCATTAAACAGGTCAAAGTCAAGCAATCACAATGCATCCTCTATATGATGCCCAAGACAGCCAGAAGACTGCTCCCTTCCCTGCCAGAGGCAAACAACTTTACTCTTAAAACTGGCAAACCCAAATCCATGTGAGTTTGAAAAAAGATGCTCTCACTACTCACATCTTTCACTACTTTCCTTCCTACATTCACTCTTGCCTCCCTACAATTCATTTCCAGGGTGATTCTTTTAGCATGTAACATGGATCATGTACATTCACCCATTTAAAGCCATTGATGTTTCTCAGCTCACCTTGAATAAAGGCTAAAGCCCTTTATGGACCTTCAAGGGCCTGTGAGATCTGGAATTCATCACCTCTTGGACATCATCTTGTCTGTCTTGCTTGCTATCACCAGTGCCTCTTATCTTCTTTCTGCAACTTGATCTCATACACTCACCCATGCCTTTGAGCCATGGCATATGCTCTTTGTCTACCTAAATGCCCTTCCCTCTGATCTTCATATATTTGTCTCTTTCGTGGTATTCATACTCTCAAATGTCATTTCCTTAGAGGGTTCTTCTCAGAGCACTATTTCTAAAACCACCCTCTCACATAATTCTTCATCACATCACCCAATTTTTATTTTTTATTGCACTTATTATGATCAGAAATTAGCTTATTTTTGTATTTCCCTACCTGTTGTTTGATCCTCTCCTATGTTATTTCAAATTTTACAAGAGCAGGCACCCTCTTTATGTTATTCATTGATAGATACTCAACAACCAAAACAGAACACAGACTGGACTAGAATCTTGACAAATACTCATGGAATAAATCTGCAGAGCAAATTAAGCAAATAATGTGTTCCACCATTGATTTCCAGTCTAACACTGAATATAACTGAGCAGTGCTGGTGGAAATGAGATTATGTGATTTTTGTCTCTCAGTTTGTTTATGTGATGTGTCATGTTTATTGATTTGTGGAGATTGTACCAGCCTTGCATCTCTGGAATAAACCCCATTTGGTCATGGTGTATGATCTTTGTAAATGTAATGCTGCATCCAATTTGCTAGAATTTTGTTTAGGATTTTAGCATCTCTGTTCATCAGGGATATTGGCTTATAATTCTCTTTCTTTGTAGTGTCTTTATCTGGTTTTGGAATTAGGATAAGGCTGGCCTCATAACAAGAGGTTGGAAGTGTTCATTCCTCTTGGAATTTTTGAATAGTTTGAGGATAGGTGCTAATTCTTCTTTGAATGTTTGGTAAAACTCCCCTATGGAGCTGTCCAAACGAGGGCTTTTGTTTGCTGCGAGATTTTTGATTACTGCTTCTATTTCATTAGTTGTTATTGGCTTATTCAGAATTTCTGATTTTTCCTTATTCAGTTTTGGAAAATTATTTTTTTTCTATGAATTTTTCCATTTCATTCACATTGTCCAGCTTGTTGGCATATAATTGTTCATAGTATTTTTTTTTTACAATCCTTTGTATTTCAGTGATGTCAGTTGTTACTTCACCACTTGCATTTATGATTTTATTTATTTGGGTCCTCTCTCTTTGTGTCTTGGTGAGTCTGGCTAAAGGTTCATCAATCTCATTTGTCTTTTCAAAGAACCAATGAGGTCACTGAATTTTTTGTAGGTTTTTTTTTTAATATTCTTTATGTCATTTATTTCTGCTCTAATCTTCATTATTTTCTTCCTTCTACTTACTCTGGGGCTTTTCTTGTTGTTCTCTTTCTAATTCTTTAATGGGTAGGGTTAAATAATTTATTATTAATTTTTCCTGGTTTTTTTTTTTGAGGTAGGCCTGTAATGCTATGAACTTCCCTCTCAGAACTGCTTTTACTAAGGATGCTCTTACTATCCCTATTTTATGAAGAAATAAATGGAAACAGAGAGACATTGTGTTGACCGCTAAAGATCGCACAGCTAAGTCAGATTATGCATCCATGCATGCTGGCTATAGAGGCATTATCCAGAGACAATTTTGGGAAAAATAAATACAATCCTACATAGTGTGTGTGATATCACAGGCTGTTCATCTCTCTTTTCTAACAGTAATGAAGAGTTGTTTAAACTCTCCTCCCTGGATGTTACCCATGCTACGTTGGTGGATAAATTCTGGCATTTTGGTGGCAATGAGAAAAGCCAGAGATTCATCAAGCGCTGTATCCAGACCTTCCCCTCCTTTTGTCTGCTGGGGCCCGAGGGAACCCCTGTATGCTGGAACGTAATGGACCAGACAGGAGAGATACGAATGGGGGCCACCCTGCCTGAGTACCGTGGCCAGGGTCTAATATCCCATATGTTGTTTGCCACTACTCAGGCTTTGGACAAACGTGGCTTTCCTGTATATAATCATACAGACAAAGCCAACAATATCATACAGAAATGCAGTCGTAATCTGCAGCATGTCCGCTTGCCCTGTGACTGGAACCAGTGGCAATGTGTGCCTCTTTGAAGCAGCCTGAACACAAGACAGTGTTGAGTGAATTGGTCCTACAGCAGGAGAAACATGTGGATGGATGGAAAGAAAAAAGGAATGATGATCAACAATAAAGCAGTTCATCTTTTGTGAGCTCTGTAGAAGCAGTGTGGGTGGTCAAGAGGACCGACACAGTCCCTGTTCATGAATTTCCCCTGGATCCAGCAGACCTGGCATAGATAGAACTTGCTGTAGTGAACCCTGATCTTGTTCTGTTTCTTACACTTCTGGTTCTCAGTGATACTCTTTTATTAAGCTGCACACTGCCATAATACTTCTCCTAGACGCCTATCTCCATGTGAATTGTTGTTGATGGGGAAATTGGACAGGTACATTGCAAAAAAATGAAAGTAGGCCACCTTTTTTTTATCCCACACAAGAATAAACTCAAAATAGATCAAAGATCTAAATATTAGACCTGAAACCACAAAAATCCTAGAAGAAAACATAGGCAGTCATATCTTGGACATTTCTCATAGCATTATGTTTTCTGATATATCTCCTAGAGCAAAGGAAACAAAAGAAAAAAGTAAATGTGAATACATAAAACTTAAAAGTTTTTGCACAACAAAGGAAACCATCAACAAAAGGTAAAGACAACCCACAGAATAAGAGAATTTATTTGTGTATACATCTGATAAGAGGTTAATTACCAAAATTTGTAAAGAACTTACAAAACTCAACACAAAATGTCAAACAATCCAATTAAGAAATAAGCAAAGGACCTGAACAGACACTTCTCCAAAGAGGACAAACATGGCCATTAGACATATGAAAAGATACTCAATGTTACTAATCATCAGAGAAATGCAAATTAAAACCCCAATGGGATATCACCTCACCCCTGTCAGAATGGCTATTATCAATAAATCAACAAATGACAAATTTTGGTGAAGATGTGGATAAAGGCGAACCCTGATGCACTGTTGCAGGGAATACAGATTAATGCAGCCATTTTGAAAAGCAGTATGGAGTTAGCTCAAAAAATTAAAAATGGAACTGCTTTATGACCCAAGATTCCACTTCCAGGAATTTATCTGAAGAAACCTGAAAAATTTTTAAATAAATCTTTATTGTTGAAAGTCTTATGTACAGTATGTCTCATTTTCCCCCCATTGACGCCATCTAGCCTGCCACTACCTCCCACCCCAGGCCTTCATCACCCTGTTGTCTGTGTCCATGGGTTATGCATATATGCATACAAGATCTTTAATTGAGTTGATTACTTCCCACCCACCCACCTCCTTCCTTCCCTCCAAGATTCTGCACTCTATTCTATGCTTCCATATCTCTGGATCCACTCCGTTCATCAGTTTATTTTGTTAGATTCCACATATGAGTGAGATATGTGATACTTGTATTTTTCTGACTGACTTATTTCACTTAGCATGATACTGTCCAGGTCCCTCCATGCTATCTCAAAAGGTAAGAAATTCTTCTTTTTTACTGCTACATAGTTTTCCATGGTATAAATGTACCAGGGCTTTTTTATCCACTCATTTACAGATGAGCATCTACTGATGTTAACTATTGTAAATTGTGCTACTATGAACATAGGGGTGCATACATTCTCTGAAACACTAATTTGAAAGAATATATGCACCTCTTTTTTTATTGTAGCATTATTTACAATAGCCAAGATTTGGAAGCAGCCCAAGTGCCCATTAGTAGATGAGTGGATTAAAAAAAAAAAAGCCATGTCACACAATAGAATACTACTCAGCCATAAAAAAAGAAAGAAATCTTATCTTTTGAAATAGCATGAATGGACCTGGAGAATATTATTGTAAGTAAAATAATTCAATCAGAAAAAAACAAATATCATAAGATTCCACTTAAATGTGTATTCTAATGAGCAAAATAAAATAACCAATAAAACAGAAACAGACTCATAGCTGTCAGAGGAGAGGCAGTAGAGAGGCTGGGTAAAAAAAGTAAAGGAATTAAGCAAAAAATAAAATTTCATAGACAGAAAACAATATAGTCATTCCCAGAAGGAAATGTGGATAGAGGAACCTGGAGAGGGTAAATGGGGGATAAATGATGATGGAAAAAGACATAGAAACACATCATGGAATAACAAACACAAAATACAGTATACAAATGATGTATTTTAGATTTGTATAACAACAACTTATATAATTTTATTAACTAACATAACCCCAATAAATTCTATAAAATTAAACTTAAAAAATAATAATGAATCATGACAAATATGTAAGTGTTTAGCACAGTATTGTTATCTATAAGCACAATGTTGTAAAACAGATCTCTGGAACTTTTTTATCTTGCATAACAGACATATTTTTCCCTTTGAGCAAGTCATTATGCTTCCCTCTCCCCAGCTCCCAGTAAGTACCACTCTACTCTCAGCTTCTATGAGTATCATTACTTTAGATACCTCATTTAAATGGAATCATACATTCTTTCTCCTTCTGTGACTGGCTTATTTACTTAGCATAATGTCCTCAAGTTTCATCTATCTTGTCACATATGGCAGGATTTTCCTCTCTTTCGAAGACTGAATAATATTTACTATATACAGTGAATGCCAGATTATTATGATCTCTGAACGCATAATAATCTGGCCACTCAGTGTGTATCTTATATAATAAAAGGCTAGTATGTAAATTGTCCCCTTGACCAGGAGTTCAACCAGCAAGCAGGCTGGCCAGCTGCCCATGTCCCCTCCCCCTGGCCAGGCTGGCCAGACCCCACCAATGCACGAATTCATGCACCGGGCCTCTAATATACACTGAGTGGCCAGATTATTATGCATTCAAAGATCATAATAATCTGGCCACTCAGTGTATATAGACCACATTTTCTTTATCAAGTCATCTGTTGATAGACACTTAGGTTGCATCCACTTCTTGGCTATTGTGAATAAGGCTGCAATGAACATGGGAGTGAAGAAAGCTATTCAAGGTCCTGATTTCAATTCCTGTGGATATATTCCCAGAAGTGGGATATCTGGGTAATAAGATAGGTGTACTTTTGTGTGTGTGGAATTCTCATATTGATTATAACAGTGGCTACACCATTTTACATTCCTATCACTAGTGCACAAAAGTCCCAATTTCTGTATATCTTTGTCACACTTGTTAGTTTCTGTCCCCCAAAAAACTGAGCACAGGAAAAACTCAAAACCCTATAAGTAAGTACTATTATTTACCACTCTTTATATATTCAGAAAAAGAGCATGAAAGATGAAATAGTCTGTCCAAGGTCACATCATAGGTAAGTAGTGCAGTCAGGATCTCAACCCTGTTAATTTGGCCCCATTGTCATCCCTCTGAGCCACTATGCTAAGCTGCTTCTAGCATCATTGCCAGCACCTCACTCCATCACTCAGGGAAAAACACAGAGATGAAGACTGACACAAGAGCTCCTGAACCCTTTTCCTTGTAAGAAAATTTATACTCATTACTTCATGTAACACAGCAAGGATAAAAGCACAGAGTCAAGGAAGAGCAGAACAATGCTTGCATACCTGGTACAAAAGCACTCTTCACAGTTGGGGAAACAACCTGGAGAGGTTAAGAAACTTGTTTAAGATACAGGGCTTGGGGGTAGAGACCCTTGGAATCTTCTGAGTGACTGCGTGTGGGTGATAGCTGAAGGAGAGGACTAGGGGTCTGACTTCTCGGATGGTACAGAAGGTTCCTAGTCTTTTGTTGTAATCAAATTTAGTGAGATACAGACACTACTGGGGTCAAGGGGTCCACTCTATTGATAGTGACAGAATAGTTTCATTGGCCTTTGGCTTTAGAGAAAGAGTAATAAATGATCATAACAACCTTAACCCAGGAGATAAGATTGAAAATTAATAGTCTAGGAGGGACACGACTCCTAGAAAGGACAGAAAAATATATATACAAACCTGTATTGTGCTGATCCATGGACTGAAGGAGCATTCAAGCTCTTCTTACTTTCTCTCTGGACACCAGCTACACCTGTCTCTGCTCCTCTGATTAGAGTTATTCTCGTTGCCTCCACACTGAAACTCTAATGTGGTAAACAAGGATTAACATAATGAGGACAAGATAGAGATAGTGTCAAACTTCTCTCCTTAGTTGTCTCTGGGGAAAAGATAGGCATTGCTGACAGGTTAAAAAACTAGTTGTGACATCCTCTCCACTTAAGTGACACAAATCAAAATGCTCATATTGTATTATGTTCAGTAACACCATATACCAAAGGCACATACATGTGGCTCCTGCTCTGTGAAAAGCAGCTTGTTAGGCACTATGAAAAATTTCTTGCAAGTTTCTGATCTGAACTGATTAATGAATGAGGAGAGAGTTGGGCACTTTCTGAAAGCACTTTCTGAGTAAGTGAAACACATATGTGGGAGACACTGCGAACATCACTGTATTTAATCCTCCTGGTTATAAGTTTTTTGTTTAAAAGTTTAAAGGTCAATAAAGTGTTGGTACAACCTGATGATAGAGCCACGGCCTTGAACATGGGACCCAGGGGGAGGTTCTCCATCTCACACTCTGCTGCTGGAAGATTCCACAGCGTGCTACACAGGTTCTATTAAGAACCTCAGCTCCCCTATTGGGGGAGGAAACAGATCAAAGTACACTCTTCAAGATCACTATACTCAGACAACATATTTCATCTTCTGGGATAATCTGCTGCTCCTTGTCTTTCCCTGAGGATCTCTGCAGAGACTGAATGAGAGAACAGCTTTGCAGGTGAGAACAAGGGAGAATCATTGCTCTGGGACTCCTCATCTCCTTTTTTCTGCTTCCCCTCTGTAGGGGAGTGATTCAAAATGCTACTGTTGGGTGTGCATGAAAATTTCTGGTTCATTTGTATTGAGAATTCTGCAGGGGAAAAGAAAGCACTTCCATTTGAGAAACCTGTATTAGGAACCTAGGGTGTAGAGGGAAGTACCCTAGTTCTGCGAGAAATTCTTGACTTACTAAAGTCAGGGTTTTGCTTTGTATTGGAAAATAAATGTGAGAAGAATTAGGAACTTGAAGTTGGTAGCACAGAAAATGTAACAGCCCTTGGGAAGGAATATGCTGATTCAGATGACATTTATATAGCAGTTTGTAGACATACTATACAAACATTATCTTCTTTAATCCTTGGTAACATTCTAAGATAGTCAGCTTTTTTCCCCTTGGATAAATAATGACTAGGAACATTAATTTCCCTGCTTAAAATTTCAAAAGAATAGTATGGTGCAAGAACTAAAATGCAGATGAGATTAATTGCTAACTTAAAATCATAGAAAATAAATGTAATGTTAGTAATCTCAGCTGAACTGTAATTTTCCTTTTTCATGTTCATTTTAAGACTCTCCCATTTGGCACCGTAAATACCATAACTTTCATGTGAATGGGTCTTAAAGTAGTAAAATAATGATGGTCATTCTTTATGTACATTATCTTTATAAAGAGAAACAAATTGTGTCCGGTACTTTCCAATCAGTTAATATTAATTCACAAAAGTTCATGGACATCAAAAGTAGAACAAGGGTGAACCTTAAATGAATGGTCATTAAAGTAGGTAGATAAATGAATCTAGACAGCAGTGACTTTCTCCTGATATCTACAGGGGTTTGCAAAACCAAGTTTTAACACAATTGGAGCCTCACAAGAATACTTTTCTCCATAGTTCCTAACAGAAAGCATTAGCCCGTACTTCCCAGGAATATGGCAACTAGCACCATCCTCCCCAGTTCTCCTGTGAGAACCCTATAAACTTCCGCTTAGAAGTAATAGCTCCCTCTTTTGAAATCTCATAGAGTTTAGGCAAACTCTTGATTTTCCTTGTCCACCATTTTTAGCCAGCATGCTTGATCCAATCATCTTGAAATCCCAGTTTGATGCAGTGAATCAAAACAGACAAATGCTTTTCATATTATGTAAATAACATACACTATATACACCTCACCCTTAGGTTTAAGGATGGGATAAAGCTCAAGAAGAGGTAAGGATTGGGGATACACTAAGTTAATCATTTTTTAATATAATTTAATTATACAATTGAAAAGAAAAATTATTTCTGTTTCAGACTACATCAAAATGTCCCCCATAAAAAAGGCTGTATCAAAATGTCATAAAATCCACAGCACATATATGAAGTAAGTTAGAAGAATTTCTTTAGTTATGTACATGTTTTATTTCCTTTATTCGATTATGAGTTCTTCCCAGGTAATCTATTCAAGTTTCTTCTAAGCTCACAGTTGCTCAGATTATTGATCAGAGTTGTGTATATCAGTCAGGGTTCAAAGAGAAGCAAAAGTAGATGTGTCCCAGGATCCAGCCTTCTGCATTTCTGTGTGGCAGTTCAGCAATTTCTGTAGGCTGTTTCTTCTCATATGATGTTGAAGACTAAACCACTAGAAGAGGTAGTTGGGGAAAAGAAAATAATTTAAAGTGGAAGAGAACAAGAACAAGCTAAACCCACAGCACAAGCTGGCCCTCACAGGAACAGAGACCTCGTCAATTCTTGCTGACTTTGACCTTGGGAGAATGGGTACCCTGCAAAAGCCAGGCTCCTTCATTAGGGAGCTAAACACCCTGGACCAGATGACAGTGGAGGTGAAGGCAAACCCAGGGGACAGTGAAACCCTTGCCAGCCCAGCCACTGCCTCATGTCTCCAAGTCAGCTACAAAAAGCCTGCGGCTCCATCCTGCCTTCCAAGTCCCCCATAGAATTCCCATGAAATCCAAAGGGAATTCCAGGAAATATACTCCAGCCAAGCTGAAGTATACCCTACAAAGCCACAATAGTGAAGTTCTCAATGTATGGGATTACCAGAGGGAACTAGGGTGGTGCAGGTGGAGGAGGTAAACGAGGGATAAATGATGTTGGAAGGAGAATAGACTTTGGATGGTGAGCAGATGTGCAGATGATGTATTGCAGAACTGCACACTTGAAACCTATATAATTGTATTGACCAATGTAACCCTAATAAATTCAATCAATGTTTATTGAGTGAATGAATAAATAAACAGGTTGATACTTAGATTTCCAGGCTAGTCACAAGTCCATTTACTTATAATGAAGCTGTACCAAAGTATTGCTAAAAAGAAAACAACTCCAGACTTAGGTAAGGAGAGAATTTATTTGAAATGATTATTGCAAGAAGGAGAAAGGGGACTGTTATAATAGGGAGGGGGCACTAGTTCGAACAACAGGGAGAACCCCAGACCATCTGAAAGTTCAAGCAGAAATGACTATTCTTTTGTAAAAAGGAGCAAGCAAGATACATGGAGTATCTTTCTGCCAGTGTTGGGCCCAGGCTGAGTGTGGACCAAAGATCAGTCCTGTGTAGAGGAGAGAGGCTTAAAGTTTAGTTAAATCCACTAACACTTTGTTAGCACATCAGAACTTTGTCCTGGTAGATCGGTTTGCTAATCATTTATGAGGGAAGTGTAAACAGGTCTAGAGAGAATCCTGAAAGGAAGCGAGGAATACAAGAGAGGCAGGATACATACAGTGCAGAGAATGTTTTACCCTGAGTTCAGCCTCTTCTTGGTAGGGAGTAAGAATGGGATTATATGCTGACTCAATCCAGGGGAAGGAGAGAAAATGAACTCAAGTTTGGTTTAAAGCAGTTTGTTCTGAAATGTCAGTGGGGATTCACAGTTAGTTAATCATTCATGAGACAAACACTGGGAATTTGGAGCATCAGCATCTGGCTCTATTAGAGGTAAACAGGAGGACAACCATGTGCCTTAAGTCAGATGGGGGAAGGCTTGTTCTTTGCAGTGAGCCATTTCAGAAATGCCAAGTCAGTGGAAGCAATTCTTTAACCATTCATGTTTTCCAGGATAACAGGACTTGGGTAAAATTCAACATTGTCCATCTGCCAAAGAATTGCATATACTAAAATACACTTTGACCCCAGGCTTTTGGCCAGCTTTGAGAATTAGCTCTACAAGTCTTCTTGCTTTACTGATTTGAAAGGTATTGTTGAGGATTTATTGTATGTAAATTATATCTCAATTAAGCTGAACAACAGTAATAAAAATAGCTTGGAGAAATTTTAAAAATATATATAATTATACATCTCATATTCCCTTAAGAACTTCTGAACAACAAAATACCAGAAGCAGGATTAAGTAATTTTAATTTTTTTTGGCTCTAACACATAGTTGAGTTTGGAAAATGTTTCATTACATCATTTATTTGTCTCCTATATAAGAGCTCTTTAATTTTTTGGGGCTCTAGAAGCAAGAAAAGATATATGCTTTATTTAAGTTAAAGTGATAACGATAATAAAAATGGCTGACACATACTGAGTACTACTCCATGCCAGGCACCCTGTAAAATTTAAGATTAAATGTCTCATTTACCACATGCCAGATTCCATGGATTCTCCCCCATTTAAACCTCATCAGAAATTCTTGTGCAGAAAAAGAGTCACTCAATAGACTTTTTGGATGACAGTGTGGTTAAATGTTGCTTCTACTAATGATAATAATAAACAGGATTCTGATTATAATCAATAGTTGAGTGCTTGCTATGTCCCAGACACTCTTCTAAGAAGCTTACATGAGCTGATTTATTTAACTGTTCAATTACTCTGTAGTGCAGGTACTATAGTCATTGTCATTTATAGAGGAGAAAACCAAGGCAGAGGAATAAAGTAACTTGCCCTATGTCATATAGCTTCTAACTGGCACAGTCAGGTTTATCATGAATGGAAGCTTAATCTCAAAGGATGCTCATTCATGCTTAGAGAATGTATTTCTTAATCTCTGTGAATCCTTAATTACTGGAATGCTAGATGATGGAAAAACCAAAATAATGTTTTCAGAAATATTTTTGTAAAGTTTAAAAACAGTACAAATAATTTCAGAAAGAGGCATCTGTGCTTTCTGCCAAACTTATCCTTCCTTAGAGTTGGTGAGGAGTTTAGTGAATGGGCACCAATGAAATGGCTGGGATAAAGTCCAGACCATTAGCTAGAACTGCCTATAGGGTCTGTTTTGTGTCTTAATATGTCGTCTAGCACTTCTCATTCCTTGATGTTTCTTGATCCCCTCTTTAGGATAAGGTCCCTGCCAAGATGTTCCAATTACAAGGCCCACAACTGCTGCAGATGCTAGAGAAATCCTTGAGGAAATGCCTCCCTGAGTCCCTAAAGGTGAGAGTGGAACCTTCTAGGGAAAAAAAGGAATAATGACTGCCTATGAAAAACGTGGGAAAGAGAATTAGCATTCACTGAGCCCGTTCTGTGCCAGGCACTCACTCATCTTGCATCTCACATAGTTCACATCATCTTGCTGCCACGCAGGTATATTATATCCATGTAACCTAAGAGGATCTGGAGGCTCAGTTACATGATTTGATCAAGATCACACCAGTAGTGAGTGGCAACACTATGATATGAACCCACTATGATCTTTGCTATGTGATGAACCAAGACCATTCCCTGTGCCCTTCTAAGAGTAGTGTCAGATAGCAATGGAAGTGTTTCCAGAATTTCAAAGTTGGCTGTAACACATTCATGTTTAAATTATTTTTTTCTAAACAATCAAGTAACTGATGAAAGGTTAACCATTATTATTCTTCTTTGAAATTAATAACAGATCAATTTCTATTTTGTCAAACCCCAATGTATTGTTTCACTTGAGGTGACAGAAATTTAATTTTAAAAATGGAACAATGATCTTTTACCATAGAGAAGGTTTTTTGGTTGTTTTTGTTTTATTTTTATTGCAATAATATATGCTGCAAAGGGACTAGAATATTACTAGGGATAAATGCCATGGCATTATGATCAAGCTATCAATTCACCAAAAAGACCCCAAAAAATGCTAAAATGTGTACAGAGATTCAGGGTACATGAAGTAAAAACTAATGGAACTGAAAGAAGAAATAGGCGAACCCACAGATATAGCTTAAGACTCCAACATTCCTCTCTCAATAATTTAGAGAATAGACATAAAACCTATAAGGATATGGAAGAGCTGAACAATACTATGAGCCAACTTGAACTAACTGATATTATGGAGTATTTCCCTCAACAACAGTAGAATACATACTATTTTTGGACATTTGCCAAGATAGATGATATTTAAAAACATTTTTAAAGAATTGAAACAATATAAAGCATATCCTTGAACAATATGAAATTAAACTTAAAATTTAACAAAACCTGAGAAGTATCTGGTAAATACCTACATATTTAGAGATTATACAATACACTTATAAATAAATCATGCTTTAATGTCATACAAAGAATTAGAAAATACTTCATTGGAATGGAAATACACCATCTCTAACATTCTGGGATGCAACTAAAGCAAGAATAAGTGGGAAATATATAGCATTCTGTACTTGTACTATAAAAGAATAATGTTCTCAAATCCATGCTTTAAGCTTTCATCTTTAAAACTAGCAAAAATGAGTAAATTAACTCCAAAGCAAACAGAATTAAGGGAAATTATAAAAGATAAGAGCTGAGACCAATGAATTAGAGAGGAGAGAAACAATTAAGAAAATCAATGACTCCAAAATCTGGTTTTTTGAAAAGATTAATAGTCAAATTGATCAAGAAATAAAAAAAAAAAAAGACACAAATTTTCCATGTCAGGAATGAAATAGGGGACATTACTACAAACCCAATGGACATTATAAGGATAAATAAGGACATACTATTAGCAACATTAAGTACATAATTTTTACAATTTATGTCATGTGAAAAGCACAAATTACCAAAAGTCACCTATTTTTCCAGGCACTCTGACACCATATGTAGGGATCTTTTGTAGACTAAGTTGGCAGGCATTTAGTGTAAATCCAAATCACTGATCATTCTGATTGACATAGGGTAGGGCAATTATGGAGAAGGCAGAATTTAGAGTCAGACTGTTGTGATTCCACAATTCACTGTTTCCTAGGAAACACTGCAAGAATAAATATATATGAGTCTCTGTGTTCTTGGATATAACATGAGTAAAATTAGAAAGTCAATAGTTTTTGGTAGATATTTCTGAACTTTACCAGGGTTACCAAATAAAATATGATAAAATTAATATCCAATACTTCTCAAACAGTTACTAAGTATTAGGAATTACAGCAAGTACTTTACACAAACTCAAAGGTCTTACTTGAATCATACAAACAGAGAAACATTGTCTCTCAATTAATTTCCAGGCTTGAACCAGATTACAGACCTAGAATCCCTTGAATGAAGGGAAGAGTGGGTGCCCTTGAGGAAGAATCACTGACTACACTGTCAAAAATATTATTATTGTGCCCTGGCTGGGTGGCTCAGCTGCCTGGAGCATTGTCTCACATACCAAAAGATTGCAGGATCAATTCCCTATCAGGGCACAAACACAGGTTGCAGGTTTGATCCCTGTTCTGGGTGTGTACAGGAGGCAACTGATTGATGTTGCCTTTCACATCCATGTTTCTCTCTCCCTTCCTCTCTCTATAAAATTAATAAAAACATATCCTTGGGTGAGGATTTAAAAAAAGAAAATATAATCATTATACAGTGTGTGTGGGTGGAGAATAGGTCCTTCATTATTTAAAAATTAGGTGTAACTATGTGAGTAAGTGGCATAAAATGGATAGATATGCCACTGAATTCTACATTGTGTCAGTGAATAATTTTTCATTAATTTATTTTGTATATCTGGATACTTGACCATATTTATATAATGTTCTCATGGTTTCACCCCAAAATCTATTTCCATTGGAGTAATAAAGTAGACAGTTTGAAGTAGGTGCCCTACCTGTTACTTACCCTAATTTCATAGAAATAATTCTTATCCTGATCAAACAGGGCACTGGTCCATCTCTTCCTAATAAACTGACCTTCTCACTTTCTCATCATGTACAGGTGTATGGTACTGTCTTCCACATGAACCAGGGAAACCCATTCAAGCTAAAGGCCCTGGTGGACAAGTGGCCTGATTTTAGTACAGTGGTTGTCTGCCCTCAGGAACAGGTAAGTTGCCAGATGTGGAATGCATACACTTCTATTTGCTATATGTGCCTACAATGACCACGGCAATGTAGACTCAAGGAACAGAGAAATAAATCACAGCGATGGTGAACAAATCCTCATTCTCAAGTAGCTCACCTTTGGAGGAAGAGGTAGCTAAGCAAGTAAATTACAATTTGATGAGAAGTGTATAACAACAGAAGATGCACAAAGTACAGAAACAGCACAGACAGAAGCTGATTAAACTGTGGAGGTTGAAGATGGAGGTCACAGGAAAAGCTTGGAGGCACATCTTAGTGGAACCTTTACCTAAACTATATTTTGTAGATAATTATATTTTTTTAGGATGACAAGGAAAAGAGGACATAGAAAGGGCAAGGACAATGAATTGGGGTGATTCTAAAAAGTAAATTCATAATACTAGAATTTCCATATACATTTTGGGAAAACATTTAAAAATTAGTGCAACTCAATATCAAAAACAAAAATTATAAGTTCACTTTAAAACATCCAGTGAAATGATAAATTTATAACAAATACAAGTAGTATACCTTCCAGACAAATAAAAATTACTGTTAAAGCCACTAAATTAGACAATATATAAAATGAATAAAAATTTGTGTTAATAACAAAAACTGAACTGAAATAAAATTATAAAATAAATTAAATAATTATAACCTTTATCTTAAATATGTTAGTGGTATCATTGCTTACCATGAGTGCATTTTGTACATTTTCTAACTATTTAAAAAAAGGCTGTTTAATTCTGCACTCATCATAGGTAATATTTTCCTGTAGCTCCTTCTTTTAACTATCTCATCTGTTTTTTAATAATTTTAGGGGATCTTTGTAGGTAAGCAGTTCCTTTGTTCTTCTAGAACTACAATGAGTATAACCATAGTATTGTTTTAAGAATGCATTTCTAGCCAGTTTTCATCTTCTTTGGCTTCATTAAATATAGATGGAGATTTAATCCAGAGTAATCTGCAACCAAATTTGAAACTATCATGTTCATTGTTTTTGTGTTCTGCACCTGTTTGAAATGTAGTAAAATTTATTATTGCAACAGAAGCTTTTCCTTGTCAACAGCTTGTCGTTCATCCTGAGGAGAAGGATGGAAATACAGAAGAATTCTTTCTAAGTAGTTATGTCTTTGTTTAATCTGAAATTTTAATGCAATATATGGGTAAAAATAGTATCATTCTGCAATTTTACATCATAAATTGAATACATGAGTCTCTCATTTGATCACACGATTTAAATTATTCAGAAATAATTGTAATTCATCAATAAAAATATCAATATTGAGGGAGAATCCAAGATGGTGGCGTAGGTAAACACCTAAACTGCTGCCTCGCACAACAATTTCAAAACTAAAACTAAAAGACAAAACATCTATCACCCAGAACCATGGGAAAGCTGGCTGAGTGGAAGTTCTACAACTAGAAGGAAAGAGAAAAGAGCATTGAGATGTGCACAAGTGCTGAAAAGCTGAGGTACGGAGGCGAGTGATCCGGGATGGCGGCAGGCGCTGCTTCTTTCAACCCAAAGGGAGACAAGCCCCCGATTACTCTGAAATACAGTTTCTGGGGAGACACAGGGGACCCAAACTCCTACGGGGAGAAGCTGGACTGTCTGCCATCAGGTCGAAAAGTGAGGGGGGCTTGCTTGCAGAGCTGTGCGCAAGAATAATTGTTTACTGCGCTGGGGCACGGAACACAGTTGGAGACACAGAGCCGGCTAACTAGCCGTCATCGCTGTTTGCCACGCCCTAGCCTAGTGACGCCCTGAGACCCCCCCGCCACACAACCTACAAACCCACCCAAGCTCCAAGCAGCAGTTTTGGCATAAGAAAGGCCTGCCCTATCGCAGCTTAACCTAGCACACTTGCAGCCTGGGTCAGACAGCTCCAAAACCTCCAAACCCCAAGCAAAGAGGAGAAAACTGTAGCTCTCGCTGTAGCTCCTGCTGGGTGGACTCAGACAATAGCTGACCTGCACCCCATTGGAGATCCAGAAGCCAGTATACCTAGTGGTCAGTGTGAGACACCAGATTTCAACTCCTCACATCCATAAGTGACACATTCAAGAGGCAGACTCAGTGAGCACCAAAGCCCCACTGAAACAAGTCCTGCACCATAAGCGTGTCTCCAGCACAGCAGTTCTTCCATTATAGACACAGTGAGTCCTCACAGCCGATTGGCCTGGAGGTCAATTCCTCCCAGCGTACCAACAGCGATTAAGGCTTAACTACACCAAGACTTTGCACTCAGCCCACAAAGGGGTGTACCAAGAGCGTCCACATCAGGTGATTGGGGAGGCTGAGCTACTGCCCCCTATAGGCCACCTACCACACAAAGCCACTCCATCAACACAGGGAAGCAGCCAAAATGCGGAGACAAAGAAACATGTCACGAATGAAAGAAATGGAGGAAAGCAAACTACTGGACAACATAGAGTTCAGAACCACATTTATAAGGTTACTCAAGAATCTTCTAAAAACCGCCGAGAAACTTGATGACACTTCTGAGGAGCTTAGTGAGACCTTCAAGGACCTTAATGAGAATGCCAAAAAAATGGAAAAGGACCAGTCAGAAATGAAGCATACACTGTCTAAAATAAAGAATATACAGAAACTCAACTGTAGATCAACGTACCCCAAGAATCAAACCAAAGATCTGAAATATGAGGAAACAAAAAACACCCAACCAGAAAAACAAAAAGAAAAAAAAGAATCCAAAAATATGAAGATAGTGTAAGGAGCCTCTGGGACAACTTCAAGCGTACCAACATCCAAATTTTGGGGCTGCCAGAAGAAGAGAGAGAGCAAAATACTGAAAACCTATTAGAAGAAATAATGACAGAAAACTTTCCCTACCTGGTGAAAGAAATAGACTTACAAGTCCAGGAAGTGCACAGAACCCCATACAAAAGTAATCCAAAGAAGACCACACCAAGGCACATCATAATTAAAATGCCAAGGGCAAAAGACAAAGAGAGAATCTTGAAAGCAGCAAGAGAAAAATGGTTAGTTACCTACAAGGGAGTACCCATAAGACTGTCATCTGATTTCTCAGCAGAAACTATGCAGGCCAGAAGGGAGTGCCAACAAATATTCAAAGTGATGAACAGCAAGAACCTACAACCAAGATTACTCTACCCAGCAAAGCTATCATTCAGAGTTGAAGGTCAGATAAAGAGCTTCACAGACAAGAAAAAGCTAAAGGAGTTCATCACCACCAAACCAGGATTACATGAAATGCTGAAGGTTATTCTTTAAGAAGAGGAAGAAGAAGAAAAAGGTAAAGATAAAAATTATGAACAACAAAATGACATCAAATACATACCTACCAACAAGTGAATCTAAAAATCAAGTGAATAAAAAATCTGAAGAACAGAATGGACTGGTGAATATAATAGAATCAGGGACATAGAAAGGGAGTGGACTGACAATTCTCAGGGGGAAGAGGTTGTGAGTGGTGCGGGAAGAGATTGGACAAAAATCTTACTCCTGTGGATGAAGACAGTGGCAGGGGGTAATGGCATGGGGTAGGGTGGGGTGGGGAATCAGGTGGATGGGAGCTATAGGGGGAAAACAAAAAGAGGAACACCTGTAATCTGAACAATAAAGATTTATTTAAAAATAAAAAAAAATTTTCCACATTAAAAAAAATACCAATATTTTAGTACTTAAATATATCACAGTGTAATGGAATAAAAAAAAGTATTGCAATCATGGACTACATGTAATTTGCTTAATTTCCTGATCACCAACGACAACAGGAGATGGTTGATAACTGGGACCATTACACCAATACTTACCAAATCTACTCCAAGGACCCCAAGAACTGTCAGGAATTGCTTGTCTCACCAGAAGTCATCAACTGGAAACAGCATTTGCAGATCCAAAGTAAGTAAACTGAGTAGGAAGTATACTCTGCCCTGATAATTTCCCCTATGACTCTTATCTTTCTCCATACTTCAAACCCTCAGCCTGCTGTCAGTTTTTTTACTCAGCTGTGAATATAACCCGTAATGGGGAAATACACCCTCAAAGCTTTCAAAAAAAAAAATAAACGGGGTGGGGGGGCTTCATATAGGGAAACAACATAACACCTTGATAGCCAAGAATTTATACCATATTTTGCAGACATATCCAGACTCACTTAAAATGATTAGGAGCCAGAGTAGAGCTTCCCTCAGGTCCAAAAGGCTTTCCATGCCTGGAATAAAAATGACAAGTCCTGCCTTAAAGCACCTCCTAGTCATTAAGGAAACCGTCATGGTTATGAGCATGCCATCCAGAATCACACTTCCTAGGATGGCATTTGTCTGTTACTTGCTATGTCATCTTAGCCACTTGAATTATCCTCACTGAGTCATATATAAAAATCAGGATAACAATGGTAGCTAAAACACAGGGGTATTAAAAATATTAGATAACATGTTGAATAGGAATTGCTTAGCACCATAGCTGGCTGTGTCAATTAACTTGGACTACAGAGCAAACCTCATAATTCTGTGAATCAACATTTGGGCTGGGTTTTGCAAAGCAGTTCTTCTGCTGGTTTCATCTGGATTTACTCTTGCAGCTGTAGGGTGTGAATGGATGAACTATGTGCTGGTTGCTCTAGTATGGCCTCACTCACATTCCTGAATGACGGTTTTGGCTGTTGGTGCTGGCTACCAGAGTGACAGCATGATAGGAGCACAAGTTCTTAGCTGACTAGCCTAATCCTATCCATATAGTGTTGGTCTCAAGGAAATCAAGAGCACAAAGAAAGCCCATGGTGCAAGCACTCTTAAGCTTCTCCATGCATCAAATTTACTCTTTCTCAGTGGAAAAAGCAAGCCATATGGGCAAGGCCAGATGCAGTGCAGGAGGGGACTATTCCAGGGAAAAGATACAAAGAGATGTGGACACATTGTGGGTCATTCCTGCAACAATCTGCCATACTGTGAACAGAGTAAGCACACAGAGATGGTGGCTACTATTGTTTTATAATGCAACTCCTGTGATTCTGAAAACAATATGTTCATGTAACCCAGGAAACTTGGTTCCAGTCTTGGCATTGCCATGTATGGTATGACTATGGTTGTGAATGAATCTCTGAGCATGTTCATTGCACAAATCCTGACTATGTAATCACACGTTGGCAGTACAAAGCCAGAACCTAGGTTTTTAGACTGTGAATGTAGACATGTACCACTCTGCTGGACAGCTTCTCCATAAAATGCACTGAAATAATTGCATGTCTCCTTAAAATCCCATCTAGGTTCCCAGTCCAACCTGAATGAGGTGATACAAAATCTTGCAGCTAGGAAATCCTTCAAAGTCAAGCACACAGAGCGCTTCCTTTATGTGGAACTTGATACTCTAAAGAAACTGATTCCTTCCCTGTTGGATGTAAAGAACTTACCACCTGGTGGTGGCAAACCCAAGGCCATGTAAGTTTGATAAAAGTCACTGCACTACTCACACCTCCCATTCCTGAAGTAGCCTCCCAACTTCTCTTTCTGCTTTCACTCCTGCTCCTCCCCCACTATGGTCACTATTCTTCAAAGCAGCCCAAATCATTGTTTTCAGAAATGTATTATACACAGTAGGGACAAGAACAAATATAATAAGTACTCATGGACTTTACTTTTCTCTTGGAACCTCCATAGCAATCAAGAAATGTTTAAACTCTCATCCCTGGATGTTACCCATGCTGCCCTGGTGAATAAATTCTGGCATTTTGGCGGCAATGAGAGGAGCCAGAGATTCATCGAGCGCTGTATACAGACCTTCCCCACATTCTGTCTGCTGGGGCCTGAGGGGAACCCTGTGTGCTGGGACCTGATGGACCAGACCGGAGAGATACGGATGGCAGGCACCCTGCCTGAGTACCGGAAGCAGGGCCTCATCTCCTATATCATCTATATCCAGACCCAGGCTCTAAATAAACTCGGCTTCCCCATATATTCTCACACTGACAAGAATAACAAAATTATGCAGAAAATGAGTTACAATCTGCATCATATCCGCATGCCCTGTACCTGGAACCAGTGGAACTGTGTGCCTCTGTGACTCCATCCTACAAACAAGTATCAGATGGGCCCCCACATGTGGCTGGAGCAATGGATGGGTGGGCAGAGAGAAAGAATAAATTGTACATAATTGTAATTATCAGTAAAGCAGTGGTCTCTGGGGAGGCGGTGTGAATATTCAATACCATGTTCCTTGCACTCAAGTCACTGCTGGCTTCCCTTAGATGTCTCAGGTTGATGCAGCCCCAGGCACTCCACATGGTTTAGTTCCCCCACGCTTCCGGGCATCTCCAAGACACTCTCATCAGCTGCATGCTGCCTGGGATGGCCACTCCTGAACTCATAGTGTGTGGATGTGTAGAGCCTTGCCAGATTTTCCAGGGAGAGGTATAGTCTCTGGAGCTTTATGACTTATTCTTCTCTCTTTCTATGGTCTTTCTCTTAATGATCAGCAAGTGGACTCTGCTCAGTAGGTCTGTAGAGATCATCCTCTCCTCTCATAGCTTCTTTCTCAATATATTAAAGGATTATACATAAACATGTATGAAATACTAGGTTAAACATAGTGTACATGATATGGCAGGGAGAGTGTCAAAGAAAAAGACTAACTTGTATTAGCCTGTCCCCTCCTCACTCCCACACCAGGGAAAATGATTCAATGTTGCTTCTTAAAACAGAGCTTTCTAAATCCACCCAAACCCCAAACAATAAAGAGCTTTTGTGTTTGATTGTACAAGTTGAAGTGAAGTGGTTCGTGATGGGAAGAGCCTGGGTTGGGTTTGTGGAGAGTGGGAAGACCCAGACCCAGGGAGGTGGCTATTTATTGAGAAGAGAGAATTTTAAGGGGAGGGCAGTACATCATGTGTACCTACTGTTTCACTTGACCTTGGCACATTGTTTCAGGATGCCTAAATTCTATGCAGTTCAGACAATAGTCTCATGGGAAAGTCTGGTTGGTGGTGTGGAGCAATTTTTGTCCCGGTTGGATCAGGATAGTTGGGAGAGTTTCCTGCCCCAACATTTCAACAGGAACAGCACCAAACCTTGGCACTGGGCAACAAAGAGAGCACTGGACTGAAGACAGTCACCTGGACTAAGAACCTGTGTGCTTTTGGTCCATCTACAACTAGAATTAGGCTGTGGAATTGAAGATGAAGGCCCCACAAACAGAGAAACCAATGTGTGAGGTTTAATTTCTTGTCCACTCAAAAGAGTGGAGTCTCAGTTTAGAGAAGGGATTCTCAACCTTGGTACAATGGGCATTATAGGGTGGACAATTCTTTGTTATAGGGCCATCCTGTGCATTTATAGTATATGGAGCAGGATCCCTGCCCACTACCCACTGGATATCAGTAATACTTTCCATTCCAGTTATGACAACTAAAAATGTCTCCAACTCTTGATAACCTCCCCTGGTGGCAAAATCAACTTCAGTTGAGAGGCACTGGTTTAGAAGTGGAGGTTCTCTCACTTGAGGATACATCTGAAGCATTTCAGGGAATTATTAATACAGATAGTGGGCCTCACCCTTAGATTATCTGATTCATTGGATTTGGGGTAGAGTCCCAGATTTACATTTCTAACAAGTTTCCTGATGCTGCTTGTCCAGGAGCCACAGAACTATAGATGAAAATTAGTATTGCACACTTCTTAGATATATTGTTTTACCTTAGTAGTTATAATGTAAAATTTTTTGAAATATATTTTTATTGATTTCAGGAAGGAATGAAGAGGGAGGAAGAGATAGAAACATCAGTGATGAGGAAGATTCATTGATCGGCTGCTTCCTGCATGACCCCTACTGAGGATTGAGCCCGCAACCTGTGCATGTGCCCTTGACCAGGATTGAACCCAGGACCCTTTAATCCTCACTGAGCCAAACTGGCTAGGGCAATGTAAATTTTTTTCTAATTGATATGTCATATTTCATAAAATTATTTTTCCAATTAAATAGACATTCAATATTTTATATTCACTGCAGCTATATATTACTAGAGGCCTGGTGCACAAAAATTTGTGCACTTGCGGGTCATTCACCCCGGCCTGGGCCCTCTTGCAGTCCAGGACTCCTTGGGGGATGTCCGACTGCAGCTTAGACTCATTCCCCTGTGACCAACTCTGCAGAAGGGGAGGTGCCAGGACCAGGCCTGTACCATGATCTCTGCAGAAGCTGGGCTTGGGGGGGACCCAGGACTGCCTGGCAGTGCAGGATCACTGTCCCCACCCCCTGCCCACTGGTCATTCTGGAAGGTTGTTCTGCCATCTGGTCTAATTAGAATATTAACTCTTTACTATATAGAATAGTAGATAGTTATATAATTTACAACATTATTTCCCCAATAAGTTTAGATCCACCCTCACTCCATACATAGTTATTACAATATTACTGACTATACTAGAGGCCCAGTGCATGACATGCGTGCACTGGGTGTGGGGATCCCTCAGCTGGCCTGCACCTTCTTGCAGTCATGTACCCCTTGGGGGATGTCCGACTGTTCCTTAGTGCTGCCGTGGAAGCAGGAGAGGCTCTCAACACTGCCGCTGTGCTCACCAGCCATGAGCCTGGCTTCAGGCTGAGTGGCGCTCCCCTTGTGGGAGCACACTAACCAACCACCAGGGGGCAGCTCTTGCATTGAGCGTCTGCCCCCTGGTGGTCAGTGCACATCATAGCAACCGGTCGTTCCACTGTTTGGTTGATTTGCATATTAGGGTTTTATTATATGGGATTACTTATGCTATACTTTACATCCTCACGACTATGTTGTAACTGCCAATTTGTACTTCTCAATTCCTTCACCTATTCCACCTACCCTCCTGACACCCTCCCATTTGGCAAACATCAGTTTGTTCTTTGTATCTATGAGTCTGCTCTATTTTGTTTGCTCATTTATTTTGTTCTTTAGATTCCACAGAAAGTTGAAATTGTGTGGTATTTGCTTTTCTCTGTCTGACTTACTTCACTTAGCCTAATATCTCTAGGTCCATCATTAAAAAAATCTCAAACCCATATAAATATTGTCATTAAACAGTGAAATAGCCAAACACCAAACTACCCTTTTACAACTTTGCCATGAAACCTGACAACTAGAGAGCACCTGAGATTCATTTTTAATTAATGGGAAAAAATTTCAGCTGTTGAGTGTTGTGCAGTAGAAAAGCGCAGACCTTTGAGTGATAAGTCAAATGGGAGTTCCATTTTTAGCATTTTGAGGAAACTCCATACTGTTCTCCACAGTGGCTGCACCAGTCTGCATTCCCACCAGCAGTGCACCAGGGTTCCTTTTTCTCCGCATCCTCTGCAGCAATTATTGTTTGTTCATTTGTTGATGATAGCCATTCTGACAGGAGTGAGATGGTACCACATTGTCATTTTTATTTGCAACTCTCCGATGATTAGTAACTTTGAGCATGTTTACATTTGTCTCTTGGCCTTCTTTCTGTCTTCTTTCCAAAGGATTCTATTTAGGTCTGTTGCCCAATTTTTTATTGGATCATTTATCTTCCTTTTATTAAGTTGTATAAGTTTCCAATAAATGTTGGAGATTAAAACGTTATCAGTGATAACATTTGCAAATATGTTCTCCCATACAGTGGGCTTTCTTGTTGTTTTGTTGATGGATTCTTTTGCTGTGCAAAAGCTTTTTATTTTTATGTAGTCCCATTTGTTTATTTTCTCTTTAGTTTCCATTGCCCTAGGAGCAGTATTGCTTCGGCATATGTCTGAGATTTCTCTGCCTGTGGATTTCTCTAGTATTTTTATGGTTTATTGTCTTATGTATAAGTCCTTTATCCATTTTGAGTTTATTTTTGTGTATGGTGTAAGTTGGTGGTCTAGTTTCACTTTTTTGCATGTATCTGTCCAATTTTCCCCACATCATTTATTGAAGAGACTGTCTTGACTCCATTGTATGTTCATGCCTCCTTTGTCAAAGATTAATTGAGCATAGTGGTTTTGGTCGATTTCTGGCTTCTCTATTCTATTCCATTGATCTATATGTCTGTTCTTGTGCCAGTACCAGGCTGTTTTGAGAACAGTTGCTTTGTAATACAGCTTGAAATCTGGTATTGAGATCCCACCTACTTTGTTCTTCTTTCTCAGGATTGCTGTGGCTATTCAGGGTCTTTTTTTTTTTTTTATTCCAGATGAATTTTTGGAGAGTTCTTTCTAGGGGAGTGCATTGAATCTATAGATTGCTTTGGGTAGTACGGACATTTTAATGATGTTGATTCTACCAACCCATGAACATGGTATGTTCTTCCATCTGTTTACATTTTCCTCTATCTCTTTTTTCAGTGTCCTGTAGTTTTCCACGCATAGGTCTTTTACCTCCTTAATTAAGTTTATTCCTAGGTATCTTAATTTTTTTGGTGCGATGGTAAATGGGATGGCTTTTTTAGTCTCTCTAAAAAATAGAGAACACTAAGTTCACTATTGGTGTATATAAATGCCATAGATTTCATGGCATTAATTTTGTATCCTGTTACATTGCCGAATTCATTTATTAAGTCTAATAGTTTTTTTATGTAGTCTTTAGGGTTTTTTATGTATAATATCATGTCATCTGCACATAAGGACAGCTTTACTTCTTCTTTTCCAATTTGGATGCCTTTTATTTCTTCTTCTTGTCTAATCACAATGGCTAGTACTTCCAGTACTATGTCGAACAGGAGTGGTGAGAGTGGGCATCCCTGTCTTGTTCCTGTTCTTAGGGGAAATGGTTTTAGTTTTTGCCCATTGAGTATGATGTTAGCTGTGGGTTTATCATATATGGCTTTTAATATGTTGAGGTATGATCCTTCTATTCCCACCTTGTTGAGAGTTTTTATCAAGAAAGGGTGTTGGATTTTGTCAAATGCTTTTTCTGCATCAATTGATATGACTATGTGATTTTTATCTCTCAATTTGTTTATGTGATGTATCACGTTTATTGATTTGCAGATATTGTACCATCCTTGCATCCCTGGGATAAATCCTACTTGGTCATGGTGTATGTTCTTTCTGATGTAGTGCTGGATCTGATTTGCTAAAATTTTGTTGAGGATTTTGGCATCTAAGTTCATGAGGGATATTGGCCTGTAGTTCTCTTTCATTTTGTAGTCTTTATCTGGTTTTGGTATTAGGATGATGCTAGTCTCATAGAATGAGCTTTGGAAGGGTTCCTTCCTCTTGAATTTTTTGGAATAGTTTGAGGAGAATATGTTTTAGTTCTTCCTTGAATGTTTGGTAAAACTCCCCTGTGAAGCCGTCTGTCCCTGGGCTTTTGTTTGCTGGAAGCTTTTTGATGACTGCTTCAATTTCTTCCATAGTTATTGGCCTATTGAGATGTTTAGATTCTTCCTGATTGAGTTTTGGAAGGTTGTATTTTTCTAGGAATATGTCCATTTCCTCCAGTTTATCTAGTTTGTTGGAATAGAGTTGTTCACAGTATTTTTAAACAATCCTTTGTATTTCTGTGGGGTCCATTGTTATTTCACCTCTTTCATTTCTGATATTGTTTATTTGGGTCCTCTCTCTTTGCTTCTTGGTGAGCCTGGCTAAAGGTTCATCAATCTTGTTTATCCTTTCAAAGAACCAGCTCTTGGTTTTGTTGATCTTTGTGTTTGTTTGTTTTGGTTTTTTTTGTTTTTGTTTTTGGTGTTTTTTTATTTGCTTGTTTGTTTTTTGGTCTCAATGTTGTTTATCTCTGCTCTGATCTTTATTTCCTTCCTTCTGCTTACACTGGGCTTTTCTTGTTGCTCCCTTTCTAACTCTTTGAGTTGTAGGGTTAGGTAATTTATTACCATTGTTTCTTTCTTTTTTTTTTTTTTTTTTTTTTTTTTTTTGCAGTAGGCTTGTAGAGCTATGAACTTCCCTTTCAAGACTGCTTTCACTATGTCTCATGGATTTTGGATTGTTGTGCTTTCATTGTCGTTTGTTGCCATGATGTTTTTTATTTCTTCTTTGATCTCTCTGGTAACCCAGTCATTGTTTAATAGCATGCTGTTTAGTCTCCATGTGTTTGATTTTTGGGGGATTGTTTTTATTGTAGTTGATTTCCAGTTTTATGCCATTGTGATCTGAGAAGATGCTTGATATGATTTCTATCTTCTTGAATTTGAAGAGACTTTGCCTGTACCCAATATATGGTCTATCTTTGAAAATGACCCATGTGCACTTGAGAAGAATGTATATTCTGTGGCTTTGGGGTAAAATGTTCTGAAGACGTCAATTAAGTCCATCTGGTCTAGTGAGTCATTTAGGATTGATGTTTCTTTTTTATTTTTTCTCTAGAGGATTTATCCATTAATGTCCGTGGTGTATTAAAGTCCCCTACTATGATTGCATTGTTGTCTATTGCTCCCTTGATATCTTCCAGGAGTGTTTTTATGTATTTGGTTGCTCCTACATTGGTTGCATATATGTTTATCAAGGTTATATCCTCCTGTTGTATTGATCCCTTTAGTATTATGAAGTAGCCTTTTTTATCTCTTGTTGTGGCCTTCACTTTGAGGTCTATTTTGTCAGATATAAGTGTTGCTACCCCAGCTTTTTTTCATTTCCATTTTCCTAAAATATATTTTTTTATCCCTTCACTTTCAGTCTGTGTGAGTCCCTTGTTATGAGGTGGGTCTCTTGTAGACAGCATATATATGGGTCATGTTTTTTTTTAATCCATTCAGCCACTTGATGTCTTTTGATTGGAGCATTTAGTCCTTTTATGTTTAAAGTTATTATTGAAAGGTACTTGTTTGTAGCCATTTTTTATGTTTTGTGCCTGTGTTCCTTCTTACCTTTCTATTTCTTCTTTTTAAACCACTATAGCATTTCTTGCATTGCTGGCTTGGTAGTTATAAACTCCCTTAGCCTTTCTTTTTTGTCTGTGAAGCTCCTTATTTCCCCTTCAATTTTGAATGATAACCTAGCTGGATAGAGTAATCTTGGATTCAGTCCCTTGCTTTGCATCACTTTGTAAATTTCCTTCCATTCTTTTCTGGCCTGATGTGTTTCTATTGAGAAATCACTTGATAATCTAATGGCAGATCCCTTGTACATAACTTTCTGTCTCTCTCTTGCAGCCTTTAAGATTCTCTCTTTGTCCTGAACATTTGCCATCATAATTATGATGTGTCTTGGTGTCAGTCTTTTGGGATTCATCTTGTTTGGGACTCTCTGTGCTTGTGTGACTTATTTCTTCCCCACAACAGGGAAGTTTTTAGACATTATTTCTTCAAAAAGGTTTTCTAACCGTTGTTCCTCTTCCTGTTGTTCTGGCACTCCTATTATTCGTGTATTGCTTCATTTCATGTTGTCCTATAGCTCCCTTAGGCTCTTCTCCTGTCTTTTCATTTGTTCTCCAATTGCAGTTCAGTTTGGGTGTGTTTTGCTTCCCTGTCTTCAAGTTCGCTAATTCTGTCCTCTGTTTCTCCTAGTCTACTGTTGAAACTTTCCACGGTGTTTTTTGTTGCAGCTATATCACTCTTCATTTTTTTTCTTGATTCTTATGTAAGTTGTTGATTCTTTTCATCCATCTGGTTTATGAACTGTATTACCCTTATTATGAATTCTTTTTCTGACATATTGCATGCCTCTTTTTCATCTAGCCACTTTTCTGGCGATTTCTTCTTTCCTTCCCTTTTAAAATGAGGCATAATTTACAAACACACAGATATTAAGTGATAATTCTGTGGAGTTGAAATAAGTTTACACTATGGAACCTATATCATTTTCAAATAAATAGAACAATATCACTTCTGATAGCACTTCATAAATGTTAGCTTATTTAACTTAAAATAAAAAACACTAGTAAGAGTGGGTACTATTATTCATTGTACCTGTAGCTGAGGAAACTAAAGCACAAAGATTAGACAATTGGAGAAACACTAGTCAATAGATCCAACCCCGGGACACAAACAGACTCCCAAACTTGTAGAACCAGCTTGCTGAATATGCCACCAAGAGGGAGGGACTGAATGCCTCTGGATCCCACAACAGTTAACTGAAATTTCCCATTCCTCCCAGCCTTTAAAAGGACAAGTCCTGCATTAAGTGCTTCAACTTAATGATTTCTGTAGAAAATTTACCAAAACACACTTTGCAGGTCTGAGCTGTGCATGCAAGAATAAAGGGAATTTTATATTCTGGAAAAGTCTGCTGCCTTTCATTTGTTCTTGGAGACTAGTCTGTGTGGAGTTCACCTTCCAGGTGAGAACTCATCTTACTGGAAAGAACCACTGCTTTGTGACACCCCCTTCTTCTCACTTTTCTCCTACAACTAATAACCTTAATGATTTTAGAGAGGAAGTGTTGAACTTATTTAGTGATACTTGGAACATGGGAAAGGGAATCTATTCCATTTGAGAGACAACGTTTCTGCACCTACTATGTACACAGCAGATGTACGGTGGAAAAGTTCTCAGGAGGACTAAGTCAGTTCTCCATTCTGAACAAACAAATGTTATGAAGGGATTTTGGAAGCTGGTGGGTGAAGGGAGAGGTAATAACATTGGCAAGAAAGGATTCTTGGTCCAAGTAACATTAATTTAGCACCTAGTGTAGAGAGATACTATGCAGACATTATTTTGTTTTTCCTTGGGGAAATATTCTAAAGGAGGCAGCCTGTTTCTTGGATAAATGTTAACCATGAGGGTAAGGTACTCTTTTAAAATCAGAGAGAAAATATTCAGACCTGAAGTACTATACATTTAAATCATGTGTGTGTGTTGGGGGAGTTGGGGGTAATTTAAAAGATTTATCTATAATGCTCTGACCATAAAATAGTTTTCTTTTAATTTTTGTTTAATATATTTGAATATTATTTAAAGCTTAAAAATAAGCTTTTCATCCAGCAATTACACATCTAAGAACATTATCTTAAGAAAATAAACATGGATGCATATTAACAGAATATGTTCATCAGAAAATTATTAGCAATAGAGAAAAACAATAAGAACCCTAATGTCCAAGAATAGGAGACTGGTTCAAAATATGTATGTTACATGCATACAATGGAATAATAAAAATATAATATTTATTGTTTATAATAATGAAATATATATATTCATTATATATAGATACTTTATAACATTCATGTTCTAAACATATTTGATGACATGGATTATGTAATTTTAAAAACAAGCTACGAATATATATATATTTTTTCTTTTGTAAAAAATAAAGCAATGCCTAAAAATAAATATTACATAATATGGGTATGTATTAACTTGAATATGAATATGAATATGAATACATATTCTCAAGTTAATACATACCCATATTAATGGGATAGTGGTATTTTTCTTTTCTTTATAAAATAGTTTTTAATATTTTATTTTCCCTTCTAAATTTTACTTTCCATATTCTTAAAATTCTCATGTATATTGCATATTGAATATGTATAAGCACTGTTTATATACAGGTATAATAATAATAATAATAATAAACTATGTACTATTTTCTGTTCCACATTTTCTCCTTTTGTTTTAATACTGTCCCTTGTGCATGCCTGTGTTGTATCATAGTTCTTATGTTAATGGCTCCTTGAGTTGCAATATACTAACAGGTAATAATTTATGTAACCTTATCCCAGTGACAAAAGGGACTGTGTCTTATTCTTTTCCTATTTGTTGATGCTGCTTTATAAAACTACTCTTTACAACTCATTTTCCTTGTTTGAGTTGTCCCTTTTGAAAACATTTCCAGTAGGGGAAGACTGGGTCTAAAGTGCCTTCTTTGTGGACTTTGCCCACTGCCAAGGCTGAAAGCCCACATAAGCTATTTTAGAATCACTTCAAGTTTCAGAAATGTTGAGGATGAAGGAAATGTTTTCTCTCTTAAGTATGAGGAAGGTTTCATGGGCTTATAATGTGTTCACATTATATAGACTTGTTCACATTATATGCTTTTAATTGTGCCCATTTAATTTACTCAGTATGCCCTTCCCCATGGTCGGCAAACTGCGGCTCATGAGCCACATGCGGCTCTTTGGCCCCTTGAGTGTGGGCTCTTCTACAAAATACCATGGCCTGGACGAGTCTCTTTTGAAGAAGTGGCATTAGAAGAAGTTTAAGTTTAAAAAATTTGACTCTCAAAAGAAATTTCAGTCGTTGTACTGTTGATATTTGGCTTTGTTGACTAATGAGTTTGCCAACCACTGCACCTAGCCGGTTTGGCTCAGTGGATATAGTGTTGGCCTGCGGACTGAAGAGTCCCAGGTTTGATTCTGGTCAAGGGCACATGACCTGGTTGAGGGCTCGGTCCCCAGTAGGGGGCATGCAGGAGGCCTCTGATCAATGATTCTCTCTCATCATTGATGTTTCTATCTCTCTCTCCTTTTCCCTTCCTCTCTGAAATCAATGAAAATATAATTTAAAAAATAAAATAAATTACTCAGCTTTAAAGTTGTTCTTAAAAAGAGACAAAAAGAATCATAATGATGCCAGAAAAGACTTTCCTCTCCCCCAAAGGAGAAGTAGTTTTAGGGCCATAAAATGGCTATTATTTTCCCTCAAAGGACTGATAAGCAACTGAGGGTGTGGGACAGGATGTATGCACATGGAAAAGTCAAGAACATTCACTTGTGCAATTTCAAACCTGCTCAAACAGCAGGTGCCAAAGAGTAAATGAGGTCTTTAGAACCAGACTCATTTTCCCACTGAAAACAACCAGCACTGATCCCATTGCTGTAGCTGATCATTCACAAAAGACGTGTGTTTCTTAAACAAGAAGGAAAGAAAATAAATGAAAGAAAGAAAATAAAGGAAAGAAAGAATGCTAACAACGTCCTGGCCAGAGGTCTGGGAAGCCAGAGTGCTCAGCACTAAAGGGCTGAGTACACCAAACAATCTTTTCTCTGCTTCCTTCAGGGAATGATGGTAATCATGACACACAAATACTATTCTGTGCCAGGTACTTACTAAGAAATTCCCATGGGCTTTTTCAATCACTTGGTGCCAGTGCCTAGATTACCTCATTTAATCCTCACAAACTGTCTCTCACGTAAGTGTTGGTATTATTCGCAGGACAAGATTCACACTGAGAGCACTCACACAATGGGCTAGGTTAAAGTTACACCCCATTTCTTAAAAACAACAACAACATTCAATCAATCAATCGAATGGATTGAGCTTAAATACTGTGTGGTTAGCTTCCAGTAATGATATCTATACTAATAAAAGGGTAATATGCCAATTAGACTAGGAGAACTTCCAGGAGACCTTCCGGACCTTCTTCTGGACAAAGCCATGGTGGCGGGGCCGAGGTAGAGGTGGTTAGAGGCCAAGAGGGGAAGCAGTTGTGGATGATCAGGCTGTTGGGGGGTGGGGCCATTACAGGTAAGCAGACCAGCAGGTGAGGCAGTTGGGGGTGAGCAGGCTGTCAGTGGGGGTCAGTTAGAGGTGATCAGGATGGGGGGGGAGGGGAGGGTCAGTTTTAGGTGATCAGAACAGCAGGGGGTCAGTGTGGAGTGAAAAGGAGAGCAGAGGGACAGTTGGGGGTGAGCTGGCCAGTGGGGAGGGAAGGTAGGGGCGAGCAGGCCAGCGGGGGGCAGAGGGGGGGACAGTTAGGGTTGAGCAAGTTGGCACGGGGGCACTTGGGGGTGATCAGGCTGGCAGGCAGGCAGGTGAACAGTTAGGAGTCAGCAGTCCCAGATTGTGAGAGGGATGTCCAACCCAATCCCTGTAAACCAGCAGTAGGACATCCTTCGAGGGGTCCCAGATTGGAGAGGGTGCAGGCTGGCCTGAGGAACATCCCCGCTCACCCCCACCCCCAAGCACGAATTTCATGCACTGGGTCACTGGTTAATAATAACAGTACTAAAAATAATAAATTTGAGTTATTATATGCTAAAAACTCTACTATGCACTCAATATGTATTAACTCATTTAACCATCACTATGATTTTCTTTTTATTTCTAAACCAATAAGGTGTTCAATTAGGTTTTTGTAAGAAATTTCAGACACTAGTTTGTGAGGATAAAGCCAGTTGGTAAGAGCAACCACAGAGGGGAGGTAGCCTGGAGCTGAGGAACACCTTTGATTTGTGGCAGAAGTTGCAAATCCATGGCTTTCTGATCAACCTTCCATTTCTCTCTCCTCTCTTATTTCTGTTTCTCTGTGTCGAGGAGCTCACCCCTTAGTGTCTGGGCTTGCATTGCGCCTTCTTCCTAAAGTAAACACCAGAGAGATGTTTGGGATTTTCACCTCTCCTCTGTGGTTGCTCTCACCAGTGGGCTTTATCCTCACAAACTGGTGTACTAAATTTCTTAACAAAAAACTAACTAAACACTGATATCGGTCTTGGTAGAGATGGCGACGATGAATTTCTGGTGTGTTCTATGCAGAGGAACTTAATTAAGGCACAGAGTTGCAGACATTAAGGCCCCTTCTCAGCTGCTCCAGGAAAACCACTTTCTTGCCTCCGTGGTGCCAGGGAAGATCATCAGAATGGTCCCGGGAGTGATGTTGGCCCACAGTTTTCTCACATGCTGACTGAAGGGTTTCTTGTCATGGCTCAACAGCTTTAGAGGCACATCTTCAGTGGGGCAGTATCTAGGCATTTTGCAAAGTATAAGCACTTGGGTACCACCTTTCTTGTCACTACCAACTGGTTTTGTGACAGTAGCAAGAACTTTTTCGTTTCAATCCAGGATTTAGCTACTGAATATGTCCACTTGTGCATGGCCTTTAGGAATACATAGCCGACTCCATAAAAAAATTATTAGACTTAATAAATGAATTCGGCAGTGTAGCAGGATACAAAATTAATGCCAAGAAATCTATGGCATTTCTATACACCAATAATGAACTTACAGAAAGAGAAACTAAAAAAGCAATCCCATTTACCATCGTACCAAAAAAATTAAGATACCTAGGAATAAACTTATCTAAGGAGGTAAAAGACCTATATGTGAAAAACTATAGGACACTGAAAAAAAGAGATAGAGGAAGACATAAACAGATGGAAGAACATAACATGTTCATGGATTGGTAGCAATCTATAGATTCAATGCACTCCCCATTAAAATTCCAATGGTATATTTCGCAGATCTAGAACGAACTTTCCAAAAATTCATCTGGAATAAAAAAAGACCCCGAATAGCCATAGCAATCCTGAGAAAAAAGAACAAAGTAGGTGGGATCTCAAGATTTCAAGTTGTATTACAAAGCCACTGTTCTCAAAACAGCCTGGTACTGGCACAAGAACAGACATATAGATCAATGGAACAGAATAGAGAACCCAGAAATCAATCCAAGCCACTATGCTCAATTAATATTTGACAAAGGAGGCATGAGCATACAATGGAGTCAAGACAGTCTCTTCAATAAATGATGTGGGGGAAATTGGACAGATACATGCAAAAATAATGAAACTAGACCACCATACACAAAAATAAACTCAAAATGGATCAAGGACTTCAACATAAGATGGGAAACCATAAAAATACTAGAGAAATCCAAAGGCAGAGAAATCTCAGACATATGCCAAAGCAATTTCTTCACTGATACTGCTCCTAGGGCAATGGAAACTAAAGAGAAAATAAACAAATGAGACTACATCAAAATAAAAAGCTTAGCACAGCAAAGGAAACCATCAACAAAACAACAAGAAAGCCCACTGCATGGGAAAACATATTTGCCAATATTATCACCCATAAGGGCTTAATCTCCAACATTTACAAGGAACTCATACAAATTAACAAAAGGAAGAGAAATGATCCAATAAAAAAAAAAAAGGCAATGGACCTAAATTGATACTTTTCAAAAGAAGACAGAAGGAAGGCCAAGAGGCATATGAAAACATGTTTGAAGTCACTAATCATCCGAGAGATGCAAATCAAAACAACAATATAGTATCATCTCACACCTGTCAAAATGGCTTTCATCAACAAATCAACAAACGACAAGTGTTGGCTAGGATGCAGAGAAAAAGGAACCCTCATGCACTGCTGGTAGGGATGCAGACTGGTGCAGCCACTGTGGAGAACAGTATGGAATTTCTTCAAAAAACTAAAAATGGAACTCCCTTTTGACCCAGTGATCTCACTTCTAGGAATATATCCCAAGAAACTAGAAATACCAATTAGAAAGGACATCTGCACCCCTATGTTCATAGCAACACAATTTGCAATAGCTAAGATTTGGAAACAACCTAAGTGCCCATCAGCAGATGAATGGATTAAAAAACTGTGGTACATCTACACAATGGAATACTACACTGTGGTTAAAAAAGAAGTTCTTACCATTTGCAGCAGCATGGATGGAACTGGAGAGCACTATGCTAAGTGAAATAAGCCAGGCAGAGAAAGATAAATATCACATAATCTCACTCATTTATGGAATATAATGAACAGCATAAACTGATGAACAAAAATAGATCCAGAGACAGAGAAACATTGATCAGACCATTAAACCTCAGAGGGAAGGTAGGGGAGGGTAGGAGTAAGGGGAAGAGATCAACCAAAGGACTTGTATGCATGCATATAAGCCTAATCAGTGGACACAGACAACAGGGGGGTGAGGACATGAGATAGGGGGGCGGGGGGTAATGGGGGAATAAGGACACATATGTAATACCTTAACCAATAAATAAATTTTAAAAAACGGAATACATAGCCAACCAGGAATATCTGCCAATTCCTCTGACCAGGACAGGGTTTCACCTCTGTGGGGCTTCCTCTTCTTATACATATTGACCTTGGGGTTACCCTTCCTGACCTTGTCACCAGCATTAGTCTTCTTGGCTCCAGGTTTCTTCTCCTTAGTATCCAGCTTCTCAGCTTCTTCACCCTCCATCTTGCAAGATGGGAAAGAGACAATCATTTTCTAGGTAGAATCTGTTTTCATTAGGAGTAATGAGTAAACCATGGAACCAAGAGGGTAAGAAACTTTTCCAAGGCTACGGAGGTTGTCAGTGGTGGCACTGGGGGAATCACTGACTGCAACCTAATCCCCAAAGATGCACTAGCATACTTAAAGAACATATTTGTTAACATAAATGTTTATTAAATAAAATTTCAGGGTAGTGTAAGAAAGTGAAGGGAACATTTTCAAAAAGAGAACCAGGTGCTTTCTGCCACCTTCCTCCTTCCTTGGTGTTACCGAGGACTTCAGTGTGGGTGACTGAAGAAGGTCCAATAGAGGCACTGAAGAAGGTCCTGGACATCAGCATAGAACCTGCTACTCTTGTCTCTTGGTGGTGGTCCCATCTGAACTTTTATGGTGTGTCTCCTTCAGAGTAACAGTAGTGATTCTACTTTCTCTCCCCGCAAGGCTGTTATTTTAGAAGTGGGCAAACTCATCCTACCTGTTACCTTCTAAGATTCAGGTAAAGATGTGTGGATCTAATTCCTACAAGTTCAACATTTTCTCATCTTGGCTGTTCGTTGATCCTCCCTCTAGGCTAAAATACCTGCTAAGATGCTCCACTTGCAGGGTCCACAGATGCTTCAGATGCTAGAAAAATCCTTGAGGAAGAGCCTTCCTGAGTCCTTAAAGGTGAGACAATCTCAGGGAAAGAAAGGGTTGTGTGTTCTTTTGATAGAAGTGGGGAACAGAATGATCTTATGTAATAAAAGAGTAATATGCAAATTCACCATCACTCCAACACACAAGATGGCCTCCCCCATGTGGTCAAATATGGCTTCTCCCATGTGGACACAAGATGGCTGGCAGGGGAGGGCAGTTGTGAGTGATCAGGCCAGCAGGGGAGGGCAGTTGGGAGGGACCAGGCCTGCAAGGGAGGGCAGTTAGGGGTGACCAGGCCAGCAGAGGAGGACAGTAGGGAGGAACAAGGCCTGCAGGGGAGGGCAGTTAGGAATGGCCAGGCTGGCAGGGGATGGCAGTTAGGGGCAATTGGGCCAGCAGGGGAGCAGTTAGGCATCAATCAGGCTGCCAGGGGAGTGGTTAGGGGGTGATCAGGTTGGCAGGCAGAAATAGTTAGGGACAATCAGGCAGGCAGGTGAGAGGTTGGGAGCCAGCAGTCCTGGATTGTGAGAGGGATGTCGGGCCTAAATGGGCAGTCGGACATCCCTTGAGAGTTCCCAGATTGGAGAGGGTGCAGGCTGGAATGAGCCTCTACAACCCCCACCCCCATGCACAAATTTTGTGCACCAGGCCTCTAGTCTATTAATGAGCAGCTATTTTGTGGTGGGAATTCACTCATGATCCACATTATTTACACTCATGTTCACATCACCTCTTTGCAAGAGAGGTATATTATGAAACTTCTTTGTACTATCTTTGCTACTTCATGTGAATAAGTTAAAAGTTTAAGAAATAGCTATAGTGGATTTGGCTCAATGGATAAAGCATTGGCCGAAAGACTGAATGGTCCCTGGTTCAATTCTAGTCAAGGACACCTGCCTGGATTGCGAGCTAGATCCTCAGTGGAGGGCATGCAAGAGGCAGCCAATCAATGATTCTCTCTCATCATTGATGTTTCTCTTTCTCTCTCCCTCTACCTTCCTCTCTAAAATTAATAAAAATATATTTAAAAAGAAAACTTTAGGAAATAAGGTTTGTTCATCCATGTCATAGAATGCTCTGAAGTCAATAAAATTATTTTTATTTATTGGAAAAGAAACATGACTAGAATGAATTAATTCAATGGATAAAAACATTTTAAAATCACATCTATCTGAAATTTTTTATTTAGTAAATTTCTTGTGTATGTACATGAATAATAGGAAATCTATTAAAAGATTTTTTCACCCATTTAAAAATTGAGATATAATTGACATACATTACATTAAATGTTTACTAAATTCTACAATGGAGAGTTCATGATTTTTATTCATAAATTTTATTAGTCTGAATATTTTACAATGTAAATATATTTCTAAAAGATACATTTATTGAGGCAAAATACTAAAACTTAAAATTGCTTGGCAGAAATATTCATGAGAGACCGTTAATGATAGAATTCCATGATTTCATAGAAATAACCATGTCTTGGTCAAACAAGTTACTTTAATATCCTTTCATAATATAGGGTTGGGGAAAAGTAGTTTTACAGTTGTGAGTATGTGAAACAGAGTTAATAAAATTATGGTAATAATCATAACCTGCATGTTTTTTCCAGATGAACAATTGTAAACCTACTTTTACCAACCCCGGTATATTGACGCTCCCACTTTCTTGTAATGCTGCAGGTTTATGGGACCATCTTCCACATGAACCAGGGAAACCCCTCTCTCTGGTGGACAAGTGGCCTGATTTTAATACAGTAGTTGTCCGCCCTCAGGAGCAGGTATGGAATGAATGTGCATCTATGTTTGTACTTGCTAGGTGTTTATTTGCACCTGACAATGTGGGAGACCTGGGCATATAGAAATGAATTCCAGGAATAGTGAACAGTCCCTATCCTCAAAAATTCCACAGCCTGGAAGAGAATACAGGTGAATCCACAGATAAATAACAGCATGGTATGAAATGTGCAGTGACAGGAGAATTGAATGAAATGATTGTCTAACCACTGTGCTGTATATCTGAAACTAATCCTATACTGTATAATAAAAGCCTAATATGCAAAATGACCAAACGGCAGAATGACCAGTGGAATGACCGGTTGCTCTGATGTGCACTGACCAACAAGGGGCAGAAGCTCAGTGCAGGAACTGCCCCCAGCCCACAGGCCCCAGGCCAGCCAATGTGGGTGCCAACAGGGATCCCCCGATTGCCCCACTGGTCACCCTGCAGAGAAAGGCTACCGGCAGTGGTGGTGGTGGTGGGGATTGCTGGTGAGCAGGATGGTGCCGCCCCCCGATCACTCTGTCAGTTGTTCCACAGATCGGCCCTGGAAACAGCCAGGCCTCATGCACCGGGTCTCTAGCATAAAATAATATTGAAAAGCAACTATAATTGGAAAATAAACTTTATTATAAAAAGAAATAACACAGATGGAATGATGATTAAAATTATATAGGAGACATTTTCATACTCAGTCATTGTTTTAATTTCTTTTCAAGAAAGCACCTCAAATGGCATCCTGGTTATGCTGAACGCCAAGCACCCTTCATTATTTCCTTTTTTTAATTTAAATTCTTTATTGTTTAAAGTATTACATAAGTCTCCTTTTCCCTCCATTGACCTCTCTCTAGCCTCCCCCAAACCCCTCCACGTGCCCTCTTTCCCCTCTACCTGTGTCCATTGGTTTTGCTCATATGCATGCATGTAAGTTCTTTGGTTGATCTCTTACCCCCTCATCCTCTACCTTCCCTCATAGGTTGAACAGTTTGTTTGATGCTTCTATGACTCTGGATCAATTTTGGTTCCTCAGTTTATGTTGTTCATTATATTCCACAAATGAGTGAGATCATGTGATATTTATCTTCCTCTGACTGGGTTATTTCGTTTAGCATAATGCTCTCCAGTTCCATCCATGCTGTTGCAAATGGTAAGAATTCCTTCTTTTTTACAGCAGCATAGTATTCCATTATTTCTTGCCACTAGTTAATGGGAAGAGAGGCACCCAATGGAATATTGTGTTAATGTAATATCATGTTGTAAGAAATAAGGCTGATCTTTTGTTAAACATATTAAAGCAACATTTCTCGGACTTGACGTCTTTATTGGTATGAATCAAACCCTAGTTCCATTTTTAACTCTTAACCTTGGGGAAAAATTATTTCCTATCTTTAAAAAATATCAGCCTTGAAACCACACCAACTCACTGGTGCTAACTCACAACTTCTCCTTGTGATACTGCATTCCCATTGAGAGGCCAAATGGTATTTTAACCAACTGTCATCAATAAAGTCAATAAAATAGGGCATTAAAAAAAAAACTACATGTAGTAGAGGTTGCAGAAAAAGGATCAGAAATGTTTCCTAGTGGAAAATTTACAAAAACTGCGTGTCAAGGATAAATAAGATTTTTTTTGATAGAGGGTCAGGACAGGACTTCATCCAAAGCAAACAAATTACAAATTGTGAGACATAATGTCTAAAACAACACAGTGAATTAGGGAACTTTAAGAGCAAAATGACATGGTAGTAGTTGTTGGTTACATATCGTGATAATTTTAAAAAGTTAATGAAATTAAATAGTTAAAATATTTCAAAACTAAAAATCCTATATAATAAAAGCCTAATATGCTAAGTGTCTGGTCGTCTGGTCATCTGTTCAACCAATCAAAGCATAATATACTAATGATATGCTAAGGCTGCCCAACTACTCACTATGACGTGCACTGACCACAAGGGGTCAGACCCTCCAACTGGTAGCTTAGCTTGCTGCTGGGGTCCGGCCTATTGGGACTGAGTGAGATGGGCCAGACATGCCCTGGAGCCCTCCCGCAGTCCCTTCCCAGCTGGCCAAATTCCCACATCCCTCCTTGGCCCTAATTTTGCACCGGTGGGGTCCCTTGGCCTAGCCTGTGCCCTCTTGCAATCTGGGATCCCTCAGGGGATGTTGGAGAGCTGGTTTTTGCCCCATCCCAAAGGCCAGGCACAGGGACATCACTGGTGCATGAATTCATGCACTGGGCCTCTAGTTTATTAACTTTAAAATATTAAACTTGCATATAACTTGTATAGAAGTAAAATTGGTTAATATATATATATACATATATATATATATATATATATATATATATATATATATATATATATTACCAAATCAAATAATTTGGGGAAAAAAAGGACTGTATTACTGATAAAAACCTCAATGAGAAGTACTATTTGAGCTACTTTCTTTTTTTTTTATTTTTTAAGTATTACAAATAGTAGTACATATGTCTCCTTTTTTTCCCCCATTGATCTCCCCCCAACCTCCCCTACCCCCCAGGACATGCCTTCACCTGCCCACCCTCCCCCCGGCCCCAGTGTCTTATATCCATTGGTTGTGCTTATATGCATGCGTACAAGTCCTTTGGTTGGTCTCTTACAGCCCCCCTCGCCCAACCTCCCCTGTCTTCCCAATGTAGTTTGACAGTCTGTTCAATGCTTCTTTGCCTCTGTATCTTTTTCCCACCATTTCTTTCCTTTAAAAAGTTTTGCCTTTGCAGACTGGAAATAAACATATAATAACAAAACAAGACAAAACAAAAAAGTGTTTGAGTCCCAATTTCAATGTCCAACAGTTCCTTATGTGTACATGTTAGCAGTGATATCTGGATGGTGGGCACATGGTGGCAATGCAGGTCCGACCCTCTCTGGTTTGGTCCTAGGTAACCTGCAGCGGTACACAGCTGCTGACTGCTCGCGTGGCAAGGCGTTGTCAGCGTCTTCCATCTCTGGACTGTTTTTTCCTCTTGTCTTCGTGGTTGGAGCACTCCTGTCAATTCCTCTCTGTTGCAGGAATCCATCTGGTCTTGGGGTTGTTTTCTGAAAATATACAAATATATTCTCGACCACAAGTTAATAAAGAAATCTTTTCTATATAATTGATTTGGGATCCTTTTTATTTTTGTTCAAATAATTTTCCTTTGTCTTATTTAGACACCATGTGTGTTTTTAATGGCCATCTTGCTGTTAGCATTGCAAATGAAACTTAATTTGGTAAAGTAAAAATTTTCTAGATGTAATTTACTTATAGGATATTTTTCCTTACATGATATTGCCCTACTATCCCCCCCCTTTTTTTTATTAATGGAGGTTTTTGTAAATTTTATAATGCAGTCTTGATAACTTTAAATTTAAAAAAATTTTTTCCCACACATATGACTGCTTTAGGTTCATTGCATATTCAGGAATTTTACCATGAGATGAACTACCAATAGAAATTTTAGTTATTACTTTAAGAACAGCTTTTTGTCCAGTACAATTAACTTTACTTGAATATTCACTTATTTCAATTAGCCTATTTAAATTAATCTGAAAACTCGATTACTATTTTACTGTCAAATTTAATACTCTACCAACAATCTTAGTTTACCCTGTAAATATTAGTGGGAAGGATTATTTGCATTCTTCAGTGGGCCCTGAGCATTCCAGATGCTGGGCTGAATTTAGATATAGGGCAACTGCTGTCGGCCAAGTCTCTTGTCTGTTACCTGTATCTCGATGTGAGCTGGGCCAGGTCTCTTTCTGTTGCCTGGGTCCCGTTCTGAGCTGGGTGTGGGAAGCGCGAAGCAGCCATGGGGTCAGGAGACCTCCTTCAGAAGGGGTGAGGGTTCAAGCCCCTGCAATGTTGGGGGGGTGAGGGTCTGTGCCCCACTTCTGTGGCCCCCTCCCCAAGTTCTCTCCTGATGGCCCCTCTGCGACTGTGCCTGTCTTAGGTTGTTCCTTCCTTGAGGAATCTTACCCGTCTCTGGCTAACCAGCCATCCTCCGGGGCCAAGCAGGGTGCTGTGAGGTTCAGTTCTGTCTCCTTGGTAGCCTATGCCCCCGTGGCCTCCACACCCAGCACCTGCCTTGGGAACCCCTGGCCAACTGGTAGGGTCCCGATGCTGATCACATATCTCGGGGAACTCAGGTTTCTTCTCCAGTGAGGGCCCAGCTCACACAATTGGATGTGAGACAGATCCCTGGTACCAGCCCCCAGGAGGCTTCAAGCTCAGCATGAACAGAAAGCTCAGGTAACAGCTGAGGGCAACTGGATTGTGAGAAGAGGGTCCCTCTTGGCACAAAGGGCAAGAGGGGCCAATATAGGATGCTCAAAGTGCCTTCCCAGTGCCTTAATTCCTTCTGCAAGGGATTAAATCCTTTCATGTCCTTTTTTTAATTTTAATTGCTGCCCACCATTCAAAGAATTAGTTTGTAAGTTTGTTTGGGATAATTGTAAAATATCTAAAATTATAATGACATTGTAGAATAATATCATGTAAGGATATTCTTTGCCCTAGGCCCTGGCAATTCCATTTCAAACTGGCTGTCAATTTCTTTTTGTAACTTTATATAAACTTTGTCAGGGAGGCAAAAACACAAATTACTTACTTTAGTTCAAGAGGCCAAATATATTGACTTTCAATTACAATCCTTATGACTTTTGAAGGAAACTTCTCTTTGTTTCCTTCCAAAATAATTTTCAGTCTACAGAGAGTTTCATTTAAAAACTTTTGTCACATGAGACAATTTCTCTTAATGCCCCGCCCCCTTGTTGTCTGTGTCCATTGATTAGGTTCATATGCATGCATACAAGTCCCTTGGTTGATCTCTCCACCTTACCCCCACCCTCCCCTACCTTACCTGAGGTATGATGTTCTGATTGACGTTTCTCAGCCTCTGGATCTGTTCTTGTTCATCAGTCTATGCCGTTCATTATATTCCACAAATGAGCGAGATCATGTGATGTTTATCTTTCTCTGCCTGGCTTATTTCACTCAGCATAATATTCTCCATCTCCATCCATATTGTTGCAAATGGTAGGAACTCCTTCTTTTTTACCGCAGCGTAGTATTCCATTGTATAGATATACCACAGTTTTTTAATCCATTCATCTGCTGATGGGCATTTAGGTTGTTTCCAAATCTTGGCTATGGTGAATTGTGCTGCTATGAACATAGGGGTGCATATTTCCTTTCTGATGCCTGTTTCTAGATTCTTGGGATATATTCCTAGAAATGGGATCACTGGGTCAAATGGTAGTTCCATTTTTAGTTTTTTGAGGAAGCTCCATATTGTTCTCCACAGTGGCTGCACCAGTCTGCATTCCCACCAGCAGTGCAAAAGAGTTCCTTTTTCTCCGCATCCTCGCCAACACTTGTTGTTTGTTGATTTGTTGATAAAAGCCATTCTGACAGGTGTGAGATGGTACCTCATTGTTGTTTTGATTTGCATCTCTCTGATGATTAGTGACTGTGAACAGGTTTACATATGTCTCTTGGCCTGCCTTTTGTCTTCTTTCAAAAAGTGTCTATTTAGATCAGTTGCCCATTTTTTGATTGGGTTGTTTATCTTCTTTTTGTTAAGTTGTATGAGTTCTCTATATATGTTGGAGATTAAACCCTTATCATTGATATCATTGGCAAATATGTTTTCCCATGCAGTGGGCTTTCTTGTTGTTTTATTGATGGTTTTCTTTGCTGTGCAAAAGCTTTTTATTTTGATGTAGTCCCATTTGTTTATTTTCTCTTTAGCTTCCATTGCCCTAGGAGTAGTATCAGTGAAGAAGTTCTTTCTGCATATGTTCGAGATTTTGCTGCCTGTGGATTCCTCTAATATTTTCATGGATTCCCGTCTTATGTTTAAGTCCTTTATCCATTTTGAGTTTATTTTTGTGTATGGTGTAAGTTGGTGATCTAGCTTCATTTTTTTGCATGTATCTGTCCAATTTTCCCAACACCATTTGTTGAAGAGACTGTCTTGATTCCATTGAATGTTGGTGCCTCCTTTGTCAAATATTAATTGAGCATATTGATTTGGGTCAATTTCTGGGTTCTCTATTCTATTCCATTGATCTATATGTCTGTTCTTGTGCCAGTACCAGGCTGTTTTGAGAACAGTAGCTTTGTAATACAACTTCTTGATATCTGGTATTGAGATCCCACCTACTTTGTTCTTCTTTCTCAGGATTGCTGTAGCTATTCGGATCCTTTTTTATTCCAGATAAATTTTTGGAAAGTTCATTCTAGGTCTGTGAAATATGTTGTTGGTATTTTAATGGGAAGTGCATTGAATTTATAGATTGCTTTGGGTAGTTTGGACATTTTGATGATGTTGATTCTACCAATCCATGAACATGGTATGTTCTTCCATCTGTTTATGTCTTCCTCTATCTCTTTATTCAGTGTCGTGCAGTTTTCTACATATAGGTCTTTTACCTCTTTAGTTAAGTTTATTCCTAAGTATCTTAATTTTTTTGGTGCAATGGTAAATGGGATTGCTTTTTTAGTCTCTCTTTCTGTAAGTTCATTATTGGTGTATAGAAATGCCATAGATTTCTTGGCATTAATTTTGTATCCTGCTACATTATCGAATTCAGTTATTAAGTCTAATAATTTTTTATGGAGTCTTTAGGGTTTTCTATGTACAGTATCATGTCATCTGCGAATAAGGACAGTTTTACTTCTTCTTTTCCAATTTGGATGCCTTTTATTTCTTCTTCTTGTCTGATCGCAATGGCTAGTACTTCCAGCACTATATTAAACAGGAGTGGTGAGAGTGGGCATCCCTGTCTTGTTCCTGTTCTTAGGGGAAATGGTTTTAGTTTTTGCCCATTGAGTATGATGTTGGCTGTGGGTTTGTCGTATATGGCTTTTATTATGTTCAGGTATGATCCTTCTATTCCCACCTTGCTGAGAGTTTTTATCAAGAAAGGGTGTTGGATTTTATCAAATGCTTTTTCTGCATCAATTGATATGACTATGTGATTTTTATCTCTCAATTTGTGTATGTGATGTATCACGTTTATTGATTTGCGGATATTGTACCATCCTTGCATCCCTGGGATAAATCCTACTTGGTCATGGTGTATAATCTTTCTGATGTACTGCTGGATTCGATTTGCTAGAATTTTGTTGAGGATTTTGGCATCTATTTTCATGAGGGATATTGGCCTGTAATTCTCTGTCATTGTGTTGTCTTTATCTGGTTTTGGTATTAGGGTGATGCTGGCCTCATAAAAGGAGCTTGGAAGTGTTCCTTCTTCTTGAATTTTCTGGAATAGTCTGAGGAGGATAGGTTTTAGTTCTTCCTTGAATGTTTGGTAAAATTCCCCTGTGAAGCCATCAGGCCCTGGGCTTTTGTTTGCTGGAAGCTTTTTGATGACTGCTTCAATTTCTTCCATAGTTATCAGCCTATTGAGATTCTTAGAATCTTCCTGAGTGAGTTTTGGAAAGTTGTATTTTTCTAGGAATGTGTCCATTTCCTGTAGATTGTGTAGTTTGTTAGAATAGAGTTGTTCATAGTATTTTTTAACAATCCTTTGTATTTCTGTGGGGTCTGTTGTTATTTCACCTCTTTCATTTCTGATTTTGTTAATTTGGGTCCTCTCTCTTTGCTTCTTGGTGTGCCTGGCTAAAGGTTCATCAATCTTGTTTATCCTTTCAAAGAACCAGCTCTTGGTTTTGTTGATCCTGTGTATTGTTTTTTTGGTCTCTATGTCATTCATTTCTGCTCTGATCTTTATTATATCCTTCCTTCTGCTCACTGTGGGCTTTTCTTGTTGCTCTCTTTCTAATTCTTTGAGTTGTTGAGTTAGAAGATTTATTACCATTTTTTCTTGTTTTTTGAGGTAGGCCTGTAGAGCTATAAACTTCCCTCTCAAGACTGCTTTCATTGTGTCCCATAGCATTTGCATTGTTGTGTTTTTATTGTCATTATTCTCCAGGAGGTTTCTAATTTCTTCTTTGATCTCATTGATCACCCAATCATTGTTTAATAGCATGCTATTCAGTTTCCACGTGTTTGAATTTTTTGGAATGTTTTTATTATAGTTTATTTCTAATATTATGCCATTGTGGTCTGAGAAAATGCTTGATAGGATTTCGATCTTTTTGAATTTAGGGAGGCTTTGTTTGTGACCCAATATGTGGTCTATTTTTGTAAATGTCCCATGGGCACTTGAGAAGAACATATATTCCGAGGCTTTGGGGTGAAATGCTCTGAAGATGTCAATTAGGTCCATCTGATCTAGTGTGTCATTTAGAATTGCTGTTTCTTTGCTGATTTTTTGTCTAGAGGATTTATCCAGTGTGTCAGTGGTGTATTAAAGTCTCCTACTATGATTGTATTGTTGTCGATCTCTCCCTTGATCTCTTCCAGGAGTTTTTTTATGTATTTGGGTGCTCCTGCGTTGGGTGCATATATGTTTACCAGAGTTATATCTTCTTGTTGATTTGCTCCCTTTAGTATTATGTAGTGGCCTTCCTTATCTCTTGTTATGGCCTTTACTTTGAGGTCTATTTTATCAGATATAAGTATTGCTACCCCAGCTTTTTTCTCATTTCCATTTGCTTGAAAAATATTTTTCTATCCCTTCACTCTCAGTCTGTGGAATCCTTTGCTCTGAGGTGGGTCTCTTGTAGACAGCAAATATATGGGTCGTGTTTTCTTATCCATTCAGCTACCCTATGTCTTTTGATTGGTGCATTTAATCCATTTATGTTTAATGTTATTATTGACAAGTACATGTTTGTTGTCATATTTTTCCCCTTAGTGTTTGTGTTTCTTTTTGCTTTTCTCTTTCTTCTTTTTACAGCAGTCCCTTTAGCATTTCTTGCATTGCTGGCTTGGTAGTGATAAACTCTCTTAGTCCTTTTTTGTCTGTGAAGCTCCTGATTCCACCTTCAATTTTGAATGATAACCTTGGTGGGTATAGTATTCTTGGATTCAGTCCCTTGCTTTGCATTACTTTGTATATTTCATTCCATTCCCTTCTGGCCTGGTGTGTTTCTGTTGAGAAATCAGTTGATATTCTAATAGGAGATCCCTTGTAGGTAACTTTCTGTCTCTCTCTGGCAGCCTTTAAGATTCTTACTTTGTCATTGGTATTCGCCAATTTAATTATGATGTGTCTTGGTGTCGGTCTTTTGGGGTTCAACTTGTTTGGGACTCTATGTACTTCTTGGACTTGCATAGTTTTTTCTTGCCAATATCAGGGAAGTTTTCTGTCATTATTTCTTCAAACAGGTTTTCTATTCCTTGCTTCTCTTCCTCTCCTTCTGGTAACCCTATTATTCTAATATTGTTGCGTTTTGTGTTGTCACAAAGCTCCCTCAGACTCTCCTCTTGCTTTTTAAGTCTTCTTTCCATTTGTTGCTGTGTTTGTGTGTGTTTTCCTACCTTGTCTTCTAATTCGCTGATGCTGTCGTCAGCCTCTTCTAGTCTACTGTTTAAGCCTTCCAATGTGTTCTTTATTGCAGCTATGTCGTTCTTCATCTCCTCTTGGTTTCTTTTCATGTTGGTGACATTTTCATTCAGCTCCTTATAGTTCTCATTGAGTTGTGTGTATTTGTCATCCATCCGTTTAAACATCCTTAGAACCATTACTCTGAATTCTCTCTCTGTTAAGCTGCTAGCCTCAATTTCATTTAACTCCCTTTCTGGTGATTCCTCTTTTTCTTTCCTTTGGGTATTGCTTTTTTGTCTCCCCATGTTTTCCTGAAATGTTTTAATTGTAGATCCAATTGCTTTGCTACCCAGGTTCTTTTGGTGATGGTGTTACTGGTGAAATCTTTCTGTTCTCCTGGGCTTGGTTATCTAGTGTAGCTCCCTACTTGAGCTATTTGGGTTCTCTTGATGTAGGCCTGCAAGCTTGAGAGGCACAACTGCAGTGCCTAGAAGTCAGCTGCTATGGAGGGGAGTGTCCCAATTTTTGCTGACTTGCACCCTTAATTTAAATCACGTGTGCCCAGTGGGGCTTCACAGTGGCACCAAGGAACTGTCTGTCAGGGTGATGTGGCTCAGGGGGCTACACTTTGGAAAGGAGTAACTGTGTTGCCCAGAGTTCTGTAGTTGTGAGGTGGGCAGACTCAACTTTTGCTGCTGTGTCTGTAGTGGGTAGGCGCTTTTTCCAGGTGGTGGCTCACAGGAGCACTGGCGGTAAGTTTGCCAGCGAGGTACACTGAAGCACTCTGGAGGGCCCTGGCAGTGTAGCCGCGTAATTGAGGTGCTTAGCTTCTAAAGATTTCTCTTTAGAGTAGATCCTATGGCCTCAGGGAGTATTCAGATTCCATGGCGTTAATCAGGGTGGAATCTGGGTGTGGCTATATTGGTTGCCTGGAGACTGGGGGGTGGGGCTATCTCTCAGGAGAAAATGGATTCTGTGGGCTTAGATATGACTCAGCACCAGACTTGCTACCACTTCTCCTGGACCGTCCGTTGCCCACTCTGCCCAGATTCCACAACTCTACCCCTTCTCCCGCACTTCTGTCACAGGTAAGCGCTTGTCTCCAAAAGGTCCCACAAACTAGGTTCAGTGGGGAAAGGCGCAGGCCCCAGTGTGAGGAAGGACTGAGTCTCTGCCAGTTCCTCTCTTGCCAGCACTCCGCGGTCCGGCAGCTTTTAAAGGCTGCCTTTGAGCTCAGATCCCAAATCCAGACTCTATGGTCTAAAATCCTTCAGACCTTGCCTGTCCTCAGGGACGCGGCTTGGCACTGTGTAGTTTCTCCCTGACCTTTTAGGCACAGAGGTCCGGGAGATTCTACTGCCTAGATCTTTGATTTTACCTTTATCCGGGGGATCCCTGCTCTTCCCAGCTGCAAACTGTCTCACCAGCTGTGCCTCCTTCGCCAATTCGGGCTGGATTCCTATTTGAGCTACTTTCAAAAATACAGTTTTAAAAATAAGGTTTTCCATCTTATGAAAGATAAATAAAATATCACCAAAAAAAAAAGACTGTGTATATTTAAGATGTTCAATGTGTATATTTGAAACACATATGTATTGCAAAATGATCATTACTATGATTGCAGTTGACACCTCCATCATGTTACATATGATTATTTATTTTTTGTGGTGAAAATATTTAAGATTTTCTCTCTTAGCAGTTTTCAAGAATATATAATACAGTATTACTAACTACAATCACCATGCTGTACTTTCAGAACTTTTTCATCTTAAAACATTTTTCTGTTTCATCATTCATAGGTTGGTATTCTAAGTCTGTTACCTCCATCAGTTTTTACAGAGACATGTTCAGAGCCCACATTTTGTAGAAATCTTAGGTCTACAGCAAGATTTATACATTTGGCCAAAGATTTTCACTGTTGGTTTACTCTCTACTTGAGTTTTGTAAATGTTAGCTAAATACTTTATTTGATTTTAGTTTTGAAAATGTTGCATCTTTATTTAGAAAATCATTATTGATGTTTAGAAAGTTCTAATAATTGCATCTTCCTGTTCCTAGGAATTTGCATAGCATGGTAGAACGTGAACATTTTCCTAATCTTATTTGTTTAAAAATCATAAGAAAACAAAAAGTATCTTTGTTTTTGTTTTGTTTTGCTTTGCTTTTTATTTGTTTGTTTACTGAAGCCTTTGGGGCTAACACATTTACTACCAGACAATAAACATGTACAAAAAGCATTTTACTAAAAGTCTGACTGTCCTGTGCTTTTTGAAAGACATGTTAAGTTTTAAATGGGTCATTTTTGTTTGAAATTTTAAAGCAAGACCTGAGTTCAGAATAGCTTTATTCAGGAAATTTTTAAATATGAATTGAATAAGGAAGTCCTTGACTTGACTTCATAACATAAATAATTCCCCAGTAACAGCAGTACACCAACAAAACACCTGATATTTAAAAATATCAGAGCATGTTTAAGTCCTTTATCCATTTTGAGTTTATTTTTGTGTATGGTGTAAGTTGGTGGTCTAGTTTCACACAATACAGAAAACCATAAAAATACTAGAGAAATCCACAGGCAGAGAAATCTCAGACATACGCCAAAGCAATTTCTTCACCGATACTGCTCCTAGGGCAATGGAAACTAAAGAGAAAATAAATGGGACTACATCAAAATAAAAAGCTTTTGCACAGCAAAAGAATCCATCAACAAAACAACAAGAAAGCCCACTGTATAGGAGAACATATTTGCAAATGTTATCACTGATAAGATTGAATCTCCAACATTTACAGGGAATTCATACAACTTTATAAAAGGAAGATAAATGAGCCAGTAAAAAAATGGGCAATGGACCTAAACAGATATTTTATGAAAGAAGACAGAAGGAAGACCAGGAGACATGAAAACATGCTCTAAGTAACTAATTATCCGAGAAATCCAAATCAAAACGACAATGCAGTACTATCTCACACCTGTCAGAATGGCTATCATCAACAAATCAACAAACAACAAGTGCTGGAGAGGATGCAGAGAAAAAGGAACCCTCATGCACTGCTGGTAAAAATGCAGACTGGTGCAACCACTGTGGAGAAAAGTATGGAGTTTCCTCAAAAAACTAAAAATGGAACTCCCTTTTGACCCAGAGATCCCACTTCTAGGACTATATCCCAAGAAACCTGAACACCAATCAGAAAGGATATATGCACCCCTATGTTCATAGCAGCACAATTCACCATAGCTAAGATTTGGAAACAGCCTAGCTGTCCATCAGCTGATGAGTGGATTAAAAAACTGTGGCACATCTACACAATGGAATACTTCACTGTGGTAAAAAGGAAGGAATTCTTACCATTTGCAGCAGCATGGATGGAACTGGATAGCATTATGCTGAGTGAAATAAGCCAGTCCATGAAAGAAAAATACCACATGATCTCACTCATTTATGGAAAATAAAGAACATTATAACCTGACAAACAAAAAGATAGAGGCAGTAAAGCATTGAACAAACTGTCAAATTACAGCGGGAAGGCTGGGGAGTGTTGGGGAGGGTGGGAAAGAGATCAACCAAAGGACTTGTATGCATGCATATAAGCACAACCAATGGACACAAGACACTGGGGGAGGGGGTGGGATGAGGACATGCGACAGAGGGTAGGGAAGGCTGGGGGAAGGTCAATGAGGGGAAAAAAGGAGATATATGTACTACTATGTGTAATACTTTAAACAATAAAAAAAATCAGAGGATAATGGAACTGATAACTGGTATGGCAATCACAAAATACAAATATTTTGGTTGATTCTGCATTTCCCAATGCAAATAGGAAATGGTGGATGACCTTGATCACTACACAAATACTTACCAAATCTACTCCAACAATCTCAAGAACTGTCAGGAATTGCTTGGCTCACCAGAAGTCATCAATTGGAAACAGCATTTGCAGATCCAAAGTAAGTCAGAGGAATGGGAAGTGTGCTGACTCACTTCTCTCTCCTGACATTTTCCCTTATGATTCATGTCTTTCTCCATACTTCAGACCCTCAGCCTGCTATCAGTTTTTTACCCAGCTGTGAATACACCTGTAATGGGGAAAAACACCCTCAAAGCTTGCAAAAAAAAGGGGGGGGGGGGCGGGGATTCATATAGGAAACATAATATAATTGTTTGATAGCCACAAATTTATTTTGCAGACATGTCTAGAATCCCTTATGTTAATTGGAGTGCCAGGGCAGAGCTTCCCCTAGGGCCTTCCATGCCAGGAATAACAATGACAACTCATGACATAAAGAACCTCCTAGATCATTAAGAAAACAGTCATGGTTATGAGCATGCCATCCAGAATCACACTCCCTAGGATGGTATTTGTCTGTTACTTGCTATATCATCCTAGCCACATGACTTACCCTCCCTGAGATCATATATAAAAATGAGGATAACAATGGGCTAAAACACAGGGGTTTTGGAAAGATCAGATAACATGTTGAATAGAATTGCTTAGCACCATAGCTGGCTGTGTCAATTAACTTGGACTGCAGAGCAAACCTCATAATTCTGTGAATCAACATTTGGGCTGGGTTTAGCAAGGCAGTTCTTCTGCTGGTTTCATCTGGATTTACTCTTGCAGCTGTAGGGTATTAGTGGATGCACTATGTGCTGGATGCTCTAGTATGGCCTCACTCACATTCCTGAATGACGGTTTTGGCTGTTGGTGCTGGCTACCAGAGTGACAGCATGATAGGAGCACAAGTTCTTAGCTGACTAGCCTAATCCTATCCATATAGTGTTGGTCTCAGGAAAATCAGGAGCACAAAGAAAGCCCAGGTTGCAAGCCCCCTTTAGCCTCTCCATGCATCAAATTTACTCTTTTTCATTGGCAAAAGCAAGTCACATGGCCAGGGTCAGATGCAGTGCAGGAGGGGACTATTCCAGGGAAAAGATACAAAGAGATGTGGACACATTGTGGGTCATTCCTGCAACAATCTGCCATACTGTGAACAGAGTAAGCACACAGAGATGGTGGCTACTATTGTTTTATAATGCATATCCTGTGATTCTGAAAACAATATGTTCATGTAACCCAGAAAACTTGGTTCCAGTCTTGGCATTACCACGAATGGCATGACGATGGTTGTGAATGAATCTCTGAGTATGTTCATTGCACAAATACTGACTACGTGATGTCCCATAAACTGTTGGCAGCACCAATCCAGAACCTAGGTTTTTGGACTGTAAATGGTAGTCATATACCACTCCACAGGACAGCTTCTCCATAAAATGCACTGAAATAATTGCATGTCTCCTTAAAACCCCATCTAGGTTCCCAGTTCAACCTGAATGAGGTGATACAAAATCTCGCAGCCAGGAAATCCTTCAAAGTCAAGCACACGCAGTGCTTTATCTTTGTGATGCTTGATACTGTAAAGAAACTGATTCCTTCCCTGTTGGATGTAAGAACTTACCACCTGGTGGTGGCAAACCCAAGGCCATGTAAGTTTGATAAAAGTTACTGCACTACTTACACCTCCCATTCCTGAAGTAGCCTCCCAACTTCTCTTTCTGCTTTTACCCCTGCCTCCCTATGGTCAATATGCTTCAAAGCAGCCCAAATCATCATTTTTCAGAAATGTATTATGGAGAATAGGGATAAGAACAAATATAATAAGTACTCATGGACTTTACTTTTCTCTTGGAACCTCCATAGCAATCAAGAAATGTTTAAACCCTCATCCCTGGATGTTACCCATGCTGCCCTGGTGAATAAATTCTGGCATTTTGGCGGCAATGAGAGGAGCCAGAGATTCATCGAGCGCTGTATACAGACCTTCCCCACATTCTGTCTGCTGGGGCCTGAGGGGAACCCTGTGTGCTGGGACCTGATGGACCAGACAGGAGAGATACGGATGGCAGGCACCCTGCCTGAGTACCGGAAGCAGGGCCTCATCTCCTATATCATCTATATCCAGACCCAGGCTCTAAACAACCTTGGCTTCCCCATATATTCTCACGTTGATAAGAATCTCAAAATTATGCAGAAAATGAGTTACAATCTGCATCATATCCGCATGCCCTGTACCTGGAACCAGTGGAACTGTGTGCCTCTGTGACTCCATCCTACAAACAAGTATCAGATGGGCCCCCACATGTGGCTGGAGCAATGGATGGGTGGGCAGAGAGAAAGAATAAATTGTACATAATTGTAATTATCAGTAAAGCAGTGTCCTCTGGGGAGACGGTGTGATTATTCAGTACCATGTTCCCTGCACTCAAGTCACTGCTGGCTTCCCTTAGATGTCTCAGGTTGACGCAGCCCCAGGCACTCCACATGGTTTAGTTCCCCCATGCTTCCGGGCATCTCCAAGACACTCTCATCAGCTGCATGCTGCCTGGAATGGCTACTCCTGAACTCATAGTGTGTGGATGTGTAGAGCCTTGCCAGATTTTCCAGGGAGAGGTATAGTCTCTGGAGCATTATGACTTACTCTTCTCTCTTTCTATGGTCTTTCTCTTAATGATCAGCAAGTGGACTCTGCTCAGTAGGTCTGTAGAGATCATCCTCTCCTCTCATAGCTTCTTTCTCAATACATTAAAGGATTATACATAAACATGTATGAAATACTAGGTTAAACATAGTGTATATGATATGGCAGGGAGAGTGTCAAAGAAAAAGACTAACTTATATTAGCCTGTTCCCTCCTCACTCCCACACCAGGGAAAATGATTCAATGTTGCTTCTTAAAACAGAGCTTTCTAAATCCACCCAAACCCCAAACAATAAAGAGCTTTTGTGTTTGATTGTACAAGTTGAAGTGAAGTGGTTCGTGATGGGAAGAGCCTGGGTTGGGTTTGTGGAGAGTGGGAAGACCCAGACCCAGGGAGGTGGCTATTTATTGAGAAGAGAGAATTTTAAGGGGAGGGCAGTACATCATGTGTACCTACTGTTTCACTTGACCTTGGCACATTGTTTCAGGATGCCTAAATTCTATGCAGTTCAGACAATAGTCTCATGGGAAAGTCTGGTTGGTGGTGTGGAGCAATTTTTGTCCCGGTTGGATCAGGGTAGTTGGGAGAGTTTCCTGCCCCAACATTTCAACAGGAACAGCACCAAACCTTGGCACTGGGCAACAAAGAGAGCACTGGACTGAAGACAGTCACCTGGACTAAGAACCTGTGTGCTTTTGGTCCATCTACAACTAGAATTAGGCTGTGGAATTGAAGATGAAGGCCCCACAAACAGAGAAACCAGTGTGTGAGGTTTAATTTCTTGTCCACTCAAAAGAGTGGAGGCTCAGTTTAGAGAAGGGATTCTCAACCTTGGTACAATGGGCATTATAGGGTGGACAATTCTTTGTTATAGGGCCATCCTGTGCATTTATAGTATATGGAGCAGGATCCCTGCCCACTACCCACTGGATGTCAGTAATACTTTCCATTCCAGTTATGACAACTAAGAATGTCTTCAGCTCTTGATAACCTCCCCCGGTGGCAAAATCAACTTCAGTTGAGAGGCACTGGTTTAGGAGTTGAGGTTCTCCCACTTGTGATGCATCTGGAGCATTTAGGGGGATTGTTAATACAGATAGTGGACCTCACCCTTAGATTATCTGATTCATTGGATTTGGGGTAGAGTCCCAGATTTACATTTCTAACAAGTTTCCTGATGCTGCTTGTCCAGGAGCCACAGAACTATAGATGAAAATTAGTATTGCACACTTCTTAGATATATTGTTTTGCCTTAGTATTTATAATGTAAATTTTTAAAAATATAATTTTATTGATTTCAGAGAGGAAATGAGAGGGAGAGAGAAATAGAAACATCAGTGATGAGAAAGAATCATTGATCGGCTGCTTCCTGCATGTTCTCTGCTGGGGATCGAGCCTGCAACCTGCACATGTGCCCTTGACCAGAACTTAACCCTGGACCCTTTAGTCCCCAGGCCAACACTCTATCCATTGAGCCAAACTGGCAAGGGCAATGTAACTTTTTTCTAATTAATATGTTATATTTCATAAAATTATTTTTTTCAGTTAAATAGACATTCGATATTTTATTTTCACTGCTTCTATATATTACTAAAGGCCCAGTGCACAAATATTTGTGTACTCAGGGGTCCCTCAGCCCATCCTACACCCTCTTGCAGTCTGAGACCCCTTGGGGGATGTCTGACTGATGGCTTAGGGCCACTCCCCAGGGGATCAGGCCTAAGCTGTCAGTCAGACATCCCTCTGGAAGCCTGGGAGCCCTCAGGGGATGTCCAATTGTGGCCTAGGCCAGCTCCTTTGCGGCCGCCTCCTCAGAAGACACAGCACCAGGACGGGCCCATGCTGTTGCCTCTCCCACCACCTTTGCAGAAGCGGGGGTTGCCGGGACCAACATGGTTGGAATGGCAGTGCAAGCTTGCTGGCCCAACCCCACCCACTGGTTGTTCTGGCAGGCTGTCCCAGAAGGTTGTTCTGCCTTCCAGTCTAATTAGAATATTAGCTCTTTACTATATAGGATAGTAGTTAGATAGCTATATAATTTACAACATGGTTTCCCCAATAAGTTTAGTTCCTACCTCGCTCCATACATAGTTATTATAATACTAGAGGCCCAGCGCACAAATTTATGCATGGATGGGGTCCCTCAGCCTGGCTAGAGATTGAGGTCCATTTGGGGGCCTGCTGGCCAGGGAGAGGGACCCCAGAAGGTTGACCAGCGGACCCCAATCAGGGCCTATTGGTGGGGGCTGGCTGGCAGGGGAGAGGGACAGTGGGAGGTTAGCCAGCTAGGTGGAGGGGCTGGGAGAGGTTGGCTGTGGGGGCATACTGACCACCAGGGGGAAGCTCCTGCATTGAGCATCTGCCCCTTGGTGGTCAGTGTGCGTCATAGTGACTGGTCGACAAGTCATTCCAGTCATTCAGTTGTAACGGTCCCTTAAGCTTTTATATATATATTCTTTTTTTTTCTTTATTGATTAAGGTATTACATATGTGTCCTTGTTCCTCCAATACCCCCCCATACCTCCCATTCATGCCCCCACCCCCCAGTTGTCTGTGTCCATTGATTAGGCTTACATGCATGCATATAAGTCCTTTGGTTGATCTTACCACTTAGCCCCCTACCTTCCCTGAGGTTTGTCATTCTGATTGATGTTTCTCTGTCTCTGGATCTATTTTTGTTCATCAGTTTATGTTGTTCATTATATTCCACAAATGAGTGAGATCATGTGATATTTATCTTTCTCTGCCTGGCTTATTTCACTCAGCATAATGCTCTCCATTTCCATCCATGTTGCTGCAAATGGTAAGAATTCCTTTTTTACCACAGCATAGTATTCCATTGTATAGATGTACCATAGTTTTCTAATCCACTCATCTGCTGATGGGCACTTAGGCTGTTTCCAAATCTTAGCTATGGTGAATTGTGCTGCTATGAACATAGGGGTGCATATATCCTTTCTGATTCATGTTTCTAGTTTCTTGGGATATAGTCCTAGAAGTGGGATCACTGGGTCAAATGGGAGTTCCATTTTTAGTTTATTGAGGAAACTCCACACTGTTCTCCACAGTGGCTGCACCAGTCTGCATTCCCACCAGCAGTGCATGAGGGTTTCTTTTTCTCCGCATCCTCGCCAGCACTTGTCATTTGTTGATTTGTTGATAATAGCTATTCTGACAGGTGTGAGATGGTACCACATTGTTGTTTTGATTTGCATCTCTCTGATGATTAGTGGCTTTGAGCAGGTTTTCTTGGCCTTCCTTCTGTCTTCTTTCGAAAAGTGTCTATTTAGATTAGTTGCCCATTTTTTGATTGGGTTGTTTATCTTCTTTTTGTTAAGCTGCATGAGTTCCCTGTAAATGTTGGCGATTAAACCCTTATCATTGATATCATTGGCAAATATGTTCTCCCATACAATGGGCTTTCTTGTTGTTTTATTGATGGTCTCCTTTGCTGTGCAAATTTTTTTTATTTTGATGTAGTCCCATTTGTTTATTTTCTCTTTAGTTTCCATTGCCCTAGGAGCAGTCTCAGTAAAGAAATTGCTTCAGCATATGTCTGAGATTTTTCTGCCTGTGGATTCCTCTAGTATTTTTATGGTTTTCCTGTCACAAGTTTAAGTTGATCCATTTTGAGTTTATTTTTATGTATGGTGAAATTTGGTGATCTCATTTCATTTTTTTGCATGTATCTGTCCTATTTTCCCAACACCATTTGTTGAAGAGACTGTCTTGACTCCATTGTATGTTCATGCCTCCTTTGTCAAATATTAATTGGGCATAGTGGTTTGGGTCGATTTCTGGGTTCTCTATTCTATTCCATTGATCTATATGTCTGTTTTTGTGCCAGTAGCAGGCAGTTTTAAGAACAGTGGCATTGTAATACAGCTTGATATCTGGTATTGAATCCCCCTTACTTGGTCCTTCTTTCTCAGGATTGCTGCAGCTATTCGGGGTCTTTTTTTATTCCAGACGAACTTTTTGAAGGTTCGTTTTAGGTCTGTGAAATATGCCGTTGGTATTTTAATGGGAAGTTCATTGAATCTATAGATTGCTTTGGGTAGTATGGACATTTTGATGCTGTTGATTCTACCAATCCATGATCACGGTATGTTCTCCCATCTGTTTATGTCTACCTCTATTTCTTTTCTCAGTGTCATGTAGTTTTCCAAGTATAGTTTTTTTACCTCCTTAGTTAAGTTTATTCCTAGGTATCTTAATTTTTTTGGTGCGATGGTAAATGGGATTGCTTTTTTAGTCTCTCTTTCTGTAAGTTCATTATTGGTGTATAGAAATGCCATAGATTTCTTGGCGTTAATTTTGTATCCTGCTACATTGCCAAATTCATTTATTGAGTCTAGTAATTTTTTGATGGAGTCTTTAGGGTTTTCTATGTACAGTATCATGTCATTTGTGAATAGGGACAGTTTTACTTTTTCTTTTCCAATTTGGATGCCTTTTATTTCTTCTTCTTGTCTGATCACAATGGCTAGTACTTCCAGCACTATGTTGAACAGGAGTGGTGAGAGTGGGCATCCCTGTCTTGTTCCTGTTCTTAGTGGAAATGGTTTTAGTTTTTGCCTATTGTTGGCTGTAATTTTGTCATATCCACTCCCTTCTTCTCCAAAATCAATAAAAATATACTAGTATTTTTTTAAATAAAAGGACTTAAAGTTTGTAAACCCTGAGTCTACCTAACATGGCTTCATTGTCTCTGGTAACTTTGTTATTTATTTTAATACCAAAGATTTCCTGCTTGGGATAAATAACTGTGCTGTATTAAGAGCTTTTGTGCGGAAAAGAGAACACAGTGCATGTTGTGACTGCTACATGTTGTATAACTATAGACTTTTGTTTTAATATACCTAAATTGAGTGTCCTGGGTAATGTGGTAACAAGGTGAGACTAAATGTCAGGAGTGTGTTGCATTCCAGGTGTGATTTAGCCAATCAGTGGAGGATACCAGGCACATCACATGCTATGTTTTGATTTTCCATTTTTAAAATGCAGATAAAATATATGCACTTGTAAAAAGAGATATAAAGAGGATTGCATACTTGCGTGATAGAGAATTGGCTCAAGGTTGCAGATGGAGCTTAGTTATCTTATCATCTGCCTAAGCCTCGTGTAATGATTAAATTAACATCAATAAGAGCCAAGGAGAATTCATTAATGCTTCAGATGTGTTGGGGAATTCTTACAAACTGGAGAGTGGAGAGGATGAGGACCAGGGAGAAATGAAACTGCAAGAATCCACCACTTATAATACCTATGAAATGTCTGCTAGAAAGGCACAAGGGGGAGGATCAGCCCAGAGTCACAGACACACAAGGTGGAAGAAATCCAACTCAGGCTTGTTATTGATTAGAGCTAGATTACCCAAAGCTTGGCACGTTGACCCTTGATTCCATTCTGATTTTTGCTAAGCATTTTGCTAGTGTGAGGCAGTGAGGAGAGATACTAGGGATGGGAAGAAATAGAGAGTTTCTGACCCTTGGAAGAGCAGAGGGTCTTAACAAAAAGATGGCAAACTATTGTCATGTCTTGCAATGTGTCCCACCCCATCTTCCCAAAATACCAGGCACATGCAACTGTCATATTTTGAAGTGTGGAGAGGAGCTCTCAAACTCAAAGATAAAATGAAAACCAGGAATGACTAAAGAATTCACAAGGAAAGGAGAGGCATCAGACTCAACCTGTGGCTGCATTCACACCTGCTGAAGAAGAAATAGAACAAAGAGAAGACTTCAAGCAAGTATAATTGTGATATTTCCTGCTACATGCATATGAAAGAATCACTTAGAGATTTTGGAAATTAAATATTGAAACTTCAGTAAAAATCTCAGTAGACAGACTGAGTAGCAAAGTGGACACAGTTGACAGATAATTAGAAAGCTGGATGATCTAGCAGATCATAACACAAAATGCAGACCAGATAAGAAAGAGAAGACAAAAGAACTGAACAACACTGACAAGTTTGAATATCCAAATGGCATTCCAAAAAGTGAGAACAGAACAAATGGAGTGATAAAAGTAATTTAAAAGCAGGGAAAGGGAAGAAAAAGCAGAAAATTTTCCAAAAGTGAAGAACATCTTAAGATTGAAAGAACGCACTTCAGACTGAGTGTGAAAAGAATTCATCAGACATATTACTGTGCAATTTCAGAGCACCAGTGATTAAGACAAATTTTTACAAGTTCCAGAGAGAGGAAACAGATGGGTTATGTTCAGAAGACTAAGACTCACACTGACTTCAGACTTCTCACCAGCAGTTTCAAGAACCTAGTAAACAGAGAAGCAATATCAAAGTTCCAGGTCTTAGGCCTACAAACTCTGGAAATAAAGTATAGCATAGGGAATATAGTCAATAATGTTGTATTAACTATATTTGTTGTCAGATGGGTACTAGACTGATTAGAGCAGTAACTTTGTAAGTTATATAAATGTCTATCCACTATGTTGTTCACCTGAAACTAATATAATATTGTATGCCAAATGTAATTGAAAAATTAAGAATAAAGCAAATGTACTAACAAAATAAATGTTAAATACATTAGAAAATACGGCAAAACAGCATTTAATTAGAATGACAATTTAAAAAATTTTGGACATACAATAACTCAGAAAGTTTAATACACAGAGAAAGTTTAATATCTTTTAAAATGAGGCATAATTTACAAACACGCAGATCATAAGTTACAGTTCTGTGGCGTTGAAACAAGCTTACACTCATGGAACCTAGATCCTTTAAAAAAAAAAAAATAGAACAATACTATCACTTCTGATAGCACTTCACAAATATTAACTCATTAAACTTAAAAAAAAAAGAAAGAAAACACCAAAAACTAATAAGAATGGGTAGCATTATTCTCCTTACCTGCAGATGAGGAAACTGAAACACAAAGATTAGACAACTGGACAAAGACAAACAATTAGTAAATGGATCCAATCCTGGGACACAACCAGATTCCCAAACTTGGAGGACCAGCTATCTGAATATGCCACCCAAAGGGAACGATTGAATGCCTCTGGATCCCACACCAGCTTACACAAGCTCTCCACCTCCCCATCCTCCACCCCCAGCTCTTCAAAAAGCAAGGTCCACATTAAGAGCTTCAGCTTAATGATTTCTGTAGAAAATTTACCAAAACATGCTTTGCAGGTCTGAGCTGTGCATGCAAGAATAAAGGGGATTTTTTAGTCCGAAAAAGTCTGCTGCTCTCATTTGTTCTGGGGACCAGTCTATGTGGAGTTCACCTTCCAGGTGAGAACTCATCTCACTGGAAAAAAACACTGCTTTGTGACACCCCTCTCCACTTCTCCCTTTTCTCCTACAACAAATGACCTTGGTGGTTTTAGAGGGCAGTGTTGAGCTTATTTAGTGATACTTGGACCATGGGAAAGGAAATCTATTCCTGTTGAGAGATGATGTTTCTGCACCTACTATGTACACAGCAGATGTACGGTGGAAAAATTCTCAGGAGGACTAAGTCAGTTCTCCATTCTGAACAAACAAATGTTATGAAGGGATTTTGGAAGCTGGTAGGTGAAGGGAGAGGTAATAACATTGGCAAGAACGGATTCTTGGTCCAAGTAACATTAATTTAACACCTAGTGTAGAGAGATACTACGCAGACATTATTTTGTTTTTCCTTGGGGAAACAGTGTAAAGGTTAACCAGGAGAGTAAAGTACTCTATTAAAATCAGAGAGGAAATATTCAGACCAGATGTACTGTACTGTTCATTTAAATCTTGCGTGGGGGGGGGGGGGGGATAATTTAAAAGATTTTAGCTATAATGCTCTGACCATAAAATAGGTTTTTTAAATTTTAAAATTGTGTTTAGTATATTTGAATATTATTTAAAGCTTAAAAATAAGCTTTTCATCCAGCAGTTCCACTTCCAAAAACTTTATATTAAGAAAATAAACATGGATATATGTGTAATTACAGAATCTGTTCAATAGAAAATTATTAACAGTAGAGTAAAGCAGTTAACAACCCTAATGTCCAACAATAGGAGACTGGTTCAAAATATGTATGGTACATGCATGCAATGAAATAATAAAAATATAATATCTGTTATTTATAATAATGAAATAGATACTCACTATATGTAGATACTTATTAACATTCATTTTTTAAACATATTTGATGACATGGATTATGTTATTTTAAGTTTAAAGACAAGTTACAAAATTGTATATATGTCATGCCTTATTTTTATGAAAAATAAAACAATGTGTAAAAACAAATGGATACATATTCTCAAGTTAATATGTATTCATATTAACTGGATAGTAGAATTTTTATTTCCTTTATAAAATGCTTTTTAATATTTTATTTTTCCTTCTAAAGTTTACTTTCTTTATTCTTAAAATTCTCATGTATATTGCATATTGGATATGTATAAGCACAGTTTATATATTATAATAATAATAAAAAATATGTACTATTTTCTGTTCCACAGTTTCTCCTTTTAATACTGTCCGTTGTGCATGCCTGTGTGTGAATCAAGGTTCTTATGTTAATGGCTTCTTGCAGTTGCAATATACTAACAGGTAATAATTTATGTAACCTTATCCCAGTAACAAAAGAGACTGTCTCATTTTTCCCCATTTGTTGATGCTGCTTTATAAAACTACTCTTTACAACTCATTTTCCTTGTTTGAGTTGTCCCTTTTGAAAACATTTCCAGTAGGGGAAGACTGGGTCTAAAGCCCTTCTTTGTGGACTTTGCCCACTGCCAAGGCTGAAAGCCCACATAAGCTATTTTAGAGCCACTTCAAGTTTCAGAAACGTTGAGGATGAAGAAAATGTTCTCTCTCTTAAGGGTGATGAAGGTTTCATGGGCTTATAACATGTCAAATCTGTAGACTTGTTCACATTACATGCTTTTAATTATGTCCATTTAAATTACTCAGCGTTGAAACTGTTTTTAAAAGAGACAACAAAATCATGATGCCAGCAAAGACTGCCCTCTACCCAAACTCAGAAGTAGCCTTGGGGTAAAATGGCTGGCAAGCAACTAAGGGTGTGTTGGGGCAGGACACATGCACATGGAAAAGTCAAGAACATTTAGTTGTGCAAACAATTTCAACCTGCTCAAACAGCGGGTGTCAAAGAGTACATGAGATCTTTGGAACCAGAAATATTTTCCCATTGAAAGCGACCACCACTGGTTCCATCTGTACAAGTCTCTCTAGCTAATCATTCCCACAGGACCGGGCTTCTTAAACGAAGAATGAAAACGAGAGAGAGAGAGAGAGAGAGAGAGAGAGAGAGAGAGAGAGAGAGAGAGAGAGAGAGAGAGAGAGAGAGAGAGAGAGAGAGAGAGGGAGGGAGGGAGGGAGGGAGGGAGGGAGGGAGGAAGGAAGGAAGGAAGGAAGGAAGGAAGGAAGGAAGGAAGGAAGGAAGGAAGGAAGGAAGGAAGGAAGGAAGGAGGAGAACATCCTGGCCAGAGTTCTGGATAGCCAGAGTGCTCAGCACTAAAGGGCTGAGTACATCAAACAATCTTTTCTCTGCTTCCTTCAGGGAATGATGATAATCATGACACACAAATACTATTCTGTACCAGGCACTTATTAAGAAATTCCCATGGGCATTTTTACTCACTGGTGCCAGTGCCTGGATTACCTCAGTTAATCCTCATAAACTGTCTCACGTAAGTGTTGGTGTTATTCTTAGGACACTATTCACACTGAAAGCACTCACACTGTGGACTAGGTTAAAGTTACACCCCATTTCTTAAAAAAACAATAACAACAATCGAACAGACTGAGCTGAAATACTGTGTGGTTAGCTGCCAGTAAAGATATTAATAATAGTAATAAAAATAATGATGAGTTATTATATGCTAGAAACTACTATGAACTTAATATGTATTAATGCATTTAACCATCCCTATGATTTTCTTTTTATTTCTAAACCAATAGGGTGTTCAGTTAGGTTTTTGTAACAAATTTCGGACACCAGTTTGTGAGGATAAAGCCAGTTGGTGAGAGCAACCACAGAGGGGAGGTAGCCTGGAGCTGAGGAACGCCTTTGATTTGTGGCAGAAGTTGCAAATCCATGGCTTTCTGATAAACCTCCCACTTCTCTGTCCTCTCTTATTTCTGTTTCTCTACGTTGAGGAGCTCACCCTCTTAGTGTCTGAGTGTGTGCTGCTCCTTCTTCCTGAAGTAAGCACCAGTGAGATGTTTGGGATTTTCACACCACTGGTACCCATCTTGGTAGAGGTGCTGATGATGAATTTCTGGTGTGTTCTATGCAGAGGAATTAATTAAGGCACAGAGTTGCAGACATTAAGGCCCCTTCTCAGCTGCTCCAGGAAAACCACTTTCTTGCCTCCGTGGTGCCCAGGCAGGATGATCAGAATGGTCCCAGGAGTGATGCTGGCCCACAGTTTTCTCACATGCTGACTGAAGGGTTTCTTCTCGTGGCTCAACAGCTTTGGAGGCACATCTTCAGTGGGGTAGTATCTAGGCATTTTGCAAAGTGTAAGCACTTGGGTACCACCTTTCTTGTCACTACCAACTGGTTTTGTGACAGTAGCAAGAACTTTTTCGTTTCAATCCAGTATTAAGCTACTGAATACTTCCACTTGTACATGGCCTTTCTGGAATACATAGCCGACCAGGAATATCTGCCAATTCCTCTGACCAGGACAGGGTTTCGGCTGTAGTGGGGCTTCCTCTTCTTACTTGTCTTGACCTTGGGGTTACCTTTCTTTTTTTAAATATATTTTTCTTGATTTCAGAGAGGAAGGGAGAGGGAGAGAGAGATAGAAACATCAATGAGAGAGAATAATTGATTGGCTGCCTCCTGCACAGCCCCTACTGGGAATCAAGCCTGCAACCGGGGCATGTGCCCCTGACTGGAATCAAATCCAGAACCCTTGAGTCCACAGGCCAATGCCCTATCCACTTAGGCCAATGCCCTATCCACTTAGGCCAAATCAGCTAAGGCAGGGGTTACCCTTCTTAACCTTGTCACCAGCATCAGCCTTCTTGGCTCCAGGTTTCTTCTCCTTAGTATTTTGCCTCTCAGCTTCTTCACCCACCATCTTACAGATGGGAAAGAGGCAATAATTTTCTAGGTAGAGTCTGTTTTCATTAGGATTAATGAGTAAACTGTGGTACAAAGAGGGTAAATAACTTTTTGAAGATTACAGAGCTTGCTAGTGGTAGTATTAGGCTAATCATTGACTGCAACCTGATCCCCAAAGACTCACTAGCATATTTAAATAACATGTTTGTTAAAATAAGTGTGTATTAAATGAAAATTTAGGGTCGTGTCAGAAAGTGAAGGGAAAACTTTCAGAAAAAGAACCAGGTGCTTTCTGCCAATCTCCTCCTTCCTTGGTGTTACTGAGGACTTCAGTGTGGGTGATACCAATAGAGTGCATTGAAGAAGGTTGTGGGCATTAGCATAGTATCTGCTACTCTTGTTTCTCCCTGGTAATTCCCTCAGAACTTTTATGGTGTGTCTCCTTCAGAGTGAGGCTAAAAATCTAGAGTGACTCTACTTTCTCTTCCCCCAAGGCAGTTACTTTAGAAGACAGCAGACTTATCTTACCTGTTACCTTCTAAGATTCAGGTAAAGGTGGTGGTGGATCTAGTTCCTATAGTTCAGCATTTTTACATCCAGGCTGTTTGTTGGTCCTCCCTCTAGGCTGAAATACCTGCCAAGATGCTCCACTTGCAGGGTCCACAGATGCTGCAGATGCTAGAAAAATCCTTAAGGAAGAGCCTTCCTGAGTCCTTAAAGGTGAGACTGGGACAATCTTAGGGAAACAAGGGTAGCATCTTTTGTGACAGAGTGGGAAAGAGAATGAGCTGTTAATAGGCATCTATTTTTAAAATATATATTTTTTCTTTTTCAGAGAGGAAGGGAGAGGTAGAGAGAAATAAAAACATCAGTGATGAGAGTCATTATCAAATGCTTCCTGCATGCTCCCTACTGGGGACTGAGCTGGCAACCAGGGCATGTACCCTGACCTGGAATCAAACCATGACCTCCTGGTTCATAGGTCAACATTGAGCCACACCAGCCGGTCAGGAATTCGCTCATGCTACATCTCATTTAGATCATGTCACCTCTTTGCCAGGGAGATATATTATGGAACCTTTTTGTACTTTCTTTGCCACTTCATGTGAATAAATTAAAAGTTTAAAAAATAAGGTTTGTTCATCCATGTCATAGAATGCTCTGAAGTCAATAAAATTATTTTTATTTATTGGAAAAGAAATATGACTAGAATGTATTTATTCAATGGAGAAAACATTTCAATATCATGTCTATGTGATTTTTTTAATTTTGCAAAATTTGTTGTGAATGTACATAAATAGTAGGCAATCTATTAAAAGATTTTTTCTCTTTTTTTAAAAACTGAGATACAATTGACATACATTACATTAAATGTGTATTAAATTCTACAATGGGAGAGTTCATGATTTTTATTCATAAATTTATTAGTCTGAATATTTTACAATGTGAATATATTTATAAAAGATACATTTATTGAGACAAAACACTAAAACTTAAAATTATTTGGCAGAAATACTCATTAGACACCTTTCCATGATAAAAGTCCATGATTTCATAGAAATAAACCTGTCCTGATCAAACAAGTTACTTTACCATTCTTTCTTGATAGAAGGGTGGGAAAAGTAGGTTTACAGTTATGAGTATGTGAAACAGAGTTAATAAAGCTATTGTAATAATCATAACCTGCATGTCTTTTTCCAGATGAACAATCGTAAACCTACTTTTACCAACCCCTGTATATTGACCCTCCCACTTTCTTGTAATGCTGCAGGTTTATGGGACCATCTTCCACATGAACCAGGGAAACCCGTTCAAGCTGAAGGCCCTGGTGAACAAGTGGCCTGATTTTAATACAATCGTTGTCCGCCCTCAGGAGGAGGTAAGGTGTCAGATATGGAATGAATGTGCATCTATGTTTGTACTTGCTAGGTGTTTATCTGTACCTGGCAATGTGGGAAACCTGGGCATATAGAAATGAATCCCAGGAATTGTGAACAGTCCCTGTCCTCAAAAATTCCACAGCCTGGAAGAGAATACAGATGAATCCACAGATAAATTACAGCATGGTCTGAAATGTGCAGCAATAGGAGAATTGAATGAGATAATGATTGTCTAACCACTGTGCTGTACACCTGAAACTAATATAAAATAACATTGAATATCAACTGTAATTGAAAACTAAACTTAAAAAAAGAAGTAATATACGTGGAAAGCTGATTAAAACTATATATAGTACATTTTCTTTTTTTTAATATATTTTTATTGATTTCAGAGAATAAGGGAGAGGGAGAGATAGAAACATCAAAGATAAGAGAGAATCATTGATTGACTGCCTCCTGCATGCCCCTCACTGGGGATTGATCATGCAACCTAGGCATGTGCCCTGATTAGGAATGGAACCATGACCTCCTGCTTCATATGTCAATGCTCAACGACTGAGCCATACCAACTGGGCTATATGGTGCATTTTCACACTCATTCATTGTTTTAATTTGTTTACAAGAAAGGACCCCACACAGCATTCTGGTGATGCTGAAGACCAAGCACCCTTAATTATTTCTGGCATCTGGTTTATGGGAAGAGAGACACTCAATGGAAGGTTGTGCTAATGTAAGATTATGTTGAGGGCATAGACAAAAGGCTGATCTTTGGTTCAAGATGTTACAGCAACATTTCTCAGACTCAACATCTTTATTGTTATGAATCAAACACTTTTAACTCTTAACCTATGGGGAAAAATTATTTCCTATCTTTTAAAAATACCAACCTTGAGAGAACCAAGATGGCGGCATAGGTAAACACCTATACTTGCTGCCTCTCACAACCACATCAAAATTACAACTAAAAGGCAGAACAACTACCACCAAGAACTGTGAGGAAAGCTGGTTGAGTGGAAGTTCCACAACTAGAGAGGTGTAGAAAGCACATTGAGACTGGTTGGTAAGGAGTGTGGAGGTGTGGAAAGTGCTGGCACCTGCATGTGCTGCTCTTTTCATCGGGAGGGAGATACAACCTCCTGCTTGCTCTGAACTCCAGTTCTGGGTGAGACTCTGGGGGACCCAGACACATAAGGGGGGAAACTGGACTGTCTGGCATCAGGACAGGAATGTGAGGGTGGCTTTCTCTCAGAGGTGCAGGATGCAGAGACCCAGGGACCTCTCCAGTGCAGGGCTGACTGGCAGCCATTGCTATCTGCTCCACCCTGGTGATTCCCTGAGACCCCGCCCCACCCAATTTACAACCCCACCCAAGCTGTGCACAGTGGCTTTTGCATATGAATGGCCTGTCCTTTTTCCACCTAAAACCTGTCAAACTGCAGCTGGGTCAGAGAGCCCCAGAGCTTCCAAAAGAAGGCCAAGGCCCGGCAACAGCAGCCTGACTTGCTTCACAGCTGGGCCTCGTCTGCATACTTCCAAACCCCATACAAAGAGGAGGAATATGCAGATGTCTCTGTAGCTCCTGCTGGGTGACCCAGACAGTGGCTGATCTTGCACCTCCTTGGAGATCCAAGAGCCAGTGTACCCAGTGGTCAGAGTGAGACCATACCGGATTAAAACTCTTCACATCCATAAGAGTCAGACTCAAGGGGAAAACTCAGTGAGCACCAAAGCCCCACTGAAGCAAGTCCTGCCCCATAAGGGTGTCTCCTGCGCAACAGATCTTCCAGTGTAGACACAGCTGGTCATCACAGCCAATTGGCCTGGAGGTCAATTCCTCCCAGTGATACCAACAGCAATCAAGGGTTAACTACAACAAGACTGTGCAAACAGCCCACAAAGGGGAGCACCAAGAGCTTCCACTGTTATGCCCAGATTTCGGGGTCCCCAAATTCAACCACCAGGGAGCCACTTCCGATGTAAAAAAACAAAAGAGTCTTTATTCAAGCCCGGGCTTGGCTCCCAGCCTCTTTACCGACACAGCGGCGAGACGAGAGAGCGAGCCCCAGGGGAACAAAGGTTATATAGGGCTAGTCATTTGGGTGGGCTTAGGTGGGTGACGTGGGTTACAGAGAGTGGTCACTTTGGTCAGGGTTTTTCTGCAGGGTTTTACGGCACAAAGGTCAGGAGGTGGCCAATACATTCCAAGGTCTGAGCCATCCCCCTACCTTTGCTTCTTGATAGCCTTATTAGGACCTTAGCTACATTCCTGGAGCTTCACTGGTCTACTCAGGCAGCGGTTGGGGGAGTTAGGACAATTCTGACATTCCTGTGGTGACCCCAGTGGGGAGGGTCACCTGAGGATCTAGCTCTGCAAGATGGGAGATAGTCAGTTCTGCTTTCTTCTTTCACCACCTCAGGTAACTGGGAAGCCTGAGCCACTGGGCCCTATAGGACACCTACCACACAAGGCCACTCTATCAACTCAAGGAGACTTAGCAGCTACCCAGTACATAGGAAAAAAAAACACACACACACACAGGGAAGCAGCCAAAATGCGGAGACAAAGAAACAAGTCACAAATGAAAGAAATGGATGAAAGCAAAATACTGGGCTCTATAGAGTTCAAAACCACAGTTATAAGGTTACCCAAGAATCTTCTAGAAACCTCCGAGAAATTCAGTGAGACCCTCAAGGATATGAAAAAGGACCAATCAGAAATTAAGCATACACTGACTGAAATAAAGAATAATATACAGAGATTCAACAGCAGACTAGAGAATCTCAATAATCAAATCAAAGATTTGAAATACAAAGAAGCAAAAAAAACCCAACCAGAAAAGCAAAAAGAAAAAGAATCCAAAAGTATGAAGATAGTGTAAGGAGCCTCTGGGACAACTTCAAGCATACCAACATCAGAATTATGGGGGTGCCAGAAGAAGAGAGAGAGCAAGATATTGAAAAGATATTTGAAGAAATAATGACAGAAAACTTCCCCCACCTGGTTAAATAAATAGACTTACAAGTCCAGGAAGGGCACAGAACCCCAAATAAGAGGAATCCAAAGAGGACCACACCAAGACACATCATAATTAAAATGCCAAGGGCAAAAGACAAAGAGAGAATATTAAAAGCAGCAAGAGAAAAATAGTTAGTTACCTACAAGGCAGTACCCATATGACTGTCAGTTGATTTCTCAGCAGAAACTATGCAGGCCAGAAGGGAGTGGCAAGAAACACACAAAGTGATGAATAGCAAGAACCTACAACCAAGATTACTCTACCCAGCAAAGCTATCATTCAGAACGGAAGGTCAGATAAAGAGCTTCACAGATAAGAAAAAGCTAAAGGAGTTCATCACCACCAAACCAGTATTATATGAAATGCTGAAGGGTATTCTCTAAGAAGAGGAGGAAGAAAAAAAAGATAAATATAAAAAATTATGAACAACAAAATGACAACAAATACATATCTATGAACAAGTGAACCTAAAAATCAAATGAATAAAAAACCTGATGAACAGAACAGACTAGTGAATGTAATAGAATCAGGGGCATGGAAAGGGAGCAGACTGACAATTCTCGGGGGGAAAGGGTTGTGTGGGGTGTGGGAAGAGATTGGACAAAGCTTACACCTATGGATGAGATCAGTGGTTGGGGGGGAGGCCTGGAGTGGGGTGGGAACAGGGTAGAGGGGAGCTAGCAGGGGTGGAGGGAGGTAGGGGGGAAAAGGAACATCTGTAATAATCTGAACAACAAAGATTTTTTAAAAATAGGGCCAATGAAACAAGAAAAAATAAAGTAAATTAAAATACCAACCTTGAAACCACACCACTAGTTAACTCACTAGTGCTAACTCACAACTTCTTGTGATACTGTCTTCCCATTGAGAGGCTACATGGTATTGTAACCAACTGCGATCAGTAAAGTCAATAAAACAAGGCATTAAAAAAACAACACTATATATAGTAGAGGTTGCAGGGAAAGGAGGAAAATTTACCAAAACTACATGTTAAAGATAAATATGGCTTTTTATAGAGGGTCAAGGCAGGACTCTTCATCCAAAGCAAACAAAATACCAATTGAGCAGCATAAGGTCTAAAAATAACACTGTGAATTAGGGAAATTTAAAAGCGAAAGACTGGGGTGGGGGTGAAGGGACAATGGTAAGATATGTACACATATAATACCTTAATTAAAAGATGGAAAAAAATAAATTAAAAAAATAAAAGCAAAAGACATGGTCAGAGTTGTTGGTTACATATTGTGATAATTTTTTAAATTAATGAAATTAAATAGTTAAAATATTTCAAAACTAAAAAATGTAAATTATAGTTTAAAATTCAAGTAATAATATAAATTTATTAATATTAAACATATTATTACTTGTAAATTTTACCAAATTAAATAATTTGAAAAATAAAGACTTTGAATTATTGATAGAAACCTGAATGAGAGATATTATTTGAGTAACTGTCAAAAATACAATCTTGCCCTAGCTGATTTGGCTCAGTGGTTACAGTCTCAACCCAGAGACTGAAGGGCCGTGGGTTGGATTCCAATCAAGGATACATACATTGGTTTCTGGCTCGATCCCTGGCCTAAGTTGGGGACCGTGCGGGAGGCAACCAATTGATGTGTCTCTCAAACATTGATCTTTTTCTCTGTGTGTCTCTCCCCCTCCTGTCCACTCTCTAAAAATCAATGGAGGACTTTCAACAATATTTTTTTTTTTAAAAAAATCAATGGGGAAAAACCCTCAGATGAAATTGATGAAAAAAAATATTTAAATTAAGGTTTTCCAGCTTTATGAGAGACTAGAGGCCCAGTGCATGAAATTTGTGCATGGGTGGGTGTGTCCCTCAGCCCAATCTGGGACCCCTTGAGGGATGTCTGACTGCCCATTTAGGCCTGATCCCGGTAGGATTGGGCCTAAATGGGCAGTCAGACATCCCTCTCACAATCTAGGACTGCTGGCTCCTAACTGCTTGCCTGCCTGCCTTCCTGATTGCCCCTAACTGCTTCTGCCTGCCAGCCTGATTACCCCCTAACCACTCCCCTGCCAGCCTGATTGATGCCTAAGTGCTCCCCTGTCAGCCTGTTTGCCCCTAACTGCCCTCCCCTACAGGCCTGGTCTCCCCACAACTGCTCTCCCTTGCAGGCCTGGGTCCCCCCCAGCTGCCCTTCCCTGCAGGCCCAGTCACCCCCAACTTCCCTCCTCTGCCGGCCTGGTCACCCCTAACTGCCCTACCCTATAGGATTGATCGCCCCCAACTGCCCTCCCTTGTAGGCCTGGTCCCTCCCAACTGCCTTCCCCTGGTAGTCTGATCACCCACAACTGCCCTCCCTTGCAGACCTGGTCCCTCCCAACTGCCCTCCACTGCTGGCCATCTTGTGATGGCCATCTTGTGTCCACATGGGGGCAGCCATCTTTGACCACATGGGGGCAGCCATTTGTGTGTTGGAGTGATGGTCAATTTGCATATTATCCTTTTATTATACAGGATTAGATAGGATAGAGGCCTGGTGCATGGGTGGGGGCTGGCTAGTTTGCCCTAAAGGGTGTCCCAGGTCAGGGTGGGGGTTCCCTTGGGGCATGGGGCAATCTGGGTAAGGGGCCTGTGGTGGTTTGCAGGCTGGCCACGCCCCCCAGCAACCCAAGTGGAGGCCCTGGTATCTGGGATTTATTTATCTTCTATCATTGAAACTTTGTAGTCTTGAGTGGAGGTCTGGGCCTGCCAGGGTGTGGCGGAAAGCTTGGCTTCCTCCATCGCCGGGGAAACCCAAGCCTCCTGCTCACTCCATAGCCACAGCCATCTTGGTTGGGTTAATTTGCATAGTTGCTCCTGATTGGCTGATGGGCGTGGCTTATTGGTGTAGCGGAGTGGTGGTTAATTTGCATATTACTCTTTTATTAGATAGGATAACTGACATATAAACTTGAGTATGTTTAAGATGTACAATGTATAGATTTGATACACACATATATTGCAAAATGATCACCACCATAGCTTTAGCTGACACTTCTATCATGTCACATAATTAGTTTCTTTTTTGTGGTGAAAATATTTAAGATTTTCTCTTAGCAGCTTTCAAGTATATATAATACAGTATTTACTAACTATAATCATCATGCTGTACATTAGATCTTCAGAACTTATTCATCTTATAACTTTTCTTTAGTTTCATCATTTATAGGTGGATATTCTAAATCTGTTAACCTCATCAATTTTGACAAAGACATGTTCACAGCCCACATATTCTAAAAATCTTTGGACTAGAGCAAGATTTATTCTTCTGGCCAAATATTTTGCTTGTAATAAATAATTTCATTTTATTTGAGGTGGGGAGGGAGCAATATTGCATCTTTATGTGGAAAATCATTATTGATTTTTAGAAATATCTGACAATTGCATCTGCCTGTTCCTAAGAATATGCATAGCATGGTACAATGTGATTATTTCCATATTGTGATTGATTTTAAAAATCACAAGAAGGAAACACAAAGTATCTTTGTTTTGGGGTGGGTTTTTTTTTTTTTTTTTTTTTTTTTTGCTATTTTTTTTACTGGAACCAGTAGAGCTAACACATTTACTACCAGAGAATAAGTTTGTACAAAAGACACTTTACTAAAAGTCTGACACTCCTGTGCTTTTTGAAAGAAATGTTAAATTCTAAATTGATCATTTTTGTTTGAAATTTTAAAGTAATAGTTGATTTAGGAATAGTTTATTCAGGATATTTTTTATTGTTAGTTGAATAAGGAAGTCCTTGAGTTGACTTAATAATATAAATCATTCTTCAATAAAGGTAATACACCAACAGGAAAACCTAATATTTTAGTACTTTAAAATATCATAGTATAACGGAACACTGACAATCACGTATGGCAGTCACAAACTATAATTATTTTGGTTGATTCTACTTTTCCCAACCCAAACAGGAGATGGTAGATGACCTTGATCACTACACCAATACTTACCAAGTCTACTCCAAGGACCCCAAGAATTGTCATGAATTCCTTGGCTCACCCGAAGTCATCAACTGGAAACAACATTTGCAGATTCAAAGTAAGGGTACTGGAATGTGTGCCAGTTGCTGGGATTTTCCATGTCTATACTTATAGTCACTTTTCATTTTGAATAACACCCCTACATCCCATATATCTTTACTTCAAGCCCCAGACACTTGGCCTGCTATCCATTCTCTCTCTCTCTCTCTCTCTCTCTCTCTCTCTCTCTCTCTCTCTCTCTCTCTCTCTCTCTCTCCACCACCTTCACAGTGAATTAGAACCTGAAAATTGCAATGCATGGTGTTTGCAAAGAAATAATAAGCAATATAACTCCTTGCTACCTTACTAGCTAAAGACTTATGATTTATTTTCCAGGGTCTGTTAAGGATGATGAGTATAGGAGCAGAACTTCCTCTTTGTCTCATCTGTTTTATCATTCTATTATATTTATAAAGGGGAAATCTAGTGGTTTTTGAACTCATACTACCTAAGATTGCAACCCTGTTAAGGCTATTATTAGTTATATAATCTAGGGTAAGTAACAACCTGTCTGTGGATCCGTTTCCTCCTGGATAAAAATGAGGATTATAATAGTATTTAAAACATAGAGCCTTTGGACAATTAAATGAGATCTTGAATGAGAAGTGCTTGGCATCCTCTATGTCTGGTTTTATCATTTGGTTTTCAAACCATCCCGACACAGTGACTTAAAACAGCAATAATTTATTAGCTCACAATATGGTGGGGCAGCAATCTATATTTTAAAATATATTTTTGTTGATTTCAGAGAGGCAGAGACAGGAACATCAATGATGAGAGAGAATCATTGATTGTCTGACTCTTGCACACCTCCACTGGGGATGGAGCCCACAACCTGAGCATGTACCCTGACCGGGAATAAAACTGTGATGTCCTGGTTCATAGGTTCAACCACTGAACCACTCCAGTCAGGCATGAGGCAGCAACTTAGATGGGACTCATATAGGTGATTCTTCGGCTAGTCCCCCCTAGATTCGTCCATGCGGCTGCTATCCACAGGAGGTTGTCTATGAGCTGGTGGGACTATTTAGCCACAGACCCAGGCCTGGCTGTTGTTAGCTTTGCTTGTGCTGGCAGAAATGGATTGGGCAACATATAGAAGTCATGGGGTTTTCAAAAGCAGAGAGAGGAGGCAAGAAAAAGAAAAAAAAAAGAGAGGGCAAGATTCAGTGCACCATCCCTTTTCAAGCTTCCTGTTAAATTACATTTACTATCGTTGCACTGGCTAAAACAAGTTTCATGGTTAAGCCCAGAGTCACAGCAGGAGGAAAAATCAGGGTAGTGAGGAAAATACAACTCTCTCAAAACCGTTGCAGCAACAACCTACTGCATGCAGCGCAATAGGCTTGTTGGATACATTTTGGTTATCACGTTTATGCCTCATCACCTTTGATAGTCATGACTGTACTGGGTTGTCCCAATTTTTAATTTAAAAAATGTGGGAGTGATTTAGCCTCGATCCTATAGAGGCCACGTCATGATTGAACATGGGTTTTGAGGACTCTAAACCACAAACTTTCCAGCCCCTAGGCAACATAGAAAGAAAGAGTGATACCTCCTATCATTCCTATTTTCTTCATCTAGGTTCACAATCCAACCTGAATGAGGTGATAGAAAATCTTGTAGCTGTTAAACAGAGTCAGGTCAAGCGAACACAATGTTTCCTCTATATGATCCATCTGACAGCAAAGAAATTGGCTCCTTCCCTGCTGAATGCAAAGAAGTTATTGCCAAGTGGGGGCACACATGATTCCATGTAAGTCTGACAGCAGCCACTCTGCACTGCTCATATCTCTCAGGACCCCGTGCATTCATTTTCCGACTTCCGTGAAAAATGGCCTCAAACTGGGGTGGCTTGGAACCACAGAAACTTATTCTCTGAAGTCAAGGTGTCAATAAGCCATTGTTCTCTTCAAAGCCTCTAGGAGAGAGTCCTTTCTTGCCTCTTCTAGCTTCCAGTGGCTCTAAGCATTCTTTGGCTTGTGGCTGCATCACTCAAGTCTCTGATGTTGTGCTCACATGTCCTTCTCTCTGTGTGTGTCTTTTATTCTGTCTGTTATAAGAATTGTCTTTGGATTTAAGGTCCAGGATGATTTCATGTTGAGACCTTTAATTTATTTACATCTGCAGATACCCTTTTTGAAATAAGGTCATGTTTTCAGGTTCCAGGTGGGAATATGTTTGAGTGGACACACCATTCAGCACACTATACCTCCCAACTTCTCTTCCAGTTTTTGCTTAGACTCCCTATAATCTATTTTCTGCAAAGCACCCAAACTAATCTTTTAAAAAACAAAATTAGAACATGTCCCTCTCCTCTTAAAAGATCTAGTATTCCTGTCTCACCTGGAAATAATTCTGAACTCCTTCATGGCCCTACGAGAGCCAGCATTCATTTACCTTTTAGACCTCATCTCCCTTGCTTACTCCCCCAGCAACACTGGTCTTCCTCCCGCTGTTGATCATTGAAAAATCAGACCCTTCCAATCAGCTCTTCCCTCTGCCTAAACTTTAGGCCCTAAAGTGTCTTTCCCCCACCCCACCCATTCTTTACTCTCATGACTTCTTTTGTTATTCAGGACTTCTCAAATGGCACTATACCACAGAGTCCTGGCTACACCACCCACCTGAAGTCACTTCCCAATTATTTTTCCACATGTGACTCAGTTTTATGTTTTTCATAGCATTGATGATTATTTGTAATTAGCTAACTTAGTTCACTTATATACTTATTTGATGTTTGAACTCTGCCCAACAATATTTTAACTGCAGACACCTTCTCTGTCTTGTTTAATGATAGAGCCTTAATAGCTATAACAGTGTCTGGTATGTAGTAGGCGCTTAACAAATATGTGTTTAGCAAATTTGTTTCACAGAACAAAAGATTTCCAATAAAGAGAATTTCAAGCAATTATGCATTTTCTCCCATTAGTGCTTTACCAAACACTGAAGAGAATTAAAAAGTGATGGCAGAGATTTGATCTAGAAACACCCAAACCCTTGGTCCTCTTTGTGTTAATATGCTTGGAAAAGCTTTATTCACATGGCATCGCAAATTCCACCTGAAAGATACCACCAAATCTATCAACTCATTTGATTTTCTTGTCCATCCCATGAGATAGACAAGGTAGGAGATGTTGTCTGTCTCCTGCCAGAAACCAGGCTCAGATGAAAAAAATCACTTGTTCAGGTCACATGAAAGGTCAAGGCATAACTGGGCCTTGAGTCTCCATCTTCTAGTTCTACATTGTGGGTTCTTTCCAAGACACTTGCTGAAGCCCCTTATACCATAACAGAAGCCTTCAGACTTCAGTGTTCTGTACCTCGGGGGCTGCCTGCACTCCACATCACTGCCCTTCTCTGGACTTGAGCTTCCCCACAGTGGCCAAGGGCCCTCTGCCACCAACACCCTAAGAGTCCATGATTCTCAGCTCTTGTTTTATCTACAGCTCATTAACATGTGCATTGGGGAACTTGTTTAATTTCTTGGAAATATTTGACTTCTAGGTAAAATGAGAATAAGAACACCTACCCTATCTAGCTTGGAGGGTGATGGCCAGGGCCAACTAAAACAATTGCAGCTAATTTCGGTGGGGTGCTTACTATCTGCCAGGTACTGGTTCTGAGCGTTGATATCCATGGGCTCATGTAATCCTTACGATGATTCTAGGAGGGAGGTGTCATCATCATCCCTAGTTATTAGATGACAAAATAAAGGAAATAAGGGATTAAGTAATCAGCCCTAAATCACACAAGTAGTCAGTTGATGAACCTAGGCACAGCACAAACTCTTAAATGTACGCCTAATTGCCTCATGACACTGTCTGTGTGGAAACAAATGCAATACTTCACAATATGTATGATATTTGGGCTGTTCTTTTCCTTTGTTCCCAATAGCAACCAAGAGATGTTTAAACTCTCATCCCTGGATGTCACACATGCTGCCCTGGTGAATAAATTCTGGCATTTCGGCGGCAGTGAGAGGAGCCAGAGATTCATTGAGCGCTGTATCCAGACCTTCCCCTCCTTCTGTCTTCTGGGGCCCGAGGGGACCCCTGTGTCCTGGACCCTGATGGACCAGACAGGAGAGCTGCGGATGGCAGGCACTGTGCCTGAGTACCGAGGACACCAGCTCATCTATGATGTCATCTGTGCCCAGATCCAGGCTCTGGGGAAACTTGGCTTCCCCATGTATTCCCATGTGGATAAAGACAACCACATCATGCAAAGAATGAATCTCAAACTCCAGAGTGTCCGTATGCCCTGTGACTGGAACCAGTGGCAATGTGTGCCTCTGTGACAAGATGGTGCTGGTGAACTGGTCTTGTAGCAGGAGGAACATGTGATGAATGGAGAGAAAGAATACATTGTCGTAATGAAGTGGTCTCTAAGGACAGGCTCAATGTTTATACTCCACCTTCCTAGGCTCCCCTTAGCTTCCTCCTTAGGAAGCTGCCCAGCCAGCATAGCTTCCACATTTCCAGGATCTTCCTCACACTTAATATCAGTTGCACACTTTCTTATGTTATCCTTCTTGAACTCTTGCTCATTGATTGATCCTTGGCAATTTGCCAGGAGGTGATAATATTTGGTGGGTTCTATATTTTTCCCCTCTGGCTTTCTTTTTTCTTTTTAATGTTGGCAGGAGAGTGATCTGTCTTCTCAGCAGGTCATCCTTTCCCGAGTCACATCTCAAGCCTTATATTATAATCACATGAAATATGACACACATATACACATACACCATATAACTTGAGGGTGTTATGCAAATGAAATAAGTCAGATGAAGAAAGACAAATACTGTATAATTTCATTCATATGTGGAATATTAAAACAAACAAATGAAACAAAACTTGTGGACACAAACTGCAGATTGGTGTTTATCAGATGGAAACGGGGGGCAAAACAGTAAATGGGGTCAATTGTACGGTGACAGAGGAAAACTAAATCTTTCGTGGTGAGCATGCTGTAGTGTATACAGATGTTGAATTACAATGTTGTACACCTGACACTTACATAATGTTATAAACCAATGTTACTGCAATTAAAAAAGAGAGAGAGAGAAAGAATATGAGTGCCTGGTGAGAATGCCGTGTGTTGGAATTTACACATACCATGAACATTTGTAGGCCCTGTGCTGGTTAACATACAACGGTGAACAAAACAGGTGATTCCTAACTGTGTGGATCTAATAAATCAATCATCTAAGGAAAGAGATGGGGATCACAAGTACAATCACATCAATATAGTCTTAGAAATTTGCAGTGCTATAAAGAAAAAAGTGAAAGTAGCTACAAATTTGAATCTCAATTGACTTCAGGAGGTGGGAGAAGGCTCCTGTTAGAAAAAGAGGGGAAGCATGTTCTAAGCAGTGTGTTAGAAAGGAGATGGGATTTTAAGAGTCTTAGTTTTACTCAAAAGTAGCCATGACTCACTCAGGTAAGTTACTTAAACACCTGGACCACTGTCACTAGCAAATGACTTGCTTTCTGTCAGAGTGTGCTGTAACCTGTAAGCATTCATAATCTTATTCTTTGAAGTAAATGCTAATCAGAAACTCCTGACCCCTTCCTACAACTTCATGGTCTCTAGGGGCTTTCGACAGGTCTGAAAATGACGTTATCCTGTCTATGTCAAATTGAGTCACGTCTCCTCTTCAATTTCTCACCCTTCCCACCTACTCCCATCTCTTTTTCCATTCTCTTTTAACTGCCATATCTTTATTTATTTATTTATTTATTTATTTAATCTTTATTGTTGGAAGTGTTACATATGTCCTCCTTTGTCCCCCATTAACCCGCTCCAATCCAATCTTTCACCACCTAATTGTCCTTTGTTCATGTCCATGGGTTATACATATACTAGTGTACATACAAGGTCTTTGGTTGATACCTCCCACCCACCCACCCTCCCCTGCCTTCCCTCTGAGATTCTGCATTTTGTTCCATGCTCCCCATGTCTCTGGATTCTCTCTGTTCATCAGTTTATTTTGTTAATTAGATTCCACATATGAGGGAGATCATGTGATACTTCTCCTTCTCTGACGGACTTATTTCACTTAGCATGATACTCTTTATGTCCCTCCATGATTAACTGCCATATCTTTAAAAGAACACATTATTCAAAGCCACCCTCCAAAGTTTCTCCTATCATAGAGCCTTTTTAAAAATGTCCAATTTGAAAATGATTTCTCTCTCCTAAGAACTCCTCCAGCATTTTACCCACACCTTTCTGAGTGACTTAATACCATCTAGTCTGCTTTCTTTAAAATAGTTTTTTTGAAGCTGCTGGCATTGGAAGGTAATTGGCCTTAAAGGAAGGGTTGTCTTGCTCCTGGATGTCTGAGAGCCGATGCTGTGAAGTAAGGAGCCCTGGCGACCTGGAACTGGGGTGAAGAAGTTGAGAAGGACTCTGATGAGGCCATTTCCTTTCTTAATAGTATAATTCAATAAGTTCATTAACTTTTATCCACTTTATATTATAATCTGCTAAAGGGGAGATCAAAGAGCCTTCTAGAAAGAAAAAGACCCAGAAAAGAAGGACTAAGGATGAGATAGAGTGCAAAGAAGTGGTTTAAAAAATTCCTCCAGAGGCCATGTCCTTTTCCAGGGATGGCAGAAGTGACTTCGGGTGCCATCAGTGGGAGTGGCAAAGTAAAGACCTATAAAAATCCTTTCCTTCATAAAAGCAACAAGAACACTGGAAAAATTGTCAAAAGAAACTTAAAAAAATCTTTATTGTTGAGAGTATTACAGATGTCCCCTCTTTTCCTCCCATTGCCCCCCTCCACCCAGTTCCCAACCCACCCCAGGCCTTCACCACCCTAACTGCCTGTGTCCATAGGAAAGATCTGTGGTTAATCTCTTCCCCTTCCCCCTCCCTGCTTCCCTCTGAAATTCATCAGTCTATCTTCAGAACTCTAAAAATTAACCAAAGGCATGCAACAACCCAAAGAGCATTTATTCAAGAAAATGGTTGAATCCTAGTAAGAACAGTGGGCTTTATGGTGCTGTAACTTGCCCTCAGCATCCTTTCCCCCAGCTTTTCAGGGGCCATGTAAACCAACAGCCCTGTAATCCTGGTGGAAACCAGCAGCATAGAGAGGAGAACTCCCCAGAAGCAACATTCTCAGAGGGTTCTTCTTTATTTGCTTTCCAGCAGTTCCTCACAAACCCCTACTCTCAGGTCTTTTCTTTATAGGATCTGAGTCTTATAAACATATCTAGGAATCTAGAAGACTGCATGTATTTAGGGATATGCACATACTTGGGGCTGTGTGCATGCCCAAAAAATGACAGCGAAGGATCTAAGCTCTCACCTCTGCCTGACCTTGAGGTTCTCCATACACAGAAAGTGAAGGTCAAGGCAGAATTGCACTGCCTGCCTACACATTGAAAGCTTCCCTCCGGCCACCCAGGACCAGGGCTTCCCTCACAGCCCCGACTTCTTCGTCTGGAAGGATATCTAGTCTAATTAGCATATTACACTTTTGTTATTATAGATGTGTCTTTTAAATCACAATTGGAGGGGGAGTCATTCAGTTTCACAAAACAGCCTGCAAGGTGATGTGTCTGTGTGGAACCGAAGCACCCCCCCTAACTTGTTCACGGGATCATTGGGATAAGTGGGCTGGCTGTCTCCAGTGCCTCTTAAGCTGGGCATATGAGCAGGAAATTAAAGTCAATTGCGTTCATACTTGATTATAAAGGCTTAGTAATATTGCTTTCACTTTTCTTGTGGATTTTAATAAATAATCAAAGGAAGTGTTTTATGTTAAAAAAAAAAAAAAAAAAAAGCCTGGAGAAAGAAGTGGCTGGGGCAGGCAACAACTGCGGTCTGCCCTGCCCTCTGCTGGTAGGTGATGCCAATGTGGAGAGGACTGCTCCCTGCGTTCAGAATAAAATCTGCTCACCACTAGGGGAGTCTTTCACTTTATAGGCACTCAGCTTTTAAAACAGAAAGAAAGTATACTCCTGGGGCAAGAACTTAGTTAAATGTCTGCACCATAAACCAAGAAAGGTGGAAAGCCTCCCCCTCCTTCACTTTTCCCCCTTACACTGCCCCCGTGGTTCTACCTCCATATCCCCTCCACCATATCACAGCTTCTACCAGGTAAACCGTAACCTGATGAATTCAAGGGGTTAAAGTGGTGATTTCCTCCCAGGACAGCGGTTTTATCTCTATAGGCAATGCACTTGACCTACAGGGGGATGGGTGGACTCTGTATCAAATTCTTCTGACCCTTAGTGAAAAAAATATTTTTTTTCCTAAATTTCTGGCCTCACCTAAAAAGGCTGGCTGGCTCTAGAAAAGGTTGAATTCCAGAAAAAGGAGGAAGATGCCATTCTGGAAGTTGAACGCCTCCTGTTTGACTTGGCAGGGAACTGGGTGATTTCTACTTCCAGCTGTGGGGAGGAGGAGGGAGTTGAGCAGGGTCATGTAAGAAGCTTCATCAAGGGGTAGCTTTTGAGATAAGCCTTGAAAGTGAGTATTTGGTTGTGTATTGCTATATAACAAGCCACCACAAAACTTAGTGGCTTAAAACAATTTCTTATCCCTCACTATTCCGTGGTTTGACTGGTCCATGGGATGTTGGCCAGGAGAGAGCTCAGTTAGGCAGGATGTCTATGGAGGCTCTCTTACATTTTTTGCGTAAAGATGGCATAAAGGCTGGGCTAAGCCAGGATGCTGGCAGAGCTGGGCCCTCTGTCTCTCCAAATAAGTCTCACGGTGTCTCCTTTTCATGTGGCCCTCCAGCAAATATCTGGTCAGCTCAGGGCTCTCAGAGATGCAAGATGTAGGCTCTGAACTATCACAGTTTCACATCTGCCACATGGAATTGGTTAAAGTGAGCCATGGGACAGGCTTGATTCCCTGTGGAATGGGGCCTCACAGGGGCAGGAATCCTTGGAGGGGTGGTTACAACAATGGGTAAGAAAACGATGCTGACATGTAGACGGCTGAGCAGAGAGAAAGGCCAGAATAAAGCATAAAGTTGGTAAAAAAAAAAAAATACAAGAGAAAGGGCTTGTTTAAAGTTTATAGTTTGAAAAAAAGAGTAAATGACCTTCTGGTTTGAAAGTGAGACAACTGTCAGAAGGTTGGGACCTTGCATGTCAGGCTTAGCAATTTGAATTTAATTTCATCCAGTAGTTGTCAAATTTAACTAAGCCACGGAACCTCCTGAGGACTGTGGAATGCCAACTCCCCCAAACTCATCAATACAACCTGTTGATGAGACAGAGAGAACACCATCTCAGCAGAGATTTGGTAGTGTCTTGGAGGAGAACAGGCAAAGTTAGAACTTATTGAGAACTGGATGCTTGGTTTCAGGCAGGTCCCTCACTAGAGAGGTGAGAGGCTCTTGATTAGGACCAGGTAAAGATGACAACACAACTGTCTAAGGTTAACAGCAAAGCAAGGTAGGCAAAGGGTTCCCATCACCTTAAGGCACAAACTGTCTATTGATGCTTTTGTTGAAGAACTGATAAATATTTTGGAAAAATTTTATGATGAATCATCAAGGCATTGTCTAGGCAAAAATCTCCTAGAATAGTAAGGTTCTGCTGATGAAGACAATGGAATAGCAGTGTCGTGTTATGTCTAGTAAGCTCTGTAGAGCATAGGTAATTTGGTTCTCATAACTTTGTCAAAATACAGATCCTCAGAATGCATCTTCAACCGCTCTTATTCAATGCAACCCAAGAAACTCTATTCTCAACAGACTTTATTGAGAATCAACCCTATAACCTGAAGGATAAAGGGGCCCACACACCACCCCAAAATATGCTGCCTTGGTATATTGCTTATTTTTAGCTAAAGGCATATTTGAAAAATAGCAAATGCATGGAGAAGTTTTCTCTGAACTTCCCTTCTCTGTCTAAAGATAGACCCTCCAAAAAGAACTTTCCTGTCACAAGTCATCTCCCTGGAAGTTTCATAAACCAGGGTAGACTGACTCTTAACACATGAGAAGAAACTAGCACTCGGCACCACCACCGGTTAAACTGTCATAAACAATCATATCCCATCTGTTCTTCTAAGGCAGGGTTGGGGAACATGTGGCCCATGGACTATATAAGGCCCAAGAAATCATTGGTTTGGCCTTGCCAAGGCATTAGGGGTGAGTTAATTAAATGTTTGACCAAATATAGCCAGCTAATTTTTAAGTTGATAATTTTGTATGCCCCGAGAATAATGTTAAAAATATCCAAATGGTCCTTGATAGAAAAAAGTTTCCCCACTCCTGTTAAGGGCCCATTCATCTTCCTTAAAAATCATTTATTCTCCCTTACAAGGTCTACACACTCCCCATTCCTTTCCCTAATAACATGGTACTTAAGACTAAATTCTAAAGCCACCTCTCAGTTATTCATTTTTCCCTGAGTATCTCCCATTAATACCTATTCTAGCTTCTGTTTTTCTCTTGTTAATCTGTTTCTTTTTCTTTCCCCCAGGGGGTCTCAGTTAAGAACTCAGAAGAATAGAGGGAATTTCTTTTTCATCCCCTACAAAGCAGTGAACCACTGTAGGTTTTTCGTCTTCATGTCTGCCTGGATCCCAGCTGTGCTTTGGGAGATGCAGACACCTGTGTGGGAAACCCAGCAATCATCCAAGCAAGATAGAATGGTGGTATAAACTGTGAGTTTGAGGACATGGGTTAATTCCATGATGCTGGGCAAGGCTTCTTGGTTCTCCATTTTCCTCATCTCTTTGATGACCTTGGGTCTTCTTCAAGCTACGCAGCAGAGAACATGTGTCTCCATGGCCAGGTAAGGCAGAGCCAGGAGAAATCCTTGAGGAAACACATCACAGAAAAGGCAAGGAGGCCACATGAATCAGGGACTCCCAGGTGCCTTTGGAAGGAGGGGAATGGAAACTGGAAGCTTCTTGAGCCTACAGGCTCCTTAGTGATTCTTAGGTGTGCATGACAGGGAAACCCTGTCTAGGTGGGGATGCACATAGAGGGAAGAGGAATGATTTAGAGGTTCAACCAGAATCTTCAACTTGCATTCAGAGTGAGAAAGGCCATAATTTAGGACCCCTGGGCTATCCCTGACTTATACTGTCAGCTCACTAGACTAAAAGTCCCCCAGACCTCTCAGCCTATCTGACCCCTTATATAGTTGATGTGATCTTGGTTAAAATTCTCTTTGTTCCTCTCGTTCTCCTCACATTCACAGATGTTTCTCATTCAAGGTCACAGAACTACTAAGTGCAAAGGTATCTCCTAAAACCAGTTCTGCCAAACTTCAACTAACTCCCCCTCTCTGCTTCTTTCCTTTTTCATTATTGCCTCTTCCCTTTTCACAGCAGCATAATTTTTTTCAGGCAGTCTGATGACTAGTCCCTTGCCCTTGTTATAAAACTACTAGAGGCCCGTTGCACGAAGAGACTCGTGCAATAGGCCTTCCTTCCCTTGGCTTCCAGCACCGGTTTTCCTCTGGCCAGAGTCTGCCATCTTCGTCTTTGCTGCAGACTCTGGCTGGAGTCTGCCATCTTCGCTGCTGACTCTGGCCAGAGTCTGCCATCTTCAATCTTCGTCTTCACTGCAGACTTCATTGTGGCACTCCACTCCCTTCGCCGCCCGCCCTCCCTCTCATAGCAGGTGTCCTGCCCCGCCTGGCCACTCCACGCCTGGCCACTCCACGCCTGAAGCAGCTGGGCAGCTGCCATCTTTGGCCTTCTAATTTGCATACTCACTCTGATTGGCTGTGGGCAGAAGTATGGTCAATTTACATTTTTGTCTATTATTAGGTAAGATGTGGACAGATAATGCTGCAGTTAATAACGTTGTGATTCCATCGAAAGAAGTTTCTTTTTTATGGTATTAAGGCCACTTTGCTCTTTAGTCATTCATTCATTTATGTGTTCCCTCCCCAATTATGCATTGTGAGTCATATAGGGTATGAAATGAGATCCCTACATTCAGGGCCAATATTTAGCCAGTAACCTCAGGGAGACCATTTGCAGCCACTGTCAGTTCTGATTGGCTGGGCCTGCTAATTGCAGGCTACTAAATGTTTGAGTCATTTTCCTGCCTTGGGCTAGAGAAACTGTGTGTGTGTGTCCATTAAGGGTGGTCAATTGGAATGTGCACAACCCGAGGGTGGGGTATGGACTGAGCCTGGGAGGCAGGGACTCATATCCAGTCCTGCTACAATCTGCCTTCATGTGACCTTGTGCACATCACTTCCTCTGGAAATCAGCTTCTCCATGGGTAAAAAAGTGTGCATGGCCTGCTACCGTTTTTGTAAAAGAAAACAGTATCTACTATGAGCCCGGGTGCACACACAGGAACAGGTGGGCAAGGATATACTCAGTGGTTGTCTCTGGGGAGTAGACCTGGGAGAGGGAAGCCTTTCCACTTTGTTCATAGCAAGCATTTGTTGTAATTTTTTTAACAACTTAAAAAGTCCTGTTGGTTCCTGTTTTGTAGGAAGTCACACTTCTCATCCAAGGTCACACTAGGCCTTGGCATCTGACTCAAGGCTGTCCTGCCTGTATGTTCCTTACGCTGCCTCAGAACAACTCGGGGATGTGAAGCGGGGCACATTCTAATCCTGGGCCTCTGCAAATGCTTCCCAGGGCTGGTAACTAGACATCCTCACAGAGTTTTCCTTGTCCTTGCCCTGCTGGCATCTGACCTACATCAGCAAATGCCCAGCTAGATCACTTAACCCAGGGGGCAGACGCTCAATGCAGGAGCTTCCCCCTGGTGGTCAGTGTGCCCCCACAGTGGGAGTGCCGCTTGGCGACAAGGATGCTGTGATCCCCGGGCCTACAGGAAGGAACCCGGGCTGTGATTGTCTCCTCCTTGCTCCTTGCTGCCTCCTCTGAAAGCCCGCAGGCCAAACAGCGCCACAGCTGGGCTTGCAGAGCTGACCCAGAGGCTGGGAGGCGGGTTTGTGACCGCAGAGGGACTGAGGCCTACTTAGCAGCTTCTCAGTGCTATTGTCCCTGGGCCCAGCCCCAACCAGGACCCCTGGAGAGGCGAGTGTTCAGGCTCCACGAAAGATGCCGGAGCTGCTCGGCAGACTGGGATGAGCGACCCTCCCACAGCAGGCAGATCCCACCACCAGTGCCTCTAGTAAGATTATAAAGCACTTAGCTCAGGGTCTCATTTTGAGCAGTGGCTAATCTCCCGGGAAGAGGGTCTCTAGAGGGCTCCAAGCAGAAGGAAAAGGAGGAGGAAAATTCTTGGGCCCTGAACTGTGTGTGGAATATGCTAAGCCCCCGTTTAGAAACTCTGTTCTGCCTGGCCACACCCAGTACTCTGGAACAGTGGCACATCTCATCTCTTAGAGTTGCCCGGAGCCTGCCCCAGTCCAGGAAGGGGATGCTTCTGCAATATCTGCTGATATTCCAGGAAATCAGCCTGGAGTGAAAGTGACATGTGACTTCCCAACCACAGTGCCCACAGGCTGGTTGGCCACCTGGGGAGAGGCCCAGGCTGAGTCCCTAGGCCACTTCCTCACCCAATCTGCGCCTGACACTTGCAATAGCAGAACCCTACCTGCATCTGTGGCCAGGGGCCAGCGATAATTAAATATTAGGTGTTCAATAGATAAAGATTGATTTTCTTCATATAGATGAATTCTCAGGACCCTAGGACAGCAACGAACTCTTCACCAACCTAGTCCATATCTCCCTGGCCTGGACTCTGCTGGGTTTCACTCTCCTAGCTGCTCCTGATAAGGCATGTGCTTGATATTCTTTCCCAGAGACTTCAGGGAGAGGCGCCTGGGGGAGGGGACGGCTGGCTGGGGAGGGGCCTGAGGCGGACTGAGTCATTGTCCGGCAGCTGGTCCTATTTCAGCTCCCAGGCCAAGGCCTTTCCCTCTGCGACTCCACATCATGAAGGAGCTGAGGGACAGCAGACTGCCAGGGCGAAGCTGTCCTCCAGCCATGGCCCTGTGCCTGGCATCACTGCTGGCCTTGCTCTCAGCCGGGCGGGGCAGCATGGGGAATCAGGAACTCTCCGACGTCCAAGGCTGCAAGCAGGCACTGAATGCGTCGGTGCTGGGGGCACTGCCTGGAGGCGGCTGGGACAACCTGCGCAACGTGGAGCTGGGGCTGGTGCTGGGGCGCGACTACTCGCAGTGCCGCACCACGGAGGACGGTGAGTACCTGATCCCAGACCAAGTGCACGTGGTGCCACAGCGCGAGAGCGTGGTGGAGACCCGCGCCGAGCTCATGGACGAGTGGCTCAGCTACACCGACACCTGGGCGGCCTCCATCAATGCCGAGCTCTCCTTCCTCCCCAGCCTCAATGGTAAGTTCTCCATGGACTTCCAGAACGTCAAGAAGTACAACCTAGAGTATGAGACAGTCACGGTCAGAGTGCAGCTCCGCCACAACATCTACTCTGTGAAGGCCTCGGAGGCCCCCGGCTTCCATCCCAACTTCCTGCAGCATCTGCTGATCCTCAGCGACCACCTGGAGAACAACCAGACCCGCGAGGCCCAGTACCTGGCGGAGATGCTTGTGCTCAAGTACGGCACACACGTCCTCACCCACGTGGAGGCCGGCGCTACCTTGGTGCAGGAGGACCAGGTAAAGCGGGAACTTGTGGGCAATCAGGACGGAGAGAAGAGCAATATCACATTGGCCGCCTCGGCCTTGTTTTACCACACGGTCAATGTCGGGGCCGCGGCCTCCTGGCAGGAGCAGAACCAGTTCATCCAGAACTACATGCGCAACATGGTGGCCTCCAAGACACGCAGCCACGGCGGGCTGCCCTTCTACCCGGGCATCACCATGCAGACGTGGCAGGAGGGCATCGGCAACCGGCTGGTGGCCATTAGCAGGTCCGGCCTGCCCCTGCCTGCGCTGCTGGAGCCCAAGGCGCTGCCCGAGCTCCCACCGCCCGCAGTGTACCGAGTGGCGGCCGCCGTCCGCAGCGCCATCTATCGCTACTACGCGGTCAACGCGCACCCCGGCTGCCTGAGGCGCGAGGCGCCCGCCTTCAATCCCAAGGCCAACGTGGACGATGGCTCATGCTCCGGCGGAGGCCGAGCCAACTACAGCTTCGGGGGCGTCTTCCAGGAGTGCGAGGCTGTGTCCGGGAAGGACGCGGATGACCTCTGCCAGAACTATCGCATCCCGAACCCGCTCACGGGCAACGCCTCTTGCCCGGCCAACTACAAGGCCAGCGTCCTGAACAGCGAGCTGAAGACATCAAGCAAGACCGACTCTGTGTGCCAGCAGCAGTGCCAGAGGTGCTGGCTGTTCTTCTCCTGCTGCCAGCCCGTGTGCACCTTCCGGGAGCAGCGCAGCGTGGTGCGCCTGGCCGCCTCCTGGTGCGTGCCCACCCAGGCCTCCCTGCGCGCCACTGTAGGCTTCCTCTTTGGAGGCCTCTATAGCCCCAACCACCCAAACCTGCTCACTAAAGGCCAGACCTGCCCCTCCTACTTCTACCCACTGACACTCTTTGGCGACCTCAGGGTGTGTGTCAGCAGCGACTTCGAGATGGGGACAGCCCAGGCAGTTCCCTTTGGGGGTTTTTTCAGCTGCCAGGTGGGCAACCCTTTGGCTGGCCTCATGAAGGGCCAGAGCGCTGGGCTCCTGCAGGAGATGTTCTACCAGGACAGTCGCACAGCCTACCCCATGAAGTGTCCTGAAGGGTACAGCCAACACCAGGCTTACCTCAGCGATGGGTGCCAAATCCTCTATTGCCTCAGGGCTGGGACCCTCTTGGACCAGGAGCAGGTAGCTATCCGCATGCCCCCATTTCTTCCCCGCCCCCTCTTGCTCCACAACAGCAGCTGCTCCCAGAGGCTCTCTGTCCTGGTGGATTCCAGTGGTCAGCAGGTCTGGGTGAGGCAGAAAGGCTGCGGCCATTGGCAGCAGGCCAATATCAATGACCAGTCTCTGCCAGCCAACCTCTTGAGCCAGGCTGCCTCAGGGCCCAGTGTCGGGGCCATTGTTGGTGCCTGCCTGGGGACCATAGTGGGTGTGGTGGCTGTTGCTCTGGGGGTAAGCTATGCCTTCAGGTACTACAAGAAAAAGGTCTACGGAAAAATACAGGGTAGCACCCTGACCCGGGTACAGACGGCCTACGGGGCCACTGAAACCACTGTAGTCCCCAGCTCTGTCTGAATGCACGGGTAACAGAAAAAGCAAACACGTCTGTGCCTGGTTACTAATTAAAGCGTTAGCCCATTGTGTTCCCTAGATCAATGGTAAGATACCAACCACAGAACCAGCCCCACTTTCTGGAGGGACCAATGTAGAACTAAACTGTGCTTCCTCAAACCCTCCTCCAACTTGCCTAACAGAAGCTCAACCCCTTTCCCTAACACCCTGTGCCCAGAAGCCCCACTCTTCTCCATGGTGAGTTCCCGTGTTTTGCTGCCTCCCTTGTTGTAACTAGCCAGTAAACCCAACTTAGTTCAAATACAGATGTATTTCTGGTGATCCTTGTGTGTGTGTGTTGGGGGGGGGGGGGGGAGTGCATTTCAATAGAGAGGATAGAACATATAAGAGATAAAATATAGCTTTGAAGTTGGAATTTTATCAACCTGTTTTCTCAGAATCATTGCCTTGGACCCCAAAAGTTCTCTCTTGGGCTGGATCTAAGTCACAGGTTTTTGTTATTTTTTTTCTAATAGGACCTGACTTCCTTGGGGGTCATGAGATGACATAGAAAATATAGTGCATTGCATAAAATAAATATATAAGAATTATTTTTTGTGAAACTTGTTTTGGTAATATATTAAGTTGATCATATAAAATTGCCCATTTCTAATCATTTTTGACTCACACAAAAAAATAGCCATTTTCTGTGGTTTAAACTAATATGTGTATCCAATATACTGGGTCACAACATAAAATATATTTCAAATTGTGATCAGTCAAAACATTTAAAAGCCACTGAATGTTTCCAGTGGATGTTCCATGAAGCTTAGCTTTGGAAAAACATGTGCGTCCCCACCCCTCTATCTCACGCTGAACAGTCTCCGTGGGAAAGACTTCCTTCTGGGTGTCCTGTTTAGCTCAAGCTCGCCACAGTAAATTGCCATTCTCTAACCCAAGACAGCAATTTCTTGGGGACGGGGTTGAGTTTTGTAATGTTCTTGGAACACAGACCTCATCCCATTTTAACTTAGTCTGGGTCTCTGGTTGTCACAAGAAGCTGGTGTCCCATTAAACCCTAACCTCGGAACCACAGGGCATGCAGGACTGTAACCGGGGGAGTGACCTGTGGCCAGGTCTGTTGCTACGAAAACCAAATTTGCGAGACAGGTGCTGAGAGGAAGGGAAGAAGTTTATTTCAATTGCCAGCAATTGGGGAGATGGGAGACTTTTTTTGTCCTCACAAACCCATCTCTCCCTCTCATTATAGGCAGGTGTTTTTATAAGGAGGGAGAAGGAAAGCAAAACAAAGAAATCAGGGGAAGGGAATGTGGGCAGGGAGTATAAGGGGGTTTCTGGTGGTTTGCAGTCCTGGAATTTGAGTCCCTGTGGAGGTCTTGGGTCTTGATGAATGTCTTTATTATTGGTGCCTGGAACAGGATGGTCAGTGTTCTGAAACTGGTCAGGTGGTGACCAGGTGTGCAGCATCCAGGTGTTTCTGAGACCAAATCGATCAGCCTCCATATTCCTGGTAGCCAGTTGTGTAAGTTCAGGGCTGGGTTAAAAATCTTTTTGCTCCTGCCTGGTCAACTGAGAACTGCAACAAAATCTTAGCCAGGGCATAGGTTAAATATATACTGTTGATTAATCAATTATACGTTCTTAGTAAAAGGGTGGGAAAGGAAAGAGAAAGGAAATTTAAAAATCGTATTTTTTATTCTACCCTTGTACCCCTATCAAGACCTCATCCAAATGAGCCTCTAGCTGTGTGAGCTAATTATGAAAGCACTTAGAGAGACCTAGGTGCCTCACAGTGTGGACAAAAACCCACCTTCCTGACCTGGGTGATCTAAGTGAGTTATTTTACTTCCTGGGGTTTCAACTCTAGCTACAAACTGGACTATATCAGGATACTGATGAGATAGCATTGGGGCAAACTCTGAGTCCTGAAAGGAAGAGGCAATTGAAATCCAAATAATGTTGGGATGATTGAGATGGCTATCCCTGTTGGTCTGGTGTGGGCACAGTAGAGACTGGTGACACTCCTCAGCCTTCTCCAGACTTGTGGTCATTACCATTCAGAGAGACTTCCTCTGCATGCAGATACCTTTACAATAGCATCTCACTTCATCTTCACAAAGTAGATGTACCTCTTATACTGTGGATGAGGAAACTGAAGCTCAGAAAGGTTGTAGGACTTGCTGAAAGTCACATAACTTAAATATTAAGAAGAAGAATGGCTCATACCTACTGAGTATTTAGAATTTGCCCTTTGCAAAGATGATTTCATTTAAGTCTATGAAAAAAACAACACAGTTTTAGTTAGGAACTGGGAATATGCCTATTCTATCAGACAGGAAACTGAGGTTCAGAGGATTTAAGTAGCTTTCACAGGAACCGAAAACTAAGCATAACAGCAAAGCTAGGGGCTTGGTCTGGGTCAAATATTGGCCTCTGGTAATTCCTCATGCCTCAGTTTGGTTCTCTATAAAATGGAGTTGGCCTGATAAATTCCTAGGTTACTTGAGGAGATTAAATGAGATAATGGATGCAAAGACTTTGGAACATCTTGACCTTCCTAAATTTGACATATATCATACTAATGCTAGGGGTCTGATTTGCTGCTGCAGTAAGATTGGGCCTCTGGGAGTCAAGACAGACAGACAGACCTGGGCTGAAGTCCCGGCACAGCTGCTTGCTAATCTTGTGATCTTGGGCAAGTTGTCTCACACTTATGAGAACTTATTTCATCTACAAATGGGAATAATCATATAACTATTATTACAAGGATTAAGGGAGATAATGCAAGGAAATCCTTTAGTACAGTGCCTGGAATGATGTGGAGGTAATTCTGATGGTGGCATGTGGAGGTGAGTAACAGCAGAGTGTATATATGATATATGATCAGGGTTCACAGTTGAGTGGGTCAGGCACCCACAAAATATAAATTGCTCCTTGTGAAAATGTCCGAGCATCAAACAAAACATGGGAAAATGAATGAGGGACACACATTCCAAGTGGGAGGACCCTGGCAAGGCTTCTGAGATGGAATAAGACTCCTCTCAGCTGGGCACATTTTCAGGTTTATTCAGTTCTGGCCTGAGAGGATCCTTTCAATAGCAGCTGAAGGCCCATCTCTGATGGTCTCAATTTATTCCCTGGAATAAGCCCCCCCCCCCCCCTCCGGCTGCCAACACTGAGCTACCCAACCAAGAGGGATGAGGTGGCGATTGGAGCATAATGAAGGTTTTAACATGAGATTAAAAAAAAAAGAAGAAGGGCACAGAACGGACCGCCCTAAAGTCCAAATCGGAACTGCTGTTGAGACCAAAGGAGGTGCTATTAATAATTAGACAGGACATGTTAACTGGAATGTGTCACTCCACTTTTACAGGGGACTTGTTTGCCACGGGGCTGACCTACCCTGTCACCCTGATCTCTGCCAACTTCTCCCTCTGACACCCACCCACTGGTCCCCACGCCATGTCAATTCCTGGCTGTGCCTTTGTCTGTTGAAGTCTTACTACTCATCTATCTAGACTGGGTTCAAGTGACCTCTCCCCCGAGAATGCCTTTTATTCGCCCCCTCTCCCCTGACCCTCGCATACTTCTCAATCTCCAGGAAGGATGCATGTCTTACTCCTCTTCACCTCCTCAGCAGCAGGTGACGAGGAGTGTGTTACTTTGCATGAGCTCTTTGTATGGGGGAGGGATGGCGTTATGCTCACCACAGTTGCTTCCAGAGCTCAGCATCAGACAGAACACCTGGCAGGTGCTCTACAAAAGGTCTTGTGTGGTCCCAGGTGATGAGACCCAGCTACCACCGAATCCTTTTAGGTTGGTTGCCTCTCTTGGAATTCTTAAATGTATTATTATTTCATTAATAACCCAGTTTTAAGCCCTGTTTTGCCCATAGTAAGAGCTTGAATAAATGTGAAGATGAATAAAGCTCAGTTTTCATTGTCTCAAAATATTCTAGGCAAGTAGACAGATAAAAATAAAAGGGATGGGAAAGGGGGAGGTAGTAGCATGGTGGAAGCGTCCAGTGGCACGTTTCTTTTGGAACTGTGAGAAACAGGGTGGAGAGGCTGCGGAAATTTCATCCCAGCTGATGACAGAATGGGGACTGCTGGGCAAATGTCAGGGAGACCTTCCTTGTGACATAGCACAGTGTCTTCTCCTGGAACAAACTTCTCTTAGACACTGGGTTGTTGCTATACTATAAGCACTGTGATATAAAACAAAAAGAACTTTCTCCTTATTTTGACTTCCAGAAAGCTTAGACCTAAATTTTGACCCCTTCTACAACATTATTGTTGCTAAATTCAATCTTAGTTCCAACTTTTCTGCCTTTATATTCCCTTCAGATTACCTCATTTTTCAAAGTTTTGTTATATGTATTTGTACAAAACACCATCCATTTTTTTAAAATAAAGGAAATGTATACAGAGCTGAGCAGTTGTGACAGGTGAGTGATATACAAGGAAGGGCCTGATCCACTTCTGAGTCCCACCTCTGGAGCCCAGTCCTTATCTCAGCCACAATCTCATACCTCTGACCCAGGTTGGTCCAAACCCATCCTGTCCAGTGACTGTTCTCTGTACTTCATAGAGGGGACTATTGTAACCCAGATGTTCTCCGGTGATCTCAGGAAGTTCCTAAAAATTTGACATTGAAAACTGATTTTAAATTTAATTAATTTTTAAAATCAGGTTGGGGATGTAAATAGAAGTGGAATGGTGTATGTTATAAAAAAAGTGTGTTGAAGCACCAAATGGTTGGGAATTATTAAATTGTAGGCAAACAAACCAGCAGGTTTGGAGCTCAAAAATCAGACTAGGATTCAAGGAATCTCTGTTGAGCTTCATGGTCTAGGTAGGGAGTCCAGGGTGGGGAGAGTAGAAAGTAAAGGAAGTAAGGCATTTAAATCATTCATTCATTCTTAAGAAGAACGACCCTTTACTAAATGCTGAAGATTTAAAAACAAAACAACAACAACAAAAAAATAGTAAAGGGTAAAATATAGAGGAAAACATCTTTGTGACCTTGAGTTAAACAAAAAAAATAGATATGACACGAAAAGCACAATCCATAAAAGAACAGGTTAATAAGTTGGACTTTGAAGGACACCAGAATATGTCATCCCAAAATATGCTCTTTGACATAAAAATTATTTTGAGCTAAAAGCAATTAAGGAACAGCAAACGCAAAACACACACACACACACACACACACACACACACACACACACACACACACACAAAACCCTCCTTTTTTACCTAAAGGCAAATTCTTTTTACTGGAGACAGACTCTTAATCAACCCAGAAATGCACCAGGGGAATCTGCAAAGAAACCTTCCTCCATCAGTTTACCTTGCCAGAGGCGATTTCCCTTTGTCCTGTCCTTTCTCAAAAAATGTGTTCTGCCCCATGGAAGATGCTAGATAAGCTGGAATCTCAGCTGCCACTTGAGTGACTTTGGTGCAGGTTTCTCCCACATCACATGCGCTGCATGCTTTAATAAACAGTTTTCCCCTTGTTCATTCTTCTTTTTGTTAAGAGTCCCAGCTGAAGACCTAAGAGGAGTAGGAATAAAGTCTTGCTCCCTTACAACTTCCTCAAAACTTAAAAGAGCTCAAAGCTCCAAAGCATAAGGTTCATATAAATATGGGTAAGCGCACAGGACTCCCAGGCTGGGCGCCTGCTTTTGCAAAGGAAGCTTTATTGAAACACAGCCACACTCGTTTGTTCCCATACTGTCTGTAACTATTTCCATGCTACAATGGCAGAGTCTACAACAGAGATCTTGTAGCCCCCACGCCTAAAAATATTAGCTCTCTGGCCCTTTAAGAAATAGGTTGTTAACCTTTTAGGTTAAGCACAGACTGTCCAACAGAAGCCAAAATGTATTCATCCTTTCAACACCATGGTAACCAAGTGGGGACTGAGACTGTCAGACAAACCAGCCCTCCTGTCATACCAGGGAACTGCCTCCAAGGAGCCCACATGCCAGGAGGAGAGAGGCATACACACAAACAGTTAATAGGCAGTGTGCGAAGTCCTATGATGGTGATGTAAAGAAAAAGTGTGGCTTGTACACCCAAATACCTCAATTTGAATACCAGTTCTGCCAGTTATCAGTTCTGCAATGTTGGGTGAGTCATTTAACCTTTCTGAGCCTTGGTTCTCTTCTCTGTTAAGTGGAAATGATTACATCAAGTGTGATGGGGTGTTGTGAGGATTACTGAGCTGCAGAGCATCTAGTTCACTGTCAGAATTCAAAATGATCATTGTTGTTAGTGGCAGTGGTAGTAACAGTAGTCAGAAGTAGATGCAAGAGTGATAGATGATGTATAAGATACAGTCACAGCAAAGATGACGGGGCAGTGATATAGATGTATTGACCAGGGATGCTTTCACAAAGAAGTTGAAATATGATCTGAATCTTAAAGCAGGACAGGACTTACTCATGTGGAGAGGGAGGTAGTGGGACCAAAAAAAAAATTAAACCCTTTTGGGGAGATGCAAATTTGCCCAAGATGAGAGAGGGAGAGTGGGGTGGTTTTCTGATATGCTTTAGGTCTACTAAACTCTGGTGACTGTCGGGATAGAGGAGGCTCTGCGCTTGGATTTAGACAAGAGGACCCTTGCATTTCCCTTTAGGACTAAGACAGAAGAACTGACCTGACCCCTGGTGATTTTCCTCCTTTCCTTTCCCTTCCTTCTTATTGTGATCTCTTTTATGCTGACTATAAGAGGGTCACTGATCTAAAACCATGAATGGCCCTACTGGTTTGGCCAGTAGATAAGAGTGTTGGCCTGTGGACTGAAGGGTCCTGGATTTGATTCCAGCCAAGGGCACATGCCTGGATTGAGGGCTCGATCCCCCTGGGGGGGGGGGGGGGGGTTAATGCAGGAGGCAGCCAGTCAATGATTCTCTCTCATCATTGATGTTTCTATCTCCCTCTCCCTTCCTCTCTGAAATCAATAAAAATATATTTAAACAATAAAAATAAAACCGTGAATGCTTTTGCATGGCCTATAGAATGAATCTAAAGTTCAAGGCCCTTACAGTTGAGCCCAGTCTTCATATAAAACTTAATATGATTCCCAGATATTCCTCTCCCCACTCCTTCCTCTATATATTTTTAAATTTTATTTATTGATTTTAATGAGAGAGAAAGAGAGAGAGGGAGAGAGAGGTTTGTTGTTCTAGGCTTTGCATTTTTTAGCTTCCAATTTTGCCAAATTTCTGACCAAAAGTTATCAAATCCTTTCAAATCTGTCATATTTCAGCATAAATAAATATTTCTGGCTGTATTAAATAATTTCATTGACTCTAGACGATACACAGGTCCTTATCTTCCAGGGTTATTTCCTATGAGAGCCAAAAGAAATAATTGACAGCCTGCTCCTCCCAGTGAAACTGAGGGTGCTATGACTTCCATTAAATTTAGTTTTAAATTCTAAATTAAAATTTAAATTTTAGCTCTAGAAACCATCTCTTTCTTTTTCCTTCTATAACCCTTAGAGACCTAACTTTGCCCCCTGCTCATCAGCGACCCCCAGGCAGCAGAAGACAGTGCCTGGACTGGACTAATGGTCTCATGGTCAGGACCTCTGCAGGCTAAAGTTAACATCTTGACCTAAGTTATATTTCAGCTCCTGAGCTCTGAGGTGGAATGACCCCCTGGCTATTTCCCAACAGAGGGACACTGAAACAGACCTTAGAACTGTCCTCAAGACCTGAAGAAATGATGAACTATCCTTACCTCACTTCTGATCAATCAGCTCCCAACAACCCAAATCCCGAAACCACGGTGCCTTGTGATTTTGCCCTATATAATCTGTTACCTAAAAGCCATCAGGGAGTTTGGGCTTTGAGTATTAGCTTCCCGTTCTGCTAGATGGTGTCATTCATAAATAAATAGCCAATATTTCTCCACTGCAATATTTCTTGGTGCCTAGTGTTTGGCTCTACCAGCCCTGGGTGGATGAACTCTTTCTGTTCAATAACACCAGGCAGGCAAAAAGTCAAGCCAAGCCTTTAGGGCACAGGCAACAGCTATCCCTGGGAGAGACAGGATAAACACCAATTGGTCTTACAGCCTTTTGTTTTAGGTACTTCTTACATCTTTAATTTTTTTGTTAGCATATTACAGGAGATTCTTGCTTTTCATTACCTGCTCAGATGACCAAAGTTATTTTGGGATTCTGCTAGAGCTGTTTTTTATAGTAAGTTTATTTTTATAGAAGCTTCTGCAAATCAAAGAATACATTCCACCATCCCCAAGAGGTTTAGGATTCCCTCTCTAAGGAAGGGCCCTGGAGGTGGAATTAAAGTTTTTACTTAATGGCTGTTAGAATTTTAAGTTATTTTGGCTAAGTTGGTTGGTTTTATTCAAAAGGTAGATGAGGTGGGACCAAAATATTTGTACATATAACTAGCTAGAGTTCCTTAGGAAGGAGCTTACGGGGACTTTTAGAGGATGAAAATTCCATGTTAAATATAAGTTTTGGCCTGGCCAGATAGCTCAGTTGGTTAGAGCATGGTCCTGATATACCAAGGTTGTGGGTTCCATCCTTGGACAGGGCACATACAAGTATCAACCAATGAAGCATAAATGAGTGGAGTAATAATTTGATGTTTTTCTCTCTCCCTTTCTCAAATCAATCAATTAATTAAAAAAAAAATTTAAAGGACAAATTCTTCTGAAAGGTGTCACAGCTGAGCAAAAAAAAAAAAAAAGACAAAAGGGATGCCAGTCAAAAGCCCCAGAGAGTTTATCTGCAAGCTCATTAGTTTTGGGAGTGGGAGTGGGCCTGGAAAACAGGTTTATAGAATTTATGTCTGGGTGCTCCCCTATGAAATCTTTTTCTTATTGGTTGGCCAAGGAAGTTGCACAATAATAAGTGAGTTTAGATTTCTTTTTGTTTAGTCCAGAATTTGCATTTTAGTTTCAAATTTGTTTCTTGAAGGGAGGCTATCTTTGAACCATTGAATTTCTTAGGGGCCTCTAAATATCACGCAGCTTGTTTAGCAGAGCTAAGATTTTCTAATTGTGCATGTAAACATATTAATTTCAGAATCTCAAAAGATACCCAAAGTGGCCACTGTAATTTCAAACTGTCCTTATCAGAAGTCCATCTAGACAAATATTTAGCAGAGGACAGCCTATAAAAATCAGCTGGCATTGTAGAATGAATGAATGTCGTCGTCCCTCCATAAACAGACTTAGAAAGAGGGCACCCGTTACTAGAACCAGTATCAGAGGAGCCAAGAATTAAAGCTCTGAACCAGTAGAACTCACCACTGGAATTCTGAAGCAGTCAGGAAGCTGACAGAGCACCAAAGACTCAAAAAGGTACCTTGCTGGAATCCAGCAGCAGCACCAGATTCCATGATACTGACACCGTATCTCTTGAAAGGACGTGAAGAGTTTGGAGGTTTTGGCTAGGCATAAATGATGAAGATTTATTCAAGGGTCTTAGAGTTTGCAAACTTGGAACACAGCTAGGCAAAAACCCGAAGTTTCTGAAAAAGAAAAGCTAAGGGTTCTTTTAGTAAAAAGTGCATTGCTGAGAATAATCAGTCCCATATTCTTAGCCCTAGGATTGGTCCAGGACGGTTATTAGTCAGATGTTGGGCATTCTGGTGACAGATGTCAGGAGGTCTGGATACGTGCGTCCCTTAGGGGGTATTATGAGAGTTATCTACAGGACTGAAAAGTTAAAAAAGTTTAAGTTCCCAGGCTAGTCAGAGCAAGAATGCTCAACTTTCGTAATGTCAATCATTTTAGTATCTTGGTTAAAGTAGAGTTTGTGTTGAGTTGCTATTCCCAGGCTCCTAAAGGCTGATCGGAGATAAGGATGCTAGAGAGCACTGGGTGAAGAGTAAAAAGAATGTAAACAGAGATACTCAATGTTTCCTAAGATGAAGTTGGTCTAATGGAGAAGCAGGAAGGTGCAGTGGGGAGGGAATGTCCCAGACTAAGTTCTCATTCTTCTATTTTCTAGCTGGGACACTGGAACGGATTACTGAACCTGACTCCATTGTGGTGTGTTTTAAGGTTGGGATAGAAATAAATGAAGTTTGAGTTCCTTCCTGTATTAACAGGAGGGTGCTGACATATGGCAGGACAGCTATACGTCCAAATGCAGGCTTTAACACATCCTGGGTGGTGCCGTGGTTTGCATGTTTCCTTGGCTATCCAGAGAGCCTGCCAGTCTTCTCCAAAACTTGTCTGACCCGCCTACTGTGAAAGCCATCTTCTGGGTGTAGTGAACAGCCTGAGTCTCAACTCTTGACAGGCAGATGACTTCTGGAGGCTGTGTGAGACTGGGTCAGTCTCCAGTGGCCAAAGGCCCACACTCAGGGCAGAGTGTAAGTCTAAGCTGTGACCAGATGGATCCTGGGAGCAGCTGGTATTTCTCTGAGAAACTTACAGAACTCTCTCCTCAGTCTGAAGTCTTACGTTAATCCAAGCTATTCCAGACCTTAAATACACTGGATGTTTGTATGTCATTTATAAGCACTTTCAGATACTCAAGTTTGTCTAAATCATGTGACAACCTGTGAAGACAGTATTCGTCATTTCTGTTTCATACATGAGGAAGCTCAGAAAGTGACTTGTCCCAAAGTTTAGAGACTTCATAGAACTTGCCATAGAGCAAGATTTGGTACAAGTCTGTATGGCTTTGTCCAAAAACAAGTGAATTTCAGCATAAGATGATCTCAATTACTAGGTGTCCCATGGCAGTGGGGTGGAGTGACCTTCGGAGACAGAACTAAAACTGCAGTCCTATCAGATAGCACTGGGGCAGCGGGCTTAGACCAGTAATGTTCATTCTCATTCCCCTCACTGTGAAAGAGATGGTATCTCAGAGGATTAAATGACATGAAATAGTGTAGAGATGCCTGACATAAGTAAATGCAGTACTCATATTATGCCACCTTAAACAGGTAGATGAAAAACACAGAATCTACTAGCAGTTTTTCATATTTTCCCCTATGCGATTTTCCACAACTCAGTTTCTATCCTCAAACTGACCAGAAATGAGGTAGTCAAGAGTTCTTCTGTTTTTGAAAGGTTTGATTGGAGTTCAAACACTTGGGATCAAACCATATTAAAGAAAATCTTCCCCATCTGCAAGCCAGCTGGCGGTATAAGGGTAGTCTGCCTTTTCTAAGCTGAGTGGCCTGCAGAGATTTACCCAACGGCCTGGCTTCATGGAGATTTACCCCAGCACGCCTGATTGAGCCTGGCCTGGCTGGGAAGATTACAAAGTTGAAATCACTTGAAATTCCTCTTGTTCATCCAAAGATACAGAAATAAAAGAAGCAAACTCATGATCTTGCTGAGGTGAGGTCTTTATTATGAGCCATTCCTGCATCTTTTATTTTCTATTTGCCCAAAATTGATCCACCCAAGTACTATAAGAATCACATGCATGTGGATTTTCTTATCTCATGCCCCACACACATTACACCAAAAGAACAAATTTTATTTTTTTGTCTCTATTTATCTGTAGACCTTTGAGCTCTATAGAAGCTTTTAAGCAGATAGAGGAAATTTTTTGTCACATTCATTTTTTGAATGTACCATCATCATTCAGAGGGTTCATTCTTGGATCTGAGGCTTCAAGCCTAGGTGGAATGAGACAAGAGGCCAAACCATTCTTTTAAATGTCTTGGCCTAAACAATGCTGGCGACACACATGTACGCACATATGCACCCATGCACACAATAAATTAATTGAAGTTATATCCAAATTCTATTTTCTTTCTCCTTTTCCTCTTCACCAACCCCTTTCTCATCCTGATGAAAGCTCCTTCCCCCACCCCACCCTATTCTCAGCTATTTCACAAGGTGAGGATTTACAAAAACCATTCTACACATTTCAGATATGTCTCCCTGAAATATTTACTTGTCCTCTCATGGTTTGGCCAGCTGTCACCATGATGAGTCATCATTGGGCTTTAATCCACAGCGGCCTGAAATAACAGCCATACCAGGGCTATGACTTTACACTTTCCATTTGTATTAAAACTCCCACTTCCCTCAAACTTGATTATCTTAAAGCTAATTATACTCTATGCTTGGCCTTCAAGTTTGTACTAATTTGCAAATCTTTTCCAAATGGCTCTCAGGAGGAAGTTATCAACTCTCACACATGCGATTCTTTGACAGACAGGCAAACAGTCTCTTTCCCCATGAAGGGGGCGTTTCTGGAGACAGTGGGATGGAAGGAATCTTCTTTACAAAATAAGGGTTAGGGGCAAAAAACTAAATTTGTGCATTTTAATCATATACACACATATAGGATATGGTTTTATATATATATATATAGTTTATATGTATATAAAAATATTATTTCCCCAGAGAGCCTATCCATATACAGATCTGAGGAAAAGAGTTGAAATCTAAAGATCAAAAATCTCTTTTGGATTGTGGATGGTTAAAAATATATAGACTCCCGAGTGTCACCATTTTCCCTTTGTCATAGGATAGGCACCCATAGCCCTGGCCTAATGTCAACCCCTCATTCAGTCTGTTTCATGCACTTCAGGTGAGCATGATGCGAAGTCTAACATGCAGATCCATGCATTCTCTTATCTTTATTATTATAGCTAAGTGCTCATTTCCCCCTTCCTTCATCTTTTTTTTCTGAGGAGTCTCCCCACACATCTTCCGAGGATCCTGCGAGTTTCTAGAAGAAATGATACAAAGAACAGTGCCGGAGGTGCACTCAACAGACCTGGCACTTACATGTCTTCCTATTTCCCCCCAGTCAGTGGTTAGTACTTATACCTTTTCTGGACTCTCTGCCACTTCAAATGTGCCTCTTACGCATAAACATTCCTTCACGTGCAACTCAGCAGAGCTTACGCCATGCTCCATGAATCCCTGAAACTTCTGCAGGTGTCTGCATTACAACATCCAAATATAGAAGCAAAACCCTTGAAGAGGGGTCATGCCTTTCAGATTTAGCAAGTTTGTAATGTTATTAACCATTAAGGCATTTTATAGTCACCTTTCTCCATTAAACAAAGAGCCCAAAATACTATATAAACTTAAGAACTTCACGTCAATAAGCAGCACCTTATCAATCAAAAATACTGCTCATAAACAGAAGAAACAATTTAAATAGGAAAAGCTTGAATTAAATAAACCTCTATGCACTCACTGGGGGACTATTGATCTACACCAAAATCACAAATGAAATAAAACCAAACAATAATCCTCAAGGGGGTAGCTGGTCCTCTATGGATATTATTGCCTCACATTCTCCTTTTTTACTGTTTCTCTCAAGATTTCCACGGATTTGGTACTCATCCAACCACTGAGACACAACTAACTTCTCCCTCTTCCAGGAAGAAGTGATTTCTGGTCCTCATGGAGCTCCTTCTTTTTTTAAAACATATTTTATTGAATTTTACAGAGAGGGAGAGGGATAGAGTTAGAAACATCAATGAGAAACATCAGCTGCCTCCTGTACACCCCACACTGGGGATCAAGCCTGCAACTCAGGTACATGCCCTTGACCGGAATTGAACCCAGGACCCTTCAGTCTGTGGGCCAACACTTTATCCACTAAGCCAAACTGGTAAGGGCGAGCCCCTTCCTTTAATTCCATAATATTTAAACCCATGCCTTACACCTCCAACCTAGTATTGATCTCTTATTTGTATATGCATACAACCTTGTTTCCATACTAGACAACAGGGCCTTACTTCCCTTGTATTGCCTTAATTTCTACCAGTTTTCACATAATATTGACTTCATGCACCCATGTGGGAAAGGTCATAAGGTAAGTCACCCATTCCACCTCTTGCAGTCTATGTGAGCTAGCTCTCTCTGACTCATGGCTCATTTAAGAATACAAGAAAACCTCAAATAGGTAAATGAAATTTATTTGGAGCCCCAATCCAAGGTCTTGCGTCTTAATTGATTGGGGTTATGAAATGATACACCTACCTGAGAACTTTTGGATTCACATTTGTACCAATTCATAGGCCCAACTGCCAGTGAACTTTTAACCATTAATGCCCTCGTATACTGTTGGCACTTGTCTCACACTTTCTCTCAAAGACATTAAACAGAGTGCTGCCGCTTTGTTGTGAAGCATGGAGGCTTTGCTGTGTATTGTTTTAGTAGCACTAGCTTTCCCACTGGGAACAGAGTGGGCCTCACCCTCTCCTCATGACTAAGTCCAGAGAATGTGTGGTGAAGTAGTTCCATGACTTTTTAACCTGAGCAGTATTGCCCCCATCATCCATAAATGCTTGGGTTAGTAACTGTATCACAGCATTGCTGATTACAATAAATGTATGCCCAACCCCGAACTTACCAACATTGGACACTTTGAAGCATGAAGCATTACCACACCCCCCCCCCCCAGCTTCCCAAGTTTAGAAGTTAGGTGATCCTAATCTTTTCCCCAAGCAGAATCTTAACAGCTCTACTACTCTCTTCTTTGACAAGTATGGACAACATTGACACTAACATTGTGCCCTGCAGGACATGTACAGTAGTCCCCCCCCTCATCCATGGGGAGATATCCAAAACCTCCAGAAGATGCCCGAAATGCAGATAGTAGAGAACCCTGTTTTTTCTTAACAATAACAAAGAATAAAACAATTATAACAATGCCCTCTAATAAACGTTAAGTGAATGTGATCTCTCTCTGATAACTGAGATGGCTAAGTGACTAATGGGTCAGTGTATACAGTGTGGCTACCCTGGACAAAGGAATGATTCATGTCCAGGGTGTGATGGAGCGGACTACATGAGATTTCATCACAGTACTCAGGACAGCACACAGCTTGAAACTTACAATTGCTTATATCTAGAATTTTCCATTTAATATTTTTGTACTGCAGTTGACCATGGATAACTGAAACCATGGAAAGTGAAACTGCAGATAGTGGGACTACCATAAGGTGGTTGTTTTTTCAGTGCTAGGGATATATTCCATGGATCCATTTTCCAACCCTCTGTGGCAAAGGTACAGTGATAGAGGTTCATATCAGGCCTCTAAGCAAGGGCATAGAGGCTCTGAAATCAGAAAGATCTGGCTTCAAACTTAGTGCACCATTTGCTAGGTGGGTCGTCTCAAATAAATTATATGTTTCTGTGAGCCTGTTACCTCATCTGCCAAATGGGAATAACACCACGTCCCTCATCATGGTTGTGAAAATGGTAATATACATAAAGCCCCTGGCATATTGCTTCAATATAGTAGATACTCAGTGTTAGTTAATATCTTTATTATCCAAGAGTTTGAATTGGATAGAGTCCATGATTCTTAATTTCCTGTTATAGTCCTCTTGGTAGAGTCTTCCAGAACTAGAGTTAAAAATATACGTGCCCTATGAGACTGTTAAATGTCAAATGTCTGTAGAGGTTACTTAATGGGTAGGAAAGGTTAGAGCACTGAAGTGGAACAATGGTGCCCTGCCCCGTTCCCATACAGCCCCAGCATCTCCCCCACCCTCCCACCAATTAAACCTGTATTCCCATTTGTCCAGTTCTCCAACTGTACTGGATGAAAATGCCTGTGGTCTCAAAGGTTTAAAAAAACTTTAAGAATGGGAAAGTGAGGCCTCAGAAAACTATAAATATTCCATCAGAAAAGAAAGGAAGCAAGGGATGGGTAATTGCTACTTTTGTTGTTGTTGTTATTGATCTTCACCCAAGGGCATGCTTAGAGAGAGGAAGGGAGGCAGAGACAAAGGGAAGGAAAGACGAGAGAGAGAGAGAGAGAGAGAGAGAGAGAGAGAGAGAACATCAATCAACTGCCTTTTTTTTTATATGTGCCCCAACCAGGGATTGAACCAGCAACCCAGGTATGTGCCCTGACCAGGAATCAAACCAGCATCGTTGTAGTGCACAGGATGACACTCTACCAACTGAGCCACTCCAGCCAGACTAACTGCTATATTTTCTTGTCATTAGCAATATACCGGCTTTCATGTGCTGAGATCCCAGTCTGATGAGAAGAAATGACACGAAGGTCATGGATGGACCTCACTGTCCACTGGGAAAGCTCTTGGAGCACCTTTAGGCCCCACAGCTTCTTTTCAAAGAGACCACCGTCTCCAACAATTTCAGGCATCGCATCAGCCTCACTGGGGGGGATCTTGAGTTCCAGGAGCACCATTAATTCCTCCAGCTGGTAAGCAAAAGCAGCAACTTGGAGTAGAAGGGTATGTATTGCTTGATGGAAGTCACTGTTAGCTGGAGTAAAATGCACCCGTTGGTCATCTAAAAGCCTGATCAACATACCATGGAAGGTACGATAAGCTTGGAGGTTCTCTAGGAGTCGCTCTGCCTCAGGCAGCTCACTCCACCGATCAGTGCTTGCCATTGGCACACCATCCACAGAATCCAAGTCCATGTCCTTGTTCAGGCCCTGATGCTTCACCTGGCCAAGGATACAGAAAAACATCATATTCTCAATTAAATAATCCCTAAATCTCATATAAAATCTTATTCACCTCCCTGGTCATGGACCCAAATGATAAAGAAAATAAAACGTAGAACAGAAACTCTTGATTCAAGGTCCATGATTGGACTTTCGGGAGATACTTTTGTCCCGGAAATTATGCAAATTGCTTTGACTACCTGTTTATTTTTCTTGGGAGACTCTGCCATTTTCCTTAAGTTTTCAAGGTTGAAAACCACTGTCTTGGAGTAACTTTTCCTTCCCACTTCAGACTTCCTCCTGGGCATTTTAAGCATACTTAAGTTTTTAAGTATTTTAAACATACTTGAAGACACTGGCCACAGCGAGGAAGCCCTAGAATGTAGCCATAGGGTTTTTCTAATTGTCTCTTCTCTATTGCCCACTCTCCGTAGTGAGGACAATCCTTTAGAGCAGCGATCGCCAACTGGTGGTTCGTGGACCACTGGTGGTCCATGAGGTCTGAAAGGTTGGTGACCACTGCTTTAGAGGATTCAGTGGAAATCAGTTGGAGAAACTAGTGGGGCTGTGTAGATACTCTCCACAGGGTCTCGAGTGTTTTCACAGCAGCTCTTAGGTAGAGAATCTCCCACTATCAGAAAACCAATCTGGAACCCATGGTTAATGCTTTAAGAATATAACACTTCCCAGAGAATCTTCTAGGAAACACTCTTGATAGTGTAGGTGACCTTTCTGTTTAGATCCAGAAATATGTTTTTCCTTTTATATTGATTTGAGGGAGGAATGGAAGGAGAGACACATCAATGTGAGACACATCGATTGGTTGCCTCCTGTACATGGGCCAACTGGGGATCAACCCTGAAAGCTAGGTATAGCCTGACCAGGAATGGGACCCTCAACTTTCTGGTGCATGGGACAATGCGCCCACCAAGCAAGCCAGGGCACTCCAGAAACACTTTTGATGTGTTTAATTAAAAAGTGGGTGGCTAATACTATATAGGAGAAATTGATTGGGTTTACACTGCTCTTCTCCCAATCCTATAAACCTTACTCTGCCTTTCATTTACATAGTTCAAAAATTCAGAACCACCTATATGAAGAACCTAAACTTAGAGGGCACATGGTTAATCTATTCTGGTAGAATTCAGATTGTAGGCAATCAAATTAGGAACAGCCTCCAAGACATATAGTCAACCCTACCTAGTGACCTATGGACATTTTCTTACTCAGGAACAAATCTCCTAAAAAACCTAGAGAAAGGAAATAAACTCATATACGTTTCCTTAAGGGGCCATGTCAAATGATATGTGCCCACTATACAACTGTATTAGGGCTTTCATAATTGGTAATGGGGCTGAAGCATGATGGTAAAGGGTTGGATCAGAATAGATGAAGTCAAAATAGACAACAGCAAAATAGGCAACTTACATAAGATTCCATAAGAGCCGTCAGGTCTGAACGAATCTTTCTTGCTAGCCAGATGGAGCGGCTACAGAGATCCCGACGGTGAGGGGTCAGCGATGAGTGCTCTGTGAAAGCCATCCCCTAACTCAACTGTCCCAGGAAACAAGTGAGCTGAGTTTGTTTCTGTCTACACTGTTCCAAATAAGAAATGTGACACTCAGACTAAATCCACTGGGCATTCTCTAATGGAATGGCATTCCCCACCCCCACCCCCTGCCTGAGTCAGAGGTGGCAGCAAATTCCTGGCTGTGGATTTTTGTGCCTGTGGAATCAAAGGCCCCTTTTAGTCAGCTTTTGTCCTGAAGCGTCTGCCTCCATCTCTCTCCTCCACCAAGTGCCTAGCCTACTTGTTTTTATGTCATTGTTTTGCTTTTGCACTTAGCAACAAGGTCACTATCACACTAATCCTCATGATACCTAATGTAATCTATTTTATATACACACATCATCAGTTCATTTTATTACACTCTCCCTTGTGCTCCCCATGTCCTTTTCTTTTTCTTTTTGGCCTGGTAGTCTTCAATAATATTACATCATTATTATTGCTATAGCTGCCATTTATTAAGTACCTATCCTGGGCCAGGCACTGCTCAAGGCTGTAAAGCCTTTGATCTTCAGAATGATTCTGAGATAAATATTATTTACCTCATCTTACATAAACGAAGTTTATGTGAAAAAGGTCCTTTAAAAAATACAGCTTTTTACTCCTATCCTTTTGCTGTGTATTTAAAGTTAATTTACATTTGATTAAAAATGAGCTAAGAAGGCATCTCTGATCTCAATCACTGTGCCTTCCTCATAGCTACAGGATGAAGAAGATACTGTTTAGGCCTGTTCTTTTCCAAAGGACAGTAAACACCCAACCCTGACATGGTAACATTACTAAGGCAGTCTCACTCAAGTGACAACATGTTTTTCTTTTTCTTCCTTATCGCAGTTATACCACATGCTTCTTAACAAAATGAGTTGGGCTTTGAAATCAGGGCAAAAGAGTTTCAAAGCAGCTGAGAGTTGCTATTCTATTGCATTTAACTCAGTAGGTTAGAGGATGGTGCTAATTGGTAGAAGTTGCAAGTCTCAACTTCAAATGAATTAATTAGCTTTCACTATTTCCTATCATAGACATTACCTCTAAATTGAAACATGCCTTCTCAGGGGCAAATTTCCATAGGTAAACAAGAGGAAAATGAGAGAGAAAGAAATGAAGCAAGGCTGGCTGTCACAGTAGCCTTTCACTTAGATAAAAGGATACTTTTTTTTTTTTTTAAGTTAGTACTTTGTCAACTCATCACATGGCATATCAGCATCATAAATCAAGAACTAAACACAGTCTAAAGTTAACCCCCCTAATTTTCCACAGAGCAAACAGTATCTGCCACATAAAGCCTGCTCCAAGGGCACCTGGTTTTCTTATTTAGCTGCATCAATTGTTTCACTCTGGGACAACTGTAACTCAGTACAACCAAGGAAGACCAGTTGCTTCCATGAAGACAATTTTATTTTCTTCTTTACATACTTATTTTTGATATGTCTTACCTAGATTAAGAGAAAACAAGAATTTGAAAAGCAGAGTATCCCTTTTATTATTATAATTTCTTTTTACATAACTTTTCAACCTAGATTCAGGTAACTACCTATCTCTCCCATAAAAGGAGAAGGGTCCTGCACATTACAATAGGCAAAAAGGCTTTTAGGAAATAAAAATATTTTAAATTGATCCATCACAATTTTTCAATCTTCTTGAGTACATTGGAAAGTGGGAAAGACAGGAGAGAAAAATGGAATTTCAAACAACCAGACTGTAATAACCTCAGATTTAATACACTCTTTGTTTTTTTTCCAAACAAGTATAAAGGAGGTTCAAGTGCTCTATGTGGATGCCTTTCCATACCTTAATATATATTTTTTTTATTCCCAGTAATCCTGGCCAGTGTTTATCTAAACTGTCTGAAGCATATTAGGTCTCAATTATGCAAAATAATCCTGGGCAATCAAACAAGGGGGAAGCACAAAAATGATGCTTGTATCTCAACTACATTTTCAGAATCTAGAATTGCCAATTCAAGATGGAGAATATGCAGTGGGGGAAAAGGATAACAGAAATTTGACTAAAAGTAAGAAATGCAGAATTTTAAAAGAGCTCCTTGGAAGAACAACGAAGTAAACAGCATGAAGAGCAGAAAAAAGAGGGCCCAGTATATACACCAATTCTTTCCTATGCTAGCATCCTCATCTCAAAAGGAAAAAGTCCATGAAAAATACTTAAAAGTTTATTGCAAACTGCAAAAATAATTTATTGAAGCATATTATAGGCAAATGGTAGCTATGAAGAGGACAACAAAGGGAGAAAGAACGGATAGTTTCAATTATTAGAACTCTGACAGGGAGAGGAGTGTGAGAACATATTTACCTCTATCTCATAAAGATTTATTTTAATGCAGTTTGCTTTGATGTACATGGCTAAAGTATCTCATTACTACCTACCAAAAATGTAATTTATGGACACAAAGGATAAAATAAATGTAATGAAGACAAAGGTAAATATGGGGAATGGATGTTAGCTAGTGAAACAGTACAAAATAGACTTATGTGGGGGGGAGGGTGGTGAAGGGAGAACAATTTTGTTATAGACCCACCCAATCAGTCATGTATATCTTCATATCTAATCAACATACCGAAGTCAACTCCAAATCATTACTGTGGGCAGGAAAGCACATTCTACATCCCTTCTATCCTTATTCCACTTTCTACCCCCACACTGGAGGGATGGCAATGCTGCCACACAATGAAGAGAAACAATAGTGCATTGAAGACTGTGCACTGTAGGTGCCTCACTCCCCACTCCCTGGTATCTCAGCCACGGGCACTAGTGGGTGTCAAGTACGCCTATTTCAGAGATGACATTTTGTTACCCTCTTCTTGGGGAAAAAAAAATCAAAGAAAAAATTGATAAACTTTGTAGTTTTAGTGTTTGTGAAAAACAAGCTGTTCCTTATTTTGTTCTCAGCAAAACTTCATTCTTTCCAACAGCCATCGCACATTTCTGACAAACAATGCATAGGGCAAGCCTTGAATTCTAGCTTCTGAGGTACATAGGACAAAAATTGCCCTCTTAATTCCCTAAAAATGAGCCCAAATAGGTTTTTGTCTTCTGGGAATTAAAAACTTATACAAAAACATTACCTGCCTCTCTCATGGACAGTAATAAGCAATCCATCCCTTAAAAATCCCTATTTCAAGGGAAGTGGTAATTCCCAGAATTTCAGGTAGGAGCCAAAGCTATCATTACATTAATTTTTGTCTATTGAAGTTTTCTTCTGAAGTGTTACTAAACTTAGGAAACAAAACAGAGCAATTTGACTTAAAATTGTACGACTCCTAGATTATTCCTTCACTAATGGCAGTGTCCTTCACTAATCGGGAGCTGGAATGAACCAATGATAAAGCAAAGCAAAAACAAAGCAAGGGGCCCGAGTTGGGCCAATAGGGAGGTATGTGTAAAGATGATGGGGACAAAATAAAAACAAATTCACAAGAGAAAATCTCGTTATCTATAATTCAGACCCTGAACAACCTTCCTCATCCCCTCAAAATTCCTAAATCTCAATGTTCTAAAAACTCACAGAGCACTAATGACCACAAATATAACATTCTCCCCTAAAAAGGCTTCGGAAAAAGCACTAAGCTACTGTAGTGATTTTATTAGTGCTGAGGACCAGCTTAAAGGCCACTGGAGAGCTATGATTTTAGAGGCTGGCTGTGCTTCTTCAACCCTATATCTTGCCTTCAAAAGTACCTCTTATGGAAAGGACCCCATGTCAGAATAATGTAATCTCTCCCAGCCCCACAAAATATAGCAACGAAGACAAAAAAAAAGAAAAAAAAAAATCAGACTTTTCGTTAATAAATAAGAAATCTCAGGTTCCACAACACAAAAACACACGTTTCAAAGTGCAAATTTCTGCCATTAAACTGGGACTTTTCTGTCTCAATGATATGCAGCCCTGTCCTATGGTCAAAGAGACCATGTAAAGGGCAGCCCCCTCCCTGTTGGGAGCCTGCTTCCAAGCAAGTGAGCACCACTGAGAGCCATATAAAGGTATTGGGAGGAGGATTGAGGTGCTGGGGTCAAAGTGGTCCCCATGTATGTATCCTTCCTTTCTGAAACCAGGTGAGGAACGGAGGAAAAGGGGGTGAGAGAGGTGTGCTGTTTTAACAGCTCACCCTGCTAAGGGGCCCTAAAGTGCCAAGTCAAGCTGCCAGCCTCCAGAGATTAGAATTATATGATACTTTGAGAGTAAGTGTGCTACAGTGGGTAGAAGCCAGACCATAGGGCAGCAGTAAAGGAGAAGGGATTCAGAGGACAGTATATACTACTAAGAGTTAAAAGCTGATCCAGAACATGGAAGATTTACAGGTTGAGAAGGGGAATCTGCTAATCAGCAGGAAGTCTGCCTGGCTGGAACTGAGCATGAGGATAACCTTCGCTTTAAGAGCTTTGTATTTTTTGTCTACCTTTCTGGTAAAGGCAAGATCAATTTTATAAAGGGGACAGAAGAGGGAGGAGAGAGTGTGGATGTATGTGTCTGTGCTGTGATCCACATTGGAAAGAGCAGGCCCTTCAGTTATTTTACTAGATCTTAAATGCTTTAAATTTTTTTTTTGTCCTTTTTATCTTTTAAATACAAAGTCTGAGCTGTCCCAGTGCCTAAAGTCTTCCCTTCTACTAAGGTCCAGTAGAGTCTGAATCTTCAATCAGAACCTCTGTGGTAGCACCGAGTATATCCGAGTTCATGACCAGCCCTTCAGTGCCCCCACTGCTGCTGCTTCCCACAAAGATCTTTCCATCAGCCATCAGGCTCACCCGTTCCGTCCCACTACAGTATGATTTTGACATCCCTTCAGCCTCTAGCAGGAGGCACTCTCCAGAGGTGGAGTTTCCCAAGGGCTCAGGAAGAAGAGGAAGACCCTGACCATCTGCAGGTTGTGTCAGAGACTCTGGGTTAGTGCCTAAGATATCTGTGCTGGTGATGAGGGCGCCTGCATTGGCAGCCAGAGCTTCGGCAATCAGCACCTCAGGGTGGCTTTTTGCTTTGTGTGCCACTACGCTGTCCTTCTTCTCAAATTTTTTGCCACAGATATTGCAAGAGAACTGGTAGAAGGAGTCTGCATCATGCTTCTTCATGTGCCAATTAAGGGATGCCTTTTGCCGACAAGTGAATCCACAGATCTCACATCTAAGTAGAGGAAAAGAAAATGGTTGATCAGATAGAGAAATAAAGAGTTCTTATTCAAAGTCAGGTGTGATTTAGAGATCACATACATAAGTAATAGAGTAACATATACTTCTTGTGAGAGACTAGAAAAAGTTACCAGATGGAACACTAATATGACTTCTCTTCTTCTGTTTGTTTAAACAACAAAAGAAAAAGTTCACTAAGTAGGATCACCGAAACCATACCCACTCTAATTTGGTAAAAGTAAAGAATAGCAGAAGCTTAAGTGTTTATAAAGGGGCTAACCCTCAAGTGGGGTAAATAAATGTACTTCTCACCTAGATGTTTACCAATAAGTAAGTACTCACTGTAATGGCTTCTCGCCTGTATGGATCATCCGGTGCACTGCCAGATTGTGGGAACTCTTGAAGGCCCGAGCACAGTATTCACAGATATAATCCCTTTGATCTAGGAAGAAACAATGGTGGTTCGTTTTCCATTCAGAAACCCTTTAAGTATTTTTTTTCCTAGTTTACAATAAGTAAGCAGATGATCGGGCAGGTCAATTTCAGAGTAAGAGCAACACTGTTTTCAATATATAAAAATTGGATAAACAAAAATTTAGAATATACAGTTCTGTTTTGTTTCTTTTTTAACTCCATGCATTCAATAGTATAAGGACCCATTTTTAAAAAAACACCTCAATGGGATATATGAGAACTAAAATCCTAATCTTAATTTTACCAGCAATCCAGATCTTGGATAAATTGCTTGGCAAGTCAGTAACTACATTTTTCATGGATTGATTTTATTCTTTAAATGCAGATGTTGATTCGGCAGGTCATCCCTTGTAAAATTTATGTCATTATATTTTACTTTTCCACCTTTCTCTAATACTTGACTATAGATTCTTCTCAGATTTATGTTAGAAAAAGAACATAATTATCACTTGCACTTAAATGTACAGTGCATTTATATACTTGCTGAAAAATTTTATTTTGAAAGCACCTGTATGATGTTTCGCATGTCGCAGAAGTTGCTTCTGGAGCCTGAAGAGTCGCCCACAGGAGGGATGAGGGCATACGTATTTCTTCTTCAGCAAATGCTGATATTTAATGTGGTGCTAAAACAGTAAAAGAAAGTGAAGAGGGATAAAAATTAAGGCATCTCAGATATCTGTTCCTTTGCTAAGTCAAAGTGCTTAAGAAAAATCAAATACTTTGTATATGGACAGAGAGGCTATATAATCAAATTAGAGGCCCAGTGCATGAATTCATGCACGGGTGGGGTCCCCTCAGCCTGGCTGGTGATCAGGGCCAATGGGGGGTGGGGGTGGGGGAGGGAAGTACAGGGGGAGGTTGGCCAGCGGCTGGGGGGAGGGACTGTGGGAGGTTGGCTGTGCGAGCATACTGACCACTAGGGGGCAGCTCATGAGTTGAGTGTCTGCCCCCTGGTAGTCAGTGCGCATCATAGCAACCAGTCAATCAGTCGTTCTGTCGCTTAGGCTTTGATATATATACAGGTAGTTAAGAACATAGGCTACAGAAATAAACTTGTGATTCCAATCAGGGCCTGTCATTTAGGAACAGCATGATCTCAGGAGATGTGTACTTAATACTGTAAGCTCCAGTTCTCATTTGTAAAACGGAGCTCACCTGTCTTGTAGTGTTGTAAGGATCTAGAGATCATATACTGCATGGTGCTTAGTGTAGCAAATGATACATAGCACCAGAACACTAGCTATCATTATTGTAACAGAACCGAAACAGAAAGTAAGGCCTGAATCTCATGTTGTATTTGCTGCTAAAATTAAATATCAAACAGGCACTTCCTAGGCTTTAGTGATTTGTATTCACTTTCACATTTTCTGTGAGACCTAAAAATAAGCTGTTATCTTTATTCCTATTTTTAAAAAAATCTATTCACTTCTAAAAAATCCTGCAAACTAAAAATTTTTAATTTATTTTAAATAGTATTCAAGAAATCACTGGTTTGAGTTACTAAATTTATCTTTTAAAAATACACATTAAAATAAAATCTGTTCTCCTTTTCTTGGTGCAGCATTATAATAATCTTATATCAAAAGTATTTGCACTATAATGGGGAACACTGGAATTTTCTAAGATTCCAAGGAAAATCCTCCATTTGGGGTCAGGTTCTTAAGACACTTCTCTTCCTTTTTTTTTTTTTTTTTTAAACCAATGAATAAACTAATTTTATGTTTAAATAAAGTTTTTTCTTGACACTGCATATTAATGATAAAGCTTACACAAAAACACACATCATAAAGTCCCATGAAGCTTGAGAACTAGTAATGGGACATAACCTGGAAGGCTGTCTTACACAACAGCTTCACTGACCTGTAAATAGCGAGGGTGAGCAAGAACGGTTCCACATCCTTCCATCTCACAACGCACATACTGGATTGGAGGCTTTTTTCTAAATCAGCATGTAGGAGAAAAGTTAGCAACAGAGAAGACAAGTCTGACCAGTGACCTTCAACTCAAACTGCACTATTAGGAAATAGCAAGTTTATACTATTATTACAGTTTCCGTATAATTTGTTAGAAGTAACCAGCAATTGCAAAATGTTTAATAATGTTTATACAAAAAATAACACAAAATAAATTAGTACTCCTATACCCCCAATGGGTAAAAAAGTATTAAGATTTTTAGAAACACTCGGATCCTGCAGTGGAAATACACAGTACCTCTGCATCATGGACACTAATAAAATTGTTTTTGTCCATTCCTGCAGGATTATTATAAGGGCATATGTGAGTAAAATGCCTACCACCAGAAACAAGGTAAAACACAGGAGTACAAATCCTCACCTCCTTTTGGGTAATCGTGGACTTTTGTCATCTTTTCTTCTTCTTCCTCTCCTATAATAATAAAAAAAAAGTCCACATATTCTGGATTGAAGTTTATTGAGTGAAGGACAGCTGAAGACATATATACTCAAGACCAAAGAACAAGTAGCAGAATACATAAAGTCACTAACATATCTGGCAAACCAAACCAAGATTTCACTCGCAAGTAATTTTACTTTCCAAAAAGTCTGCATCAGAAGTTAAAAATATACTGTTCATAAACTATACAATACTATAGAAGATTTGGATAAACCTCAAGGTTACTATTTGAAGAGTTGTTTCAGTGAAAAGTATACCACTTAAATATTAATTTAAAGAGTAGAATAAAAGAGTCTATTATCTAAAAAACCCTAAAAATAAAACTATAGTCTCCTTGCACTAAACCAGAAAGCCTAAACACCCAAAAATCTTATTATTGCAACGTGAAATGGTTGCTAGATAAGAAAGGTTTTACCTGATCAAGGTTATTACATCATTTGCCATACTTTTTTCTTGCTATTCTACTCCTTCTGCATCCCTATAACTTACTGCCTTGCCTATTCATTTGTATGTCTTTAAGTACCACCTCTGAATTACACTTTTCAAGCTTTTTTTGAGAAGAGTCTCTGCAATACAATTGTTAGCTGCTCAAGGCAGGAATACAGGGTGGGGCAAAAACAGGTTTATAGTTGTAAGTACAGGAAAGTTTATTACTGTATTAGAGGCCTGGTGCATGGATTCATGAACCGGTGGGGTCCCTCGGCCTGGCTATGCCTCTTGCAATCTGCGACCCCTTGGGGGATGTCGGAGAGCCAGTTTCAGCCCGATCCCCACAGGCCAGGCTGAGGGACCCCACTAGTGCACAAATCCATGCACTGGGCCTCTAATATGCATATAAGATCTTTGGTTAATCTCCTCTCACCCCCCTTCCCTTTGAGAGTCATCGTCTATTCCATGTTTCCATGCCGGTGGTTTCCGCTCCTGTGTTGAGCATCTTCCCCCTGGTGATCAGTGTGTATCACGATACCAGGCGGATGGTCACTTAGGCTTTTATATATATTAGGGCAGTGGTTGGCAAACTCATTAGTCAACAGAGCCAAATATCAACAGTACAACGACTGAAATTTCTTTTGAGAGCCAAATTTTTTAAACTTAAACTTCTTCTAATGCCACTTCTTTAAAATGGACTCGACCAGGCCATGGTATTTTGTGGAAAAGCCACACACAAGGGGCCGAAGAGCCGCATGTGGCTTGCGAGTGCAGTTTGCTGACCACTGTACTAGGGGCCCAGTGCATGAAGATTCATGCATGGCGGGTGGGTCCCTCAGCCCAACCTGCACCCTCTCCAATCTGGGATCCCTCAGGGGAGCCCTCTCCAATCCGGGAGTTTCTGTTTGTCTTTGCAATCATATGAGTGAATTGTCTGAGACCTGAACCCAGTTTGGTTTGTTGCTCACAGAGTAATAGAGGCTTTTTTTTTTCTTTGCTTCATTGGTGGAGATTTCCTGGAAGTTTTAGGATATCTTCCCTTTAAGTTTCCTAGACACTCTGATTTTACGTATGTCTCTCACCTTTGCTTTCCCTCCATCCCCTACCACAACAGTAACTTGCTCCAGGCTCACTTTGCTCTAGTGTCTAGGAGATCTGTCTGCCACCAGAACTACGAATCCCAGCATTCCTGGTGCTCCCCGCATGCTTGGTTTTCCCTTCCTGCTCTGTCTCCATCCCACAGCCTCCTGCTCTGCCAAGTCCTCCTAGCCACTAGCTCTCCCTCTCTGCCCTCCGTCTGGTGGCTTGAGAAGCCAAGTTCCCCAAGCCACTCCACTCTCTGTCAGCTCTCCTACTCTGCTCTCCACCAGGTGCCTGTGTATGCAAATTAACCTTCCATCTTTGCCGGGTTAATTTGCATACTCACTCCTGATTGGCTGGTGAGCATAATGTAGGTACAGTCAATTTACATGTTTCTCTTTTAGAGGCCTGGTGCACAAAATTTGTGCATGGGGGTTGGGGTGGGGGTCTCACCCTCTCCAATCTGGGACCCCTCAGTTTGGACATCTGGAAGTCGGCAATCTGTGACCGCTGGCCTGATCTCCCCTAACCGCCTCTACCTCCTGGCCTGGTCACCCCTAACTGCCTCTGCCTCAACCCCTGCCACCATGGCTTTGTCCAGAAGGATGTCCAGTCTAATTAGCATATTATCCTTTTATTAGTATAGATTATTATTTATTTTATTATTTTCCATAAGACCTACAAACCTACCTTTACCCCACCCTATTTGTATATGTCAGCATCTCCCTTCACACTCCCACCTTTTTCCCACTAGTGCTTTCAAAATGTTGTTTCCATTTTTAGTAGTAATTGCTCACTCACTTCCTAGGAGGTTCCTCATCTTCCCTAATTTCATTCTCTTCTTCTTTCACCTCTACCTCTACTTCCACTTTAATTTCTTTCTTCTCTTTCTCCTCTTTCACTTTTCCTGATTTTCTCCGTGGCTTTGGGGTTTCCCTGAAAGCACAAATACATTTCAACATTGGTATCCAGCAAAGTATCCTTTCAAGGAAAACTTGATAACAAGGTAAAGCCTGGGGTTATCATGGATTTATTATAAAATGATGATCCTTAGCTCATGAAATGTGATTTCCAGCTAACCATTCCTCATATGCACAGTAATGACAAATATTTCAAGTTTATTGGGATGACCTCCACCCAAGGCTAATGATGCCCTAAAATGAAATCTCACTATAGTTACAAAGAGAAACAAGATAAAAGCAGAAATTCCAAGTATTCAGGCAATTCATAACTTGTTACAATAAAACATGCAGACATCATAATAATATGGATATGATCAAAGTAAAGTTCTACAATGGAAGAAAGGGTTGTAAGTGGGGCAATATGAATGTTAGATTTGCAAAATAAGTGCATGCATAATTAATTATCCATTTAAAATTAAGTCTAGCCCTAGCTGGTTTGGCTCAGTGGATAGAGTGTCAGCCTGTGGACTGAAGGGTCCCAGGTTTGATTCCAGTCAAGGGCACATCGATTGTGGGCTCGATCTCCAGTAGGGGGCATGCAGGAGGCAGCCAATCAATAATTATCTCTCATCATTGATGTTTCTATTTCTCTTTCCCTCTCCCTTCCTCTCTGAAATCAATAAAAATATTTTATAAATAAATAAATAAATAAAATTAAGTCTATACCCATTAGTTTGGCAACAAGCCAAAGCAAAAACATACAACAGTGCTTTCCAAACTTATTTTTCATTGACATGTCTGGAATAAAATGAGACATACCTTTCTAAGTGGGGTTTATAGGTCTCATCTCTTGGGTCATCCTTGAATGGTATTTCCTCTTCACTGATTAACATCTCTTCTTCCTCCTCCTCCTCCTCACTACTAAAAAGAAGCAAATAAGATTAGAAATTCTAACTGTAAAGATAGAATCTGGAGGGATTTTCTAATTTAGTATATGTTATTAAGTAATTTTTTTTGGAGGTAGCCAAAGATTCACAGTAAGTTATCTAGAATTTTTATCCTTATGATCTAGTTGAACTGCATCTAGCTGCTCTATCCTGAAGAAAAAATGTAACTAAAAATGCTAGATATGCTATCACTTTATTAAAGGCAAGGTGATGACTATTCAATGGTGTGATGGGCTAAAATCCAATGGACTTTATAATACTATGTTTAGTAATCTGTTGTATCAAAAAAGACCTATCAACAGACAAAAAAAAATTAATAAAAATCATGTGATTCACCACCAAAGATATTGATAACATTTTAAAACCCTGGTCTAAACAACCTCATTTCATATTAGTGCCAAGCATGGACTAAACCAGAACACAGAAGATGCCTGAGATAATGATTTCTGAACTACATAGCTACAGTTTATATGGTCATGGCTCTATAATCAGAACAAAGTGGGCCCTGGCAGGTGTTGCTCATTGGTTAGAGCCCTGGCCTAAGGGTCTCAGGTTCAATTCCCGGTCAAGGGTTCAATTTCCAGCCCTGGTTGGGGTATGTGCAAGAGGCAAACAATTAATGTGTCTCTCTTACATCGCTCTTTCTCCTCTCTTTGTCTCCCACTCCCCTCCATTTTCTCTTAAAATCAATGGGGGAAAAAAATCCTCTGGTGAGGATTAAAAAATAACAATAAAGTGGGATTCAAACTAAATACCAAAATTTCTGAAGTTACTTTCTTTGTTATAGCTCAAAATTCAAATAGAAAACAACTTTAAGAATTTAATGTGATTGTGTTCTATGTTCCCAAGAAATGAAATATGAAATGTTTCTTACCTGATGCCACCTGGAGATTGATGTTCTGCAACTTCTGGAAAAATAAAGCCAAAACAAAACATTACCTATGTAGTTTTCTCCCTGCAGCTAAGAGACCAAATTACTGCTTCAGGTAATCACGCAAAAGGAGAATATCTACAAATTGTCAAAAAAAAGAACCCTCCCTCTATCACCACACCTACCCCTGAAAGTTAAGCTGTTTTAGTAAATGTTTAGCATTACATTTAAAAGCAACAATGTTTCTTACATAACCGTTATATGCTTGCCCCATACCATAATCAAGCTGATCTGTATTTGGTTCTGACTTGCAGATGAGCTGCAATGAACCAGTCTTGGACCTAGAGCTTCGGGTGTTTTCTGTGTCACGATGCCGAGAGATAGATGTCCTGCTGCTACTGCGCCAACCCCGGCTAGGCCTAGTTGTAGCAATGGAAACTTCCTGAGGGAGGGTAGAATCGTCTTCTTCCTTTTTCTCTTCCTTGGGATCTAAATGAAAACATATCATTCTTTTTAAGTTGATAGTTAAACCAAAAACTGTACTTGTATATCTACTATTGTAAATTCAATCAAGAAGGTAAACTTTAAAAATATATATACATATTTTTATTGATTTCAAAGAGGAAGGGAGAGGGAGAGATAGAAACATCAGTGATGAGTGAGAATCATTGGCTGTTTCCTGCTAGAGATTGAACTCACAACCTGGGTACATGCCCTTGACTGGAATCAAACCCGGGATCGAGCTGATGCTTTATCCACTGAGCCAAACCAGCTATTACAGTAAGCATTTTTTTTTTTTTAGAGAAGAAAAAAACACACACAAAATCCTTCAGCTTTGTAAAAAAAAATAGAAACAACAAAATGAGAGAAAAATCAGATAAAACTTATCTTACTATCATCTCTTTAAAGAAAAAACTTATTTTATACTTCTTTATCTACTAAAAAGTATGCTTAGAGGAGTATGTAAAATATACTCAAGTAATTTAATTCATGGAATTCTAACTTTTAGATCCAAGACAACAGAACCTAAATTAAGTGAGTGAGGGATGACTGAAAAAGTACAGAGGCATTAGAAAGAAAGAATCATAGATCTAGATGTTTTAACAACAAAGAAATTCCATAACAGGAATGCTTCCCTTGATTCTTATTACCCTATACTTTTCCCATACTTTAAAGGAGAATAGGTGAGGTAGGGTCACCCCAAGCTGCACAATCTACACTAATAAAAGACAAACATTTTGCAAATTGACTGTAACTCCACTACACCCACAAGCCACGCGCACCAGCCAATCAAGAGCGAGTATGCAAATTAACCCAACCAAAATGGCTGCGGCCATGGAGTGAGCCAAGCTTCCTGCACATGCTGGCTGGCCTTGGCCTCCGCTCAAAGCTACAAAGTTTCAATTATATAAGATAAATAAATCCCAACAAAAATGGCAGCAGCCATGAAGCTGGAGAGAGCAGGAGGCTTGGGTTGCCCCCAGCAATGGAGTAAGCCAAGCTTCCCGCCTGCCCTGGCTGGCCCTGGCCTCCACTCAAGGCTACAAAGTTTTAATTATAGAAGATATTTAAATCCCAACAAAAATGGCTGCAGCCACGGAGCGAACAGGAGGCTTGGGTGTCCCCGGCGATGGAGGAAGACTAGCTTCCTGGTCGCCCCAGGCCTCTGCTCAAGGCTACAGAGTTTCAATTATAGAAGATAAACCCCAACAAAAAATGGCTACGGCCATGGAGCAAGCAGGAGACTTGCATTTCCCCAGTGATGGAAGAAGCCAAATTCCTGGCCTGCTCTGGCCTCCACTCAAGGCTACAAAGTTTCAATTATAGAAGGTAAGTAAATCCCAGATACCAGGGCTTCCACTTGGGTTGCGGGAAGGGGGGGAGGGAGGGTTTGTGGGGCCGGCCTGCAAACCACGTAGGCCCCTCGCCCAGGCCACCCCACACCCCATGGGAACCCCCACCCTGATCCGGGACACCCTTCAGGGCAAACCAGCTGGACCCCACCCATGCACCAGACTCTATCCTATCTAATAAAAGTAATATGCAAACTGACCACCACTCCAACACACAAGATGGCTGCCCCATGTGGTCAAAGATGGGTGCCCCCATGTGGACACAAGATGGCCACCACAAGATGGCCAGCAGGGGAGGGGCAGTTGGGGGCGACCAGGCCTGCAAGGGAGGGCAGTTGTGGATGATCAGGCCAGCAGGGGAGGGCAGTTGGGAGGGGCGAAGCCTGCAAGGGAGGCCAGTTAGGGATGACCAGGCCGGGAGAGGAGGCAAGTTGGGGGCGACCAGGCCTGCAGGGAAGGGCACTTGGGGGGGGACCCAGGCCTGCAGGGAAGGGCAGTTGGGGGGGGGACCCAGGCCTGCAGGGGAGAGCAGTTGGGGGGGGGGGACCAGGCCTGCAAGGGAGGGCAGTTAGTTGGGAGGGGACCAGGCCTGCAGGGGAGGGCAGTTAGGGGCAATCGGGCCAGCAGGGGAGCAGTTAGGCATCAATCAGGCTGGAAGGGGAGTGGTTGGGGGGTGATCAGGCTGGCAGGCCGAAGTGGTTAGGGGCAATCAGGAAGGCAGGCAGGTGAGCAGTTGGGAGCCCCAGTCCTAGATTGAGGGACACCCTCCCTCCCCCGTGCACAAATTTTGTGCACCGGGCCTCTAGTATGCAATAAAAATTTTGCATTAGAAATTGGCTTTCAAACTTAAGAGTAGTTTGTTGTTTCTATATAAGTTAGTATATTAAAAGTGAGCCTGTTTCGACTATGGAAGATTCCTTTAATAATCTCAAAATAGAAAAGGCCTTTCTAAGAATAGCACAAAATTTCATGTCTTAAGACTAATACAACTGACTACATAAACATAAAATATGGTTTTCAAACATACAACAATAGGAAAGCTCAATCTACTCATAACAATAGAAACTCAAATGAAAATGATAGTGTGACAGACACCACTGTTCCCCTATCATGCTGGCGATGATCCAAATGCTTGACCAGACACTGAGTATTAGGCAAAGCTGTAGGAAAAAAGGCATTTGACGATGACATGCACACTGACAAAACCTCTAAGAACAATTTGGCAATATCTATCAAAATTATAAATGCACACACTATTTCATGTTAATTTTAACTATTAGGAATTTATCCTACAAAACTATAATCACACTTATACCAAGGAGGGACTGGTTATATGAATTTTGATATATCTAATCAATGAGCAATTGTATGGAATCAACTCCATGACACTTTATTATGCAAAAACTTCATGTCCATTTAATACCCAATATATGCGTATGTATGTATTACATACATACACATGTAATATATATAAAAAGATAAATTTCTTATAGATAGTAATACTTTTGGAGGACTATACAAGAAATTGACAAATATTAGTCACCTACAGGGAAGGTCCAAAAATACATCCAGCAATTACACTTCTAAGAATCTACCCAAGGAAAATAAACTGACAGGAAGAGGTTCATGGTAGCATCCTATATAATAAAAAGCTAATATGCAAATAGACCAAACAGCAGAACAACTGAACAACTGGTCGCTATGACGTGCGATGACCACCAGGGGGCGTGTGTGGAACATGGCAGGCACTGGCCACAGCGGGATGCTGGAGCAGGTGAGTGGGGGCACCAGGCCAAGGCTGGGCACTGGTCGCTGTCATTGGGGTGAGCCTCTGGAGGTTACTAAAAATTCTTGGCTCCTGTGCAGCGCAGTCCCGCCTGGTGCTCACACCTGCTGCCAGAACCAGCTCCACTTGCACCCACTGCTGGTGCCAGAGCCGCCACTCGCACCCACTGCCAGTGCTAGCCCCAATGGCACCCGCTGCTGGTGCCCGGCGCTGGTCCTGATCACTCGGTGCCATCAGTGGGTGCAAGTGGCAGGTGCCAGCCCTGATGGCCCCTGAGGGCTTCTCCACCTCCCCCTGCACCTGAGGAGTGATTTGGCAGCAGCCGCAGCTTGCACTCGCTGACAGTGCCAACCCCACTCACACCCGCTGCTGGTGCCAGCCCCAATCGCCCCGTGCTGTCAGCAGGTGCGAGCAGGGTGGCGCCATCAGCACATGGAGCAGTGGCAACAGGAGTGGGGCTGACGGCAAACAGAGGACTGGGGGCTGCGGTAGGAGGGACCGGGCAGGAGCACAGAGGATGGGCCGAGACCCACCCCTGTGCCTACCACAGCCATGTCATGGCCCACACACAGTTCCTTTCAAGGTGCATGAATTCATGCACTGGGCCCCCAGTGTTTATATAACTAAAGAGTGAAAACAACCTAATCCTCCATCAACAAGAAAGTGTTTAAATAAACCACGCTATATTAATAAGATATTATATAGAGAAATCTGTAAAAAAAAATGACATGAAATTATTGGCAAAAACATTGTTAAATGGAAAACTAAGACACAAATCCACCTACCTAGCTAGCTAACATTAAAAAAAAACAACTAAGTTCTAATGCATGCTAAAATATGAATAATTCTTGAAAATAAGAACCAAGTTTCTTCTGTATGGTACTTCAAAGGCAATTACTAGTTGTTTCTCATAATAGCAGCTGATCTGAGGCGGCTTCCTAATTTATAAGTAATAAAAAAAAGAGAAAAGCCACAGCAGCCTAGGTGAAGGAAGACATCAGATAAGCCAATGCCTGAACATGCAGGCACAATAAATACAACCATGTTCTTGAAAGAGGAAGAAGGGACAAAATAAGAATGGCTAATAGTGTGAATTGAGACAAAAAGATGTTAATTAGTACTTACTACTGGTAGGTAATGTTTCTCTTCTTTCTTCTAGGTAGCAAAAGATGAAATGTAAGAGTGATTTATGTTCATCCTACAGCAACAGATTCTTTCAAAGCAATCTAACTCATTAAATTCCAAAAGATGATAGCCACTTCATCATGATAAAATACTTGAAGTTAGAAAAATCATCCTAATATGAACTGGTCCTCCTTCAAGTTGCCCTATTTTTCTAACTGAAGCTTAGAGTAATGGAATGGTTTCTTCAAGATTACAAAGCTAACATATAGACTATTGGGTGAAACAGGGAGTGGTTGGTTGATAGGCTAGGAAGAAGTTGGAATAAAGGTCTTCTCATCTCTAAATATTTACATTTCCTATGAGAAATGAACAAATAAATACTGGTTAAGTGCTTGGTAGTATATATATTTTTCATCTTTCTAAATTTAGTCTTCATAACCCTGACAAGTAATGTTATTATCTTACCTTTATAGTTGAAGAAAGCAAATAGTAACTGACTTCTCTAGACTCACACATAAAATTATAGACCTGAGATTTGAACCCAGGTGTATTTAAGTCCAAAGTCTCTATTTTTTTTAATATAATACACCTAACCATATAAAAGAGGGCTAGGGCTTCATTCAGATTTGGCTCGTTTTCACCCAACCTTAAGTTCAAGTGCCAAGAGAGGGCCTCCTTTACGCAATATACTGGCCTAATGGCCTAAAAGATCACAAGAATTACTATATAAAAGTGAATTTCAATCTAAAACTGTATGCACTATTTTTGTTATGTTGCAAAACAGAACGGGAAGTAAAAATTTTTTCATTAAAACCCAGCAAAAGAGCTGAGATTTTTTTGTACATTCCAATCTGATTTATTTTTTTTTTAATGTTTTTATTGATTTTTAGAGAGAGAGGGAGAGGAATAGAGAGATGGAAACATCAATGAGAAGCACCATCCACTGGCTACCTCCTGCATGCTCCTACTGGGGATTGAGTCCGAAACCCATGCATGTGTCTTGAGCAGGAATCGAACTGGTGACCTCTTGGTTTATAATTCAACCCTCAACCACTGAGCCACACAAGCTGGGCAGGTTTATTCATTTTTAAGTCAACAAGACTGTTTGTGACATATGTGTGTTAATACTTAGATTTTTTCTTTTTTGTTATAGTAACTGTCTTCACTGTTTACTGCATCTATGTTTTAATTTCCAGCAGACAACAGCTACAGGAACACTAAAAGGATAAAAATATTAATGACCATTACCAAAATTTCTATAGATAAATTGGAAGCACAAACTAGTGCCAGTTATTTTCAAAGTACAGGCATTTAGGTAAATACATTGTCTCTTCAACACATTAACAGACTGCTTAAACATAGGTTTGAGAAAGTGAAAGGATGCTTTTTCTTTGAAACTGCCAATCTGAAAACATGTTATTAACTGAATGGTTTCTATAGCTAACAATTAGCTCAAAATTTAACATTTATGTTTGAATAAATATGGTTGGACTCTTGAGTAGATGGGTGGGTGACATAGTAGGAGAAAGTAGGCATGTAATTGTCATGAGATGGAAAATGAAAATAAGACCAACATGACTGGAGCAGAGAGAACATGTTGCTGAAGAAGTAGGAAAAATTCTAATAAAAAAGGTAGCCACAGAAAGCAAGCCAGGGAAGAGTTTAAGTACAAAAGCAGGATCATATTTGGTTTTAATGTTCACACTGGTTGCAGGTGAGAGAATGACTTAGGTAGGTAAGAGGAGATTCATGGAGACTTGCTAAAAGTCTGCTGTAATAGGCTAGGCAATGAATAATCCCATATAATAAAACCCTAATGTGCAAATTGACCGAACAGTGAAATAACTGGCCAGTATGACATGCACTGACCACCAGGGGGCAGATGCTCAATGCAGGAGCTGCCCCCTGATGGTCAGTGCGCTCCCACGGGGCGGGGGGTGGGGGTGGCGCAGAGCATTGCTCAGCCAGAAGCTGGGCTTACAGCTGGCAAGCACAGGAGCAGTGGCGGGAGCCTTGCTGGCTTAGGCCCGCTCCCCCTAAGCCAGCAGGCGGACATCCCCTAAGGGGTCCTAGACTGTGAGAGGGCGCAGGCCCGGCTGAGGGACCCCCCACCCCCTGTGTGCACAAATTTCGTGCACCAGGCCGCTAGTAGCTTGATAAAGAATAATAGCATGGGAGATGGAAAGATTTGGAAATGTGTCAAATACTAAGGAGACAAACCAGACAAAGACTTAATAAAGGAACAGAAGGGGATAGAAAGGTGAATGAATTTAATTGGTTTCTAGATTTATGACCTAAACAAAAGGATGAATGGTGGAAGCATTCACAGAAAAAGACAGGTGTTTTTGTTGTTTTGAGGAAATACTAGAATATGTTTCATTTTGGACATGTAAGTTAGAGGTGTCTGCTGAGTAAAATTGTGCATACACAGACCTTCCAATCAGCATTTTAGTACTTTACTCTAAAAAAAAAAAAAAAAAAATCAAAAGAAAGTTAGAGAGCACCTGGACCTTGAGGAAAATCTCTAATCAGAGGTTAAATAAACAAACAGGAAAAACAACTTAAGAACTGGGCAATTCAGGGAACAGAAAAACATTTTTACATATCCTAGAATGGGAGGCGAGTACACCATTAGATAAAGACAATATACTACATGTTTGGGCAAAACTAGGCTTATAGGTGTGAATCCCTGAAAGTTTATTCTTGTATTATTATTTACTAGAGGCCCAGTGCACAAAATTTGTACACAGGTGGGGTTTAATGTCCCAGGTCACCCCTAACTGCCTTCCCCTGCCGGCCTGGTTGCCCCAACTATCCTCCCCTGCAGGCCTGGTCACCCCTAATTGCCCTCCCTTGCCAGCCTGGTCGCTTCCAACTGTCCTCCCCTGCAGGCCTGGTCTCGCCCAACTGCCCTCCCCTGCTGGCCTGGTCACCCCTAACTGATCTCCTCTGCCAGACCAGTCACTCCCAACTGCCCTCCCTTGTCGGCCCAGTCACCCCTAACTGTCCTCCCCTGCGGCCTGGTCATCCCCAACTGCCCTCCCCTGCAGGCCTTGTCTCTCCCAACTGCCCTCCCCTAGAGGCCTGGTTTCTCACAACTGCCCTCCCCTGCCAGCCATCTTGTGTCCACATGAGGGTGGCCATCTTGTGTTGGAGTGATGGTTAACTTGCATATCAACTCTTTATTATATAGGATTTATATAATATAGGATTATTGTACTAGTGGCCCAGTGCATGAAATCTGTGCACGGGGGGTCCCTCAGCCCAGCCTGTGCCCTCTCCAATCAGGGACCCATTGGGGGATGTCAAACTGCCAGTTTACAGGGATCAGGCCTAAACCGGAAGTAGGACATCCCTCTCGCAATCTGGGACCGCTGGCTCCTAACCCCTCGCCTGCCTGCCTGCCTGATCGCCCCAACCCCTCTGCCTGACTGCCTGATTGCCCCTAACCTGTCTGCCTGCCTGATCTCGCCCCCAACGGCCCTCCCCTGCCAGCCTGATCTTGCCCCTAAGTGCTCTACCCTGCCAGCCTGATCTCCCCTAACTGCTTCTGTCTGCCTGATCTTGCCCCCAACTGCCCTCCCCTGCTGGCCTGATCTCACCTCCAACTGCCCTCCCCTGATGGCCTGATCTCGCTCCCAACTGCCCTCTGTGCCTCGGCCCCCATTGCCATGGCTTTGTCTGGAAGGAAGTCGAATGTCTGGAAAATGGCCGGTCGACCCAGTCTAATTAGCATTATTACCCTTTTATTAGTATAGATTATATAGGATAGGACTGCTTAAATGGGGAGGAAAAGCCTTTTTCAGCAGGAGATGCTCTTGGCAGACAAAAATATATAATTGCTATATCTGGACTGAAGGCCAGCCTTATGCACTATACTGCCAAACCAGTCATTAAAACATTGAATCGCTTTCTTAGACCTTACACCAAACAGCTGTTGCTCTTAAAACCCCTCCTCAGCCCCCACCTTAGGTCTGTCTTCACAGTTCACCCAGATTAGGTTCTGATTGGTCGGTTTCTATGCCAGTCAGCGTCAGAAGCTCCGCCTCCTAGGCAGCCATTGGCTAGGTTATAATGTGCAGGTATTGGGCCAAACACCAGTCTAGATGTTGCTTTGAATATATTTTTTAGATGTGATTAACATTTAAATCAGTAGACTGAATAAATTATCTTCCATAATGTAGATGGGACCAAGAGCAAAAAAAGGGATTTGGCCTCAAGAATTCAACTAGAAATCCTGAGCTTCCAGTCCTGTGGCTTTTAGACTTAAGACTACAACACCAGCTCTTACCTCACCTTCATGTGAGCTAATTCCTTAAAATAAATCTCTGTCTCTCTCTATACACACATATACACTGAGAGGCCAGATTATTATGATCTCTGAAAGCATAATAATCTGGCCACTCAGTGTATATATCCCATTGGTTGTTTCTCTGAAGAACCCTAAAACAGTCTGATACTTAAAGTGATTCCAGAGGAAGAGAATCTTAAGGGATTCTGAATAGTTTCTGTGAGCTGATTACATTTAAAGGCACTAACGACTAATATTTCCAGTAATAAAGTGTGCACTAAAAGTCCATTTTCTGATGTGACAACAGAAATAGGCAAAAATATCAACAATGGATACTCTCTCAAGTATATTTATAATAAGAGGCCAAGTTCTGGTGATCATGTATTTGATACCTTAGAACATTTCAAACTAACAAGTATAGTGAGATTGGCTGGTTACTTCTAAATTGTGATGGATAAAATGGGGAAAGGTGAAGATGTGCTCAGGTGATTCAAATTCCCAGTTCAAGTACTACGTAAGTGATCTGAATGAAATCCTTATCTCCTATAGCTGCAGAGGTGAGGTTGCTGAAAACCAAATCCAGAATCTCACACCAAGGCAATCTTGTCTATAGCTACTGCTGCCTATAGCCTAATGAGCTAAAGGCAGAGACCAACACTGAGTTCCCTGATATGGCCCCATTCCTGGTGACAGGCAGGCTCATTACATTGGACCACTTCTATCATCAAAGTGGCAGTGTTTTGTTCATATTGTATTAGACACTCACTCTGGATATGTATTTGCCTCCCCTACACACAATACTTCTGCCAAAAATACCTTATCCACAGTCATGGTATTCCACAAAGCACTTCTAATCAAGGAAATGACTTCACAGCAAATGAAACACAGCAATGGGCCCATGTTTATGGAATTCACTAGTCTTACCATGTTCCCCACCATCCTAAAGAAGCTAACCTGAGAGAATAGTGGGATGGCAATAACAAAAATTGGTGAAAATTACAAAGAAAACAGAAACCCTCATTTATAGATGATGCGACGTAAGTGTCACAGCCACTATGGAAATGTTTGCAGTTTTTTAAAGTTAAACATACATTTACCATAAAATTAAGCAATTTCACTATTAGATATCTACCCTAAAGAAATAAAACCATTTGTCTGCTCAAAAACTTTTCCATAAATATTCAAAGCATTATTATTCATGACAGCTAAAAAGTGGACAACTGATGAATAAATAAATCAAGTGGATTATCTACATATTATGAAAGCCTAATATGCAAATTGTCCCCTTAGGAGTTCAACTGGGAGTCCAGTCGCTCGCTGTGACATGCGCTAACCACAAGGGGGCAGCGCAGAATGAAGGAAGGCCGGCCAACCAGCCATGTCCCCTCCCCTGGCCAGGCTGGCGAGACCCCACCCATGCACGAATTCATGCACCGAATCTCTAATACACACACGCGCGCGCGCACACACACACACACACACACACACACACACACACACACACACACACTGAGTGTCCAGATTATTATGCGTTCAGAGATCATAATAATCTGGCCACTCAGTGTATATCCCATTGGTTGTTTCTCTGAAGAACCCTAAAACAGTCTGATACTTAAAGTGATTCCCAGCAGCCAGGGAAGGAAGACTCCAGCCGGCAGCCAGAAGGCCCTGATCAGCCCTGATGGCCGGCCAGGGGTAGGGACCCTACCCATGCACAATTTCCATGCACCGGGTCTCTAGTATAATAAAGGAGTATTATACAAAGGAATGAAAATACCAATACATGCTACAACATGGATTAACCTCAAAAACATTATGCTAAGTAAGAGAGACACAAAAACAATAAACATATTTATAAAATGTCTAGAAAAGGCAAATTTATATACAGAACTTCATTTTTGAAATGGGCAAATTTTATAGTACATAAATTAAGCCTCAATAAAGTTGCATTAATAAAATATGCATTGCAGCACCAGTCATAAAGGCCAATAATTATGACTCCCCATAAAGCTACCCAAATGACCATAAACAGTAAGATGGATAAATAGCTATATATTCCTACAGAGGACTGTTACATAATGGTGAGCAAAGAACCCTGTACCAAAGAGCATATACTGTATTATTTCATTTACATAAAATTCAAAAATGGCAAAACTAAATTTTGCTACCAAAAGTCAAAATGTTTAGCCTTGAGGGTGGTCAATCATGTCCTGCTTCTTGAGCCCTGTGAACATTCACAAAGCTATACATTTATGCTAAGTTGTGCTTTTGTATATCACCTGTAATCCCAGAAAAAAAATACTGAAATATCAAATGAATGGTTACTAATAAATAAATTATGGTATACACATGTGCAGTAGTCATGCTTGGATGCCCACAAAGTATCCATTCACCTCTTCTTCTTTCCTTAAGGAATCAATCCCACTCTTAGAAAGAGGGTGGAATTCCCAATTAGTGTAAACTAATAGTTTTCAATGTGTAGTTTGTATACTCCAGAGGTTCCCCAAGAACTTTTCATATTTTCTCCACAGAAAAAACCCTATTGGAATTTTTATTAAATTGCATTTATAGATTAACTAGAAGCCCGATGCATGAAAGTCCTTTGAGGAGGGGGGGCTCCTCCAGCCTGGCTTGCACCCTCTCGCAATCCGGGACTCCTTACTCCTAACTGCCTGTCTGCTCACTCCTTACCACTTCTCTTGCTGCTCCTTAGCACTGCTGCGGAGGCGAGAGAGGCTCCTGCCACCACCGCTATGCTCACCAGTGGTGAGCCCAGCTTCTGGCTGAGCAGTGCTCCCGCTGTGGGAGTGCAGTGACTATCAGGGGGCAGCTCCTGCGTTGAGCATCTGCCCCCTGGTGGTCAGTGTGCATCATAGCGACTGGTCATTCTGGTCGTTCTGCCATATGGTCGCTGGGCTTTTATATATATAGAAGATAGATATGGGGAGAAATGATATATTTTTTAAATTTAAAAAATTTTTCTTAAAAAATTTTTATATATCTGTATTATATATCTAAAACTAATATAACCAATATAAGATTGTATATCAACGTACAATTTTATATTGGTTATATTAGTTTTAGATATATAATACAGTGATTCAACATTTTTATACCTTACAATGTAATCACCAATCCTAATAATCATCTGTCATGTGTAAGCATCACACTATTAGCTATATTACCCTTCCCCTTTTTACCCACCCCCCAACCCAAGTCACAATAAAGAAAACAAGAGTTTAGAAATTATCATAGTGGTAAAATTACAAACAGAAACAGCCAATAAGAAGTTATAATACAAATTGGGCATTTAACTAGGATCAAAGAAGCAAGGCAGGTTTAGTGAAGTAGGCAGGCAGAAGACTAAACCATAGTCACCTATAAGGGAATTAACTGCACTGAAGCTAAAGGGGTCCTTGCCAGATGTAATTAAATCAATCTGGCTAGTTTTAATTCAGAGGAGCTTCATCCTCCTTGGACTTAAAAAAGGTCAGGGAGTATTATATTAGAACTAACTTTGTCAGAGGTTCTGGTCTACTCAAGACCATCTCAGTGTGAGAATAACATTAGGTCCTCATGCAGAGATGGATGTCTCTTAGGAATTTTAGATTCTTATCAACTGAATATAGGTTTCCCCACTCAAGACCTTAGATTTCTTCTGCTTCAATTTTCTTCTACCAGGGCATTCTGATACAACTCTCCAGTAGTTCTGAGATGGAAAGGGATTTCAATATAAAGAAACTACTATATAACAAAATAAACTTATAGCTGTGTCAGAGAATGTACATATATAAAAAGGGCAGCTATCGTAACAAAACAGCCATAATGACCTAACAACTGGTTGCTATGACGCCCACTGTGGCCAGCAAACCAGCCCAATCAGGGGGTGAGGCCGGCGGCCAACTTCGCGGCCCCTCCCCCCTACTGGCCTCCTCACCCCCGATCAGACTCTCCCACCCTGATCAAGAGCAGGGCCTGCTGGCCAAATGCACCCTCCCTTCCCCACTGCCAGCCTCGCCCCCGATCAGCCCACCCCACCACGATAGGCCCACAGCCTCTCTCCCTGGTCACCCCACCCCTGATCACACCCCCTACCCCAATAGGGCATGGGGCTGGGCAGCCACCAACCTCCTGTAGCCCCTTCCCCCCCAGCCACAATCCCAATTGGCCCCACAGCTCCTCCCACTGGCCAGCACCGCCCCTGATGGCAAACCCATCTCAAAAGGGGGCGGGGCTGGCCAACCAACCTCCTGAAGCCCCTCCCCCCTAGGCCCCACCCAAGATCACCCGCCCATCACAATCAGGGACAGGGCCAGCCAGCCAACCACCTATGACCCCTCCCCCAGGCCACTGGCACCTGATCAGCACCTCCCACCCACCTCATTTGGGGGCGGGGCCGGCCGACCTACCATCCACAGCCCCTCCCCATGGCTGGCCATGCCCCCAATCAGCCCCCCAACCCCAATCGGGGGCAGGGCCTGCCAACCAATTGCCCGCAGCCCCTTCCCCCAGCCAACCTGGCCCTGATCAAGGGCCCTGATCGAGCCCTGATCCGGGTGGGCCAGCCAACCTCCCGCCATCTCCTCCTCCCGACAGGCCCAGCCCTTATCCGCCCTGATTGTGGCCGGGCCGGCAGGATCCCATCTGTGCACAAATTCATGCACTGGGCCTCTAGTCTATATATATAAAACCCTAATATGCAAATAGACCAAACAGAAGAACAATGAAATAACTGATCACTATGACGTGTGCTGACCAACTGGGGGCGAGCGCAGAACATGGCAGGCGTGGGCAGCAGGCAGTAGAGTGGGGAACATGGTTGGCATCAGCCATGGCAGGATGGTGGAGCAGGGATGACCAACCATGGTGAGGTACTGGTCGCTGTCACTGGGGCGAGCATCTGGTGGTTACTGAAAATTCTTTGCTCCTGCGCACTGCGGTCCCGCAGGGCGCTTGCATCCACTGCCAGCACCACCCTGCTTGTACCTAGCGCCGGTCCCAATCACTCAGCACCATCAGTGGGTGTGAGCGACAACTGTTGGCCCCGATCGCCCCTAAGGGCTTCTCCACTTCCCCCTGCTCCTAAGGGGCGATCGGGACAACATCCACCACTCCCACCCTCTGATGGCGCCAACCCCCGCTCACACCTGCTGCTGGTGCGGGCCCCAATCGCTCCACACTGTTAGCGGATGTGAGCAGGGCCGGCGCTATCAGCGCAAGGGAGTGGTGGTGGCAGGGGCTGCCAGAAGACAGAGGACCAGGGGCCACGGTGGAAGGGGCTGAGCAGGGCGCAGAGGATGGGCCGAGACCCACCCCTGTGCCCACCACAGCCTCGCAGCCCACAGTTCCTTTTAAGGTGCACGAATTCGTGCACTGGGCCCCTAGTGTTCTTATAATGTAACTAGAGGCCTGGTGCGCGAAATTCGTGCATGGAGGGGGACCCCTTGGGGGATGAATGACTGCCAGTTTAAGCCCGATCCTGGGACATCCCTCTCACAATCCAGGATCGCTGGCTTCTAACTGCTCATCTGCCTGCCTGCCTGCCTGATCGCCCATAACTGCCCGCCCCCGCCAGCCTGGTCACCCCTAACTGCACCCCTGCCACCGGCCTGGTGGCCCCTCACTGTCCCCTCTGCCAGTCTGGTTGCTCCCAACTGCCCCCCAGCTGGCCTGGTCGCCCCCAACTGCCCCCCCTCCCCCGCAAGCATGGTCCCCCCCAACTGCCACCCCTGCCCGCCTGGTCATCCCACACAGCCTGCTGCTCAGTCATTTGATCGTTCCTCACTAACCCTCCTGCTGGCTTGGTCTCCCCACACAGCCTGCTGTTCGGTCGTTTGGTTGTCCCTCACTAAACCCCTGCCGGCCTGGTTGCCCCACGCAGCCTGATGTTTGGTCATCCACCTGGTTGTTTCGGTCATGACAGCCCCTGGCTTTTTATATATTAGAACTGGCACAGTGTTATCGTTACTTCTTTATAGGTAAGGGACAGAAAGTCTCATTTATATAATGTCCTATAACTGAAATGAGCTGATAATCAAGGCTTTCTAAGCCCGTTTGACAATTCAGATACATCACAAATCAGTTATGTCTGTGCTTCTGAATGTCTGAACCAGGGAAAGGATTTAAAGATATGGGCTATCCTAAGAAGGAATAAGGTGTCCAACAGATCATTCTCAAACTGAGAGAAATAATATGGTTTCTGCCATCTTAAGATAAAGGGCTAGGAAGGAAACAGGGCAAATAAAATGCTTATCTAATGTACTGTCATTCATCTGAGACATAAACATTATTGTAACAGACACTTGAGTTTCTGAAACCTGATCAGACTACTCTGTATTTCTATAATTAGCTCTACTTTTTTTCCCATAAATAATTAGTAAAGTCCATATTGAAATATTAGCCAACCTCAGAAGTATTAAGTCAGGAAAAGTGAATTTTTTTTTAACTAATAAGAAAAAAGCCAACTCTAGAAGAGTATTATTTAATTTGTGCAGGAGAGTTGTTTCAATATTAATAAAACAAAGAGTTGTACCTCTAGAAAATATCACAACCTGTTCAAAGTTTTTAAAAAAACCTCAGCCTTTGGAATGAGTATGAGTTACTTCAGTTAAAATTCAGTAGACTGAACATGAAAATTGTTCTGGAGTAACAGAAAAACTTTTTTTTTTTTAATGTATTTTATTGATTTTTTTATAGAGAGGAAGGGAGAGGAATAGAGAGCTAGAACATCGATGAGAGAGAAACATCAATGAGAGAGAAACATCGATCAGCTGCCTCCTGAACACCCCCTACCGGGGATGTTCCCACAAAAGGTACATGCCCTTGACCAGAATCGAACCTAGGACCCTTCAGTCCACAGGCCGACGCTCTATCCACTGAGCCAAACTGGTCAGGGCCAAAATAACTTTTTGAGAAGTTAAAAGACAAGGAAAGAATTGAGGTGAATTCTAAATATTAAACAGCACAGAAAAAAGTGACTACAACACTCTCCATTTCTTTATTCACTGATCTAGCTGTTGAAAGCTACTGTAATAGGTAAACTAATGATGAAGAGATGGAGATGGGAGTTAAAGAGTATCCATTTCTTCAAAATTTTACAAACTTAACAGCTACTATTTATTGAGTGCTCACTGGATGCTAGGCATTGGAATTATTTGCAATTAAGACAGAACTTGAAATCAAACCCTGAGCTCTAACTCTAGATCCAGAGCATTTAACTGGTGGATTAAAGCGGGATTGATTTCGTGATTGAATAACCCATGACACAGTTTTAATCTCTACACAACTGCACAACTACTATTTAAGTAGTTGCCAATTTCTGGCTTACAACATCTACACAAAGAGCAATTAATTTACCTCCCAACAAGAGTTCAAAATTTCAACCACACTCTCCAAGTTATCCTCAAGGCAATCCAAATTTTTTAGACATATTCTTTAGATACACAAAAAGTACTTTTAGCACTGATAAAAGCAGGACGAGATTTTGTTTTTTGTTGTTGTTTTAGTACGAACTGCACTGATACTTGATTGCCAGCTGTTTCTACATTTCCCCACTTCACAAAATTTCCTAAATGAACACAAGCCCTTCCCTTCTTGGCAGATATACCCTATTTTGCAAGTAACAACAGTAACAAAACCAAAAACTAGCTAGACAAAATAGTCACATAAAAATTTCTACACAAAAATTTGCCTCATACAAAATACTTCTGCCTGGTATACTATGGAAATACTAGCCTCAGAATCTAAAATTCAGAGAAAAAGAAACCTGAGCATTGACATCTAATTATTTACAAAACAGCCATCACTTCAAGTTACTGGGGCCTAACACATTGTCATTCTCTAAAACAGCATAAGATCCAGGTTTTAACTTGATATATATACATACACACACACATATATTTATGTATGTATATCTATACTAATAAAAGGGTAATATACTAATTAGACTGTGAGACATTCCAGGAGACCTTCTGGACATTCTTCTGGACAAAGCCATGGTGGCGTGGCTGAGGTAGAGGCAGTTAGAGGCCAAGAGGAGAGGGCGATCAGGCCGGTGGGAAAGGCTGTTGGGGGTGATAAGGCCGCGGAGGGGGGGGGGGGGGAAGTGGGACAGTTGGGGGCCAGCAGGCCATCAATGGGGGTCAGTTGGGGGTGATCAGACTGGCGGGGGGGACATTTGGGGGCAAGCAAGCTGGCAGGCAGAGTGGTTAGGGGCAATCTGGCAGGTGAGCAGTTAGGAGCCAGCAGTCCCAGATTGCGAGAGGAATGTTCGACTGCCAGTTTAGGCCCGATCCCTGTAAACTGGCAGTAGGACATCCTTCAAGGGGTCCCAGATTGGAGAGGGTGCAGGCTGGGCTGAGGGACATTCCCCCGCCCCCGCTCACGAATTTCGTGCACCAGGTCACCGTTGTGTATATATATTCTTAATAAAGATTTTTCTGTTCATAAATAATGCTTTCAGTATTTGTGTGTGTGTATATATTTTAGGGGCCCGATGCACAAAATTAGAACCAGAGAAGGCCTTCCTTTCCCCGGCTGCCAGCACCAGCTTCCCCCTGGCATCCGGGACCCGGGCTTCTCTCGCAGCCCTAGCTTTGTCCGGAAGGTCATCCAATCTAATTAGCATATTACGCTTTACACACACACACACACACACACACACACTAGAGGCCCAGTGCACGAATTCGTGCACGGGTGGGGTCTGGCTGGCCTGCCCCGATGGGGGGTGGGAGGCAATCAGGGGAGGGGCCGGCTGGGGGTGGTTGGCAGGCCGGCCCCGCCCCCTGGTCAAACACCCGGTCGAGGGGACAATTTGCATATTAGCCTTTTATTATACAGGATATATATATATATATATATATATAGAGAGAGAGAGAGAGAGAGAGAGAGAGAGAGAGAGAGAGAGAGAGAATGAGAGAGAATAGGAATAAATTAACCAGTCACACCTCAGTTATTCCTGTCAGATACAATAAATGAACAATACTTTAAAAATGCTTAAAGAATATATCTGTTCCAGTTTTAAGATGGATGCTATACATTTAAACTAAGCATCAGGGAACACAGTCAATGACTAGAAAAAATAATGAAACAAATGAGCAATTGGCCCAACATAGTAGGATCAATTTTAATAACCTAATCTGCAAAGCCAGAATGAAGTCTTCTTTAAAAAGTGTTAAAGGAAAAGTGAACATTAGCTTCCCTTCATAATTCAGATAAGAAGACTACATTCAATATACATATTTGGTTTGGTAAAACTCTTTAAAGAGAAATGACCTAATGACCTCATTTAATTATTCACCAGGCTGACATCTTAGAACACTTTCTTTCCACATTCTTCAAACTGCATTTATAATTTGAGTCTCTACCAGCATCCAGATTTTGCATATACTTTACTCTGTATATTGTATATCATTCTCTTTTTGTTACCTTACGCGCGCGAGAGAGAGAGAGAGAGAGAGAGAGAGAGAGAGAGAGAGAGAGAGAGACAGCAAGCTTAAAAAACTGTAATAAATTAGCATCAAATAACCTGCTTTTCCATTATTAGGTTTCTAAATAAAGTCAAAATGTTCCACTTACCGAAACCTGCCTTTATCTAAACAGGTTCTATCTATTCCAATAATTCTTAACTAAATAAAAGTCACTTTTAAATGGGAACAAATAATCAGGCTGAAGTTCGTTCTATTTTCTATCAGGTTATAAGACAATAATCAGTGTAATGTACATTAGAGGTTAGAATGACCAACTCTTACCTTTGTCTGTTGTTATTTTTTCTATACATCTGAAAGAAAAAAAAATTAAATGAACAATCTTACACTTTTTTTAAAGCAAAAATATTTATCTCTTTCAGATTCTTCTACAGTGATGAAATACGAAAAATGATGAGCCTAATTTTTAAAGTACTGATATAAAACGTTTTTTCAACTTTGGTTTATATTTTCTTAGCCTTTAGGTTTTTATTTATTCTCTTGAACGCATTTACTAAAAATTTATTTCCCTTCACAAAATTTCCTACTCTTTTCATTAACTTCTGAACACTTCAATGCAAATGGAGTTTTTATAAATTTAAGAAAGTTTAGGAAAACTGTAACCTAACTATCATCTAACTATAAGTCTCATTTCACAAATCATAAATTGTCAATTATAGATGAAAAGATTTAAAGAGGTTAAGTGACTTGCGCAAGGTCACTTAGTGAGTTGCAAAAAGCTGGGACTTGAAACTTTCTAAGTCCAATGCTTCTGCCACTAGTATATTATTTTGCCTTCTAATAGGAAAAGAGGTTTCAATCAATCCAATTTGCTGTATTTATTGACCTTTCAAGCTGTTGCACATTTTGCTGTCTCTTCAATCAAGAGAAAGAAATGTAGGTTAAACAGATGATTACCAGGAGTTTATAGGGGGCAATGTTGAGATATGGAAAAAAGACCTGAATAAAACAATGAAGAGAAAGATTAAATTTCTTCATTTTTAAAAAAATGTGTCATGTTATTAGGAAAACAGAGATGAATCAAGGTCAGAAGGCACCTGACCAGGGTTTAGAAAAACTGAAACTCAAAACTGCTTGAAATGTCTTTTAAAAGATTAAACTTCCTACTTAATTAGTTTTAAAATTTATTTCATCACTCTGAAAATCTATAATCCAGACACACACGTCCACTAATCAATGCATCTTCCCCTTACACCACAAGGTGCTTGGTTAAGCCTCACCCAAGGATATTTTTCCATTGATTTTTTTAGAGAGAGTGAAAGGGAGGGGGAGAGACACAGAGAAACATCATTGTGAGAGACACACAATGGAGCCTGGGGATGGAACCTGCAAGGAAGGCACATGCCCTTGACAGGAATCAAATTTGGGACTCTTCAGCCCGCAGGTTGATGTTCTATCCACTGAGTCTAAGGGACTAGGGTTCATTATCTTTATAAACTCTAGCTCAGCACACCACCAGGCCCAGTTACCACTCAATCAAAGTTTACCAAACTCTGATTTCCAGGGCTTGCAGTAAATTGAAAATGTGTAACAAAAAAATTATGGGAGGTACACTAAGAATTAAGACTATTCCTCCCCAAAGAAATATTGTGAAGGAGAAAAAGATTTAATAATCTTACCCAAGTTTGAATGTTGTAACATTTATATTGTGGAAGTAAAGACTCATTTTGGTACTTTTTGGTCAAGAATCAGGGAAAAATAAACTTTCATGGTAAAGCTACTACCACTGTAACTACAATGATCTTAAACTTAAGAGATCATTTCTATAAGCAAAACTGTTGAAACAGGAGGGGAAAGGTGTCAAGGAGATAGGTATATTGCACTCTCAAATGGGTAGGTGAGAATAAAAGGGAATGTTAAAAAACATATTAAGTTATTAACCTTCCTATGTATAGTAATAGGGAAAAAAAGAAAAAGTTTAATTTTACATGAAAATACACCCCTACACACTTAATAACTTTTCATACCATCACTATTAAAAACAATAGCTTTTAATAAATATTCATTATGTAACAGACTTTGTGCTGTCAGTGATTTTCAAACCATGTACAGCAAGAATTTTTAAAACATGCAATACCAGACTAGTCAGAGGCACTGACCTCTTTTCCCTTAGAATATTAAATAAAGTAATGACAACAGCCAACATAACAATAGTCGTCAGATGTGAATCAAAATTATACCTATTTTATTTGGTCAAATTGGCAAAAAATGTATTATTGGTGTGCTCCGGAATTTTAGTATTTATATGTACCATGAGATATAAAAAAGGTTGAAAATAGCTGTGCTAAGTGCTACACATGCTGCATTTAATTCTCATAAACTAATCTCATAGGGATTAACATATCCTATAGATGAGGAAAATAAGGCACAGGCTGTTTAAGAAATTTGCGCAAGAAACTGAGATCCAAATACGGCTCACAATAACAACTCTGATTTTGGAACAGGTGTGGTTTTAAATCAACTGGGTCTGGTACAAACCACACCTTGCCACACTCTATCAGGAAAGGGGGGGATTTAAAACTGATTCCTTCCACTCTTCAACTTCCCTGCTTTTATTAACTTTTTTCACTTGAAAATCAAAAGACACAAATGATGTTATCAGTCACGAATTCGATGGCTAATGTGATTAATTTCTAGAATTTACAAATGTGTGCTTCAGCGTTTGCAACATAGGAAGGTTATTTTAATAAACAGTTTTAAATATTTATGTTTTCCTGGTTCCTCTATTACCTCTAGGAAATAAAGGCATTCCTTTCAAATTAGTCTAATTTTTAAGGATGAAGTTCCTACATTAAAACGTATGCAAAAACAAACAATAAAACGTTACTTGGCAAAAAAAAAAAATTACACATTTAAGTTTGCTATATGAAAGACTACACTTAACAAAACTGGCGAAGTCACTTTTTTTTCCTGCTAGTAAGCACCAGATTTCCAAAACGTGCACAAAGTAATGTGAAAACTTAGTAGTGAGAAAAAGCTCCATAGAGCTAGTAGTTCAACCGGCTCCTAAGCTAATTAAAGGGAAAGGGAGTGGGGGGACGACCCGCTTTTGAAGGCAAGATAGTGCTGTGGATTTCTTAATGGGGAAGTGATGTAATACTGGAGAGCCGCGCAAGGAGGGAAAGCGATAGGCTGACAAAGGGATGCAGATACCAGAGTGCGGGATCAGCCTGCGACGGCAGGGAAAGGGTGAGTCACGAGGGAGTAGAAGAGGTATATGCTACAAAGAACGATTTCACGGAGTGGGGAAGTGGCCCGACAGACACGGGAACAACGAGGAATGTAAGACAGCTACCAGGGAAGCGGTGTGACATCTGTCGTTCGAGCCGGCAGGGGGCAGAGCAGGCAGGATGTCACGTGGAGTGGGCACTACGGAAGCCGAGAGGGGACCGTGCGGACACAGGGGGGGTCTACCTCACCGCCTGGAAGACTGCGTTACTCACAGGAGTCGCGGACTCTTCTTGCCCTGAGCTGGAGACGCGGGCTTCGCGGCCTGGGACTGCAGCCCCGTGGGGTCCAGGGGCCTGGCGCTGGGGCTGCTCCTCCGCCGGCGGGGATACTCGGCCTTCCTCCGACGGGACACGGCGGCGGCGGCGGCAGCGGCCGCCGCAGCGGCCCGGCCCCGGTCCCGTCCTCCCCTCAGCACGCGGCTGCTAGTGGTCCCCGCAGGCGCCGCCGCCTCCGCCTCCAGGGGATGTTGTTGGAGCTCCTCTGGAGCCGCCTCAGCCACCGCCGCCTCTCCCCCTTCCTGGTCCTGCTGCTCCGGGGGTCTCGGCTCTTCTGTCTCCCCCGGCATCGGGGCTCGCCCGTCCCCCACCCCCTCGTCCCGGGCGGTGGAGGCGGAGGCGGCGGTGGCCGCGGCGCTGCTCCCCCCCCCCTCCCCCTGCCTCCTGGAGCGTCCTGCACTCTCACTCTGCGCTCCTCTCTCCCCCCCCACCCCTCCGCCCGGCTCAGAGAGTACCCCCCGCCCCCTGCCACTCAAGGCCCGCTACCCCTGGCGCCGCGAGCGCGCCCGACAAAACGCTCCGCGAGCCAATCGGAGAGGAAGAATGGCTTCTTAGCCCCGCCCTCCCTCACGCAGCGACGTACCGGGTTCCCTCCCCCACTCCTTCCTTCAACCAATCAGGGGACAGCTCCAAGGGAGCGCGCGAGGTTTCCTTCCCCGCGCACCCGTTCTCACCGTTCAACAGCCGCGTCCCGTGACAATCCTAGTGACCTTTCCCTCCGGAGTTCCACGCGCACTAGGGGTAGTGGGAGGGGCCGGTTTCGCGAAGAGGTCGGTGGGAAAAAAAGCACCTCTTACCCCGCCTGGCGCGCTCCCTGGAGTGGCTGCGCGCGCACCTGCCTCCCTAAGGATCCGCTAATGCCACAAGGGCTCTTTCTACCCTTCCTTAAAGCCACTTCTACCCCGGCGTTCTTCTACCTCCACCCAGATCCCACTTTCCTGTATGTGGCCTTTCTGTCCCCAGCGTTGCCAAGTCCTGAGAGAGAAGGGGGAAATTTTTTTTGAGCTGTCGCTTCTCCTTTAAGAAAAAAAGCCCCGTCGCTGCCGGATGAAAGTCTCTGAAAAAATGGCGGCGGTAGAACAGAGGCGGGGTCGTGAGGGCCTGGAGGAGCCGCCTCTTCGACGCATGCGCATAGTTAACTTGCTCAAAAGCATTCTGGGAGTTGAAGTCCTATTTAGCCTATGGTTTAGGGGTGGGGGAAGGTAGGAAACCAGAGGCGAAACGGTTGCCGGGAGTTTTTGATGCAGGATGGGGAAAGTAGTTTCGTATTTCCACAGTCCAAGATACTTTTCCTGGGAGGCAGTATTTCCGGGTTAAAGCGCGATACCTAAGCAGATCCCGGCGCAAATTTTGAGCCAGTTACCTGTCAGGATTTCCTGGGAAGGTTTTCCCTGATTGTTTTCTTGGCGTTGGCGAAGCATTTCTAGGGTAGTCACGTAATAGCTCTTACCTTGGTTTTGGTTAGATGGCTTCTCCGGCCAGCGTTCATGTCAGCAATACTCGTCTTGTCATCCTGTGTGGGACCCACCAACCTGTGAGCCCCTCGATGTCAGGGACTGAATCTGGTTCTGTCGGATCCTCGGGGACCTACCCATCAGTTACTTGATTGCTAATAAAAGTTTGTGGAAATCACTGTGGAGTTGCGTTTCTACTAGATACTGCGACCACTGCTTCACTTGGCTGTGATCACCGGGCTGGAGGGAAGTTGTTAGCGTGTCGTGTCACCAACCCGGAGAAACTTGAAGGCCTCCCTCAGGCTCCCTACTCTGAAAGCAACTGCTTCTGCGGGTTTTAACTGTTTCTGCTGCGCAGGAAGCACAGTCAGAATTTCTTTTCTGCCCAATAACGTGTTCAACTAAAATTGTCCTACTCCCATAAAGGAGAGTTTCCATTTGCTTATCTACAAAATGATGGTAGTGGGCCTCTCATATTCCTTTCTTCCTTTCATCCATTATAACCAAGGGCGATTTGCAGGACCACTTTCTTAACCCTGGGAAATAAAGCATCCGGCGGTAAAATGCCTAAAGAAAGCGGATGGAAACAAGATCTGGGGAATCCAATTTAAATTTCACATTAATCATTCAGTTAAAGCTGCAGATACAGTACAATATATGCAAGCCAAGTGCTGACGTGCAATTTTCCTTCCAATTCTTTGGCTCAGTTATCACTTCAGATTAGGCAAATGTTTTCTATTTTCTAATGAGTGTTTTGCACTTTCATAGGGCTAATGGCATTTCAGTTGTAAAAACTGGCTGGGAATTTTTGCAAATCCATTTTTAAGGTATGCAGGCTTTTGGAACAGCACTGACATCCAATGGCTGCTCAAAGTAATGCAGAGTGGGAATCTTCATTAAAAAAAAAAAAAAGATCTTCAGCCACTAGGGAATGGAGAATGCATGATTCCTTAGATCAGTGGTGGGCAAACTCATTAGTCAGCAGAGCCAAATATCAACAGTACAACGATTGAAATTTCTTTTGAGAGCCGAAAGCCGACTTCTGCGCATGGGGCCCAAAGTTTCAATCGCACTGTATGTGCGCGCCCGCACGTGGTATTTTGTGGAAGACCACACTCAAGGGGCCAAAGAGCCGCATGTGGCTCGCGAGCCACAGTTTGCCGACCACTGCCTTAGACCATCTGAGGAAAAGACCACTGTGTTATGGAGGAAAGTTCACAGGCCTTGAAGTTAAATATAGATTATATTAGGTAGAAAAGCTACCTATTAACTCTATTACCTTAGCAAGTTACTGTTCCTTGAATCTATTTCTCCACTGGTAAAAATGGGGATAATATCTATTTCACCAGGCCAAATGTTTTATTTTGTTCAAGGTGAATAAAATCAGTGGTTTAAAAAAAAAGTAAAAGTTAATCTCAGCATCACTGTTCAGAAAACTGCTGTAAAGCAGTGTAAGTAGGCGGGAATTATGCTTAATTGAGATATCTGCAACTTAGCACCTTGTGTCTTAAACCGTCCAGTCTCACTCTTCGTGACTCCTGTGGTGGTTCGCATTTTGGACGCCTGAAATAAACCAAGCCCTGAGAATCCAAAAGTTGAATACACTTCTGCTGCATTCAATGGACTTACAATCTATTCAGGAAATTAGATAAGCAAAATTTCTGGATAATTAAATAAAGATAGCAAAATAAATCGGGTGCTGGCTATGAAGCAAACCATGCCTCCATGGTCCCCCAGCTTCACATGGGGGGGGGCGGGGGGAAGTTTCCTGATGCATATAGTTGCAGTGTGATACCTACATTGGGGAAAAACACAAGCGCAAATCTGCCATTCCCATGAATTCCAGATGAATTCTGGCATTGTAGTAGGTGCTCAAATTTTTCAAAATTACTTTTCAATCTTAATTGCCCTAGCCGGGGTGCCACGAGAATTCAAATTTTACTACCTGCCTTTCTATGTCAGTCCCATTTTAAAAACTCTGACCTATAAAAAAAAAAGAAAAAGAAAAGAAACTCACCAAATCAAAAGAGAGGAAGTGCTAAGCAAATACAGGAACCAAAAAGGGTTATAGAGGCTGCTTCACACTGTCTCATTCAGTTCCTTTGCGGTCCTCTTCTTCAGCACAGACCAAAGCAGGCCCTCACAACCTGTGGCACCAGAGCGTCTTGGGTGTGTGACCATGGAAGAGTTGGGTGAGTGAGGAGCTTCCTGGTAGAGAAACTCTGAGGGAATAAAGACCTGGCTGCCATCTCCATGTGTGGTGGGGGACTGCTAGCCAGATGGAGGGTAGTGCAGGAAGATTTTATTTTCACTTCTCTCCTGACCTCACTCAATGTAAAGCACAAGGAACTATGATTGGGGAAATATGGGTTCACTGTTTCTGTGGCATAAAAGGCAGAGAGTTTGGTGCTAACCACAGACTAAACTCCACACAAATACTTTTGGATTGAATTGTGTTTAAAATGATCATTTTATTATGAGCATTTGCCCTTTGGGGCTACTGGAGATCATAGAGTGATCACACGGTAGGCAACGGTAGAGATGTGATGTGAGGAGAAAAAGAAAGAAATGAGTGTTATGAGGAGAAGAAACAGAAGTACAAGAATGAGGGATTCACAAAGATTGGAGAAAGGCCAGGGTGGTTTCAACTGTTCTAGGATTTAGTGTTAAATCAAGACAACATAGCACTAATAACTCCAGGGTTTTTATTGCTCAGCTTTTTATTCAAAGGAACTCTGAGGGAACAGATTACTATGGCCTGCAAGTATAATACCTCCTTCTATTCCAAAGCAATTAAAAACAGCAGTGAAATTATTGGCCAAGTTGCTCAAGAGAGATCTCTGATTTCAAGCCTTTGGAGTAATGTAAGATTTATCATTCTTGGGAATGTATTCCATATCCTTTGCCAACATGTGTTGCCAACATCCTTACTAACACTGAGTCACTAACCCAGTTTCCAAGCTGTATTAATTACAGTGTCCTGGGTTTTTGTATAGTTGGGGCATGTCAAAAGTGCAAACAATGACCAAAAACATATTTTACATATTGTCTTTTTAAAAAATTGTTTAGAGTGTAATTTGAGAGTTGGAGGAGTAGAGGAAGGAAGGCAAATTACAGGAGGGAAGAGGAAAAGGTGGTGTTTGATAAATATGTATTGAACTGTTTTGGAGATAAAATCTATTTTGACACTTGGGGTAGAATCCAAATTCTTATCTTATGTGAGGGTTGGGGAATTTCATATTTCTACCTGAGTTCCAGTAGAAATAGAATTCAGCTCTGCTTTTTTATGTTAGGGATATCTAATAGCCTTCATGCAGGTAATTTAAAAAGCAAGTAATACTTTTTGTTGTCACTTAAACTAGACATTTTTACATATATTAACCATTTTAGTGTCTGAAGCAATCCACTAAAATGGCTATTATCCATATTTTTTTAAAATGAGAAAACTAAAAAAAGCAAAATAACTAGTTCAATGTCATTCTCAGGAGCACCTGACACCAAAACGGATTAAGCTACAAGGTATTCTCTTATTTTAGAAATGTGTTGGCTCAGATGTTTTGGCTGACAGACTAACCCAGGTAACAAAAAACATGAAATAAATAGATTTACCCAGCTTTGCATTTCTTAAGCAGGAAAAACGGTAGAGAAATCTGGTCCAGAAATGTAGAAAGAACCACGCAGCTTGGAGGGTAACACTCCTGTTGATGATTCAGGTGGCTAAACCTCTTCTTCAAATTGTTGTCAGCCCAATTGCTACCCTAATGACTTAAGATGGGTCTCTCTTCCTGCTGGAGAGAGGTAGCATGGAGGGCAGGTCAGCACAGGTATGCCTGTATTTCCTCTTTGCGTCCTTCTTACACAGGGATACTAGATAAAGGGAAACCAAGAGCAGACTCTGGCTCTGAATGAAATCACTACAATCCAATGAGACCCCCAAGATTTGCTTTACAAATCTTTTCATGTTAATACCGATGACTATTTGATTCCTGTAGATGAAGGGCTTACAGAGAAATACTGTAGAATTTTCAGTCTGGTATCCCCCACCTCCAGTCATCCCATATTTGTCATACTGAAATTAGTCATCTTCAAATTACAGGATCTGGCAAAAGGCAAGATGATCTTTGGGTGTTAGTGATGCATGCACTCAGGAAACAGGAAGAGAAGGGCCTGTCAACTTCTGACCCAGAAAAAGAGTTGCAATAACTTTAGTGAGCGGGTCCTTCTAAGGGTAACCTTCTACTCTTAGTGGGATGGTTTGTTTCTCTTGTAAAGGGTCTCCCCTCTCTCCTAATCTTTATTGTAAATGCCTTTTTATTTTTAATCCAAGAGGATCCATGACTTCTAGTTAGAGAAAAGGTTAGAAATAGAAAAGAAAGGGGCTATATCTTGATGGATATAGACTAAAAATTTGGAACTCAAAAATTTGGCATTCAGTCTGGCTAGTAAAGTTGTGAGAAAAGAAGTTTTGTTTTTTCTTTCTACCTCAGTTTTTGTTTTATTTTTTCTTTTTTAAAAAATCTTTTAATATAGAGAATTTAAGAATATGCAAAAGTAAAGAAAATAGTTTAATGAAATCTGATATGCCCATCAACCATTTTAAACTATCAAGACTTGGTCAATCTTTTTTCATTTATAGACCCACCCATTCCTTTAATAACTATTATTTTAAAGCAATCTCAGACAGTATATAATTTCATCTGTAAATATTTCATCGTACTCTCTAATATAAATCTATACACACTTATACAAATAGTCATAATACCATTATCACACCCACAAAATCTTTAATAGTAATTCCTTAATATTATGAAATACCATTATCACACCTAAAATATTAACAGAAATAATCAAATATTCTTATCATACCTAAAATAAATTAATAGTATTTACTTAATATTATTAAATAGCCAGTCAGTGTTTAATATTCCTGATTGTTTCTTTTTTTGTTTGCTTACTTACTTTATTTACTTTTATCCTCAGATTATTTTAAGTTAAGGCTCATATACTAAAATTAGTTATAAGTTTTCTAAAGTCTTCTTTAATCTATTGATTCACTCTCCATCTCTTTTTTCATGAAAATTTATTTGTGAAGGGTAATTTTCCCTGAAGAATTTAGCTCAGTTTGCTTATCTCTAAAGTGGTATATAAAATTCAATCTTTTTATGAGATGGATGATTTAGAAATATATATAGATTTTTTATTAAATTTATTGCAGTGACATTAGTTAATAAAATTATGTAGTTTCAAATGTGTAATTCTGTAATACTTCATCTGTACATTGCATTGTGTGTTTACCACACAAAGTCAAATATCCTCTGTCCCTATATATTTGACCCCCTTTACCCTTTACTACTTCCTCCCACCCCCTTTTCCCACTGGCAACCACCATACTGTTGTCTGTATCTATGAGTTTTTGTTGTTTGCTTGTCTTGTTTGTTCACTCGTTGCTTTCAGTTTTATATTTCACATATGAAAGATCTATAGCTTTCATTTTTAAGAAATGATTAGATCTTTTCTTATGCCACCAATAAGTATTCATCCCCCCAACATCTGAAATAAATGAAAATGTTTTTTTTTCATAATGTGTGAAGTTCATTTTCTTCATCTGAGGACTTCCAAGGTAGGCATATACTTAGAAACAATATAATCCAATGTTTTGCAAACTTTTAAAAAGTACAACCTGTGGTAAGGAAACCTCTAGCAGGGGTCCTCAAACTTTTTAAACAGGGGGCCAGTTCACTGTCCCTCAAGACCGTTGGAGGGCCGGACTATAGTTTAAAAAAAACAACTATGAACAAAATTCCTATGCGCACTGCGGGCCCGGGACGAGTCGGCTGCTAAGCAGGACAGGCAGCGGCACCCAGCGGGCTGGATAAATGTCCTGGCGGCCGCATGTGGCCCGCGGGGCCGTAGTTTGAGGATCCCTGCGACTAGAGAATCACTAATGGGTGTTGATCGACAATTTGAAAAGCATTATTGTACTATAATTGCTTAATCATGTAGATGAAGAAATCACTTCAGAGAAGAACATGTCATGCCCAGATGACCCAGAGAATCCATGTAAGAATGAGGTCTGGAATTTCTGACTTGAAGTTAGTGCAGGGGTTGGGATCAGATAGCCCAGGATCAGACAGCCAGGTTCTGAACTCAGTAACAGTGTAAACTCAAACAATTTATTTGGTAATTTCTTGAACTACAAAATAAGCATAATAATATCATCTGCTTCAAAGAATTAAGATAACTAAATTAAATATATAATCCTTAATTTTTATTCATTGTTATTAATTTCATCATAACAGAAAGGTAATATTGTAATACTTGAAGTCAGAGTCTATTGTTTGTTCCTAAGAAAATATAAGAGAAACAGCTATTTGGACTATAAAATCTTGCTTGATTTTGTAACATCTGTGTTTTTTTCCCCAATTTCCTTTTCTCCCCATACCCTAAAAGGACAGAATACTTATACTCTCCTTTGAGAATTTGATTATGTGCTTTGGATATAAGAAAAAAATCATCAAGGTTAAGAATAAATGTTACCATCCTGGTATATTTTTAAAAACTGTAATATAATTGCTTATATTTTTCTGATAGGAAAAATATGTAGAATTTACTTTTTTTTTAATAACTGGGAATCTTTATGAGTGATTCACCCCAAATAAATGACAAAAATTAATACCCTGCAATAAAATAAGCCAAATTATAGAGTGAGACTATGAAATTGAATGCAGCCATAGGAAATAAGAAATAGGCCACAGGATATAGGGGCTTTAAACATCTTGTAGTACAATAGACCACATTCTAGAAGTAAAATAAGGAGTAAGGGAAGATGTTTTAAGGAAAATAGCCTTAACCTAAGAGAAAAGGGAGATGAATGGGAGCACAGGGGGAGCTATATAAGAGGGAAATTATTCTAGAAGACTTCCGTATTCTATACTATGATTCCCTTGTGTGTTATGATATAGATGCTTTATTGGAGGAATTGGAACACTCCACCCTCCAGGACAGTGGTGAATACTCCAACCCTGCTCCTCTTCCCAAGGATCAGTATTCCAGAAAAGAGAGTGCTAAGACTTCAGACATCCCTTCTGTTCAGGATGACACAAGCCCCTTGCAGGTAACTTTTCATTTATTGGAGTGCCTTGAATACAGATGTTTGAGTGCTTTCTGAATATGAATTGTATCTTACACAAAATCATGTGAAAGGACAATGATATATATCCAAAAAAGAGAAGAAAATCCCTCTATGATAACTTAAAGGTGCTCTCCCTGCTGTTCCTTCTACTTGGACCAGATTACTCCTGATATCTTCAAACTTTTCTCACCTCCTCCTATCAGTCCTTGCTCAAGAGTCCCTTTCTCAGTTAATCCTTCCCAGATCAATTTATTTATTTATTAAAAAAATTTTTTTTCAATTACAGTTGATATTCAATATTATATTAGTTTCAGGTGTACAGCATAGTGGTTAGACAATTTTATAACTTTTGAAGTGATCCCCCACTAAATTTAGTGTCCATCTGGCACCATATATAGTTATTACTATAGTATTGACTGTATTCCCTATGCTGTATTTTACATCCCCATGACTATTTTGTAACTTTCAATTTGTATTTCTTTTTATTTTAGGTTTTAATTTTTTTTCAATTACAGTTTACATTCAATATTATTTTGTATTACTTTCAGGTGTATAGCATAGTGGTTAGACAATCATATACTTTACAAAGTGTTCCCCCTGATATTTCCAGTACCCACCTAGCACCATATATAGTTATTACAATATTATTGACTATATTTCTTATGCTGGACTTTACATCCACATGGCTATTTTCTAACTAGCAATCTGTACTTCTCAATCTCTTCACCTTTTTCACCCAGCCCCCCAAACCCCCTTGCTTTTGGCAACCATCAATCTGTTCTCTGTATTTATAAGTCTGTTTCTATATTGATTGTTCATCTCTTTTGTTCTTTCAATTCCACATATAAGTGAAATCATATGATATTTGTCTTTCTCTAATTGATTATTTTCACTTAGCATAATACCCTTTAAGTCCATTCATGCTGGCCAAGTAATATTCCATTGTATATATGTACCACCTGATTTTTATCCACTCAGCTATTGATGGGCACTTGGGGTGCTTTTATCTCTGGGCTATCCTATATAATAAAGAGGCAATATGCAAATTGACCATCACTCCAACACACAAGATGGCTGCCCCATGTGGTCAAAGATGGCTGCCCCCATGTGGACACAAGATGTCCGCCACAAGATGGCAGTAGGGGAGGGCAGTTGTGGGTGATCAGGCCAGCAGGGGAGGGCAGTTGGGAGGGACTAGGTCTTCAAGGGAGGACAGTTGGGGGTGATCAGACCTGCAGGGGAGGGCAGTTACAGGCCAGCAGGGGAGGGCAGTTAAGGGAAATTGGGCCAGCAGGGGAGGGCAGTTAGGTTAGGGGTGACTGGGCCAGTAGGGGAGGGGCAGTTGGGGGCAACCAGACCTGCAGGGGAGGGCAGTTGGGGTGACCAGGCCAGCAGGGGAGGGCAGTTAGGGGCAATCAGGCGAGCAGGGGAGCAGTTAGGCATTGATCAGGCTGGCAGGGGAGTGGTTAGGGGGTGACCAGGCTGACAGGCAAAAGTGGTTAAGGGCAATCAGGCAGGCAGACAGGCGAGTGATTGGGGACCAGCAGTCCTGGATTGTGAGAGGGATGTCTGACTGCCCATTTAGACCCAATCCCCCAGATATCCCTTGAGGGAGGGGTCCCAGATTGGAGAGGGTGCAGGCTGGGCTGAGGGACACACTGCCCCCCATGCATGAATTTTGTGCACCAGGCCTCTAGTTACAAATAATGCTGCAATGAACATAGGAGTACATATATTCTTTTGAATTAGTGGTTCAGATTTCTTAAGATATATACTCAAAGTGAAATCACTGGGTCATAAGGCAGTTTCATTTTGAATTTTTTGAGGAACTTTTATTTTGTTTTATACAGTGGCTACACTAATCTGCATTCTCAGAGGGTTCCCTTTTTTCTCTATGTCCTCATCAAAACTTCTTGTTTGTTGATTTATTAATGATAGTCATTCTGACAGATGTGAGGTGATACCTCATTGTGGTTTTAATTTGCATTTTTCTCATAATTAATGACATTGAGCATCTTTTCATATATCTATTGGCCATCTATGTGTCCTTGTTGGAGAGATACCTATTCAGTCCATTGACCATTTTTAAAATTGGATTGTTTGTTTTTTGTTGAGTTTTATGTGTTCTTTATCAATTTTGGATATTAATGCCTTATTAGATGTACCATTGGCTAATACATTCTTCCATTCAGTGGTGTTCTTATCATTTTGTTGATGATTTCCTTTGCTGTGCAAAAACTTTTTAGTCTGATGTAGTCCCATTTAGTTTTTCTTTTGTTTCCCTTGCCTGGGAAGATAGATCAGAAAAAAAATATTAGTAAGAGAAATGTTAGCGATTTTATCGCCCATGTTTTCTTCTAGGATTTTTATGGTATTAAGTCCATTTGTATTTATTAAGCTCTTCATCTTTTTTATCCATCCCCTCAGCACTCCTCCCATCTGGCAAACGTCAGTTAGTTCTTTATATCTATGAGTCTGTTTTTGTTTTGTTTGTTTATTTTGTTTTTTAGATTCCACATATGAGTAAAATCATATGATATTTGTCTTCCTCTGTGTGACTTATTTCACTTAGCAAATATTCTCTAGGTCCATTTTCGTTGTTGTAAACAGTAAGATTTAATTCTTTTTTATGGTGATGAATATATTTATGATTGCCATTTCTTCTGCATTGTCTATTTCCCACTCCCAGTTGATATTACATATTCATTAATTTATTTTTAGATATTAATTTGTTTATCTGTTTCTCACAATGTAAATCCAGGGTAGACACTTCCTGTTTGTTTATTTTTTGTTGCTTTGTTTTTTGATGGCTACATCTCCAGCCCTGACACATGACAGGCTCTCAATAAATATTTGTTCAACAAATAAATGAGCTTTTAGCCAACTAACTTTTAGAGTCACACATTATTTCTTTTGGTATGCTAATTTTAATCGTGTTAAGGTTTATAAAGGGGCTTTGCTTATTTTGTTGTTTGATAATTTTTGTCTGAGTACTTCTCTACCTCAGTGGTTTTAGGGCAGGGAGATGGGCACTATTTATTCACATGGCAGCTATTCTACTTAGAATCTGGCCTTTCTCTGTGGGATGGCTGGTATTCCTCTGCCTTGTAAAAGAATATCTCAGAGATAGGCTAGTCATCAGTCTCCTTTAGAAGCTAAAAACATTCTTTAATTCTGGGTGTGGATAAGTACCAACATTCCACTAACAGAAATCCATTCTGTCACTTTGTCTTAGGTGCAGCTCGTGTATACTACTAATATCAAGGAGCCCCGTGTCTACAGGTATTTTTTAATATTAAATTATTGAGCAAAGTTATTAGATAATTGTTATCAATCTGTGTTTGGACAATACTTTGCTTGGAACTCCTACTGCTCTCCTTTTCTTTCCATAGTTTTTGAGCAAAAGTGGAATGGTTTCTGCTGTTTCCTTCACCACCTGAAAAAGTGTGAATAGTTTCAATCATCACAGATGCTTTGGCCCAGCCATTCCAGATCACAGAAGAAAAAACAACAAATGAAATTTCAGCTAGACATTAACAAAATCAGAGCTAGGCCCGAGCCGGTTTGGCTCAGTAGATAGAGCATTGGCTCTTGGACTGAAGGGTCCTGAGTTCAATTCTAATCAAAGGCACGTATCTAGGCTGCAAACTTGATCCCCAGCATGTGCAGGAGGTGACCAATCCAATCGATGCATCTCTCTGACATCATGTTTCTCTCTGTCTCTCCCCCTCCCTCCCATTCTCTCTAAAAATCAATGGGAAAATATCCTTGGGTGAGGATTTTTTAAAAGTCAGAGCTAGTTTCAAAGTTGAACTGAGAGATTGGGTCTCCATGGCAGACTAATGAATATAAAATTTTTTTCATATTTGCTCAAAATTTATTTAGTGGATGGAGAGATTGCCTTTTCACAGAAGTTACAGATTGGAACAGATTCATTTACTAAGTAATTTCTACTGGCCAAAGCAGAATTGACAGTCTATAAAAAAAAAAAACTGTTCTCTTTTCAGTTATAATTTGAAATTTAAAAAGTCAGACAACGTTCTGGAAAACAAAATAAAAGCCTTAAAATGTAGGTAGTAAAGGCTCATGCTTGGTAAAGAATACTACGCCACACCTTATTTGGTTTCAGAATTGCAGCCAATAGTGCACACACAATGTTAAAATAAGGAAAGGACCTATGCTATCAAAAAGTCTTTTTATAGCTTCCCACTTGAGGACACTTTCTATTGTGATGGGAGGGAGGCCAATTTATTAATACAATTGCCAGTGTGTTCCAGTTCCAGTGGGCATGCCCCCTTGTAAAAAAGCAAACAAAGCAAAACAACAACATCAAAACAGTGTCTGGTACATAATAGGTTCACAGTAAATTTTGGCTTTTTAAACCCAGGAAACCAAGACTTTGATAAAAACACTAATGAACATATGAACATCTATATATATAAAGAGCCAGGGTCCATAACGTCCAACACAACCAAAGACTCCACTGAACACTAGTCCTGAAGTCAGTCCTGTAGTCAGTGCTGGGTCGTTGGGGGTGCCTCAGCAACCCAGCACTGACTGCTGCGGGGGCTGCGATCAGGCCTGGACAGAGGCCTGGAGAAAAAAGCAGGGTCTGATCGCAGCCCCTGTGGGAGTCAGTCCTGGGTTGGCGTGGCAGAAGTCAGTCCTGCAGTCAATCAATATTAAGTGAACATAGGGTCAATTAATATCTCTTTGAGAGGAGTTGAGAATATAAAGTACAGTGTAGAGCAATTACTTATATTATTTCACATAAAACTCTTTTCAACTAAGATATTTTCCTTTATTTAAAATGTATCTTTATTTTTAAAGTATTACAGATGTCCCTTTGTTTCAGTTTTTTTTTTTTTCCTATTGATCTCCTCCACCCTGCACCCACCCTTTCCAGGCCTTTGCCAGACTATTGTCTGTGTCCATGGGCTATTCCTATCTAATACATAAAAATCTAGAATGATTTAGAGAAAATAAAATAAAAGATATGCCAAAATATTGAACAGAAGAGCTGAAGTTGCTGCATGAATACTGGATACAGGCTTGAAGCCAAAACACAACTCAAGTGAGATAAAGTTAGTCATTGTAACATAACAAAAGGTTCCTTTCACTAAAGAGATAAGATGTGTCTCAGTGGTATGCATATTTTTGAGCTAAGGGCAATTTTAGCTTCAGGCTCAAGTGAAAATTCTGCCCCTCCCTTTAACTACCTAAAAAAAATTGAATTAGAGGCCTTGTCCATAATAAGACATTATCCTATATAATAAAATGTTAATATGCAAATCTACCGAACAGCAGAACGACCGGTTGCTATGACACGCACTGACCACCAGGGGGCAGATGCTCAATGCAGGAGCTGTCTCCTGGTGGTCAGTGTGCTCCCACAGGGGGAGCACCGCTCAGCCAGAAGCTGGGCTCATGGCTGACTAGTGCAGCAGTGGTTATGGGAGCCTCTCCTGCCTCCGCAGCAGCGCTAAGAATGTCTGATGGCTCCCAGAATGTGAGAGGATGCAGTCCAGGCTGAGGGACCCCCTCCTCCAAGTGTATGAATTTCGTGCACCAGGCCTCTAGTCCTATATAATGAACTGAATGGCTGATGACTGGTTGCTATGATGCACACTGACCACCAGGGGGCAGACCAGCAACGGGAGGTGGGGCCAGCCAGTGGGTGGCGCCAGGCCACCAGCCAAGGCGGGTGCCAGCGGAGTGGGGGGGACAATTGCTTCACCTGCTGGTCGCCCCACAGATCAGCTCTAGGGACCCTACCCTATATATTAGATTTAAAAATTAAAACCTGGCAAGGCCAGCCTAACACTGAAAAAACAGGATGATGCAGCGATGACATGAATGGACTCTGGCTTGCACATTTTGTGGTCAGCCCTGATTCTAACACTTATAACTGTGTGACAAAGCCAATTACTTAACTTCTCTCTGCTTCAGTTTTTCCATCCATAAGATGGGGGAAAATGGTACTACTGCCTCAGAAGGATTATGTTATGTACTACTTTTTATAATCAGGGCAAAAAATGTAGCTGCCCATACAACAGCAAGATGCCTTTCAACTGTATGAAAAGTATGGTCTCTGGTGCATGCAGTGTCCCGGATTGCAAGAGGGACTTCCAACTGCCAGTTGTTAGACATCCCCTGAGGGGTCCCACATTGCGAGAGGGTGCAGGCTGGGCTGAGGGACACTTCCCCCCGGCCCCCTCTCTCCCCGCCCCCCCCCCCCCCCCCGTTACACCAGGCCTCTAGTATAACATAAAAACCAGTCCAAACAACAAACATTTCCTGTCTGTCTAGCACTGTGATCAATTGATGGCACACCATGCTAACTTATCAATGTCCAATATGAGTCTTGCATTGACACAGCAGCGCTCACCAGCCATGAGCCCTGCATCTGGCAAACCTCCCAAGGGGAGTGGCCTTCAGGATGGGGCTGAAACCAGCTCTCCAACATCCCCTGAGAGGTCCCAGATTGCGAGAGGGTGCAAGCCAGGCTGAAGGACCCCACTGGTGCACGATTCAGCTGGGGAGGGACCGCAGGAGAGCTCCAAGGTGTGTCCAGCCCATCTCGCTCAGTCCCGATAGGCCGGACCCCAGCAGCAAGCTAACCTACCAGTTAGAGCATCTGCCCCCTGTTGGTCAGTGCATGTCATAGCGACTGGTCGACCAGTTGACTATCTGCCCCTATGTGGTCAGTGCATGTCATAGCGAACGGTTGAGCAGCCTTAGCATATCATTAGCATATTATGTTTTGATTGGTTGTTCACTTGTTCTGCCGTTCGGTCTATTTGCATATTGCCCTTTTATTATATAGGATACTTTGTGATTTATATTATTAAAATCTCTGAGAAGTGAACTAAGTTGTTACTGATGGCATAGCAAAGCACCTTTACCATTTTCAAGAGGTCAGGGGACAAGTCAAAGGTTGCTATAGTGATACAACCATCAGCCCATTTCTTACTTAGAATGTTAAATTGTTGACTCGATTACTATTAGGGTAGCATGACAATGATTTACCTCCCTTTGTACACTGCTCTAGGAGTCTAGTTAAAAGCCAGTGAGAATTCTTTGAATAAACACACATATGCCCCTGCTGCAAGATAGACAGGTTGTTAGGACTCTACAAACTCATATATGAAACTGCATTTATCCTCCCCTGGGGCACAGAACAGTAGAATGTGCTCACTGTCCAGCCACCTTTTGTACCTCCACGACACATCCCTGTGGCAACAATTGCTAAGGGATTACTGAATAGAGTTGCTAGGGTGAATTCCTGTGCACTTTTCTTGGACACCTCCAAGGAATGAATCAATCACTTGATCATTTTTGTTCCCAGATGAAAAAAAAAATCTTATGTCTGGCAGGAGGCCATGTTGCACCTAAAAGACTAAGTCTTTCATCTTAGTGGGGAGAAGATATGTACCTTCCTCTGCGTTTTCCTTGCTGTTAAATACTCAATCATAAGTAAGTCAGGAGTGGGACTGTCAAACCCAAGAGACAGACTTGTTTTTCTTAAGAGAGAAAGAGATACATTTCCTTCTGCTTTATTCCTGCTTTATAAATGCATAAAAGTAAGTAAAATAATAAATCTATGTTTTCACTGTTGAAAATATACTTAGTGAAAGACTTAGAATATTTAATTTTGTGCACATGCACATGTGTGTGTATGTGTGTGTGTGTGTGTAAAAGAGAGAGAGAGAGAGAGATTGGTGGGGAGTTAGCTAAGCTGACATGGTTAATGTTGATTGCAAACATTACTTGAGTCAGTTGCCTGCATGATCCAGTTTTTCCACTTTTCAAAATTTACTCTATGGAAATAATCAAATATTTATTTAGCAGTATTGAAAAAAGCAAAAATCAGAAACAGTCTAGGTGTCTAATAATAGATGACAGATTTAATAAACGATATAGCCTTTAAACGTCATTTGGAGGATAGTTTAGCATAGTGATAGAGAACATAAGCTTTGCAGTTGCCAGGCTCACACTCTTGTTATTTGCCATCTGTATTATGTAGAGCAAAGTTTTTACCTTCTCTAAGCCCCAGTTTTTTTCATTTGGGAGTGACAGTACATCACTGATGTAGGATTGTTATAGGATTTAAAGAGGACACATATAAAACCCTTTGCAGAGGGCCTGGCTTCGTGAAAACACTCAAATAAATGTTAGCTGTTATGGTTACAAAGGATAGATAAGGATGTGCAGAAGGATATGGAAAAACATCTATCTTCAGCAAAGGAATAGTGGTTGAATTTGTTTTCAACTGCTTTTGAGCACTTATCAATGTATTTATAAAGTGTTTTTCTTATACATTATTATAATGCACTAAAGGCCCGATGCACAAAATTTGTGTAGGAGTAGGCCTTCCTTCGCCCAGCTGCTGGCACCGGCTTCCCTATGGCACCCGGGAATCGGACCCAGGCTCCCCTCTGTGAGGGAGGCTCTGCCCACCTGCTGCAGCCTGCCGGTGGCCTGAACCTCCCTCTTTGGGACTATCATGCAGCCCCCCAAATTGATCACCCTGCTGGTCAATGGCCTTGGCCTCCCTCTGCAAGGCGACCATGGGGCGATGGCCAGCCCCCAACCAATTGCATTGCACCCACCTTGGTTGGCCTGGCCAGTGGGTGTCATAGTGTGGTCCCGGATGTTCGTCTGGATGGTCATTCAGCTGATTTGCATATTACCCTTTTATTATATAGGATTATATTAATCCATTTAGTAATGTGGAACCATCCTTGTATGACTAGTATAAACACTACCTAGCCATGTTATTTTAATTTTTTAAATATGTTTTATTGATTTTTTTAAAGAGAGGAAGGTAGAGGAATAGAGAGTTAGAAACATCAATGAGAGAGAAACACTGATCAGCTGCCTCCTGCACACCTCCTACTGGGGATGTGCCCGCAACCAAGGTACATGCCCTTGACCGGAATCGAACCTGGGACCCCTCAGTCCACAGGCCAACGCTCTATCCACTGAGCCAAATCAGTTAGGGCTAGCCATGTTATTTTTAAACACATTTCCTTTATCTTGTCTTTTTTTTCCTCTTCTTTTTTTTCTCTTTCTCTTCTTCCCCTTCCCCGCTCCTCTTTTTTCCTCTCTCTCCCTCTCTCTTTTTCTTTCTCTCCCTCTCTCTCACACAATTATGCAAGTATTTTTTAAAAGATATTTTATTGATTTTAGAAAGGAAGGGAGAGGGAGAGAGAAAGTAAAATATCAATGATGAGAGAGGTTCATTGATAAGCTGCTTCATGCATGCCCCCCTACTAGGGATCCAGCTCGCAAACCTGGCATATGGCTTGACCAGGAATCGTGACCTCCTGGTCCTTAGGTCAATGCTCAACCAATGAGCCATGCTGGCTGGCTGAATAGTGCAAGTATTTTAATAGACGGTGTTCTGTGTCTTTGGTTCAATTTTTATTTATTAATAATTTATTCATAATCATATCAATATTATGCACATTATCTAAACTATCAGGAGTCTGCAAACTTTTCTGTAAAGGGAAAATAGTAAATAGTTTATCTTTGTGGACCATAAGATCTCTCTGCCACAGCTGTCCAACTCTGTAGGAAAACAGCTATAGACAGTATGAATGGGCATGGCTGAATTTGGCCCACAGACCTCAATTTATGGATGAATGCCTGTTCTCGTTTCTCATGTATTTGTTGTCTTTCACCTGACAATAACTGAGAGAAGATATAATACTTTAAAGTTGTAAAAGAATGCCATTAAAATAAAAACAAACATTTGGGCCAGGGTTTAAAGCACTTTTCAGAGCCTGCTTTGCACATGGCTGCTGGGGACAAATGGCATGCCAGTTATACGTCCAAGTGCTTTTCTTCATGCACTTGAGAACAATAGTCACTTTTTGAGATGAGCAGAGCGGGAACATGGAGACACATTTTTAGTCTGGTACCTATATGTATTTTAAAATACTCTCAGTCTCTAGTTTTACTGACATCTAAGCATTTAATAGCTAAAAGTACATTTTCTAGTACTTTATGTGTGGCTTATGTTTATTTGAGTTTTGATGTATTAGTATGATTTTTTGTTTATTTGTTTTCTCCCTATAGTGACATCCAAGAGCCGAAGGACTCACTGCCACATTCCAAAACCTCAGCAGCTGCTCAGTTGGATGAGCTCATGGCCCACCTGTGTGAAATGCAGGCCAAGGTGAGCACAGTCCCTATGATAAAGCCTTCGGGCTTATCTCTTTGGAACACAGCTCTGCATTCCCCCTTGAGGGACACTTTTAAGTTGTCATTTATTTTCCCAGACTAAATTTAATTTAATGAATGAACTCAACCTTGTGCTATGTATTATCTGGATACAAAAGATACTATGATCCAGGCACTGATCTCAAGGAGCTTAGCCTGTTCTTGGCAAAATGAGGCATAAGCCTCTATAATATTTATAGAATAAAAGACAGGTGGTTTATCAAAATATGTGGAGCAAACATCAGGAATGTATAAAGGTCAAGGAGAGTACGTCAGAGGTGGGCATGGGTATGGGACGGACTCTGAAGAATGAAAAGAGTTTGGACACAAAGAGATGAAAGAAGACGTCCTTTGAGTTGGAGTGAGCCCTGTGGGCACTGGTCTCTAATGCTGGTTGAAGTGTGGCAGGACTGTTAAGGGGACCTGCCTGAGCAGGATAGAGCAGAGCTGTGGACAAGCTAGGGCACACAAGAGAGATCAATTGTGGTTTTCAAAATAGGTATCATGAGGAGTCCTAAGCCCTACATTGAGATAAAATCCATCTCCTTGTTCCAGCCTCCAGAGCATGAGTGGTGAGCTCCTGTGGCCTGGCAGGGAATGGAAATCAACTGCATGCGCTTAAGAATTTGTCAAGGGAAATATCACCTAGAATTCTTAAAGTAGAGACTACAACCATTCTAAATTGGTTGGAAGATTTGTTACACACATGAAGTGATAAAAATGTGTGTGATTGGTGAGAATAAGAACCTTATCTTTATGGCTCACTGTTGGACTCCCAATACTCAGCATAGCTCCTGACAATGAATAATACATACTTATTAGAGGAACAAATTAATAAACATCAGAAACAAGTTTTCTTTGATGTCTACAATAAAGCTGAGTTTATTCCTCTTTGAACTGTATATTTGGAAATACTAGAAAAGTAGATTTTATGTTTAATTGTGTGGTGTTTTCTAATTGATTCAGCATGTTTATTGATTTATTTACATTTTTAAATATCTGTTAATTTTTTGAATAGGCCATACATTCACATTGCACAAAATTCAAAAGCACAAAAATTTGTAATGAATAGTTTCCTTATCAGCTCTGTCCCAAATTATCCAGTCTGCCGCCTGGAGATGGTCAATATTTTTTGTTTCTTACATACCAATTCAGAAGTTTTCTAGGATATAGATGTAAATGTCATTGAAGATATAGATATATTATTGTATTTTTACTTATTTTTGTACTTAATATTGGTCACCCTTGCAGGCCTTTTAGACATTAACCTTTTGAACACTGATCTTTTCAACATTAACTAATGTCATATAATAGAGGAGGAAGGAAATCTGTTAGATGATAAAAGTTTCTTTTTTAAAATATCTTTTAATGTTTTATAACTATTTTGGAATTTTGCTTCAATAACTACAATCTATCAGCAAGTCTTATCTGACAATGTCTCACCACCTTTTTCGCTAACACTGGTCCAAGTTATTATTTCTGGTTTGAGCTGTTATCATAGTCTCCCACCTAACTAGTGCCTCTAATTCCCCTCTACACTTAATTCCTCACTCAGCTACCATAGGGATCTTATAAATCAGATTCTTTCACCCTCCAATGGCTCCATCACCCTTGCAATAAAATCATATCTTTTATCATGAGGGTAAAAATGTGATCATTGTGATCTTTGCCTCCTGCCACACTCAACTTCACTCTCTCTGCTCTAGCCACACTGACTTTTCTTACTATTCTTCCAATGCGCCAAGCTACTTCCTTCCTCTGGGTCTCCCCTTCGTCTGTAATGCTTTCCCCACAAAAATCAATATTTCTGATTCCCTAAGTACATCATTTAAATATCCACTGAAATATCACATCCTTAGAGGTCCTTTCTCTAATCACCATTATCTCAATCTATTCTTCCTCACCATCCCACCCTCTGTCACTTTTATCTTGATATATAATGTATATCATATTTCTCTCTGGCATGGCATCATTATTATTTAACATATTTTTATTGATTTTCAGAGAGGAAGGGAGATAAGAGAGAATCATTGATCGGCTGCCTCCTGCATGCCCCCTACTGGGGATTGAGCACGCAACCCGGGCATGTGCCCCCAACCTAAATCAAACCCAGGACCCTTCAGTCCACAGGCTGACACTCTATCCACTGAGCCAAACCAGCTAGGGCCATCACATATTCATTTTAATTGTTCATTGTCTGTCACCCAGGGAATGTAAATTTTATGAGGAGAGACACTTGGTTGCTCTTGTACATTGTCTCTACCAAGATCCAGCCTAGAGCAGGGTTTTGGGGAAACTAGGTGCTCAATAAACACTGCAGAATAAGTGAATAAAAAGAAGACTGCTGTGTTGTGGTCATCACAAGAGCCAGAATTATCTTCATCCACTCAATTTCCTATGGTCAGAAGGAAGATTAGTCAGATTTCATTCGGCATTAGGAATTTAGAATGAAAAAGAGATGAAAGCATTTTTATTGGTGTTATAATGTTGAATTCTTCCATATCTTGGAGGAAGTTTCAAGAAAGACTAAAGGTTCCATCAGTAGAGGTGAGTTTATAGGGTCATGAAGAAGATGCCACTGAGGATGAATTGCATGAGGCTGACTCTGTTCATGGTTTTCTCCTTGGCACTAGGTGGCAGTGAAAGCAGATGCCAGCAAGAAGTACTTACCAGACAAGCAGGATCATAAGGCCTCCCTGGACTCAATTCTGGGGGGATTGGAGCAGGAATTGCAGGACCTTGGGATTGCCACAGTGCCCAAGGGCCATTGTGCTTCCTGCCAGAAATCAATTGCTGGAAAGGTGGGGTGGGCCAAGATGTTGGTCCTACAGCCATCTATGTCTCTGTGTGTGTGTGTCTCTGTCCCATCAAAGATTGTTATTTCTCCTTATATTCTAAGATGTTTTAATAATCTCTATATATAAAAGCCTGAGTGACCGTTTGACCAGTAGCTATGACATTCACTGACCACCAGGGGGCTGATGCTCAACACACAGGCATGGAAACATGTAACAGACTGATGAATCTCAGAGGGAAAGGGGCAGGGAGGAGGGTGGGAAGAGATTAACCAAAGATCTTATATGCATACTAGAGGCCCAGTGCATGGATTCATGAACTGGTGGGGTCCCTCAGCCTGCTCTGTGGGGATCAGGTAGAAACTAGCAGTCCAACATCCCCTGAGGGGTACCAGATTGCGAGAGCGCACAGGTCAGGCCAAGGGACCCCACCGGTGCACGAATCCGTACACCGGGCCTCTAGTAGTTAATAATTACTGATCATTTATAGTGCTCTGGGCACTGAGCTAAGTGCTTTACAAGTATTTCTTCATTTAATGGTCACATTAGTCCTTGAGGGAGACTCTAGTATTATTCCCTTTGTGAAGATGAGGAAACTGAGGACTCAGGTCCAAGGTCTAGTAAGAGGTAAAGCTAGGATTTGAACCCAAGAAAGTCAAAGCTTTTAACCTGAGTTTAAGCTCTTAACCTTTCTGAGCTGCCTTTACTGAGAGGAAATTTCTCACTTCCCTCTTTGCAAACATTCCTAGTTTAAATTGATTGCATACAATTTTCAGCTGCATTCAGCTCCAAATCATGGCCACTAACTCCTGCTCTGCATAACACTCCACCAAAACCATTACAGGGTTTCGAGACCCAACTCTGCATGGGGCATGAGATGAGATGTTCAAACCAGAGGAATAAAAAATGTCTTTTGGCCTTTTACTTTTCTAGGGATCCCTGCCACACCAAGGCTGTAGTTATCTGCTGTCTATCACTACTGTGCTCTATTTTGTTTCTTGTACCATCTGGAACAGTATAGTGGTAACAAACATTTACAGGCTTTTATCAGGGAGAGCAGTCAAGAAAGTGGGCACTTTTTTTTTTTCTCTCCATAAAGCATGGGCAACAGACCACATAGGTGGGACCCAGGTCCAGGCCTTAGTGTTGTGTAACTCCAAGGGGTGTCATTTACTCAGAAAACTGTGTGAAGAGTGCCCACCACAATGTGCAACCTGCAGGCCCTAGAGCACCCCACTGGGCCCTCACACTAGGCTTTGTTTCCTCCTCCAGGTGATCCATGCTCTAGGGCAAGCATGGCATCCAGAGCACTTCATCTGTAGTCACTGCAAAGAAGAGATTGGCTCCAGTCCCTTCTTTGAGCGCAGTGGCTTGGCCTACTGCCCCAAGGACTACCACCATCTGTTTTCGCCACGCTGTGCTTACTGTGCTGCTCCCATCCTGGATGTGAGTAACTTCCCCTCCCTCTGCTTTCCTGAAGCTTTTCTCATTCCTATAGAACCAGGGTCATGTTTTACAGTTCGGAGGCATTCTGATATCTCTCTGTGTGTTCCTTTTCCAGAGAGTGCTGACGGCAATGAACCAAACCTGGCACCCAGAGCACTTCTTCTGCTCTCACTGTGGAGAGGTATTTGGTGCAGAAGGTATGGCCTGGGGTACTTTGATCTGTCCTGCTTGTCCAGGATTCTGCCTCTACCACTCAAGGGCCCATTTCAGTGCCACTTGCCATCCTTTCCCTACCTTTTCCCAACATTTATAGATTTTGTTAAAATTGAATTATTTTAATCAAAGAAACATGATTGCATAGTTTAAAAACTAAAACATTACTTCAAGGGTGATATTAAAAATGAATAGTCCCTTGCTCCTCCTTTCTCCACTCCCAACCCTACTTCTCTCTTAATTTTTTTAGCCTTTTCTTTTGTTATTTACCTAGGTTTTTTAAGTGATACATTACTACAAATTTATTTTCCCTCTAATTTTAATCACTATGTATTCACTTTCTATCAGAGAAGATGAGGATTTATAAATGTTATTACTATCCCACCATATTTAGGGATACCATACTTCCACCCCCAACATATTTCCCCTTCCACATTTTCTCAGTTTATAATTAGATTATAATTACAGGTCAGATCAGTATTCAGTGTGTACAGGTAGATAATCATGTAATTATTGCTCACAGTTGAGCCTAGGTAGCAAACTGTGATTACAGTAGAACCTGGCTTTTGGAATCAGACTACCTGGTTTAAATCTGGGCTGTGACATTTATTTACTAGACTAGAGGCCCGGTGCATGAAATTCGTGCACTGGGGGAGGGGGGGTCCCTCAGCTGGCCTGTGCCTTCTCACAGTCCAGGACCCCTCAAGGGATGTCTGCCTGCCAGCTATCGGGCCTAAGCTGGCAGGCAGACATCCCTTTCCCAGTCCAGGACCCCTTGCTCCTTACCACCGGCCTGCAGCGAAGGTGGGAGAGGCTCCCGCCACCGCTGCTGAGCTTGCCAGCCATGAGCCCGGCTTCTGGCTGAATTGTGCTCCCCCTGTGGGAGAGCGCTGACCACCAGGGGCAGCTCCTGTGTTGAGCATCTGCCCCCTAGTGGTCAGTGCGCATCATAGCGACCAGTCATTCTGCCGTTCGGTCAACTTGCATATTAGGGTTTTATTATACAGGATGATGTTGTTCTAGTCATTTAACCTCTTTGTATCTCACTTTCCTTATCAGTAAAATGGCCCTAATAATAATGTCTACCTTATAGGATCATTATGAGAATTTTAAGTCATTATTAGGGTTTAAAACAGTGTCTGGCACATGGGGTACTTTTGTATATATATATATTTTTTCCTGAAGTCAATATTTGGATCCTTTTTTCATTAGTTTAATTTTCATTATACTTATTACTAATTTATCTGACAGAACTGTGAAATCTTTCTCAAAGTAGTCAACCACATGTGGTGATAGGTCAGTTCAATTTGTTCTTTCTCATAGACATCTGTCCCAGAGATGCCCATATTCCTGCTCCAGCCTGAGGCCTGTTGAGAAGCAGTTATTCTGGGTCATTATCTTGGGAATTCCTTTTACTATTTTCCTCTTTAGATCCTCTGTTTCCTGGATCTCAAGTCTTTTTAATACATGTTACTGTCTTTATTTTGATAAAGCACATCCTGTAGTAGCTCTTGAGAACAGGTAAAAATTTTGAGACCTTGAATATCTGAAAATATTTTTGATCTGTTGTCTACCTTCAGTTGCCTGAGCAGACAATTCTAGGTGGAAACTATTTTCCCTCATAATTCTGAAGACTTTGTTTGCTTCACTGCTTTCCAGTTTCCACAGTTGAGAAGTTTTTTTGTTTTGTCTTTTTATTATTTTTTAGAATCTTTTTAAAAATTGCTGTAAGTATTATATATATATCCCCTTTCTCCCCCACTGACCTCTTCTAGCCCACCCTCAACCCCCTGCCCCAGGCCTTCACCACCCTATTGTCTGTGTCATTTATGCATACAAGTTCTTTGGTTGATTTCTTCCCACCTACCCACCTTCCCCCTGCCTTTCCTCTGAGATGCCACAGTCTGTTCCATGCTTCTATGTCTCTGGATCTATTTTGTTCATTAGTTTATTTTGTTCACTAGATTCCAAATATGAGTGAGAAAATGTGATACTTGTCTTTCTCTGACTGGCTTATTTCACTTAGCATAATACTCTCCAGGTCCCTCCATTCTGTCTCAAAGCATAAAAGATCCCTCTTCTGCCATGGCCAGTTTGGCTCAGTGGATAGAACGTCGGCCTGCAGACTGAAGGATCCTGGGTTCGATTCCCGTTGGGGGCACATGCCCGGGTTGCCACCTCGATCCCCAGTGTGGGGTGTGCAGGGGGCGGCCGATCAGTGATTCTCTCTCATCATTGATATTTCTCTCTCCTTCTCCCTGCCTCTCTGAAGTCAATAAAAAAAAATAAAAATCCCTCTTCTTTACTGCTGCATAGTATTCCATGTTGCAAATGTACCACAGCTTTTTTAATCCACCTATCTATTGATGGGCACTTGGGCTATTTCCAGATCTTAGATATTATAAACTGGAGGCCTGGTGCACAAAAATTCGTGCACTGGACGGGGGGCCCCTCAGCCCGGCCTGCTCCCTCTCACAGTCCTGGAGCCCTCAGAAGATGTCCTACTGACAGCTTAGGCCTGCTCCCAAGGGCCTAAGCCACAGTTGGGACTCCCTCTGTAGGAGGTGACCAGGATGATTAGGGAAGGAGCCGCCCTCATCATCCCACTGCTGCTGCTGCTGCCACTGCCAGCCACAGGGGCTGCAAGGCCTGAGCCCTGGGCCTTGCAGCTGTCTGAGCCCATGGCTGCTGTGAGCCCAGTGCCACGCAGTGCTGGCTCCCCTGCCTGTGTCCACTCCAGGGCCACCCGAGCTGCCTTGCCAGCTCAGCTCGGGCAGGCCCCCCTGTATCTGTCTCTGTCTCTGCTCTGGGCCTCACCTGCGCGCACAACCTCCTCCTGTCCGGTCGTGACCCGTTATGGAGTCCTGGCCTAATATGCATAGTGTTGCTCTGAACAAAGGAGTATGCATCATTCTTTCTAACTGATGCTTCAGGTTTCTTAGGATATATTCCTAGAAGTGGTGGGATCACTAGGTCAAATGGCAGTCCCATATTTAATTTTTCGAGGAAACTCCATACTGTTTTCCATAATGGCAGTTCCATATTTAATTTTTCGAGGAAACTCCATACTGTTTTCCATAATGGCTGCACCATTCTGCATTCCTGTCAGCAGAAAAGAATTCCCTTTTCTCCACATCCTCACCAGCACTTGTCATTTGTTGATTTGTTGATGGTAGCCATTCTGACAGGTGTGAGGTGATACCTTATTATCCTTTTAATTTGCATCTCTCTGATGATCAGTGACTGAGCATTTTTTCAAATGTCTCTTGGCCATCTGTATGTCCCTTTTGGAGAAGTGTTTATTTAGGTCCTTTGCTAATTTTTTAATTGAATTGTTTATCTTCCTTTTGTTAAGTTGTATAGGTTCCTTAGATGTTTTGCATATTAACCCTTTCTCAGATGTATCATTGCCAAGTATGTTCTCCCATACAGTGAGCTCCCTTTTCATTTTGTTGATGGTTTCTTTTGCCGTACAGAAGCTTTTTATTTTGATGTAGTCCCATTTGTTTATTTTCTCCTTAGTTTCCTTTGCCCTAGGAGATGTATCTGTAAACATATTGCTATGGGAGATGTCTGAGATTTTGCTGCCTAAGATTGTGTTCTTATTCCTCCCCCTTTCTATATTATCTGGTTTTCCCTCTTTGTGTGCTTCTTTTTCCTTCTGTTTTCTGAATTGTCTTGATTTTTTCCTGACTTCTTTTTTATGTTTGTTTTAAACAAATATAACCCATGCATGTATTCAGAAAGCTTCTTTATTTGTCTTTTCCTGTCTTTTTGGAATTAATTCCATGGGGAATGTTTTATCCTCTCTCTGAAATAAAAACGTGGGCAGTCCCATGTCTTTTCTGATTCCTCTTTTCTTGAAAAAATTTGTAATAATTTTATTGAGTGATATTTGTTAATAAAATTATATATTTCAAGTCTACAATTCTATAACACATCATCTGTATTTTGCATTGTGTACTCACCACCCAAAGTCTAGTCTCCTGTGCACCATATATTTGACTCCCCTTTTGCTGTTGTTGTTAATCCTCACCTGAGGATATTTTTCCATTGATTTTTAGAGGGAGTGAAAGGGAGAGACAGAGAGAAACATCGATGTGAGAGAGACATGTCCATTGGTTGCCTCTTGCATGCACTTCGAGCAGGACTGGGGAACCTGCAACCAAGGTACATGCCCTTGACTGGAATCGAACCCAGGATCCTTCAGTCTGTGGGCTGACACTCTATCCACTGAGCCAAACTGGTTAGGGCTAGGCCTTTAATCTTGAATCAATTCAAGAGATGTTCTCTCTGCCAGCATTATGAAAAATTTTTAAAAGGATTAGAAAATGAGGTTTCACCATTCAGAATGTCAACTTGTATGTAATCCGCCCCCCCCCCCCCTTTTTTTTCAGTAGAAAGCTTTACTTCTTTCGTCATGGTGCCCAGTATCTCCGGTTTGGTACCTCCAGAATTAATTTCTACATCTAACGGTAGGGTGGGGAATCTGATCTTCTAACAGCTCCTCAGAATGGCAACCAATCCTGTTTTCAGTCTTGAGACTATTTTATGCATTCAGTTCCTGAGCCCCTCTGATGATATGAAGCTCCAGATGACTTAAGTTTTATTGGCACCTCCTCTCTCTGGAGATGTAGATTTCAGTGTTCTTGTCTTTGCCAAGCTAGTTGTCACACTTATACCTACTTTAAATTTTTGAAAATTTTATTGATATCTCATTTGTGGCATCTCTTTTCCTTTTCTCCTTTTCCTATGGGTCTTTCTATTTTAGATTATTCTTTAACTATCATGTCAGTGATGTTTCAAGCAGAAGTGAAGATAATCCCATGTGTCTTGCCTTCACCAATGTGGACTCTACTAATGTCAGGCCTGTTATTATGTATATTCCTAATTACCATTCATTTAATCGCATCCACAACTGTGTAAGACTAATTTTATTCCACATTTTATCTAGTTATAGATAAAAACACTGAACCTAAGAAAGGAAAAGTGATTTTCTTAAAGTCATAAAATTAGAAAGTCAAAGAGTTGGAATTTAAATTAAGGTCTTATTTTTGCAAGTTTCATATTTGTTTGCTTTTCTACAACATCCTAAGTGCCCTTTGACAGTCTCAATTCCTCTTCTACTGTTGGAACTTTGTACTTTCTTGGCACCAACATGATGCACTTTATTTGAAGATAGACCTGGATTGAGTAGCACTGATACAATCCACTAGTAAGTGCTTTGTAGTAATTTGCATGTTCACTGAAGCTTGTTCAATGCTTTTCACAAATCATTAGGCCTTGCATTTCTAGATTGCACTTTAGTTAAGCATATTTTTCATTGGGGTTTAATCTAAAGCATATTGAAATGTGTCATGGCAAATTTATACTGCACCAGTAGCCATAGAATTCTAAGAGCTAGTTGAGTAGAATAGTAAATAGAATCCCACTGTGATGTGGAAGTTGCCTGAGAGCAGAACAAGAGGATGCAGATGAATTTCAAGGAGAAATGTAAGTTAGATACAAAAGGAAAATATCCTATCCATAGAGCGACCAGGAAGCATCATTGCTTTTGACTTGGGTCTCTTCTAAACTGACAGGCACATTGGGTTCTTTATAATTTCACATAAATATGAAGCCACACCTAGATATATTTATTTAGACAATTGATTTAAAAGGCCATTTACTAATCAGAAGTTCCTCTTGAATAGCATTTTTGTTTTTACTCTTTGCTTTCTGTAAATGGGTCTTCTACTATAGGGTTAGTCCATTAATTAGGTGGCATCCTGCTTTACTCAAGTCACACACAGAGCTTCTATAATGACAGCTAAATCCTTGAGCCTCCTGGGAAATTAAATTCATCTGCATTTTTTTGTTTCATTTCAGGGAATTGCTCTTTAAGCCTCAAGTTTCTAAGTACATCAGGCCTTAACATCCTCCCATAGGGAATAGGTCCTCATTGCCTACCTTCTTTTTAATTGTTCATTATCCAGGCCATGCAGGTGCTCCCTAATTTCCCTGGTGAATAAGAGCCTCACAGAGTGTGGCACTTTTAATTGTTGGTGTTTCTCGTCCATCCTCCAGAGGTAATTGGCCCCAGAGAGAGCCTCTAGGCAAGTAGGTGCTGAAACTCTCTCAATTTATTGCATAACATATGCAGGGGTATCACAGCAAGTTTGGCTTATTGCTTTTGATTCCTCTCCTGAGACTCACCTGAGTTCAAACAGAGGCTGTTACTTCCCTGCTATCTCATTCTTATGACCAGCTACCCTACAAATGCCTAGATGAGGGTCATTCCTAGATCAGCTGGCATGTCCTATAGTTTTCTCAAGTAACACTGACTTACAAGCAAGCTCACTTTTAGGTCATTTGCATTGCCTGAGGACTTGTCCGAAATAAGAATTCTCAGGTCCCATCCCAGACCTACTGAATGAGAAACTCTGGGGTGGGGCCCAGCCAGTAATCTCACCAGGTTATGGATGTACAAGAATGTATAAGAAATATTGGGGCACACAAAAGCAAGAAAGGTAGCTGTGCATGTTGGTTTGTTTTTCTTAAATACTAGGTTTGCCCACAGTCAATTGCACTTGATCAGACTCTAGAAATTCTTTGATAAAGTGAAAAAAAGTAAGCAAGCTCATCTCTGTCTCAGAAGAAAGAACACAATTATTAGTTTAGATTGTTAGGTCTATAGGCCTCAGAAGTCTGTTAAACTATCTGCTTTTCCAAGACAGCATCATTGAACAAGGCAAGGCATGTCTAGCAGTGACTGGAGATCATGGGAAGATTATAGCCACCTGATTTGGGTCCCATTGCCTTTTTTCTCTTTTTCAATTTGGCTGCTACTATCAAAATAGATTTCTAGAAATAATGTTCTTTGTGGGCTACTTTCCAATCCACTGAGTATGCTTTACTTTCACACTAGTTTAGTAGGCACAGGTGGAGCTTTCATATTTGCAGAGATATTGGCTTATGATATTTGTGCTCAGCCAACACTATCAGGTCCCACAGAGAGATATTGAGATTTCTTTGTAGTTCTTTATTTATTTAGAATTCATCCAGTAGGACTGTACAGTCAAAATATGTTTAAGGACACCAGAATGAATTATTGCCTTTCTTTGGTCATATCACCAATTTGTTATGTAGTTTAATTTGCTTCCACTTGATTCAATTTTTAGAGATACATTTTATAAAACAATAATTGAAACCATACTATTATTTTTAAATATATATTTTTGAGAGGAATGGAAAGGGATAGAGAGGTAGAAACATCAATAAGAGAAACATCATTGATCAGTTGCCTCCTGCATGCCCCCTGACAGGGGATTGAGCCTGCAACCCGGGAATGTGCCCTGACCTGGAATGGAACCGGTGGCCTCTTAATTTCTGGCTCAATGCTCAACCGTTGAGCCACACCAGCCATGCTAAACCATATAATTATTTAGGGACCTTTATATTCATTATATTTCTCTGAGATGTAATTAACAAATCATTTCCTTTGTTTGTCCTTCCTCTTAGCTTTGCTTACAGTGTTTTTTGATCATGCATAACTCATTAATATATATTTTTAATGTAGCTTAGTTTATTAATATTTAACTTGCTTTTGAAATTTGAGACATTTTATGACAGTTCTTATTTTATTCCCAGATTAAAGAAGAATACATCCATTTTTTAATTCAAGTATTTGTATGGTTTGAATTATTACATTTAGATCTTACATCTATTTGGAAATTATTATTTCATAGTTCTTTATTTTTAAATATGAGGCAGGTTTTTTCCAGGTGCCGTTTTAGATACTGGAGATACAGTGTGACAAGACCAACAAAATCTAGTTTCTCTCAGAGCTAATGCTCCAATAGAAAAGACAGACCACAAAGATGATTTTAGACAATGGTAAATAAAGGCAATGAAAAAGACCAAGTGATAGGTACAGGCTGGAGAAATGCCTTTTCGATAAGATGATTTTTTTAACCTGATTTATAAATGACAAGGTGAGGCTAGCCATATCGAGGTTTGGGGCAGAACTGTCCAGGTGAAGGGAATAGGTAATATTAAGTCATCAAGAAGCAATAGCCCATAACACTGTTCATGCTCACTATGACTCAGGCACAATACTGAAACATTTTACCTGCATTATCACTGTATTTCTCAGAATGGCCCTTTGAGGTAGGTATTTGTTGTTAGCTCCATTTTGAATACAAAGACACTGAGTTTGGGAGAGTTTAAAATCATTGGCCTCTTCTCAACCTCCAACTTGGCTTCTGGTCTCAAACTGCAACAGTGAACCCTTGATTTTTGTCTCTCTAGGTTTTCACGAGAAGGACAAGAAGCCATATTGCCGAAAGGATTTCTTAGCCATGTTCTCACCCAAGTGTGGAGGCTGCAACCGCCCGGTGTTGGAAAACTACCTTTCAGCCATGGACACTGTCTGGCACCCAGAGTGCTTTGTTTGTGGGGTCTGTGCACTCAGTTGTTTGTTTGTTTATTTGGATTTAAGGAAAGTCAGGTGTTCTCCTCTCTGAGAGGCAGAGCTGCTAAGAGGATTCAGAGCTTGAGATGAGGGATTGATATGGGCTTCCTGAAGGAGACATGAAACACAGCATTTGTTGTGGCATTTGCTTTCTGTTTTGTAAGTGGGCCATATTCCAGCCTTCATTTGTCAAGGACCCAAGTGAATTCCTACTACTTACTGGCAGGTAACTGGCAGGAATTTCTAGGCTGAAAGTTTTACTTGGCTGGTGTTTTATTCTTGACATCTGCCTTCCTTTCCTTTCTCTTCTCTCCACCCCCAGGACTGCTTCAGCAGTTTCGCCACTGGCTCCTTCTTTGAACTGGATGGACGTCCATTCTGCGAGCTGCATTACCATCACCGCCGAGGAACCCTCTGCTTTGGGTGTGGGCAGCCCATCGCCGGCCGCTGCATCAGTGCCATGGGCCACAAGTTCCATCCTGAGCACTTCGTCTGTGCTTTCTGCCTGACGCAGTTGTCAAAGGGAATCTTTAAGGAACAGAATGGCAAGACCTATTGTCCACCCTGCTTCAATAAGCTCTTCCAAATATAATCTCAGCTGAACCCACAGCCCTCCAGATACCCTTTAACATTTAAACCAAGAGAGGAAAGAGTACATTTGCTGTTACCGGCCTTCTGCTCAATAGGCTTATTGAGAAAGTAAAGCCTACGAAGGGAATGTTAGGCTTGTAGCCTTAAGTTTCAGATTTCTAGTCTTATTTTTTTAATTGGGTACTTGAAGTTAGATCTGTAGCCTGCTTGTTAGTGTCTCTGCAGATATATTTTCCACATGCACACATTCATCACATTCATTTTGTAACTAGTTTTCTCAGATTTCTCCATTTTCACCCCTATGATGGCCCTGCTCACATCTCCTCTCCTTTTCAAGCTTTCCATATTTCCCTGTGACTCAGTTCCTCACAATCATGGCTATGGACTTTGTCCTTGCTGTCAGGAATCATGGTAGCAGTCTTAAGCTCCTTGCATCTCCCTTCAGTGTATTTCTCTTTTTCAAGAGGAATTAGATTATAACTGGACAATTTTGAGTGCTGACATAATTGACAAATAAAGTGGCTTGTGTGTGTGTGTGTGTGTTTAAATATGTTTTCATTGATTTTAGAGAGAGAGGAAGAGAGAGAGACATTGAGGTGAGAAAGAAACATCCATCGGTTGCCTCCCATATGCACCCTGACCAGGAATGGAACCTGCAACCTTTTTGATGTACGGGACAACACTCCAACCAACCAAGTCATACTGGCCAGGGCAAGTGGCTTGTGTTTTAATGGCACAATATCATGTAGTTTGATAGATGATCCTTCTGCTTCTCATATTAATAAACTAAGCACTTTGTGCAATTTATTACATTTATATCGTACCTCTTGTTTACATCCATACAATAAGCATTTTGTAATTAAAAGGAGGGACTCCTATTCACTAACTTTTTTATTAATTTGGATTTATAACATCCATTTTATGTTATTTTATTTTACTTTATTTGCACTTAGATAAATGAATCATCTTAAAAGATGGCAAAACTGCCCTAACCGGTTTGGCTCAGTGGATAGAGCGTCGGCCTGCAGACTCAAGGGTCCCAGGTTCGATTCCGGTCAAGGGCATGTACCTTGGTTGCGGGCACATACCCAGTGGGGAGTGTTCAGGAGGCAGCTGATCTATGTTTCTCTCTCATTGATGTTTCTATCTTTCTATCCCTCACCCTTCCTCTCTGTAAAAAATCAATAAAATATATTAAAAATAAAAAAGGTGGCAAAGCTTCTTAAAATTGTTCTCATCACTTTGTTTACTAAAGGAGAAAAACTGGATCTGCACTAGGCACTTGCAAATCTTTATTTGCATATAAATGCATGTCTCCAAACTAAAAATATATATATATATTAAATATGTCCAGGTTTCTTATATATAAATTATATCTCAACTATATCTCAACTATATCAATTATATTTCAAAATATGAAATTTGTGCACTGGGGTGGGGGCGTCCCTCAGCCCGGCCTGCCCCCTCTCACGGTCTGGGAGTCTTCAGGGCATGTCCTACTGATGGCTTAGCTGCAGTCTGGCCTCTCTCTGTGGGAGGTGACCGGGCTGATCAGGGGAAGGCACCACCCCCATCACCCCGCTGCTGCTGCCACTGCTAGCCACCACAGCTGCCAAGGTGTTTACATCAACACGGACTTCAGTCCCTTCACCACAAAAAAATGACAACTTTCTTTAGGCATTTTTAAGATGTGTCTTTCATAGGATATGATCTTCCTTCCTTCCTTCCTTCCTTCCTTCCTTCCTTCCTTCCTTCCTTCCTTCCTTTCTTCCTTCCTTCCTTCCTTCTGCTCACCTGAGGATACGTTTCCATTAATTTTTAGAGAGTGGGCAAGAGAGAGGGGAAGACAGAGAGAAACATCAATGTGAGAGGGACCCTTCAATTGGTTGCCTCCTGCATGAGCCCTGACCTTGGCCCTGAACAGGGAGGAGCCTGCAACCTAGGTACATGCCCTTAAACAGAATCAAAACCAGACCCTGCAGTCCACAGGCCAAGGCTCTATCCACTGAGCCAAACCAGCTAGGGCAGGATATGACATTTCTTAGCCCCTCCAGCAGTGGACCTTCCTTTTTCCTCCAGGAGTGAGGTGGAAAAACCCTAGATCACCTTCTTAGATTCTTATTACCCAAGTTACCAAGAACACTGTGAGTGGCGGTGTACAGGGAGCTTAGCCAATGAGCAGTCAGAAAAGGTGTTTCCCCCTGGTGTTGTGTCCCCTGGGGTGGAGACAGGCTCCGAACTGCATCGCAGCGGCTGCTTGGAGCACGCCCCCAGCCCTGGTGTTGTGTCTCTGCTCCGGCCTGCCCCCAGCCCCAGTCTCCCTGTAGTCACTGGGGCTGGGGGCGGCACACAGTCCCCTCCCGCCCATCTGCATGCGCAGTTCCTCCTGAGATGGTCGTGACACCTTAAGGTATATATAAAGAGGTAATATGCAAATTATATTATATTATATTATATAAAGAGGCCCAGTGCATGAAATTGGTGCACAGGGGGGTCGGGGGGGAGTGTCCCTCAGCCCGGCCTGCACCCTCTCCAATCTGGAACCCCTTGAAGGATATCCTACTGCTTACAGGGATTGGGTCTAAACCAGCAGTCAGACATCCCTCTCGCAATCCAGGTTTGCTGGCTCCTAACCACTCACCTGCCTGCCTGCCTGATTACCCCTAACCACTCTGCCTGCTGGCCTGCTTGCCCCCAACTGCGCCCCCCTGCTGGTCTGCTCACCCCCAACTGACCCCTCCACCCCCGCCAGCCTGATCACTCCCAATGCCCCCCCCCCCACTGGCCTGATCACCCACAACTGCTGTCCCATCCTGGCCTGATCACCCACAATTGCCCTCCCCTCTTGGCCTCTAATCGCCTCTACCTCGGCCCCGCCACCATGGCTTTGTCCAGAAGAACGTTTGGAAGGTCTCCTGGAAGGTCTCCCAGTCTAATTAGCATATTACCCTTTTATTAGTATAGGTAGAGGCCTGGTGCATGGGTGGGGGCCGGCTGGTTTGCCCTGAAGGGTGTCCCAGATCAGGATAGGGGTTCCTTTGGGGTGTGGGGCAGCCTGGGCGAGGGGCCTGTGGTGGTTTGCAGGCCGGCCATGCCCCCATGGGGTGATGGTCCCCACTGGGGGGCATGGCCAGCCTGAATGAGGGGCTGAGGGCTGTTTTCAAGCTGGCCACACCCCCTTCAGGGTGGGGGTTCCTGCTGGTGTGCCTGGCCAGCCTGGGTGAGGGGCTAATGGCTGTTTGCAGGCTGGCCATGCCCCCTAGCAAGGGCCCTCCATGGGGGCGTGGCTAGCCTGGGTAAGGGGCTGAGAGCTGTTTTTAGGCTGGCCATGCCCCTGGTGATCCAGGCTCCCAGTCCCTCCTCCTTTTTTTCCCCCCAGCTCCTCCTTGAGCGGAGGCCAGGACAGGTGGGAAGCTTGGCTTCCTTCGTCACCGGGGGCAATCCAAGCCTCCTGCTTGCTCCAGCTCCATGGTCGCTGCCATCTTTGTTGGGTTAATTTGCATACTCACTCCTGATTGGCTGGTGGGCATAGCGGAGGGATGGTCCATTTGCATGTTTCTCTTTTATTAGTGTGTGTGTGTGTGTGTGTGTGTGTGTGTGTATAGCTGTTCTTTAAAAAATGAAAATGCATCTTCCTCAACATTACAATTGTCTCATGAAGACAAATAAGATGGCTGTTCTAAGAATGTCTCTGAAGAAAGATGTTATAAAAGGTCATTTACCATTTTCTGGTTTGGATTAGGAAATTCAAACCCCCAATGAAAGTCTCCACTTAAATATTTCTTCCTCTGCAAAATATTATAAGTAAAGTAGAAAAGCTAGTCAGGTTATTAAAGAATCTCACTTTCTCATGTCCTACCTCAAGTAAGCCTCAAAGGAGTCATCCTTACTCAAAAGAGATAGTGATAAGATCTGTACTATATCATTTGTACCATGGTCTTAAAAATATAAGTTTATTTGTTAAAAAATAGATTAAATGACTGGAAAACTCTTTAACTAAAGATATTTATTGAAAAATAGAATTGATTTGCTGTCTAGATTGGTATGGGCACAGAACTTGTTGGAGAACTGATAGATTAAATGATTCTTGCCAAGCTTTATTATATCTATCTGGGTCCTGCTATCTAGCGCCTTTGCAGATACATTTTTCACATGCACCCATTTGTTAGAATGAATGATAAGGTTTTGAGAGTTAAGAGGAAGTGGTAACAGTTATAAGAACTTCAAATGCATCCAAGCTATGTAGCAGACCACACAGATAGGAAGCCATCTGGCCGCATGTCCTATTTGGTTGGCTAAGAGTACCAGACTAAGCAAAATTTACTTTCAACTTCTAAACATCCCCTTTACTGTATTTGACTCTATGATGTCATAAGCAGGTGTTAATATGGCAGTGTTCATGGTTGTCTGGGCAATTTGACAAAGTAAACTTGGGGTTTTAGCCTCTAAGAAAGAATGTTCAGGTGTTAAAACTTTTTGTTAAGGATGAGCTATTTTGAAATATCAGTAAGTCTAAATATTTTTAAATGTCAGAGAAAAGCCAGAGTTCAATAAGGTGCAATTAAGAAGTGAAGATGTTTTCTTCTCACAATAAATATAGGTAGTTATACTTGTTCAAAAAGAGATGATGCCTTTGGGACTAATGTTTTAGCCACAAGGAAGCCACTTGCAAATAAAACATTTCCTTTAAAAAAAAACCATAAATACTATTACTCAAACTGATTACCTAACTGTTTACTCTTGATTCTGAGTAACTCATAGTTTTTAAAAAAATAAAAGCTACCCTCAAAGAGCAGGGCTTTTCTACCAGTGAGGTATATATACCTAAAAGATATGCTGTACACTGGAAACTCTATTCTCAAATAGGAATTTTTCAATTTGTTGGCCAATTATTCTTTAGAATAAGCATATAATCCTCTAAGGTGATACTTTGGTAAAGACAATTATTTGTCAGCCACATGAACTTCTTTTTCTTGACCAGTAGAGGGAGAAAGAGTACTTCCTTCTAGTTTAGCAAGAAAAGTCCAGAGACTTTCCTAACTGGGCTAGCTTAGGTCATTCACCAGCAAGTAATTTTTTGCCGGGGGAATGGACTATACAGCTTGGCTTTAACCAAATTGGACCATTCCCAGAGTTAGGAGCAGGACTAAATTCCTGAAAACACAAGGACTTTGTGGAGGAGATGTGAATACTTAAAAAAAATCTGGGTATTGTTGGAAAGGAGATAACGAATCTACAATCTACATGACTACATGTTCCAATATCGCAATAACTTTGTACAGTGAGGAATGGATAGTAGACTTTTTGTAGTGATCACTTTGTAATAAATGTGAAATTTCACTATATTGTACACATGAAACTAATATAATATTGTGTGCAACTATACTTTAATTAAAAGGAGCTTTACATTTCAGATATTTTTAAAGCAAAAATATTGAAGTGTTTCCTGAGTTTTAAGGAAATACAGAAAGTAAGCAAATAGGTATTCCCAGTGCCCTGAGGGAACATGTCTGAGAATTCTGCAGCGTTCAAAAATAGAGGAGAGTCCAGAATAATGGTGTTATACTAGTTAATAATGCACCAGGCCGGAGATACTGGTCTTCCCTAGGCCCCTAGGCCATAGCACTAAGAAGCATTCTCAGCAGTGTCAGTCTGAGAATCTGAAAAGGGAGCTCTTCTAGCTAAAACAAAGGTGAAAAGATGTGACAATTTTCTTTAGGAGCAAGTATCTTAGGCATGAACAAGTCCTTAATAAGGGTGGTGGTGGCAGCCACTAAAATATGGGACTAAAGAAGCGACAGAGTGCCCCACAACACGGCGGAGGCTCTTTCACTAAATAAAACTCACCATCAGGGCAGCATGTATGTGCTGAGAACACTCTCTAAGGAGAACTTGGAAGCTACTGGGACTTGTAGAATGAGAGAGAAAGAAATGTCAGACAAGAGTTGGTAATGAGCTGTGCTTGTTGCAAATGTATAACTTTGCCAGGAAGCAGCAATGTCTCAAATTGATTCTGTAAGAAAGGAGACAGGTTATGCAGGAGGTTCCACCTCCTGATTGTGCCTAAATTAATCAAATGCACTGTGTCCAAATTAATTTCCTGTGCAAAGAAAGCTCTTAATTGTGTTTAGGTTCATAGTCTGGACAATCACATAGACTTCCTGGCATCTTGGTGAGAATGATCCATCTCCCCTTTGTATTTTGGATATCACCAAATTTCAACAAAAATTACTCTAAGGCCCTAGCCAGTTTGGCTTAGTGGATAGAATGTTGACCTGTGGACTGAAGGGTCCCTGGTTTGATTCTGGGCAAGGGCATATGCCCAGGTTGTGGGCTCGATCCCCAGTAGGGAGCATGCAGGAGGCAGCCGGTCAATGATTCTTTCTCATTATTGTTTCTATCTCTCTCTTCCTCTCCCCTTCTCTCTGAAATCAATAAAAATGTATTTTTAGAAAACAAAACAAAAGTAAGACTATTCTAGGAATAAGGTTTTGCCTGGTATAAACCTGTGAGAGATACCTCAGATCATAGATGCTTATGGAACAATTTCTACAGCTGAGAATGAACACACCAATAAGTCAGATGATTTTACTTCCTTTAAACTTGAACTTGAAGGAGATGAAACCATTTGATTTTGGATTTTATGGCTGTTAGATTATGATACACTATAACTAATATGACTGAACATAATCAAAGATGTGAAATAGAATGGGAGCACACTTCTCAGCATATTTTTTTTCCAGTTTAACAAGGAACCACATCTCTCTCCTACTTGGTCCATGTGGTTATTTGTGATGGGCTGACTTTACTATCAGCTCCTGTAATATATACAAATATCAGGCCTGACCAAAAGGTCATTTTGTTCTTCTGGACCAAGGTGATTGGATCAGGTGTAGACATGTGACCCTAGCAAAGCAAATCAGATTGCTCCCCAGGACCTTTGCTGAAAAGGATATTCTGTTAGGATTCTATCTGTTGAATAATAAAAAACTCATTGCTGCTGAAATATCCTATCTAATCAAGACAGAATATGCAAATTGACCACCATTCCATGACAAAAGATAGCGGAGCCCACAGACAATAAGGAGGGAATATGCAAATTGACATGACAAAGATGGTGGCCGCCGGGTTGGGACTCTTGTGTTGTCACCATGGCGACGACGCAGGTGTTCCGCCCCGCCCCAGCCACTCTGGGCCTCTGGGAAGCAGGCACGGAGTGGCCAGGGCAGTGCGGGACGCCTGTTATGAGGGGAAAAGGGTGACAGGGAGCTATAGGAGGGTGACAGGGCCGGAGCGAAGGCAGAAGGCGGCTCTGGCTGGAGCAAAGGCGGAAGGCAGCAGCCAGAGTGAAGGCCTGGCTCCCGGGTGCCAGAGGGAAGCCAGTGCTGGCAGCCAGGGGAAGGAAGGCCTATTTCTGCAGGAATATTGGTGCATCAGGACTCTAGTATCTTTATGATCACTTAGAGGGGAGGCTGCCTGAGAAAGAAACCAATACAGAGGAAAGTAGAGTTGAGTACTGATGAGACCTTATCTTCTTTTGAGCACTCAATCCTACCATATCAGTGTCTTGACCCCAGACTGGAAATTATGTGAATAAATAAATTCCCCTTTTTACTTAAACTGATTTGAGGTGGATATCTGTCACCAGTTAACTGAGTAAGCATAATAGATATATTGGTATTCTCTCTCTTACAAGCTTAATATGTTGCACAAGAATGAATAAATGAATGAACAAATACACTCAACAGTGGAACATAATGTTCATGTCACCATGAAAAACAAATAGACAAAAACAGTATCTGATTACTTCCCAATGCTTTTAAATTGGAGTACAGTGAAACACTTCATATTTTAAGTTTGAGGCATCCTGTGGATAGCTGATATATTTAGAATAAAAACTTATTTTTTCTGTCCAATTTTTTCAGTGAAGTTGAATAATATGTATCAATATCAGTAAGGAAAGGGGAGGATGCTGTCATCCTCTAAAATGCAAAAATGTGCTATAAATTATGTTATGTATGCTGCTTTGTTTAGTATTCAACCATAGAAAACTATTAAATCTTTAATGTTACTGTAATGTTGAGTATTTATAACAAAAAAATAGTTTAAAAAATCTTCATGTCTTACTTGCAAATAAAAAACAAAGAACATTTAAAATCACAAAATAATTAGATTTACATTTATCCCGAAAAGTTGGTCCTTGAAGAAAATTGGGTTTATAAGAGGTCAAAGAAGAGAGAGAAAGAAGACATTTCCAATGAATCTGAGAGGAGGTCTTAGGGACTTTTCAGTTTGGAGGTTGATGGTGATGATTTTCATTGTGTCCAATGACACTTGGAAAGTATGACTTTCTCACTACAGGTGCTCTTGAATTTTCAGACATGAATTAAATATTGCAGGTGTAAAAATAAAGTGAGATGCTTAGAAGGAGAGGGTTTTCTAGGATAATGTGAAATTTTTGAAAGAGGAAAATAGGAAGGGAGAATGTTATAAGATACCTAAAAGAATTTGTGAGTTGGGCAAGTTGAAATTTCCAGAGCTCCAGCAAAGGAGGAAACATACGAAACCAAAAGGGTTACATATAACACATTCTGTTGAGAAAAGAAGGCTACGGTGGTGGTGAGTCTTTTCATCATTTACTTGCTTTATACAAACTGCTTGGGGAAACTATCACTTACCCTATGGTGTCTCTTAGTTTGGGTTTTCCTTGAAGCAGACCCTGAGATGAGGATTAGATGCAATACTCTATTTATTATGGCAACTCTGGATACACAGGTAGAAGAGTGGGGAAATAAGATAGCAAAGGGAATCAGGCCAATGCAGTATGTATTAAAGGGCAGGTTACTGCTGTATGAAGTTGGAGTTCATATTATTGAGAACCTCTGGGATTTAGGGTAGGACACATGGAATGTCCATCGATATCCCCCACCCCGCTTCTGCCTTCTCTGGCCTGGCCTGTATACAAGCTGGACATACTTCTCTGGTCAAAGAAAGTCCTTAGTGTAAATCATAGGTGCCTGAAAGCATCAGCTTATACCTAGCAGTAAGTGCCAACAGATATGGGTGGGGATCTTACAGCATCTGTTACGGACAGTTAGGAAGGGGTAAGCATATAAGAAAAAATTCATTGGAAAGCTATTCAAGTCACTAATAATCATAATACTTTGAATGTGTGGTAAGCCATTTATTTACAAAGCTTTACAATTTTCCTAGCTCTATGAAACTTAATGCATTAATCTAGTGCCATAATGGTGGAGAGGATTGAGGAAGGGAGTGGGTAAGGATTATTATTTCCATTTTACTTATGAAAAAAATTGACCTATTACATGAACAGATCATTCAATTTTAGTGATAACACTAGAACCAGACCAAGGTTTGCTTAGTCTTTACCCAAGACCTTTTTTTTATAAGGCTCTATATCAGCAATGTAAAGCACATTTCAGAAACATGGCCCACAGGGTGAATTTTTAAGGGACAAGTGAGGGCTCTAGGGCAGGATAATGATTCACGGCTGTAGCTTATGTTGTTTTGGGGGATAGTAACAAGAGCAGTAGCCTTGATACAAGACAAACCAATACTCACATGTTGATTCTACCACTTACAAACGGTGTAAACCTCAGTTAAGCTATTTATCTCCTCCAAACTTCAGTTTCATAGTATGCTAAACGTGGGCAATAATACTTCCCATGTGGGTTTGTAGTGAGGATTAACCAAGATAATAAATGAGAAGGGGCTTTGTAAACTGCCAAGAACCATACATGAAAGGCTGAAAGGCATTAGCAAAATAGTTCAAGAGCTAAGTGAAGAAGTCAACTGCTAGCATTTCCACAGAGACTGTGAAACTGTAGCCGGCCCTTCGTTGTTTTGGGATGATTTCAGAAATCTTTCTAAAGGCTCAGAATGAAAGCTGATGGAACTGAAAATACTGGAAGATTAGGAGAAGAGCTTGAGGTTGAGCTCATAATCTTCCTTTGCGGCAACATATTGACAAAGTAATGCTCAAGAGTGAATGATTTCCACGGCGCAGGAAACCCATCCAGTTAGCTGTTTCCCACAGATAGAGAACAGTTACTTGTTTTTTTTTTTAACAGAGCAGAGCCACATGAAAAAAGTTCAGGAAGCTTCCAGTGCAGTGATTTTCACTGCCTATCAATCAATGGCCTACCCCAGTGGTTGGCAAACCGCAGCTCACGAGCCGCGGTTTGCCACTCTGTTGACTGAGTTTGCCGACCACTGGGATAGGGGCTTAATCATAAGGAACAACAACAACCTGTAATAATTGGAATCGAGAGTCTAGGTCAGTGGTCGGCAAACTCGTTAGTCAACAGAGCTGCAAACGTGGCTCGCGAGCCGCAGTTTGCCTATCACTGGCCTAACCATAGTTCAAGGGAAATTCCCAGGAAAATTCCTATGGTCATTGTTACTTGTATTAGTTTGCTAGGGCTGTCTTAACGAAACACCAAACTTGGGAGCTTACACAATAGAAATTTATTTCCTCACAGTTCTGGAGACTGAAAGTCCAAGATCAAGGTGTCATTGGGTTTGGTTTTTCCTGAAGGCTCTCTCGTTGGCATACAGATGGCTGCTTTCTCGCTGTGTCCTCATATAGCCTTTCCTCTGTGTGCCTCTCTAGTATCTCTTCCTCTATTAAAGAGAACATTGGTCCTATTGGGTTAGGGCCCCAACCCATGGCCTAATTTAACCTTAATTACTGCTTTAAAGGCCCAATATCTAAATTCAAACACATTTGGGATCAGGGCTTCACATAATAATTTTGTGGGGACACAATCCAGTCCAAAACTTAAAGAATTACAATGCAATTACTTAAGAATACAGTAGCAAAGATACAATTCCACATCTGATCTCCAGCTAGGTGGCTTCATTCTGTTAACCAATCCCTAACTCACTACATTTTATTATATCCACAGGTGATAAAAATCCCAGAGCTACTGATAGGCATGTAAATACACACCCTACTAAATGTTTAATGTTATCAAATTTCTGTTGCTAGAGAATGATTTTGAGGTGCGCAACCTAAGTTCTGTCTTCCTGTCTGTCTGGAGAGGGGCTGATTTGGCTGGGTGTGCAGGCCACCATTTCTGTCCTCATTTCCAGCAGCTACCTTTCACTCAATGGTTACAATTCTTTTACTCTGCTCTTTTCTAGATTAAAGTCTAATTTTCCAATTGTTCAGGCTTTGATCAGTTCACCGGTTACTATTATTTTAACTAATGTACTTCAAGTTTTATTTTTGCATATTCTGCTCTGAGGGATGAAAATTCATTCTACTACAAAATAATCTTTTTTTAAAAAAAAAATTAACAATCAGACATTATTTGGTGAGGAGTGATCTCCAGTTGTGTCTTGGTGAACATATCTTTGTCCATGTATTCAAGTTGGCCTCCGTGATCAATGATTTCTGCTTGTTGAGTAATAAATCTGTTTTCTTGTGGTTAACACACTGTCATGGTTCATGCATCAGTTTGGTTCATTTGGGATTGCTGTATTGAAGTTATAGTTGAAAGGTAATGAAGACTTTATGATCCATCCCAGCTCTATTGCATATTATCTTGTAGGCAATATGTGTAAGGTTCGAGGCACAGGAAACGGGAGTTGGAAACCAAGATACATTAAAGGGGAGGTTTATTCTGCAGTAACGAGCGAGATTCCTTATGGAGGAGGTAGAAACCAGGAAAACGGGGGTGGGAGTAGGGGGGAGGGCAGGAGGAGAAGAAGGAGGGACCCAACCGGACTGCCCCCTGCAGACAGAAGGAAGAGACAGTAACACGTGCATAGGTGGAGAGTCCTTTTAAGGAAAGGAACAGGAAGGGGTTAGGCCCAGGGCGGAACAGGAAGGGGTGGGCCCTAGGGCACTCGGCACATGCTGATTGGTGGTTCAGTGTCCCTGTGGCAGACGCCGGTAACATCATAACTCCACCCACCAGTTGCGGGGAGGGAAGATCTCACAGCATGCAAGTAATCAGGGTTTTGAACACCATAGACTGAAGAAAGAATGGGAGACAGTGGGAGGTGAGACCATGCAGCACCTGAGGGTCCAAGCTTCCCATGCATGCTCCATCATTCCATTGGATTTTACTTACAAAACACAGATGCAAAGGTAAAATTATTAATGATTTGAAGATGGCAGGTGCAGGGCATTCAACCCCAACTATGAGGCCTTTCTGAGCATGGGGCCCCATGTGACTGCACTGGATACCTATCTGTGAAACTGGTTCTAGAGTGACCTTTAAATATTGTCTCAGTAGAATGAGGGTGGAAGTAGTTGAGGCTAGACTGCAGTGGACTGAAGACAGAATGGGAGCTGATGCCAGGGTTCTTGTCCCAGCATTAAGAAGGGGTTCAGCAATCTGGAGAAAGGCTGTGTGTAGATGATTAAGAAGGAGTCCAAAGACGAAAGACAGTTTTGAAAGTCATTGGGGGTCAGAGGAGCTTCAGCTAAAGGAGCTAAAGACTACCCCTTGACTCAGGATCCCGTGCTATTTATTAACACAAATTGTCCTAAGGCAAGGTGGAGATAATACACTTCAAAGGGTAGGGTTTCAAAGGATAGGGTTTACAGAAGCATTGTCAGATTGGGGAATAGCCTACAGCTGTTCAGATATTTGGCCAACAGGATGCAATAACATGTAGATTAAGATGCCCTGAGCTGTCTGGCAGCAAACAATTATCCTATTCAGGTTTGGGGGAGATGCTTTTTAGCCGTTCCAACAGATGATTACATATGTGGCTCAGCCCTTGTTGAGCCCCCAAGCTTCATCAACCTTTTGATGAAACTCTTGTAATTATGACATGCTGGAATTGGTTCCTGGCAAAGTGATATAGACTACTCTTGATAATTGAAGGAGGGACATCTGTACTAGGGTATATTAGGGTGGAAGAAAGATTCTTTAGAGTTTTGAGAGAAGGAATAGGTAATAGGCATATTTGTGGGTAAGTCTGGTAGGAGCAAGAAAAGAAGAATATAAATAACAGGGACTAACTGCTATTGAAAGAGCTCACAAAAGTAAGTAGAGATAGAATCAACAGTATAGATGGAGGGGTCAAGAGAAAAAGAGGAGAGGTCCTGAGACAGGAAGGCAGAAGAGGATGAGATTGATTTAAATGGAGAGGTTAAGGGAAAATTAACATTAGATGTCCCCAATCTTAGTAAAGGAGATGAAGATGTCATCCACAGAGGGTGCAGATACCTTAATGGGGCTGAAGAATCAACAGACACTCAGGAAATTCTGGGGAAATCAATGAACAGAAATAAGTCAAGAGTCTTAGAGCCACAGGTTTCAAGTGGCTTTAGGCAGATCACCTCTAAGAATCTGAGTTTATTCCTTGAACAAATTAGATTTTTGCAAAGCAAGACATATTCATATAGTGCTCAGTTTTATAAGTACTTTACATTTATTAACTTAATTACAACAACCTCATAATGAGAAAGGGAGGATTGGAGAAGTTAAATGATTTGGCTGAGCTTTCCAGGCATTAGAAAAGGGAGCTGGGATCTGAATCCATGCATCTGGCTCTAGGAAATTTACTTATCACCTCTGGGCTATGATGCCTTGTGCACCTTAACAACTAGTGATTTCTTAGGCCTTAAAAGGTACTGACTGCCACGACCTGCATGGCTAGGTTTCAGCATCTGAAGGAGGGGCCGACACACAAATGCAAATGCTATACAAGAAATATGAATTCAGAAGGCATTGGGGGCCAGGTGGAGCCTCTTTCTTGAAGAGACACACTGACTTCTCGCCCGGTCCGCTTTTTATTATACTTGTATACACATTTGCCCTTTAGCAATGCATATAGGCAGATCAAAGGTAAAGTTTGGTAAACAGTATAAGGATTATCAGGTTAGGAAATTGCCTTGAGCCATTGAGCCTACAGCAGGGCAATATTATACTGATTTTCAGCCCTGCTGAATATCAGATTCCATTGGCCTTCCAATGATTCCTTTTATAAATTTTTTTTATTTTATTGTTTAAAATATTACAAATAGTAGTACATATGTCTCCTTTTTCCCCCCATTGACCTTCCCTCGGCCTCCCCTACCTCCCCACCACATGCCCTCCCCCCAACCCCCCAGTGTCTTGCATCCATTGATTATGCTGCTGTTTGCTTTAGCCTCCAGCAACTGACATCCGATGTGCCCATGAAATTAACATTTTTAGACAGACTAGTAGCTTCTTAATTCCTCTTCTAAGTCCAAAGCATTTTTCCTCTATGAACTTACTGGTTAGTGCCTCAGAGGAAGACAACCTTTCCTTTTTCCCAGCCAGCACCACCGGAAATAGCTCATCACATGAAAGGCTCGAAGTGGCCAATAGGTGGCAGCATTAACTTGAAGATGGATGAACAGATACTGCCATTTGGCCTTGAACTAACTCAAAAGTCAGAGTTGGCCTCTTTCTTCTCCTTTCTTTATTTTTCCAAAACCTCAACATATACTATTTGAAAGCAAAGTCACTATTTGATTTTTTAAGAAGGCCAACAGTGAAGGAGCCAGAGAAGTCAAAACAGAATTATTGACCCAGAAATGAAGAGCCTTTGGGAGGGAAAAGAAAGACAAATTCAGTGCCATGAGGAATTGATGAGTCTCACAGAGATTAATGATTGATCTAAGTTATCCATTCAGTAAGTAGCAGATTCTAGGTCACTCACTCACCAAAATTCAGGACCATTACACATTGCCATGTTAATAGGCTTCATAGGCTATTTAATATTTTTAGAATGTTTAACCCTGATAAAGTAGAGCACTAATTTATTTCATAGAGCCAGTTGTTTGGGTTAGATTGTCTCAGTTGCTAGGGTTTTCAAGCCACAGGTGAAATTTCCTCTTCTTTCCCCTCTCTCCCCTTCTGCCTCCCACTTCTTTCTCCTTCTCCTCCTTGCTTTTCTTTTCCTCTTTCTTTTTTCTTCTCCTTCCTTCTTTCTCTCCCTCTTCCTCTTGTTTGTTTTTCCTTGGTTGCTGTACTGATCCACTACAATAATGAGGAGGAAATCTAGTCTTTGGGATCAGGATATTAGATGCTACTAAATTCCAAGAGTGGTACAAAAATATCCTTGGTCTCCTGTAACTTGCTTGCCACTTAATTGGCCCTTTCTCATTTTTTCTTTTCTTTTCTTTTCTTTTTAAATTATTCTAACGAAAACTTCTCCCATGAAAATAGTATTGAAACAGGAAAATAAGACCAGGTTTAGGAAATTTTAGAAATTTTGGAAACTAAGGGGACCATGGAAGAAGCACAGGGCTACAGAGCAGCAGAAGGTATATTTCCATAGAATAGGGGAAGCTGAAAAGCTGCAACAGGTATATTTCCATAGAATTAAGGAGCTGGGAATAGCAAAAGGTCTATATTTACAAAATAAAAAGAAGGAAACCCTTTATCCAGAAGGAGAAGAAGAAAACCCAAAGGGAATAGGAAAACAATAAGGAAGGAGGTGGGAGAACTTCATCTGTCCCAAGTGAGGTTCTACCTTTGAGCCCAGGAGTTATATAGTAAGCAGTCTAAGGCAGTGGTTGGCAAACTGCGGCTCTGTTGACTAATGGGTTTGCCGACCACTGGTCTAAGGGAACAGTGATCAATCAGAGGGGATATCAAAGCACCAGGATCTGCAGCCATTATAAGCCATAGGGAAAAGGAACTCAGTGGGACCCTTTCCCCCTCCCTACATGGGAGTCTGTACTTGTTCTTTAATAAACTTCCACCTTTGCTATACAACCTTCTTTCCGTGGATTCATTCTTTGATTCCAGCGGACAAAGAATCCGGGTTCTAGTCCAGGGGAACACTTTGTGTTCCTGTCCAAAGTTCCTGCTACAGTATTATGAAAGACAAAAAAAAGGTAAACAAGCTTCACTTTTGTAGATGACTTTACTGGAAGACGCATTTGTGAGTCCCCATGAGAATTAGGAATGTTTTCTAGATTCTGCTCGCCTATATTGATTGAAGATGCATTGATAGAAGCAGTAGGCACAGTGTAAAAGTATATAGGCTTTGAGTCAGACAGGCTTGAGCATCCCTTTCTGGAACTACAAGATGCTTCAGGCCTATATGGTGTATTTCCTGCTTTAGTTCTAGAATCAGTCATTTCTCCAAAAAGCCCTGATTCTTTTTATTGAAAAATATTTTTAGAAACCAAGATCTGGGCACTTGTTATATACTGCACATCTGTAAAATTGGAAGGATGGTACATTTCTCGTAGGGTTGTGTAAACATTAAGTGAACTAACACACATATAGTACTTAAGAAGGGCCTGAAATACAGAAGGCATCCAGTATATGATAATTCAGTAGGGGCTGAAATAAAATCTTTTGCTTTCTGTAAACTAAAGTTCATTTAAAACCATGTTGATTGGGAAATATTTTTTTCTGAAAGGGTTTTGATCCACAGAGCTCCTTGGAACTTGGGGTTCTTTAGTCAGAGCTGGTTTTAGGCAAAATAGAGATTCTGATGTTTATCATCTCTATTTGACATTTAGAAACTTCTCCCCATTTAGTTTTAGAGAAAGAGCTAGATCCCAGTACTCACAACAATACTCTTCTATGGGTTGAGAGTGGGGAATGATTAGACCTTCCAGCTCCTTTGAAGGCATTTTTGATGGAACTTGATCATCAATCATTTAGCCTGAAGAACGAGCTCCCCGTGAGCCTTTGCTTCCATGGCATAATAACGTTTCACTCCCTCAGGAAAGCAACCCTTCACTTGATTGCTTATTTGGCTGTCACCGAAGCTTAGGTTCCCTTGGGGCAGAGATCTTAGGGACCTTCCCTCTAGGATCCCAGATCTACATAGATGCCAGCTTCTGGAGGACCCCAGCCTTATCCCATAGTTTGGTACTATTCACTCTGAAACTAACTGCAAAGGAAGCTGAAATGCCTTTACACTTTTACCACACAGCCTCAGGTAGACTTTTCCTCTTTGAAATCTGAGGTCCTCAGAGACCAAATAGCTTTTCTTTTCCTTTTCAGACTTCAAAAAGTCCAGGGGTTGAAGGCAGCCCTAAATTGAGATTTCGCAATTCCCAAGGAGCCAGGTATGTTTTCCCCGACCTTTTTTTAAAGCCGCATTCTTCACACTGTTGGTAGAAATAATGGGTTTGTCTAGGAAAAAGGGCTCAGAAGTCGGTAAAAAAATGATTCAGTTCTATTTTCCCCACTCTCCTTTGCCACAATCTTATAAAAAATTGAGATAGAGTGAGCCTCCCATAGGTAATTTCATGTCACAGGGACATAGTCATTGCTAGATAGAATGTTGCTACCAACTGGCATTAATAAAACCCAGGAACCAAGTCCATATAATCAATCAACAGTTTAAAAATAAGGTAAATAAATTAGTCTGTGTTGAGAACCCACCATAGGCCACACAGCGGCTTGATTTTCTTTTCATATTTTATCTTACTAATTCTCTATTAATGGAAAGAACTTGACTTGCTTATAGTCCCACAGCTATTAAGCTTTAGACCATTATTCTAACTCAACAGTTCAGCTTCTAGTCCATTCATTCACTTAACAAATATTTAAAAATCTACTATATGCCTGGCACTAGTCTAGACCATGAATACTGATTCACAAAATAGTGACAAATTTGTCTTTTCATGGAATTTAGTCTGATAGTTTTCTATTAAAAGTCTTTGGAACTTCCCAAATGGAATGTGATGACTGGGGGGTAATTCTTCAAATCCCTTTAGAAACAATTTTGATAAAACTTTTATTTTCAGACTGTCTATCTTGGGTGTCTTAGACTTCTATAATCCCTTAACACAGTTTCTCATTTGCTATTCAATAAAACAGAGCAACATGCATTATCTTCAAATATTTTTAAAATGTCTTTGCTCATTTGAGGCTCCTTGTGATATTTATTTTTGGCCTATGCAGTAGACCTTGGCCTTGGCAGGACTTGGGTGGGAGGAAATACACCAGCCACAGAAGCAAATGAGATTTGGTTTGGGGTCTTTCCTCTCTCTGCATGATTCCAGATTTCTCTCTGCTGCTCTGGATCCAGATACAATTATTAACAGTGACTACAGTGCATAGTGGGAAGAGTTGCCCATCAAGAGAACATAGACCATGTCTTGAGTATTAATTGCTGCTGTATGAAGATGGCAATCTGGGGCGTTCAATATAGGCAGTGTGTGATAACTGTTACAATCAGACAGCTGAATGTAACTGGGTGGTCAGTATTAACCAAGGAAATTGATTGAATAAGCATTTGAGAAGGTGTTTTAGAATAGAATTCAGAATCCATGCCTTTCATTCTTGGAGTTTTCCCATGTTGCTTATTCTAGCTTGTGTTGGGAAAGTAGTTGGTTTATTTTTTTTTATTTTTTTTTAATTTTATTTTATTTTTATTGTTTTAAATATTACAAATAGTAGTACATATGTCTCCTTTTTTTTTCCCCCCTTGGATCTCCCCCGACCTCCCCTACCCCCAGGACATGCCTTCACCTGCCCACCCTCCCCCCCACCCCAGTGTCTTATATCCATTGGTTGTGCTTATATGCATGCGTACAAGTCCTTCGGTTGGTCTCTTACAGCCCTCCTCGCCCAACCACCCCTGTCTTCCCAATGTAGTTTGACAGTCTGTTCAATGCTTCTTTGCCTATGTATCTTTTTCCCACCATTTCTTTCCTTTAAAAAGTTTTGCCTTTGCAGACTGGAAATAAACATAAAATAACAAAACAAGACAAAACAAAAAAATGTTTGAGTCCCAATTTCAATGTCCAACAGTTCCTTATGTGTACATGTCAGCAGTGATATCTGGATGGTGGGCACATGGTGGCAATGCAGGTCCGACCCTCTCTGGTTTGGTCCTAGGTAACCTGCAGCGGTGCACAGCTGCTGACTGCTCCCATGGCAAGGCATCATCAGCGTCTTCCATCTCTGGACTGTTTTTGCCTCTTGTCTTCGTGGTTGGAGCACTCCTGTCAATTCCTCTCTGTTGCAGGAATCCATCTGGTCTTGGGGTTGTTTTCTGAAAATATACAAATATATTCTCGACCACAAGTTAATAAAGGAATCTTTTCTATATAATTGATTTGGGATCCTTTTTATTTTTGTTCAAACGATTTTCCTTTGTCTTATTTAGACACCATGTGTGTTTTTAATGGCCGTCTTGCTGTTAGCATTGCAAATGAACCTTAATTTGGTAAAGTAAAAATTTTCTAGATGTAATTTACTTATAGGATATTTTTCCTTACATGATATTGTCCTACTATCCCCCCCCCTTTTTTTTTTAATGGAGGTTTTTGTAAATTTTATAATGCAGTCTTGATAACTTTAAATTAAAAAAAAAATTTTTTTTCCCCCACACATATGACTGCTTTAGGTTCATTGCATATTCAGGAATTTTACCCTGAGATGAACTACCAATAGAAATTTTAGTTATTACTTTAAGAATAGCTTTTTGTCCAGTACTTGAATATTCACTTATTTCAATTAGCCTATTTAAATTAATCTGAAAACTCGATTACTATTTTACTGTCAAATTTAATACTCTACCAACAATCTTAGTTTACCCTGTAAATATTAGTGGGAAGGATTATTTGCATTCTTGAGTGGGCCCTGAGCATTCCAAATGCTCAGCTGAATTAGATATAGGGCAACTGCTGTCGGCCAAGTCTCTTGTCTGTTACCTGGGTCCCGATCTGAGCTGGGCCAAGTCTCTGTCTGTCACCTGTATCTCGATGTGAGCTGGGCCGGGTCTCTTTCTGTTGCCTGGGTCCCGATCTGAGCTGGGTGTGGGAAGCGCAAAGCAGCCATGGGGGTAGGAGACCTCCTTTAGAAGGGGGTGAGGTTTCAAGCCCCTGCAATGTTGGGGGGGTGAGGGTCTGTGCCCCACTTCTGTTGCCCCCCCAAGTTCTCTCCTGATGGCCCCTCTGCGACTGTGCCTGTCTTAGGTTGTTCCTTCCTTGAGGAATCTTACCCGTCTCTGGCTAACCAGCCATCCTCCGGGGCCAAGCAGGGTGCTGTGAGGTTCAGTTCTGTCTCCTTGGTAGCCTATGACCCCGTGGCCTCCACACCCAGCACCTGCCTTGGGAACCCCTGGCCTGCTGGCAGGGTCCCGGTGCTGATCACATATCTCGGGGAACTCGGGTTTCTTCTCCAGTGAGGGCCCAGCTCACACAATTGGATGTGAGACAGATCCCTGGTACCAGCCCCCACGAGGCTTCAAGCTCAGCATGAACAGAAAGCTCAGGTAACAGCTGAGAGCAATTGGATTGTGAGAAGAGGGTCCCTCTTGGCACAAAGGGCAAGAGGGGCCAATATAGGATGCTCGAGTGCCTTCCCAGTGCCTTAATTCCTTCTGCAAGGGATTAAATCCTTTCATGTCCCTTTTTTTAAATTGCTGCCCACCATTCAAAGAATTAGTTTATAAGTTTGTTTGGGATAATTGTAAAGTATGCTGTTGTAAAATATCTAAGATTATAATGAGATTGTAGAATAATATCATGTAAGGATATTCTTTGCCCTAGGCCCTGGCAATTCCATTTCAAACTGGTTGTCAATTTCTTTTTGTAGCTTTATATAAACTTTGTCAGGGAGGCAAAAACACAAATTACTTACTTTAGTTCAAGCGACCAAATATATTGACTTTCAATTACAATCCTTATGACTTTTGAAAGAAACTTCTCTTTGTTTCCTTCCAAAATAATTTTCAGTCTACAGAGAGTTTCATTTAAAAATTTTTGTCACATGAAACAATTTCTCTTAATGCCCCGCCCCCTTGTTGTCTGTGTCCACTGATTAGGTTCATATGCATGCATACAAGTCCCTTGGTTGATCTCTCCACCTTACCCCCACCCTCCCCTACCTTACCTGAGGTATGATCTTCTGATTGACGTTTCTCAGCCTCTGGATCTGTTCTTGTTCATCAGTCTATGCCATTCATTATATTCCACAAATGAGCGAGATCATGTGATATTTATCTTTCTCTGCCTGGCGTATTTCACTCAGCATAATATTCTCCATCTCCATCCATATTGTTGCAAATGGTAGGAACTCCTTCTTTTTTACCGCAGCGTAGTATTCCATTGTATAGATATACCACAGTTTTTTAATCCATTCATCTGCTGATGGGCATTTAGGTTGTTTCCAAATCTTGGCTATGGTGAATTGTGCTGCTATGAACATAGGGGTGCATATTTCCTTTCTGATGCCTGTTTCTAGATTCTTGGGATATATTCCTAGAAGTGGGATCACTGGGTCAAATGGGAGTTCCATTTTTATTTTTTTGAGGAAACTCCATACTGTTCTCCACAGTGGCTGCACCAGTCTGCATTCCCACCAGCAGTGCAAAAGAGTTCCTTTTTCTCCGCATCCTCGCCAACACTTGTTGTTTGTTGATTTGTTGATAAAAGCCATTCTGACAGGTGTGAGATGGTACCTCATTGTTGTTTTGATTTGCATCTCTCTGATGATTAGTGACTGTGAGCAGGTTTTCATATGTCTCTTGGCCTGCCTTCTGTCTTCTTTCGAAAAGTGTCTACTTAGATCAGTTGCCCATTTTTTGATTGGGTTGTTTATCTTCTTTTTGTTAAGTTGTATGAGTTCTCTGTATATGTTGGAGATTAAACCCTTATCATTGATATCATTGGCAAATATGTTCTCCCATGCAGTGGGCTTTCTTGTTGTTTTATTGATGGTTTTCTTTGCTGTGCAAAAGCTTTTTATTTTGATGTAGTCCCATTTGTTTATTTTCTCTTTAGCTTCCATTGCCCTAGGAGTAGTATCAGTGAAGAAGTTCTTTCGGCATATGTCCGAGATTTTGCTGCCTGTGGATTCCTCTAGTATTTTCATGGATTCCCGTCTTATGTTTAAGTCCTTTATCCATTTTGAATTTATTTTTGTGTATGGTGTAAGTTGGTGATCTAGCTTCATTCTTTTGCATGTATCTGTCCAATTTTCCCAACACCATTTGTTGAAGAGACTGTCTTGACTCCATTGAATGTTCATGCCTCCTTTGTCAAATATTAATTGAGCATATTGATTTGGGTCAATTTCTGGGTTCTCTATTCTATTCCATTGATCTATATGTCTGTTCTTGTGCCAGTACCAGGCTGTTTTGAGAACAGTAGCTTTGTAATACAACTTGATATCTGGTATTGAGATCCCACCGACTTTGTTCTTCTTTCTCAGGATTGCTGTAGCTATTCGGGTTCTTTTTTTATTCCAGATAAATTTTTGGAAATTTCGTTCTAGGTCTGTGAAATATGTTGTTGGTATTTTAATGGGAAGTGCATTGAATTTATAGATTGCTTTGGGTAGTATGGACATTTTGATGATGTTGATTCTACCAATCCATGAACATGGTATGTTCTTCCATCTGTTTATGTCTTCCTCTATCTCTTTTTTCAGTGTCGTGTAGTTTTCTACGTATAGGTCTTTTACCTCTTTAGTTAAGTTTATTCCTAAGTATCTTAATTTTTTTGGTGCGATGGTAAATGGGATTGTTTTTTTAGTCTCTCTTTCTGTAAGTTCATTAAAGTAGTTGGTTTATAAGGTAAGAGAGTGAATAACTCTTTAGTCAAAGAACCATAGTACTTAGCAAGGAGTTTTCTCTTCTTGGATTCCCCTCACCAATGCAGCAATATTTGGCTGGTACTCTAGACCTTAAACTAGCCACTTTATCTCACATAGGCATAAAATATATATGTATGCTGTAAAATATATAAAATATGTAACTCATGAAATAGTTGTGATTACTAGTACATGAAGAAGGGAAAACAGTTTTAAAGACTCTAGAATTCTCAACTAGGGATGATGTTGTTGCCTTCCCCTAATCCCACCCAGGAAACATTTGATAGTGTCTGTAGACAATATTGGTTGTCACAACTGGGGAAGGGAGGTATTACTGGTGGGAAGGGAGGTGTTACTGGCATCCAGTGGGGAGAGTGCAGGGATACAGCTAAACACCCTGCAATGCATAGACTAGCCTCCCCCAGCCCCCACCCCACCTCCAACCAAAGAACTGTCCAGCTGTAATGCTAATAAAGCCAGGATGAAAAATTCTGCTCTGTAGCATTGTATAGATATTGCAGTTAAGTAATTGTATGACCTTGAAGGACATCACATACCTCAGTTTTCTAATAGGTAAGTTCAGGAAACTACTTGTCACAGATTATAGGACACTGTGTCTGTTAAATTAGGGAGTAATGCACATGCCAAAAGTAAAAAAAAAAAAGGAATGGATAAATATAACAAGAAGTTCTGTTGGTTAGAAAGTCAATTGGTACATTATTGGATGGAACTCTACCAATAAATAAAAAGCGGATGAAAAGTATAGAATTCTAGGAATTTATCCTAAGGAAAAAGAAAGAGGGGTGAGAAGACATGTCTGAGGGTATTCACTGGAGCATGGTTTTTAGGTGAAACATTGGGAATGAGCAGTGGAATGTCATCCTGGTTCCTGACCAGTAGTGGTTCACAAGCTGGTCGAGCCAGTTCTTAGGATGCCAGCCACATACTGTGTGTATAATTGTTGTCCTGGCAGGAAAGGCTGGGCTGCCGCACCTTGTCTGGGCCTGTTGCCATGCACTCTGTGACCAGGGACAGGAAGGCCTATAAACACCTCAGGCTGAGGAAAAACAATGAGAGAGAGACAGTACCCTAGAATTAGGACACCAGCCTTTCTCCAGGCCAGGCCATCCCCAATCTCATTTTACTTCTGAATATTTTTCATACCACAAGTCGAAGCTAATATTTTGGCAGGAAACTTGGATCCAACTAGACAAGAGAACAATCAGCTATTTGTTGTAGAGTCAGCATGAAAAATTTGTTTAAATCCCTTGCTATTGATGTTCTTCCAAATATTTATTTATGTGTGCAAAGGACCATGGTAGGCTGGGAGAGCAGAGGAGATGAAGACAGTCTCTATCCCAAAGGGCTTAGGACCCATTAAGGATCTGGGTGGTTTCCAACAAATTGTGTGATAATCAACCAAGACTTGTATGCTTTGAGAACAGAGAAGGACGGACTTAATGGTAAGTAACTAGGATCAATAACAAAGACTTCTGATAGGATGTGGAGATATATCTATCTCCATGTAAATATATAAATATGACTTTCTGTTAAGTCATTGTTGAAAGGTAAACTCATGAAGACATTAAATGTTGTAGTTCAGAGCTCTAGATTTAATATCAAATAGACCAAGGTTTGAATTCTACTTCCAACACTTACCTACTTACAATAACTACTTCCAACACTTACCTACTTACAATAACTACTTCCAACACTTACCTATTTACAATAACTACTGTCCAAAGTCATCTGACTTTGGACAGTAGTTATTCTTCTTCTTATTATTATTATTGTTATTATCACTATTTTATAGTCCCCATCTAAAAGCTACTACACTGTAGGAGCAGAGAGTAGCCAGAAAAAGGAGACCAAGTGTAATATAGACTGACAGTTGGATATAACCTAGTAAGAAAGCAAAATGCTCTGTTTGCATGTTTTATCCTATGGGGCATTGTTTGTGAAGGTGACAAGTTAGAAATGAGGTAGTGGAGTATGTTCATCTGTACAGTTACTCCTTGTGTACAATGAGGAAAATAAGAAAATCAACCCAAAAAGTTGGTGTGAGAATTAAATGAGTTAACCACCAGTAAAGACCTTGGAACAATGCCTGGGATATAGTGAATGATTATTATGATTAATACCAGATAATTATATGTGCATAGAAAATGTCAGGAAATCTCCATATAAGCTATATTCTTGGGAGTGAAATAAGAAGACAAGGAATGGAGGATTTGTACTTTTTACTTTATATTATTCTCTTTATTTTAAAACTAGAGGCCTGGTGCATGGATTTGTGCACCTGGCCTGCGCAAAGCAGCAGGCATCCGGGGAGGAGCTGGAGCCCTGGCAGGATGCCGTGTCACTCCTGCTCATCCTGGCCCCACTGTGCCTGCCAGCACTGCTGCTCAGTAAGCTCGCTGAGTGGCACTCCCGCTGTGCGAGCACACTGACTACCAGGGGGCAGCTCCTGTGTTGAGCATCTGCCCCCTGGTGGTCAGTGTGCATCATAGCTACCAGTTGTCCAGTCAAACAGTTGCTTAGGCTTTTATATATATAGATATTAAATTTTTAAAAATCTTAAAAATGATGCTACCAGACACATCATAATTTGTTTTATATGATGTAAAAGGGTATAAAAACTCAAACTCTGAGTGCATGGGCTTTGGATTTCAAAATATAAAGATGTGAACTTGTGTCTGACCTCTAATGATTAGGTTATTTTGGTCAATATTAAGCTCTCAAAGCCTTAACTTTCTCATCTATAAAATGGGCACAGTAGCATTGATCTAACAGTATTATAAAATGAAAAGGTCTGGCGTGTACCTTACACATCGTACATTCTCAATATATATTAGTTTTCTATTTTTATATTGTAAGGGCCCAGGGCAGGATGCCCCAAGATATCCCCCAATGGCATATTGATTATTTCAAACTAAAGTGATTTGAGAAGCAGCAGGAATGGGAGGAGCTCTCTGTCTCTCTAAATGCAGGAAATAAATCTCTGTGTGATAGGTGACCTCTCCATTCCTGAGGGCTGAGAGACAACCTGATCACAACACTTAAAAAAAAATCCAGAGTGCAGATTAACTAAGGCTCTTTGAAGCTCAGTTGAGCTTTAAAGATAGGTGTTCTGGCTTTATATCTGGGGTTTGTCCCATTTTATTGATATTGTGTGTGTGTGTGTTTAATCTTCACTCGAGGATATTTTTCCATTGATATTTAGAGAGTGGAAGGGAGGGAAGAGAGAGAGAAAAACATCGATGTGAGAGAGACACATCGATTGGTTGTCTCCCACACGTGCCCCAACCAAGGCTGGGAGTTGAGTTTGCAACCGAGGTACATGCCCTGGACCGGAATCAAACCCAAGACCCTTTAGTTCACAGGCTGATGCTCTATCCACTGAACCAAATCAGCAAGGGTTGGTATGGATTTTTTAGAAGGTATAAAAATGAGTTAAATGTTGTCAGTGTTGATATAATGCATTCTTAAAAGAATAACTTATTATTTTCTAATCATTTATCATTCCTTATATGTGCATTATTAACAATTCTGGTTAGTTTAGGCTTCTGATTACTTGCAATCTTATTAAGATTCTAGTTGAGCCATCATCCTCCTATTTTTAAAATATGACTGGCCTTTGGAAAATAAAACAAAAAAGACTTGGAGAATCTATCTCCACAAACAAAAAGGTAATAGTTATTTATGCATAATATTATTTATATACAAATAAATATATAAAACATTTATTATACTAAAAAAAACCAACCCAAGTCAGAGTTGAAAAAGTCTGTATAAACTCACTTCATAACCTTTACTACCCAAGTCCAACCTTGCTTAGATTCCTTCTAGTGAGCACTGGCTTTGTCCTGTCAATTTCTCATAAGTTTATTGTCTCTTTGTCTAAAAAAGTACAAAAAGGTACCTAGTTTGATCATTTCTTTGAGCCTCATTTTATGATCTGAGCATCATATTGTGATTCTCCTGTGTGCACATATTAAATTGGTTTTTCTCCTGTTAATCTAGTCTTGCATCAATGTCATTATTTTATTATTAGTCCAGTTTGTAGAAACTGAAGAAAGGCAGAGGGGGGATTTCTCCCCATTCCTAACAATAACACCCCCAAATTCCTCTTGTACATCTGAGTTTCATTGGCTTCTCTTATTTAATTGCCAGGGTAAACTCAAGTTGACCTCAATGGAGAATAGCACCGAAGTGACAATGTTCATCCTCTTGGGATTAACAGATGACCCCAAACTTCAGGTTCCCCTCCTCCTGGTATTTTTGTTCATCTACCTCATCACTCTGGTTGGGAATTGGGGGATCATGGTGATAATCCACTCAGACTCCCACCTTCACACTCCAATGTACTTCTTCCTCAGCAACCTGTCCTTTGTAGACCTGGGTTACTCATCAGCTGTAGCTCCGAAGATGGTGGCTGCATTGCAGTCAGGGAACAAAGTCATCTCCTACAATGGCTGTGCTGCTCAGTTATTTTTGTTTGTGGGTTTTGCTACTGTCGAGGCTTACCTCCTGGCCTCCATGGCTTATGACCGCCATGCAGCAATCTGCAGGCCTCTTCATTATACCAGCACCATGACCACAGGTGTGTGTGCCCTCCTGACAATCAGCTCCTATGTCTGTGGCTTCCTCAATGCTTCCATTCACACGGCAAATACCTTCAGACTCTCCTTCTTTGGTTCTAATGAAATTAATCACTTTTTCTGTGACATTCCCACACTCCTAGCTCTTTCATGCTCCAACACACACATCAGCACATTGGTTGTCTTCTATGTTGTTGGCTTTAATGTCTTTTTCACCTTCCTGGTCATCCTCATCTCTTACCTCTTCATATACATCACCGTTCAGAGGATACATTTTGCTAAAGGAAGGAAGAAAGCCTTCTCTACGTGCGTGTCCCATCTCACGGCAGTGTCCATATTCTATGGCTCAGTCATCTTTGTGTACTTACAGCCCAGTTCCAGCCAGTCCATGGACATGGACAAAACAACATCTGTATTCTATACAGTGGTGATTCTGATGCTGAACCCCTTGATCTACAGTCTTCGAAACAAAGAAGTGAAAAATGCTCTCTGGAAAATACTTTACTCCCAATCTTTAGGTGTGAGAAGGAAATAGGCAGATACCTAAAATATCAGACCTAAATGCCTTCATGACTTTTTAAAAAATATATATTTCTTTATTGATTTCAGAGAGGAAGGGAGAGGTAGAGAGAGATAGAAACATCAATGATGAGAGAGAACCATTAATCAGCTGCCTCTTGCACGCTCCCTACTGGGGATCGAGCCCGCAACCCACGCATGTGCCCTTGGCCAGAATCGAACCCGGGGCCCTTCAGTCCCTAGGCCAACGCTTTATCCGCTGAGCCAAACCGGCTAGGGCCCTTCATGACTTTTGAGGTTTAACAGATTTCAGTTTTTTCTTTATCAGAAACAGTGGTTACTTCTGCTATTAGGAGATGTTGTAAAAGCAGCACTTTAAAATGTCTCACTCAGGAAGATAATTTTATTTTTGGTGAATGGCAGCATGGGACATTTACATCCTTCTTGCATTTGTTTCTTGACATGGTTTAAAGCAAAAGATGAAAACAAGCTGAATGCACTGAATTTCCCCTTCCCATTTTTAATGGGAAGAAATTTCCACTCACTATTAAAATTTGGTGTCAGGATCACATTGTCCCTGAATAATATTTTTCAACTGGAATGAACAGTGTGTTGCTTTCCATTTCTTTGGTCCATGGATTGCAAAATAAATGCTGAAAAAATGTTTCAGCATTTTTAATAATGTCTTAGAGAAGGTTGTAATGTCTTAGAGAGCACTGGGCCAAGAGTCAGGTGACCCAGTATTAAAACCTTCCAACCCCCCACCTTCTGTGCCCACTCATAGGTCACTCTCGCTCACCAGTTGCATGTCATATTCTTCATCTCCTTCCATTGAAGTATTGGGACAGCCTTGGTAGAAAACAATGAGTTACCTTGTGCATGTGACAGTTTCGGCAGATAAATTATTTAAACTTTAACCTGAATAAACATATCTTTCTTTAAAGAGCTACATTCTGTTCTATGCTTTTGGCCTTTTTCTAACATCATTACCAAAACTTGCAGAGAAGGTTTGGGAAAAAAGAAACAATTTCCCACAAGAGTTATAAAAGAGGATATTTGTCTTCTGAATTAAATGCTTGCCTTTCTCAGCACCCTTAAGTTTGGTGAATCTATTGAAAACACACATAATAACTCTCTGTGCCCTCTTTGCCTCTGTTTTTTCAATAATCAGTTCACCTCTGGTTCCCTGTTGCTTTCTGATGTTCTGTAATTAGATGCTCTGAGAATAAAAAAGCCTGTGGAAATTGCATTCTTAAGATAGGAAAGGCACTATGACGCACAACGCAAGTCTACCAGCAGGTCTTATTTCATGTGCTAGAGGGTGTGAGTGAACATGTGCGCATGGGTAGGGAGTGGAGATTAATTTAACTTCTCACATATCAACTGCTTCATGGCATTTATAACTACAATTAGTCTAAGTCATACCATATTTCATGATTTCAAGATAACACACACACACAAATGGATATTTTAAATGTGAAAATCAGAAATCTTGATGTGCTAAATCAAGAAAATTAGCTTTGAGATGATCAAATTCTATTATGCACAGGGCAGTGTCTGTCTAAGAAGGGTTGTTGATGAGCCTTGTGGAGAAAGGAACAAAGAAAAAATTTTGGAATGTGAGGCTGGTTTGTAGGAGAAGATTTTTCCAGCATAAGGCCACCATCTCGTAAGAGACCAGGAGTTTATCCTGGATCCCAGGCCATGACAACCTAGATCTGCCTCATGCATTTCCCTGCTTCCCCTTTTAACAATGGAGCCTATCCAGCAACACACATAGAACAGCCTTGAAAGGTCAGGATCCACTTCATGTAGAAGTCCTTCTCAGTGACTTACAGAAGTTACAAAACTAAGGTACCCAAATTTGGAGATTTGCTATTCAACCACTGAGTGCATTCTAGTCTTAGCTTAGTTTCTTTTCCTATTTGGTTGATAGAATTGCCTCCCTTTCCTCTTCCTCCTGTTCCTCCTTTTCTACTTCCTCTATTCCCTTCTCCTCCCCCTCTTCCTTCCTCCTCAATTCCTTTGTCTTTTGCCCAAACAAGAACTTTCCTCAGCACTAAGCCATTAGGTCCCTATAAGAAATTAAAGTCTATAGTTTGTATATTGTAATTGTGACATTACATAGTAAAGTGTGTTTCTGGTCATGTTTCTTTCTGCCTTTTTCAGTTAAGGCAAAAATGTATGTGGATCTTCTGAGAGTGAAAGGCTTAATGCCTATATATTTCAATTTTTTATTGAAGTCATCCCACAGTGTAACAGTTAACTGCAAATGGGTATAAAAGAGTACTAGCTCTGATATAAAAACTGGATGAAAATCCTTATTCTTCATATGAGTTGTGTGACCTCAAAGAGTCATTTCATTTCTTTGAACACAACATACAGGACAAACTGTGAAGATACATTTAATAAAGTATATGAAGAAGTTTTGTCATAATTAATGTGTATTTGATACAGCTGAGATTACTGGAATAGCTCTCATGTATCTGTCCCTGTACTTATCACTTTCGAGGACTCTCACTCTCTCCACCCTGTCCAAATCCAAGCCTTTATTTTCATCCATGGTTTAACTTTCTTTCCTCCAAACTCCCAGTCCACAGCAGACAAATTTCAAGCTGTCACTACATGAGAATCCATTTATAGAAGCTACGCAAAAAGGCGATGTCTTATTGCCAGAATACACATTCCTGTGAGGAGCTTTTTCACTTCCACATGGGAAATCTGTCAAATGGAAGCCAAATGCCCATTTGGCTATTAACAACACCATCCTCTCCCTGCAGGAATGGTCTGATGAGTGAGAGACAATGTGAGTAAGGCCTGTAGATCAAGATAATGCAGTAAAAGCATAGAGGAACCCCCTTTCTGAAATGTGTGAAAACAGAATGTGAAAACACATTAATCCAAATAGGAGGCTCCCTTTGTGAATTAGATGGTTTGTTTAGCTTTATGTATAGGAAAAGGAAAAATAAAATATTAGGAGTTCTTGACAATTGAGGCTAGCATTGCAGAATCATAACTCTTTAGCCCTCAAAGAGTTTTAAAAATAATCTAAACCAACCCTCTCATTTTATAAGGGAAAACCCTGATTCCTACAATTTAACTTGCTTAAACTCACAGACAACCAAATCTTACTTGATTCTTACTCATCTTGTAAATTCTAGAAATTTCTTGATGTGTCAAAAGACATTTTTGCATTTTTACCCTTATTTGTTCACCACGAGACAGATTTTTGTGCTTTAATTTTGCAGTTGAGGAAACCAAAGCTTTGAGATGTTAACTTGACTGCCAACTGTTAACAAGAGGAGCCAGTCTTGCCTTCTTTGCCCAATTCTCTGAGAAAAGTAGCCTTATAATAAGTTTCAAAGAGGACTTATTTGATGTATGAATCCTTCACAGATACTCTTTTATGATAAGTTCCTGCTGTGTGGAAAGGCGCTCTGGAGAATACAAATATAAGACTATAAGATGTAATTCTTTCTTCAACAAAGTAAATCCTCCTGCATATATGGTGACTGATGTAATGTACTTGGAGATTAATGACTCAGTGTTCAATAACTCTGTCAGCAGCAATTTTTCCCATACTCTATGGAACACAAATGGACCAGGGCACCATTTGGCTTAGCCTTGGTAGTTAGTGTTTGCTCTTTGAATGCTGCAGCCCACAGAGATAGCCAAGTTCCATACAGTAGTTAGTGGGCACAAGCTGCAGAAGAGATAGGGTGTGAGATCTGTGAAGGAACCAGGTGCTGCATGACACTGTTCTTGCTGCAGGAGCAGCATGCAAGCAGTGCAGTGAAACAGGGCACATACATCAAGATAGATAGCAATTCAAGGCATATGTGACCAGTCTCAAGGGAGTAAAATAGAAATAATAATTAGAACTCTTCAGAGGTGAGAAAGAATCTTGTGGGCAGGGAAAGCTCCCTGGTGTAAGTTGAGCCAGGCTTTGAAGAGAGAATTGTAGAAAGAGCCCAGAATTTCAAGAAACAAGACTTAGCTTCTAGTCCAATTTGATCCAGGCTTTGAAGAGAGAATGTACAAAAAGCCCAGTAACGGAATAGCTAAATCATAGGTTATGTATTTTTTCAACTTTACTATATAATGTGTCACTATTTTCCAAAGTGGTTGTACCAATTTGTACTTCCATCAACAGTGTATGAGAGTTCCCACTGCCAACACTTGCTATTATTAGGCTTTTAAATTACGCCAATTTGGAGAGACATTAGTGTTAATATTGTCTTAACTTGCATTTCCATGACTACTGGTGAAATTAAACACACCTTTGTGTGGGGGTTTCCCAAGTCTTTCAGCCTCCTTTCTATTGCTGTGTAAAAATAAAGAAAACCATAATTGATATAAACAGAATGTATGGGAATGGGCATGTACAGAGGCCTCTGCTCTGTTCTTGACTGGGATGGTGGATAAACTATATATTTGTGTTTGCGTTGTAATTATTAATAAACTAGAGGCCCAGTGCATGAAATTCGTGCACCGGGGTGAGAGGGGTGTCCCTCAGCCCAGCCTGCACCCTCTCCAATCTGGGACTCCAGTGGGATTGGGCCTAAACAGGCAGTCGGACATCCCTCTCACAATCCAGGACTGTTGGCTCCCAACTGCTTGCCTGCTTGCCTTCCTGATTGCCCCTAACCACTTCTGCCTGCCAGCCTGATCACCCCCTAACGACTCCCCTGCCACCTGATTGATGCCTAACTGCTCCCCTGTCAGCCTGTTTGCCCCTAACTGCCTTCCTCTGCAGGCCTGGTCACCCCTAACTGCCCTCCCCTGCTGGCCATCTTGTGTCCACATGGGGGCAAGATCTTTGACCACATGGGGGCAGCCATCTTGTGTGTTGGAGTGATGTTCAATCTGCATATTACTCTTTTATTAGATAGGATAGAAGCCTGGTGCATGGGTGGGTGCCAGCTGGTTTGCCCTGAAGGGTGTCCCGGATCAGGGTGGGGGTTCCCTTGGGGCGTGGGGTGGCCTGGGCGAGAAACCTGTGGTGGTTTGCAGGCCGGCCACGCCCCCCGGCAACCTAAGCAGAGGGCCTGGGATCTGGGATTTATTTATCTTCTACAATTGAAACTTTATAGCCTGGAGTGGAGCCAAGCCTTCTGCTTGCTCTGTGGGGGCAGCCATTTCTGTTGGGATTTATGTATCTTCCGTAATTGAAACTTTGTAGCCTTAAGCAGAGGCCAAAGCAGGCCAGGGCTGCAGAAGCTTTGCTTCCTCCATTGTCGCAGGCAACCCTAACCTCCTGCTCTCTCCAGCTCTGTGGCTGCCGCCATTTTTGTTAGACTTTACTTATCTTCTATAATTGAAACTTTGTAGCATGGAGTGGAGGCCTGGGCAGGCAAGGGCAGGCAGAAAGCTTGGCTTCCTCCATTGCCAGGGAAACCCAAGCCTCTCTCCTGCTCTCTGTGACTGCAGCCATCTTGGTTGGGTTTATTTGCATATTCCCTCCTGATTGGCTGGTGGGCGTGGCTGGTGGGCATGGCTTGTGGGCGCAGCAGAGTGGTGGTTAATTTGCATATTACTCTTTTATTAGATAGGATTCAAGCTAGATGTTTTATGCATATACATATGTACATATATATGACAATTGAAATGTTTAAAGAAGATATATTCAACAGAGCTGTATTTAAGAAATTTATAGTATAAACTAGAGATAGCATCTACATGTAAATAACTTTAATTCCATGTAGAAAATGATTAAAACCATCCTGATATACATATAAAATGCTATGATAGAATAGAGAAAGAATAGATAGTAGGATGGGGAAATAGAGAAGATAACATTGTCTGGACAAAAAAGATAGGTTTAGTGAAATAGAAAGGGAGCTATGCAGATATATTAGGCAAACAGTGTTCTGTTCATCTGGAATATAATACTCATGAAAAGAAATAATGGAAATTAAGTTTGAAATGCTATAAATTGGTACCCAACTGGTAGAGGATTAAAATTTTTCAAATTTAAACTGCAGATTCAAACTCCACTGGGAAAGTCTGGGCATCATGCAGATGCCAGAGCTAAGAGTGGAATCCCATCTGCTGTAGAAGAACATTTGGAACAATTTCGCTTACATGCCTATGTTGAGGTAAAGTATTTGTTGCTTCAGCCAAATTGTTCAGCATTTTATGTGTGAGTACATATCTTCCTAAAAAGTTATTTGAGCAGCAGTTGTAGCAGATATTATATCCAGAATCCATTTTGACTTCTTTGGAGAACGATCTCCCAATCATTGCGTAGGTGGAAGAATAACTCCACATGCCCACCTAAGTCTATGGAAACTCAGGCAAGGAGAGCCTTTTCTTTCCTGCACCCCCTAGAGAAATGGGTAGAGGGACATAGAGGGGCAGGCATGAGTCATAAGCTATGCCAATAACAAGTTCTCACTTCCCCAGATTTGAATCTGAAGCAATGACAACATGAGGACTTGGGGCTCATTTGTCTCAGAGATTGGATTCTGGTTGGGCCATCCTGATAGTTTCTTTGCTGCTGACTTCTGCTCCTTCACCCTCTGTAATGCCCTGGGTTCTTACCTTTTGCCCAGATTCCCTTTGATTCTGTGAACCTCTTGATATCCTTTCAATTACCTCCTGTTTTTTTCTTTTTTTCTTTACATTAGCCTGAGTTGGTCTCTGTAATAAAATATAAATGATTTATCTACTATATGAGAGTTACTCCTTCAAGAACTGTGTAGTGAACAAGTGATAAGTCCCTGTCCTCCAAAAAATTGAAAAAAAAGTGACATGTAAAATGCTAAAACAATAGGATTAAAAAACTCTCAATAACACAAGAGGCATCTGTAAGGATTTCAACTAGCAAATGTGTATGAAAATTAATAATGCAGGAAAAGCATTGTCACAAAATTTATCTTACCAAGCAGAAAGGGAAGTCATTACCAAGCCATCCTTTTTATAATCATTTTTTTCTTGCTAACAATGTGGATAAAGACCTGGAATTATTGGTACATAGATATGAGAGAGATCTTAGGGCTATGTTTGTTCCACGGTTGCTTGTTACAGACAAGGAAGTTGAGGCTTGGGGAGGGGAAGTGGCCTCTGAGGGTCTTTCATGCAGGAAGTGGCCCAGCAGATCGTGTGTCATATTCCACCACTGCAGACCATACCTCACACTCCACAGCTGCCCTGGCTGCTGGCCACAACCCATTTCGTGCTTGCTTCTCCCTGGATATTTTTTATAGAGTCACCCTTTGTTTTTATAAACACATTACTCATTCTCGCTCAAATAATGATCACTTTATACCTGAATGACATGTTGGCCTGTTCACAGCTGGAGAGCCAATATATTACCTATCATGTTAATTGCAGCCATCTCTTTTCTTTAGGTTTCCTGTTAGCTAATCTTAACACTTTCCTTCTTCAATTTCAATTTCATATGTCAATAATAATGTTTCCCGCAGTGGATGCCATGAGCTGCCTGGACCTCATAGCTGAACTTTCTCCAGGAATTGCCTTCAGCTGAAGGGAGCCACCTCACCCAAGGTAACTATCACTTCCTGGAACATAGCAGGTGCTCAATGATTCTCACTGAGTGGATGAACGATTAAACACTCAACGAATGGGAATTATAATATTATTGAGTACCTTTATCATGCCAGATATGTTTGCTATATCATAATGTACATTATTTCTTTAAAATTCATGATAAAACTGTGAGGAATGAGTTAAGTTTTCTCTTTTACAGATGGTGAAACTGAGGCTCATATACACAGGTGCTAAGTGGTAGAACCAGGACTTTATTCTATTTTCTGGCTCTCCCATGCCTTCTACTGTATCTTGATTGCTCTCCTCCACCTTCTATTTCTCATGTGAGGAAACTGAGGCACAAAAACCTTACATAGCTCTTTCCAAATCATGTTGCTAGAGAGTGGCAGCTCAGAGGCTAAACCCAGGTTTTCTATCTCCTACTTCATAACATCAGATAGTTCTTCTACACAGCATCTCTAGGACTCCAGCTGCCTTTCCCAAACATGGTTGGTGGAGTGGCATTCTCACTTAGATTTAAAAAAAAAGCTCTTCACCAAGTATGAAACTAAAATGTAGGCCACCTGTCCATGTGATTGCATTTCATAACTGAAAGTAGCTCTCAGCTTGCTTGGTCTGTTTATAACATATCAAAAGCTCATATTCAAAGTCACTCACCTCTTGGATTAATGTTAAGATTATGGCTTTCCAGGTTTCTTTCTCTCTCTGGCTCTCTCTCACTCAGCAGGGAGTGGATTATGCTTGCCCACATTATTTTCCACATGAATTACTGAGTGCTTATTTTCAAAGATGAATTTCATAACCCTATTCTCTTTGCTGTCCCTGCAGAATTCATTTTGGAAGGCACAAAACAAGTGGTTAAGGGCGTAGGCTCTAGAGCCAGATGGGGGTTAAGGCTGTGTCTTCTTGGGCAAAGCATGGAACCTTTGTCTTAATTTCCTCATCATTGAAATGGAGACAAAAAGTACCTATTTCCTGGCATTGTTATGAGGATTAAAACAAAATAATTCATCACCAGTGTTTAACTCAGTTCCCAACACAGAGAGAGTGCACATATAAGATAACTAAAAATGTCCTAACCTGTTTGGCTCAGTGGGTAGTGTTGGCCTACAAACTGAAGGGTCCAGGGTTCAATTCTGGTCAAGGGCATGCACCTCTGTTGCAGGCTCCACCCCAGCCCTGAGGAAGGCAACCAATTGGTGTGTCTCTCTCATATCAATCTCTCTCTCTCTGTATTTCTCCCCCTCCCTTCCACTTTCTCTTAAAAAAATCAATGGAAAAATATCCTCCAGTGAGGATTAACAACAATAAAAAATAACTAAAACCAAAAAATCAACAAAAAAGAATCACCACCACCTAGCATGAATACCTTGTCCCAATTTCCCTAGGACTTTCTGGATTTACCACCAAAAGTCCCAAGTACCAGGAAATCTCTCAGTCCGGGGTGAATGGGAATGGTTGGTTACTCTGTTCTCCACTAATGAAACAAACAATAGGTTCTGAGTTATTCATTTATTCACAAAGTATTTATTAATAACTGATGCATTTCAGACATTTTGAAGGTATTTGGAAGGTAAGCATGACAAAGTGTTCTCATAGACTGCTCAAGCTAAGAGAAAGAATCATGAAATTGAGAAAATTATAAATGATCCCCTGAAAGTTGGCATGAACTGTGTTAACTCTGAAAAGCATTGCTCCTGGGGAGGAGGAAGGGAGGAGGTACATTTGGAATTTCATTACAAACTTCTGTCTACCAGGAAATTCTTTTCCCCAAACACTAATGCTGTGGGGAGTTAATAGGTTTACAAAGGAAAAAACGTTTCTTTGAGCAATTTACAGTTAAACAGCTTTCTCTACTGCAATACTTCTCAGCATCTTTAATCGGCTAATGGGCATTTGACTCTAAGATGTCTTAAACATTGTTTCCAAACTTTAAAAAGTTTTTGATATCACAGAATTATTTTTAGGACTTATAAAATGATGCCAGTGTCCCACAGAGCTTTGACAGAAAGAGAATCTAGGTGGTACCTGGCATTAAATACAAACTAGGAAGGAAGGCACTAAATCCCAGATTGTCATAAATAGGGCAGCCAGGCTTTAGCCATAATCACCCAGGCTGTGGTTCTTAACCTTTCTCATTGTTGTTGTTCAGGAACTTTCTTTCAAAATTTGATGAGCACGTAAGGGCACAGAGGATAAAGGACACCAATCCAGAGGTTTGAGCTTTGCAGAGCATACTGGAGAGATGCTATATCTTCTTAGGAATTAAAAAATCTTGTTCTCTAAGAGAATTTTCAGCCTTCATATCAGCAGGGATGCTGGGAAAAACCTGCAAAGACGGAAATAAATTCTGATACTGAAAAGCAATATTTGACTGTAGACTAGCACAAAGTATGAATACACAAAGGCAGTACTTAGACAAAATACTAGTCATCACTTTGACCTATTGAGTGCTTGCTATTGTATAATTACTTTAATCAGGAGGGTAGTTTATTATGTAGCTTAGGCTGTGGCTTCTTGCTATCAGACTTCCCAGTTTTAAATATTGTTTTATCATTTTCACTAGGGAAATTACTAAAATCTCTTAGTATTAGAATTCCCACCTATAAAATGGCAATCATAATAGTAATGTTTTTGATAAGGTTTGTAGAGGCCTAACATAATTCTTACAACCTAATGCCTAGCTCATATTAAAACTTAGTAAATATGAGCTATCATTACTAATATTATAGTTTGGTGATTATTACCATTATTATTTTTATTTCACAGGAGTAACTGAGGACAAGTGGTCTGTAGAAATTTAAGCCTACTAATCACACTCATCTCAGAGAATTAGTTAATATAATCTGATGCAGTGAGTCCAATTGTTTATGCAACCTTTCTACTTGGAAGGCCAAAAGGAATCTTAAACTCCTCATGACTAACCAGCAATGGTCTCTGTTGTTCTTTCCCATACATCTATTTCTTCTACACTATGGCTTACATCACTACACCAGAAGTCATCAATGTTCCTTTTTTCTCTAATGCTCCATATTTGATATACAAGAAAATCCAGAAATATATCCAGAATTGGATAGTTTCTCATTACTTCTCTCACTACCACCCTGAAACATGACTCAGGAAATAAATGAATTCTTACTTGGAATAGCTGGACTGGCCACTACCTAGAAGAGAAAAATTGTGTGAAAAATTGGGGGAACGTATAGAAGAAATAAAGAGTGGAAGGAATTTGTGTTAGAAGCAAATGAAAATAGTGAGTATATAGGATGTTAAATTTCATACTTATCTGCAATCGACTACAACATCCACCCCTCAAATTCAGTTGTGGCCAGCCGGGGAGAGACCGTGGGAGGTTGGCACCAGGGCATGTCTGGCCTTTCTTGCCCAGTCCTGCCCTACTGGCCACCTTCTAATTAATTTCCTTTCAATGTGCATGAATCCACACACTGGGCACTAGTTCTATACATAAATATACACAAGACATTTTGTTCTGCATGGAATCATGTGCTTCCCATTGTTTAGTTGTTTAGTGTCTCTCCTCTCTATTAGAATTAAGCGCCCTGAATACAAAAATTCTGGGTTTCATTGTTGTGTGTGTGTGTGTCTGTATTCTCAAGGCTCATCATTATGGCTTAAACATACTTGGAATCGATCAAGAGTTGAATGAATTGATATTTCTTCTCAGTGGTACAAATATTTACAATAAATTAAATGAAGCACTAATTCCTGGACTCCAGTTGTCTTGTTTAATGGCATAGCCCTCATCTCCATCCTCCAACATTTATGTCAAACTAGAGGCCCGGTGCATACATTAGTGCACTGGTGGGGTCTGGCCGGCCCATCCCGATTGGGGCCAGCCAGCTGGGGGGGAGGGGTTTAGAGAGGTTGACTGGCTGGCTCTGCCCCCGATCAGGGGGGACCTATCAGGGTCAGGGCCGGCCAGTGGGGGGCTGCCCCCAATCAGGGTGGGGGGCCTATTTGGGGTCAGGCCTACAGGGGGGGTGGTGTGGGAGGTTGGCCAGCTGGCCCTATCTCCAATCAGGCTGGTTGGCCGGCTGCAGTGCACATCATAGTGACCATTCTTTCTGGTCATTCTGGTTGTTCGGTTGCTTGGCTTTTTTATATATATATAGATTGCAGCCCTGGAGGTCATGCTGTGGCTTGCTTTGTTCATTATTAAAGAGAAAGTTGAAAATAGTGCAAATGAACCCATGATATCCCTCAACAATCAAAGCTGGATCCCCATAGACATATTAATCACTTGTTCCCCAGTTAAAAGAGATAAAGAGTTTTGTAACTCTCTTAGGGTATCCTCCCCTGAGAGTTCCATGACTATATAACTTCCTTCTGGTTTTTATCCATTAATTTTTCAAGACCTACTTAACTCCATTTGGCAGCCTAAAAACCAGAGTTCCTTTAGCCATTCATTTATTCATCTAATTTTTAAATAGTGGTATAGTAGCCATAATGACCTTCCCCCATAATGATCTTGTGATAGTTCTAAGAACAAGAAGCAATGTCAAAGGAAAACAACTGCAAATAATAGTGATAATGAGTGTGATCATGATGGACACCCTTGACCAAGTGTAAGGCATTTTAGGGAAGTCCTTACTTTCTTACATAGCAGCAGTATTCAGAGAGGGTGTTATTGAGCTGCCTTTTTATTATCTCCATTTTATACATGAACATATCAAGACTCAAACAGGTGAAGTGATTTACCTAAGAAAAATGAGCAGCAAATTCAGGGTTAGACTTCTTGTTAGCTGATTCCAAAGAAAATAGTATTTTTCCCCTTCAGTTTCTCCCTGCCTCTAGAGAACTTTAAATACTTTGGCCAAACACTGATGAAGAACATGCCAAAAGAATGTTACTTTTATCACAGACTGAACTTCTGATTTAAGATTCACTCATTTATGAAGATACTGAACTTGTATGATGTATTTTTCAGGGAATAAGGTAAACCTATATATCTACTAGATCAAGTCTGCTGTCTGCATAAATTTGTATGGATGAAGGTAATCAAGAAAATGCATCAAAAAGTAATTTATCCTTTGATTTATTTAAAGATTGTGCTTGAATGTTTTGAATATTTCTTTTTTAAAACTTTTCTTTTCTTTTTTTAAAAAAATGTATTTTTTATTTCAGAGAGGAAGGGAGAGGGAGAAAGAGAGGAAACATCAATGATGGGAGAGAATCATTGAATGGCAGCCTCCTGCACACTCCACAATGGGGATCTAGCCTGAAACCGAGGCATATGCTCTGACCAGGAATCAAACCATAATCTCCTGGTTCATAAATCAATGCTCAACCACTGAGCCATGACAGCTGGGCCAAACTTTAATACTTTTCTTGTTGACACTATTATAGATGCTCCCATTTCTCCCACCTCTCCCCAGCCCCCGCCCCCTTCCCTCTGGCCATCATATAGTCTCAACATTGTAGAGATCCTATTAGAACATGTATGTTTCTCATGTGACATAGAGGAAAAGCACATAAGGATTTAAGTCTCTGCTAAGTGTAAGCTGATTTAAATTAGTTTAATTTCAGTTTTCTCTTTCAGGGAGTGTGGTGATACAGTATTAGTTATTTTGACTAATCCCAGAATTTCTGAGTAAATCAAATGGAGTATCAATATAAAATTTTCTTGTAATCTTGGAACTAATATAATATTTAAAAAGAGAGAAAAGAAATGGAGAATAATAATGAGAGAAAAATCAGGCTTAGGAATCAGTCATAAAATGCACTACAATGAAGATCGGTGAAATTACTTAAGACTTAACTAATTATGGAAATAGATCTGATCTCAAGTTCTGTTTTGCCATTAAAGAGTTATTTGGGGTTGGGCACTCAATTTATTAACTATTACATGGGCTGGCTGATGGATTACAGTGTAAATGAGATAAACTACCATTTCACAGTCTAAGCAAATGAGAAAACAATGCTCTCTCTTGGGAATGGAAAATTGAACTAGCTCATAATATTCATCAGTTTATATAACTGTCTCGGTCCACTAGTTATCCTGAGGTCAGGGACTGTATCTTGCTTGTGCATCTCAGCAGGCCTGGAAATCAGCACACAGCTTGGTGCACTATAGGGACTTGGTATTCAAGGAATGAATGAAAGCATGGACAGCATCCAGCAGTTTATGTGGCTTACCAGTTGGTGTTACTAGTTATTTTCTTTTTTAACTATTTGAGGATTTTTGAGGTTTGAAGTGGGTTGTAAACATTTGTGGATCCAGTTCTTGTTATTAAACTAAGATCCACAAAATCACACAACCATTTGATTCCCACTTTGGGCTTTTTAATTATTCACATTGACATCCAATGAGAGATTGACTTAATCAGTTAATCAACCAGTCAACTAAACAAGTTATTTTGTTGTGCCCAGTTTAGGTTAAATGTAAAAAGTTTAAGGCAATATTTCTTCTTGATAAAGAGCCAAGATTTAGATTCAAAGTAACTTGGCTTCAAATTCCAGCTCTGCAACTTTCTTCAGCCTTAAGCAAGTCACTAAATGTAGGCAATCTTCGGTTTCCAGGCCTGTGAATTGGGGATAATATCTCACATGTGTGAGGATTAATTAAGGTAAAGTAGCACAGTCTCTAGTTTGTTGATGGGAGCATAGCAAATGCTCAATATATATTGCAGCTTAAGTCATTATGAATCATGACTTCCACTCACACAAAAGAATAACAAAATTAAAAATTTTTTAGAGTAACAAAGTGATAAATTCCACTGATTATAATGACAATTGTATTTAAAAGGAAAGGATTGGGGGAAACTTCAAGCAATTTTTGGAATTTGTGTTATTCTTTGAAGAACACATGAGATTTACATTGGGGGCAGAGAGCATGTTGTCAGAAAGACTGCATTTTTTAGTTTTTACTGAGCACCAACTAGACATAAGAAGTTTCCATCTGTGGAGCAAAGAAGGATAAGAGATCAATAAATGCCTCAAAGAACCATTACAATTCTTAATTTCTTTTCAAGACAAAACAAACTTTAACTTTCATTTTTGGTGTGGGATTAAAATCTAAATCTAACATTTCACATGTAGAGAAGAAAGCTGATAAAAAGTTTTGAAATTATTCTTAGCACACTGTTATTTACCCCAGAATTTGAGAAATCGGTATCTGTGCTATTGATTTAAGCTGGCGTTTTGTTTTGTTTTATTTTGTTTTGTTTTAAGGAACCAAGAGAATATCATACTTACTCTGCTCTGCGTAAGTAGCCCTCATACCTCTAATAGCAGGAATGAGCTCTGCCCGGAATTCTCCATGCTTCTGTCATGACCTTCGTCTATTTAATCACCTTTCCAACCCTACCCTTACCTTGAAAACCATAGGGCTAATCTCATCATTATCGTTAATGCTATGTCACTAGCATGAAGCTGAGGATTATTATACAAGCCCTCAACTCCAACAAAATAATGTTTACACATCTCTGTATATCCCTCTTACTGACCTTGGCTTCCACTCCTGCTCAACCCCTGAAATCATTTTGCTGTGCTCTTTGGAATTTATAGTCAGTCATCAACATAATCCAACACATTCTTAATGTTTTTCCTGAAAGTCCCTTTTACCTGCTTGGTCTAACTGAAGTCTGTGTCCTGGGACAGAGCTTCCATTGTGGCCACTTCAAGTGCTGGCAAATTTCTCTCCTATATTCCCCTTATCACCAATCTCCTCATCTTTTTGACCCTGTAACATTAGAATACTCTGATTTTTGTCTGTCTAAACTCTTGCCTTTGGCAGTATTGTTTAATCTTGTGGATTAATATTACATATATGTGCATTGAACTATTAGAAACTACCAACATAGTTCAAATTAATGAAACTGTTGTAGCCAGTTCTCATCTCTAAACTCCAGATTGCATATCCAATTGTTTATGCAATACTTCTACATGAATATCCAAAAGGGATCTCAAACTCGATGAAATTATCTCTCCCTCCCCCATTTCCCCAAACATCTGCTTCTCTTACACTGTTCTGTATATCGCTATACAAAAATTGGAGACAGCATTGACCCCACTCTATCTCTCATGCCCCTTTTTCAATATATCAGGAAATTAAGTTACCTCTCCTTTTGAAATATATCCCAAAGTGGATAATTTTTCATTATCTCTCACACTATCATCTTGGTCCCAGAAATCATCATCTTTTACCTAGAATGACAATGACCTAATTCTCTAGCACCTTTCATTCGTATCTTGCTAAATTTAATTATCAACAGATCTAATACAGTGATCCTTTTCAATAAGAAGTCCATTTTGTCACCTATGGTCCAAATCCTATAATGCTTTCCAATATCACTCAGAATAAAAGTCTAATAACTTGAAAAGTAATTTATTAAGTTCTTACTTCACCCCACTGTACCTCTCTGACCTAATCTCCTCTTTGCACTGCAGCCATAATGTTTTCTTGCTGTCCTTGAACAATCTTGGCATGTTCAAACCCCAGCAACCTTGTATTTCCTGTTCCTTCTGCCTTAAATATTCTTCCCCAAAGCTCAAGCCTGCTCCCCTGCTGCCGTTAGGTATTTGCTCAAAAGTTTCCTTTTATGGATCAGTCTCTCCTAGACGACCATGTTTAAAATTATATACCTACCTATCTCTAAATTTGCCCATCTCCCTCTTAGCTTTTGAAAAAATGTCCAAATATACTATATATTTTCCTGTTGATTTTATTCTACATCTGCCTCCATTTTCAAAAGAGAAATTACTGTTTTTCCTTTTATTTCCAGTGTATATGGCAGTATCTTGCTTATAGTAGCCACTCAACTAGATTTTTTAATGAAATGCATCATTGGACCAAATATATTAGTACTGCAGTATAATTAATCTTTTAAAGGTTTTTAATCTCTAAATTACTTAGCTAAAATTTTTAAATAGATAAAATTATCAGACTTCATTTTGAAATGATTCTTGATTTAAAAAAATAGAGATTCCATGATAGGCTTTCATATAGGCTTCAAAACATTTCCTTACATAGGTTATAACATCAGCAATAATGTCTAAAAATTGTTATTGTTATTATCTGTGATGTCAAGTAGCAGGAGTGATATTATCAAACCTTTGGTTTTGCCCTTATCTGGAAGTTCCATCTTATATTACCCACTTCTCTTATACCAAGTAGATCTAGCCCTCTGTCTAAGTCATAATATTTAACAACTTACATAGTTCCAGTTTTCATGATCAACCCAATTTGATAGGGAAAATGTTGCACATTGCCCAAGTTCATTGATTATGTACATAGTGGAGGTGGGATTTTCATATTTTAACATGGCTTTTACATGGTTCCCAGATCAGAGACATCTGAATGCAGAAGTTTAAAATAGTACTAGTGTAATGAAAGTTAAAAACTATTATTTTCTAGATGTTTTTATTCCTTGCACATGAATTTCTATTGTCTTCTTATTATTTGATAAATTACACATTCTGTATACTGTACTATATTGAGAGCATTTTAGGCTAAGGACATGTTTTCTTTAACTCTTTCCCTATCAAATATCACTGTTGTTGATACAATGGAAAAGACAAAAAAAAAAAAGGCCACTTGAAGTAAAATTAATTCAATTTCACATTAATTTTATGAAGTTATTCTAATTTAATATAAAGAATAATTTGTGGTTGTTCTGTAAACTTTGAATTGGGAGTCTGTGCTCCTTCCATGAGCAACTATAATCAGATAACATTGCAGACGCCGTTTCTTTTCTTCTCTTTATCTTAATTCAGTCTTGTATGAAGTTAGGAGATTAGGATATATTATCACTAAATCCTTCTACCTAGATATTCTATGATCTATCAATAATTTACAACGTCATTTTATTGTCATAGCCATGCTTTAGATCTACAGACTGGAAACATGCTATTGCAATAGTGAAGTGAGCCACAGAGTGGACATGCTGGTTGATTTCAGCAGAGTCTTATCTCCATTTGTCATTCTGATTCTATTTTCTCATTGCTACAGGGCAGCCACAGAATTCTCAATTGATCCTCATGGAAAACAGTACCAAGGTGACTGAGTTCATTCTTGTGGGGCTAACAGATGACCCGAAACTGCAGATCCCACTTTTCATAGTCTTTTCCCTCATCTACATCATCACTCTGCTTGGGAACTTGGGGATGATTGACCTGATCCTGTTGGACTCTCGTCTCCACACACCCATGTACTTTTTCGTCAGTAACCTCTCCCTGGTGGACTTTGGTTATTCCTCAGCTGTCACTCCCAAAGTGATGGCAGGATTCCTCACAGGAGAAAAAATAATCAACTACAATGCTTGTGTCACCCAGTTCTTTTTCTTTGCAGCTTTCATCACTGTAGAAAATTTTCTCTTGGCCTCCATGGCCTATGACCGCTACGCAGCAGTGTGCAAACCCCTGCATTACACCACCACCATGATGACAGGTGTGTGTGCACGCCTGGTCATAGGCTCCTACATCGGTGGTTTCCTGAATGCCTCCATCCACACTGGGGACATGTTCAGGCTCTCCTTCTGTAAGTCCAATGTGATTGATCATTTTTTCTGCGATGCTCCTCCTCTCTTGGCTCTCTCATGTTCAGACAACTATATCACTGAGATGGTTATATTTTTGCTGGTTGGTTTCAATGTCCTCTTTTCCGTCCTGATCATCTTGTTCTCCTACCTGTTTATATTTATCACCATCCTGAGAATGCACTCATCTGAGGGCCGCCAAAAGGCCTTTTCCACCTGCGCTTCCCACCTCATGGCAGTCTCCATCTTTTATGGGACAGGCATCTTCATGTACTTACAGCCCAGCTCCAGTCATTCCATGGACACAGACAAAATTGCATCTGTGTTCTATACCATGGTCATCCCCATGCTGAACCCTCTGGTCTACAGCCTGAGGAACAAAGAAGTCAAGAGTGCCTTTAAAAAGGCTGTAGGAAAGGTAAAGTCCTCTATAGGATTCATAGTTTAATTATATAGAATCAACAGTAAGACAGTTTCATACAGTTCAGATCTATCTGGAGAAAATATTTACCTTTCTGGCCACACAATTCCAAATTCCTTGTAGTAATTTCTCCAACAATTACATCTCCAAAGCAAATGTCTTTTTTTAAATTTATTAAATTGATTGGGGTGACATTGGTCAACATGATCATAGGTTTCAGGTGTGGGTTTCTATGTTACAAGATCTGTATATTGCACCATGTATCCACCACCCAAAGTCAAATCTCCTGTCACCTTATATTAGGACCCCCTTTTCCTCCCATCCCCTTCCCTCTGGAAACTACCACACTGCTGTTTGTGTTCATGAGTGTCAGTTTTATATCCTACATATGAATGAAATCATATGCTTCTTAGCTTTTTCTGACAGTCTTATTTCATTTAGCATAATGCAAAAGTCTTAAAAATACGACACCTAGGAATAATAGGTTAAGAAGACTAATCCATGAATATACAATTCTTATTTTTAAAATATTTTAAATAAATATGTTCACTCCCACTCCCACATGAACATGTACACTAATGTGTATGTATAAGTATATGCACACACAAGCATCATTTATGAGAAACTCATGAAACCCACATACCTATGAAGGAGAAATTAGTTAAGATGTACATGAGATAAGTCCATTGTTATAGTAGAATTTAAAACAATTATTTTTGTGTCTGAGAAAACATTCTTTTTTTAACTGTTGACATTATTACATATGTCCCCTTCTCTCCAATCTTTGCCCACCTCTACCCAGCCCCTACCCCCTCTTCCCTCTGGCCCTCACATATGTGTCTATGGGTTATACCTATAGGTTCTGTGACTAATCCCTTCACCTTCCTTCATCCAGTCCTCCCATCCCATATTAATATAAATATTTGACTTAGTAAAAATATGTTATATATCCTGTGTTTGTTTTTTAAATTATATTTCACTTTATCTTTTACATATAAAAAGCAATTGATTTTATATTTTTATTAATCTTATAAAATACTTCCTTGAGTGTATATTTATTATTTTTTGTAATGAAAAGGCATGTCTTTACACAGGAATTTCCTTTCCTAGTCAAATTTTCATATTAATAAGTCTTATCTTCATGCTACCTGACTTCAAATTATACCACAGAACTATGATAATCAAAACAGCATGGTATTGGCAGAGGGACAGGCACACAGATGAATGGAACAGAATAGAGGGGCCAGCTATAAAACCACATGTATATGCACAGATAATTTTTGAAAAAGTATCCAGGAATACACAATGGAGTAAACATAGTCTCTTCAACAAATGATGCTGGGGAAACTGGAAAGCCATATGCAAATAGACAAAACTGGATTACAGTTTGTTTCCATGTACAAAAATTAATTCACAATAGATCAAAGACCTAAATATAAGAATTGAAACAATAAGATTGAAGAAAACATAGGTATCAAACTATGGACCTTGGTCATAGAGAACTTTTTGTGAACTTCACCTCAAAGACAAGGAAACTAAAGGCAAAAATAAATGAATGGGACTATATCAAACTAAAAAGCTTCTGCACAGCAAAAGAAACTAACAATAAAACCAAGAGGCAGCCAACCAGATAGGAGATGATATTTGCAAACAGTAGCTCCAACAAAGGTTTAATTTCCAAAATATATAAAGAACTCATAGAACTCAACACCAAACAATCAAACAACCCAATCAAAAAGTGGGCAGAGGACCTGGAAATACACCTCTCCCAAGAAGACATAAAAACAGCCAATAGATATATGAAAAAATGTTCAACCTTATTGGCAATTAGGGAAATGCAAAAAAAAACAACTATGAGATACCACTTCAAAACTGTTAGAGTGGCCATTATCAACAAGACAAGAAATAACAAGTATTGGAGAGGTTGTGGAAAAAGGAAACCCTCATTCACTGCTGGTGTGAATATAGACTGGTACAACCACTATGGAAAGCAGTCTGGTGATTCCTCAAAAAATTGAGAATAGAGCTACCATATAACCTAGCAATCCCTCTTCTGGGTATATACCCAAACACCTCAAAATCATATATTCACAAAAATATGCACCCCTATGTACATGGCAGAATTATTCAAGGTGGCCAAGACATGGAAACAACAAAAATGTCTTGCAACAGAGGACTGGATAAAGAAGATGTGGTACATATACACAATAAAATACTACTAAGCTATAATAGTGTCTGAAAGGCTGAAATAGTGTCATTTGCAACAACATGTATGGACCTTGAGAACATTATACTAAGTAAAATAAGTCAGTCAGAAAAAGATAAGAACATATGATTTCACTCATATGTGGGATATAAAACTGAAACTCATCAACACAAACAGCAGTGTGGTAGTAGCCAGAGGAAAGCAGATGGAGGGAAAATGGGATCCTACTATAAGGTGATAGAAGATTTGACTTTGGGTGGTGGACACATGGTGCAATATACAGATCTTGTAACATAAAAACCCACACCTGAAACCTATATGTTTATGTTGACTAATGTCACCCCAATAAATCTAATAATAAAAATTAGGTGAGACAAAATGGCAGCGGAATAGAAGGATGTGTCCTGAGCCTTGTCCCGGAGCAAATAGAGGAGGCAGCTGAGACGAGTGGAATCCAGCCCAAATTGGCGAGGGAGGTACAGCTGGTGAGACAGTTTGCAGCTGGGAAGAGCAGGGATCCCCCGGATAAAGAAACACAGCAGGCCAGAAGGGAATGGAATGAAATATACAAAGTGATGCAAAGCAAGGGACTGAATCCAAGAATACTATACCCAGCAAGGTTATCATTCAAAATTGAAGGTGGAATCAGGAGCTTCACAGACAAAAAAGGGCTAAGAGAGTTTATCACTACCAAGCCAGCAATGCAAGAAATGCTAAAGGGACTACTGTAAAAAGAAGAAAGAGAAAAGCAAAAAGAAACACAAACACTAAGGGGAAAAATATGACAACAAATATGTACTTGTCAATAATAACATTAAACATAAATGGATTAAATGCACCAATCAAAAGACATAGGGTAGCTGAATGGATAAAAAAACATGACCCATATATTTGCTGTCTACAAGAGACCCACCTCAGAGCAAAGGATTCACACAGACTGAGAGTGAAGGGATGGAAAAATATTTTTCAGGCAAATGGAAATGAGAAAAAAGCTGGGGTAGCAATACTTATATCTGATAAAATAGACCTCAAAGTAAAGGCCATAACAAGAGATAAGGAAGGCCACTACATAATACTAAAGGGAGCAAATCAACAAGAAGATATAACTCTGGTAAACATATATGCACCCAACGCAGGAGCACCCAAATACATAAAAAAACTCCTGGAAGAGATCAAGGGAGAGATCGACAACAATACAATCATAGTAGGAGACTTTAATACACCACTGACATCACTGGATAAATCCTCTAGACAAAAAATCAGCAAAGAAACAGCAATTCTAAATGACACACTAGATCAGATGGACCTAATTAACATCTTCAGAGCATTTCACCCCAAAGCCTCGGAATATACGTTCTTCTGAAGTGCCCATGGGACATTTACAAAAATAGACCATATATTGGGTCACAAACAAAGCCTCCCTAAATTCAAAAAGATTGAAATCATATCAAGCATTTTCTCAGACCACAATGGCATAATATTAGAAATAAACTATAATAAAAACATTCCAAAAAATTCAAACACATGGAAACTGAATAGCATGCTATTAAACAATGATTGGGTGATCAACGAGATCAAAGAAGAAATTAAAAACCTCCTGGAGAATAATGACAATAAAAACACAACAATGTAAATGCTATGGGACACAATGAAAGCAGTCTTGAGAGGGAAGTTTATAGCTCTACAGGCCTACCTCAAAAAACAAGAAAAAATGGTAATAAATCTTCTAACTCAACAACTCAAAGAATTAGAAAGAGAGCAACAAGAAAAGCCCACAGTGAGCAGAAGGAAGGACATAATAAAGATTGGAGCAGAAATGAATGACATAGAGACCAAAAAAACAATACACAGGATCAACAAAACCAAGAGCTGGTTCTTTGAAAGGATAAACAAGATTGATGAACCTCTAGCCAGGCTCACCAAGAAGCAAAGAGAGAGGACCCAAATAAACAAAATCAAAAATGAAAGAGGTGAAATAACAACAGACCCCACAGAAATACAAAGAATTGTTAAAAAATACTATGAACAACTCTATTCTAACAAACTACACAATCCGGAGGAAATGGACACATTCCTAGAAAAATACAACCTTCCAAAACTCACTCAGGAAGATCCTAAGAATCTCAATAGGCTGATAACTATGGAAGAAATTGAAGCAGTCATTAAAAAGCTTCCAGCAAACAAAAGCCCAGGGCCTGATGGCTTCACAGGGGAGTTTTACCAAACATTCAAGGAAGAACTAAAACCTATCCTCCTCAGACTATTCCAGAAAATTCAAGAAGAAGGAACACTTCCAAGTTCCTTCTATGAGGCCAGCATCACCCTAATACCAAAACCAGATAAAGACAACACAATGAAAGAGAATTACAGGCCAATATCCCTCATGAACATAGATGCCAAAATCCTCAACAAAATTCTAGCAAATCGAATCCAGCAGTACATCAGAAAGATTATACACCATGACCAAGTAGGATTTATCCCAGGGATGCAAGGATGGTACAATATTCGCAAATCAATAAACGTGATACATCACATAAACAAATTGAGAGATAAAAATCACATAGTCATATTAATTGATGCAGAAAAAGCATTTGATAAAATCCAACACCCTTTCTTTTTTTATTTTTATTTTATTTTATTTATTTATTTTTTTTGGCTTTCTTTTTTTTTTTTTTCTTAATTAAATCTTTATTGTTCAGATTATTACAGGTGTTCCACTTTTTTCCCCCCATAGCTCCCCTCCACCTGATTCCCCACCCCACCCCATGCCCTTACCCCCCGCCACTGTCTTCATCCATAGGAGTAAGATTTTTGTCCAATCTCTTCCCGCACCCCTCACACTTGCTTCCCCTGAGAATCGTCAGTCCACTCCCTTTCTATGTCCCTGATTCTATTATATTCACCAGTCCATTCTGTTCTTCAGATTTTTTATTCACTTGATTTTTAGATTCACTTGTTGGTAGGTATGTATTTGATGTCATTTTGTTGTTCATAATTTTTATCTTTACCTTTTTCTTCTTCTTCTTCTTCTTAAAGAATACCCTTCAGCATTTCATGTAATCCTGGTTTGGTGGCGATGAACTCCTTTAGCTTTTTCTTGTCTGTGAAGCTCTTTATCTGACCTTCAACTCTGAATGATAGCTTTGCTGGGTAGAGTAATCTTGGTTGTAGGTTCTTGCTGTTCATCACTTTGAATATTTCTTGCCACTCCCTTCTGGCCTGCATAGTTTCTATTGAGAAATCAGCTGACAGTCGTATGGGTACTCCCTTGTAGGTAATTAACTGTTTTTCTCTTGCTGCTTTTAATATTCTCTCTTTGTCTTTTGCCCTTGGCATTTTAATTATGATGTGTCTTGGTGTGGTCCTCTTTGGGTTCCTCTTGTATGGGGTTCTGTGTGCTTCCTGAACTTGTAAGTTTATTTCTTTCACCAGGTAGGGAAAGTTTTCTGTCATTATTTCTTCTAATAGGTTTTCAATATTTTGCTCTCTCCCTTCTTCTGGCACCCCAAAAATTCGGATGTTGTTTCGCTTAAAGTTGTCCCAGAGGCTCCTTACATTATCTTCATATTTTTGGATTCTTTTTTCTTTTTGTTTTTCTGGTTGGATGTTTTTTGTTTCCACATATTTCAGATCTTTGGTTTGATTCTTGGGGTATGTTGATCTACAGTTGAGTTTCTGTATATTCTTTATTTCAGACAGTGTATGCTTCATTTCTGACTGATCCTTTTCCATTTTTTTGGCATTCTCATTAAGGTCCTTTAAGGTCTCACTAAGCTCCTCAGAAGTGTCATCAAGTTTCTCGGCGGTTTTTAGAAGATTCTTGAGTAACCTTATAAATGTGGTTCTGAACTCTATGTCGTCCAGTAGTTTGCTTTCCTCCGTTTCTTTCATTCGTGACATGTTTCTTTGTTTCTGCATTTTGGCTGCTTCCCTGTGTTGATGGAGTGGCTTTGTGTGGTAGGTGACCTATAGGGGGCAGTAGCTCAGCCTCCCCAATCACCTGATGTGGATGCTCTTGGTACACCCCTTTGTGGGCTGAGTGCAAAGTCTTGGTGTAGTTAAGCCTGAATTGCTGTTGGTACACTGGGAGGAATTGACCTCCAGGCCAATTAGCTGTGAGCACTCCCTGTGTCTATAATGGAAGAAGTGCTGCACTGAAGACACGCTTATGGGGCAGGACTTGTTTCAGTGGGGCTTTGGTGCTCACTGAGTCTGCCTCTTGAATGTGTCACTTATGGATGTGAGGAGTTGAAATCTGGTGTCTCACACTGACCACTAGGTACACTGGCTTCTGGATCTCCAATGGGGTGCAGGTCAGCTACTGTCTGAGGCCACTCAGCAGGAGCTACAGTGAGAGCTGCAGTTTTCTCCTCTTTGCTTGGGGTTTGGAGGTTTTGGAGCTGTCTGACCCAGGCTGCAAGTTTTCTAGGTTAAGCTGCGATAGGGCAGGCTTTCTTATGCTAATTGAGCTGCTTGGAGCTTGGGTGGGTTTGTAGGTTGTGTGGGGCGGGGTCTCAGGGCGTCACTAGGTTAGGGCGTGGCAAACAGCAATGGTTGCTAGTAAGCTGGCTCTGTGTCCCAGACCGCGTCCTGGAGTCCTGTGCCCCAGTGCCGTAAACAATTATTCCTGCGTGCAGCTCTGCAAGCAAGCCACTCTCACTGGCAGATAGTCCAGCTTCTCCCTGTAGGAGTTTGGGTCCCCCGCGTCTCCCCAGAGACTGGATTTCAGAGTAATCGGGGGCTTGTCTCCATTCAGGTTGAAAAAAGCAACGCACCCAGTCGCCCGCCGCCAGCCCGGATCGCGCGCCTCCGTACCTCAGCTTTTCAGCGCTCGTGCACGTCTCAATGCTCTTTTCTCTTTCCTTCTAGTTGTAGAACTTCCACTCAGCCAGCTTTCCCGTGGTTCTGGGTGATAGACGTTTTGTCTTTTAGTTGCAGTTTAAATTGTTGTGGGTGGCAGCAGTTTAGGTGTTTACCTATGCCGCCATCTTGGATTCCCTCTCCCAACACCCTTTCTTGATAAAAACTCTCAGCAAGGTGGGAATAGAAGGATCATACCTGAACATAATAAAAGCCATATACGACAAACCCACAGCCAACATCATACTCAATGGGCAAAAACTAAAACCATTTCCCCTAAGAACAGGAACAAGACAGGGATGCCCACTCTCACCACTCCTGTTTAATATAGTACTGGAAGTACTAGCCATTGTGATCAGACAAGAAGAAGAAATAAAAGGCATCCAAATTGGAAAAGAAGAAGTAAAACTGTCCTTATTCGCAGATGACATGATACTGTACATAGAAAACCCTAAAGACTCCATAAAAAAATTATTAGACTTAATAACTGAATTCGGTAATGTAGCAGGATACAAAATTAATGCCAAGAAATCTATGGCATTTCTATACACCAATAATGAACTTACAGAAAGAGATACTAAAAAAGCAATCCCATTTACCATCGCACCAAAAAAATTAAGATACCTAGGAATAAAATCAACTAAAGAGGTAAAAGACCTATACGTAGAAAACTACACGACACTGAAAAAAAGAGATAGAGGAAGACATAAACAGATGGAAGGACATACCATGTTCATGAATTGGTAGAATCAACATCATCAAAATGTCCATACTACCCAAAGCAATCTATAAATTCAATGCACTCCGCATTAAAATACCAACAACATATTTCACAGACCTAGAACGAACTTTCCAAAAATTTATCTGGAATGAAAAAAGAACCTGAATAGCTACAGCAAACCTGAGAAAGAAGAACAAAGTAGGTGGGATCTCAATACCAGATATCAAGCTGTATTACAAAGCTACTGTTCTCAAAACAGCCTGGTACTGGCACAAGAACAGACATATAGATCAATGGAATAGAATAGAGAACCCAGAAATTGACCCAAATCAATATGCTCAATTAATATTTGACAAAGGAGGCACCAACATTCAATGGAGTCAAGACAGTCTCTTCAACAAATGGTGTTGGGAAAATTGGACACATACATGCAAAAAAATGAAGCTAGATCACCAACTTACACCATACACAAAAATAAACTCAAAATGGATAAAGGACTTAAACATAAGACGGGAATCCATGAAAATACTAGAGGAATCCACAGGCAGCAAAATCTCGGACATATGCCGAAAGAACTTCTTCACTGATACTACTCCTAGGGCAATGGAAGCTAAAGAGAAAATAAACAAATGGGACTACATCAAAATAAAAAGCTTTTGCACAGCAAAGAAAACCATCAATAAAACAACAAGAAAGCCTACTTCATGGGAGAACATATTTGCCAATGATATCAACAATAAGGGTTTAATCTCCAACATATACAGAGAACTCATACAACTTAACAAAAAGAAGATAAACAACCCAATCAAAAAATGGGCAACTGATCTAAATAGACACTTTTTGAAAGAAGACAGAAGGCAGGCCAAGAGACATATGAAAACCTGCTCACAGTCACTAATCATCAGAGAGATGCAAATCAAAACAACAATGAGGTACCATCTCACACCTGTCAGAATGGCTTTTATCAACAAATCAACAAACAGCAAGTGTTGGCGAGGATGCGGAGAAAAAGGAACTCTTTTGTACTGCTGGTGGGAATGCAGACTGGTGCAGCCACTGTGGAGAACAGTATGGAGCTTCCTCAAAAAACTAAAAATGGAACTCCCATTTGACCCAGTGATCCCACTTCTAGGAATATATCCCAAGAATCTAGAAACACGCATCAGAAAAGAAATATGCACCCCTATGTTCATAGCAGCACAATTCACCATAGCCAAGATTTGGAAACAACCTAAATGCCCATCAGCAGATGAATGGATTAAAAAACTGTGGTATATCTATACAATGGAATACTACGCTGCGGTAAAAAAGAAGGAGTTCCTACCATTTGCAACAATATGGATGGAGATGGAGAATATTATGCTGAGTGAAATACGCCAGGCAGAGAAAGATAAATATCACATGATCTCGCTCATTTGTGGAATATAATGAACGTCATAGACTGATGAACAAGAATAGATCCAGAGGCTGAGAAACGTCGATCAGAACATCATACCTCAGGTAAGGTAGGGGAGGGTGGGGGTAAGGTGGAGAGATCAACCAAGGGACTTGTATGCATGCATATGAACCTAATCAATGGACACAGACAACAAGGGGGCGAGGCATAAGTGGGGAGTGGGGGGTTATGGAGAAATAAGGACACATATGTAAAAAATAAAAATTAAAAAAATTAATTAAAAAATTATAAAATAAAAATAAAATACTAAATCTAACCAATACTAGTGGTCACCATAGCCTTAAGAGAAATTGTTTCATGTGACAGAAATTTTTAAATGAAACTCTCTGTAGACTGAAAATTATTTTGGAAGGAAACAAAGAGAAGTTTCCTTCAAAAGTCATAAGGATTGTAATTGAAAGTCAAAATATTTGGCCTCTTGAACTAAAGTAAGTAATTTGTGTTTTTGCCTCCCTGACAAAGTTTATATAAAGTTACAAAAAAAAAAATTGACAGCCAGTTTGAAATGGAATTGCCAGGGCCTAGGGCAAAGAATATCCTTACATGATATTATTCTACAATGTCATTATAATTTTAGATATTTTACAACAGCATATTTTACAATTATCCCAAACAAACTTACAAACTAATTCTTTGAATGGTTGGCAGCAATTAAAAAAAAAAGGACATGAAAGGATTTAATCCCTTGCAGAAGGAATTAAGGCACTGGCAAGGCACTTGAGCATCCTATATTGGCCCCTCTTGCCCTTTGTGCCAAGAGGGACCCTCTTCTCACAATCCAGTTGCCCTCAGCTGTTACCTGAGCTTTCTGTTCATGCTGAGCTTGAAGCCTCGTGGGGGCTGGTACCATGGATCTGTCTCACACCCAATTGTGTGAACTGGGCCCTCACTGGAGAAGAAACCCAAGTTCCCCGAGATATGTGATCAGCACTGGGACCCTGCCAGCAGGCCAGGGGTTCCCAAGGCAGGTGCTGGGTGTGGAGGCCACGGGGGCATAGGCTACCAAGGAGACAGAACTGAACCTCACAGCACCTTGCTTGGCCCCAGAGGATGTCTGGTTAGCCAGAGACGGGTAAGATTCCTCAAGGAAGGAACAACCTAAGACAGGCACAGTCGCAGAGGGGCCATCAGGAGAGAAGTTGGGGGGGCAACAGAAGTGGGGCACAGACCCTCACCCCCCAACATAGCAGGGGCTTGAACCCTCACCCCTTCTGAAGAAGGTCTCCTGCCCCCATGGCTACTTCGCGCTTCCCACACCCAGCTCAGATCGGGACCCAGGCAACAGAAAGAGACTTGGCCCAGCTCACATCGAGATACAGGTGACAGACAGAGACTTGGCCCAGCTCAGATTGGTACCCAGGTAACAGACAGGAGACTTGGCCGACAGCAGTTGCCCTATATCTAAATTCAGCCTAGCATCTGGAATGCTCAGGGCCCACTCAAGAATGCAAATAATCCTTCCCACTCATATTTACAGGGTAAACTAAGATTGTTGGTAGAGTATTAAAATTGACAGTAAAATAGTAATCGAGTTTTGAGATTAATTTAAATAGGCTAATTGAAATAAGTGAATATTCAAGTAAAGTTAATTGTACTGGACAAAAAGCTGTTCTTAAAGTAATAACTAAAATTTCTATTGGTAATTCATCTCATGGTAAAATTCCTGAATATGCAATGAACCTAAAGCAGTCATATGTGTGGGCAAAAAAAAAAAAAAAAAAAAAAAAATTAAATTTAAAGTTATCAAGACTGCATTATAAAATTTACAAAAACCTCCATTAATAAAAAAAAGGGGGGGATAGTAGGGCAATATCATGTAAGGAAAAATATCCTATAAGTAAATTACATCTAGAAAATTTTTACTTTACCAAATTAAGTTTCATTTGCAATGCTAACAGCAAGACGGCCATTAAAAACCCACATGGTGTCTAAATAAGACAAAGGAAAATCGTTTGAACAAAAATAAAAAGGATCCCAAATCAATTATATAGAAAAGATTCCTTTATTAACTTGTGGTCGAGAATACATTTGTATATTTTCAGAAAACAACCCCAAGACCAGATGGATTCCTGCAACAGAGAGGAATTGACAGGTGTGCTCCAACCACGAAGACAAGAGGAAAAAACAGTCCAGAGATGGAAGATGCTGACAATGCCTTGCCACGCAAGCAGTCAGCAGCTGTGCACCGCTGCAGGTTACCTAGGACCAAACCAGAGAGGGTCGGACCTGCATTGCCACCATGTGCCCACCATCCAGATATCATTGCTGACATGTACACATAAGGAACTGTTAGACATTGAAACGGGGACTCAGAACTGTTGGACATTGAAATTGGGACTCAAACATTTTTTTTGTTTTATCTTGTTTTGTTATTATATGTTTATTTCTAGTCTGCAAAGGCAAAACTTTTTAAAGGAAAGAAATGGTGGGAAAAAGATACAGAGGCAAAGAAGCATTGAACAGACTGTCAAACTACATTGGGAAGACAGGGGAGGTTGGGCGAGGGGGGCTGTAAGAGACCAACCGAAGGACTTGTACACATGCATATAAGCACAACCAATGGATATAAGACACTGGGGCGGGGGGGAGGGCGGGCAGGTGAAGGCATGTCCTGGGGGGTAGGGGAGGTCGGGGGGAGATCAGTGGGGGGATAAAAAGGAGACATATGTACTACTATTTGTAATACTTAAAACAATAAAAAAAGTAAAAAAAAAAATAAAAACAGAATTAGCAGTTAAAAAAAATAAAGTGATGATATAAAGAAAAAAATTAGGTCACATCTAAAAATAATGTTTATATGACAATTTTATTTTTTAATTTTAATTTTTATTTTTAAAAATATATTTCTCCCCTTTACCCTCCTCTTCCCAGCCCCTATCCACCTCCCCAGGTCTTACTACCCTATTGCCTGCGTCCATGGGTTATACATATAAGTATATAAGTTCTTTGGTTTATCTCTTCTCATCACCACAACCCCACAATGAGGTATGTGACAATTTTAATAAAGGAAACATATCACAAAATAGGGGGAAAAGGAATGCTAAAAGCATATTTTCATTCATTGAAATAAAAATATAACATTTAATTTTTAAAGTTTAATTACCAAAAAGACAATACTAATAACTTATTTGTATATAAATTTGTTAATATACAGTATACATATCTGCTCATATTTTGAACCTCACTATGATAAAATATGAATCTATATGTATATCCATTTCTTTCCTCAGATTTGAGAATTTTTGAGCATTTATTTTTTTCAAATATTCTTTCTGGCCCTTTCTCTCTCTCCCCTTTTGGACTGCCATTATGCATATGTTAATACTTTTGTAGTATTCCACTGTTCTCTGAGACTATGGTTTTTCTTCATAATTCTTTATTTCTGCTTCTCAGACTGGATTTCTCAACTCACCTGTCTTAAAGTGCACTGATTTTTTTCCTGCCAGTTTAAATCTGCTACTGATCCACTTTAATGAAATCTTTGTTATTTAATTTCATTTTCAAATCAAGAATTTCTATTTGTTTTTTTGAAATCTATATCTTTATTGGTTTCTCTATTTAGTGAGACATTGCTCTCATACGTTCCTTAATTTTTTTAGACTAGATTTTCTTTAGTTCTTTGCTTTACACCAGTTTTCATACAGTGGGTAATTATTAAAAATAGGAAGAGTTTGGGTAAAGAGCATCTACAAAAATGTCATATCTCAGCTCCTGGTGGCCATATTATAGTTTCTACACAGAAATATAGCTGAAATTGTGTGTGTGTGTGTGTGTGTGTGTGTGTGTGTGTGTCCCAGGGTTATTCAGCTTTGTCTATATTTCAGTAGGTGAACCAAATGTACCACAGACGAATCCTTAATTATTAACACACACTCCAACCCCACAACTACATGTTAGGGTCTTTGGAATTAACTCATGGTGACTTTTAAGGTCTCTAAAGGATAAATGATTTATTCTAGAGAAAATAGACACTCTTTCAAAAATGAATGGAGGCTTCCTCACAAAAAGTAAGACTTAGTCATTGTTTTATAGTGTTTGATGAGAGTTCACAGTATACCAGGCTCTGCTTTAAAACCCTTTTAAATATTAACTTATATGCACCTCATAATGCCGTGCGAAGCAGACACTATCATCATTCCTGTTTATAAAGGAGGGAACTGAAGTGCTGAAGGATTACAGTACTTGTAACCATTCTCACATGATTTCAGGGAGTGGTGTTGATGTGAGGCAGCACAACTTTTATAACCTCCAAGCTTTTCCATCACCCCCTCATGATTCTGACTGATTGCCACTAGGATAGTTAAGTCTGAATCTCTTCTGCTGAAGACATCTACATTTTCAAGAAGACATAGCCCCCAAGTAATGTAAACACATTAGTGCTATGCCTTCATGAACTAAGCTAGGTCTCTACAGTCTAATTGCTTCTACTCTAAATGACTGGGGTGGAAGACTACATCGCTCTCTTGAGTACCTAGTCCCCTGGCACCTTCATGTATGTATAAATCCCTCTGGTTCCCAATCATTGGCCTCTAACATGCCAACATTACTCTGACATCATTTTAGTTACCAGTCTGTATGCCAAAGACTCTTAGTGTTCTTTAATTGATCTTAATGTAAAATGTCCATTTTACTAAGTGGCCTTATTGCACTGGCATATTACTCTGAGCCTGCAACAATGGTTAGGGATAAACCCCCAAGCTAAAATGTTTTCCATGGTGAGTATAATGGTTCCTTCTTGGAGCTGCTCAGCGTTTACAGAGTACATTTTTCCTATTCGTCCTCCCAACAGTATTCCTGTGTGACAGATTGGAAAATATTTTATAAGCCTCACCTGATAATTACCTTCTTTTTCTATTTCCCCGCCTCTAGAGAACTTAAATCTTTGTGACCAGACATTAAGTACGAACTTCAACAGGATTCTGTTTTTCTTTTCAAATGGGACTAACAATTTGAGGACCATACATGAAGTTGTGTTATTTTCTTTGAAGAGCAAGGTAAATTACTAGCTCAGTTCTATGATCTGTTTGGATTATGGTATTAGATGTGCTGTTAAGTTATAAGGGCAACATCTTCCTATAAGTTTTTCAGAGTTTAATATCCCAAGTGTTACTACTCTTGTGCTTCATGCTATTTATTTTAGCTAGAGTCCAGATGTTACAACAACCTCCATTAATTAGGAAAATGGTGATTTTTTGCAAATAACAGAGGATGGTATTTTTCTTATCATTTAAAATTCCTGTGTTTAGGAAAGCACTTAGAAAATGGTGGACACCAAATAAATCTTTGTTGAGGCAATGAGTGAACAGATAAATAAATGAATGGGTGAGTGAATCACTGAATGAATTGTTTATTGCGCCTGTTTATTAAATACATTCTGAAGTTCATGGTCCTGTATTATTAAAACATATTCTCATGTGTAACTTTGCACAAACTTTTCTAAGGCTCCTGACCAAATGTTTTAGACTTTTTTGAACAAGGAATCCACAGCAAAAGGTATGATTTACATTATCACCCAGCACACACAAACACATACATATGTATCAGAAACAAAACTTTTATTTATTTTTTTCATTTGCAATGCATGTTTGCTTTATAATCTTTTCTATCTTAAATGAGCTCAAATATTCAAAACACTTGGGAAAACATCTGCATGTTATAAGTGTTGTGTGTGTCAGGAATTATTACTAATAATTGTAAAATATTGTTCTAGGACAATTGGTGTTAAATTAATTCTCCAAGACTCAGTTCACTCAAAACAAATTCATGGAGGGTTTACTGGTACTTGTTGAAGATTCAATGAATATAACAAATTTATTGATTCAACAAAAAGGTGTTTCATAGATTATTCTTCTTGATTATCTATATATATAAAAGGCCAATATGCTAAGTGTCCCTCCAACCATCCGACCAGTCGCTATGACGTCCACTGACCACCAGGGGGCAGATGCCCAATACAGGAGCTGCCGTGACATGCACTGGCCATTTACAAAGAAATGGCACCACGGACCTCATGCTGACAAACCAAACTTGGCTTTCCCAAAGTGGGACACAGGCCCTGCCACCATCCCAGAGTGATAGCCCACCAAATCGCAGCCAATGCTGCCAAGATCCCATGGCGCAAAATGCAGCCCACAGACCAGCCCAGCCCAGCAACGGTCACTGTGGGCATCAGGTAATGACATCAAGTAGCAATGCCCGGCTTTCTCTTCCTAGTGACTAGCCTCCTTGCAGTTTCTTCAGCCCAGGAACACAACTTGCTTTATAGTCAAACATTTTACACTTTAACCAAATGTCTGTGAAGCATTTTCCCATGCCTCATCTCATTTGATCCTCATAGAAGTCCTGGAGTAGGTAGATAGGAGGCTCGGTAGAATCCTATTTTCTTTTCATTAGCTGGAAAACAGAGATTTAGAAAGTTTAGAAACTTGATCTGACTGAAAAGAAGTAAGAAATGGTGGACCTTGAAAATGACTTCAGGTTTTCTCACTGTGCAGAATATTGTCAAACACTGCTGCAGTTAAATATTTTACCCATTGTTCTCCCTGCCTGCATGATCTACAATAATATCTGCTTTGTGTTGATATTTACTGCTGTGTTGCTGACAATTACCTGAAAGAGAAGTTGGGGTGCTTCACTAGGTTGGAAAAAGTTTAGCTAAATCAGAAAGCAGGTCTAATTAAACAAGTTTATTCTCTATAAAAGGCTAAGTTAACTCGTGTATACATATAAAGCTCTTGCTGGCACCAATCGCATGCATGTGTTTTGATCTGTCATTGTCGATTGCGAATTTGGTTAACACTCCTATTATAGAGAAAAGGTGAATAGTGATATTAAAATATTTCTTCTAATTAATTTCCTTCTAATGTTCATGAATCCATGCACTGGGCCACTAGCATTCCTATAAATATACATATGTTCCTCTTGTGATTTTATTGAGTATATACTCAGGTGAATTTAAAGAGAGCTATTGACATTAACTGTATTGAATAAAAGTGGAATCTATTATAAAATATATATTAATGAAGAATATATTCTATAAAAATAGTAATGAAATACATGTAAGTTCTGTTTCTCTTAGATTTTTTCATCTAGTCTCAGAGGGTTATCTTTGTAGATGTTGCTTATTCTCTTGTTCAGCATTATTTTTTATAGATCTACTTTCATGTAGAAATAGCAATCATTTCTTCACTAGCATATTCACACAACAAAAATTCATTGACTGTGTGATAGGTGCCATACACTTTGCTAGGCACAAGGTCACAAAGATAGATATATCAAGGCCTTTTCATGTTCCAATCTAGAATGCAATGGATAGATAAATATATAAGTAAAATAAAGTTTCCCAATATATGTTTTAAAAGTTATTATCGGAGAAACCAAGATGGCGGCATAAGTAAACACCTAAACTGCTGCCTCGCACAACAATATCAAAACTATAACTAAAAGACAAAATGGACACCATCCAGAACCACAGGAAAGTTGGCTGGTGGAAATTCTACAACTAGAAGAAAAGAGGAAAGCACATTGAGACTCAGAGGAACTGCAAAAGGCTGAGGTACGGAGAGGATGGGCAGCTATGTACACAGGCGGCTGAGTGTGCGGCTGGCTTTCTAAAGTGGGAGGGAGACGGAAGCTCTCGACCGTGCTGAACTCCAGTTCTGGGCAAGTTTCTGGGAACCCCGACTCATTTGGAGAGAAACTGGACTGTCTGGCAGCGGGCAAAACTCGAGGGCGGCTTTCTCTCAGAGGTGCTTGCAGTGATTACCAAGGGACACTGAGACCCAGGGGCCTCATAGGGCAGGGCTGACGGGAAGCCAAGGCTGTCTGCTCCGCCCTGAGACTCCGCCCCAACCAAGCTGAGCACAGAGGCTTTTGCAATTTTGCAAGTCTTGTCTCATAAGAGTGTTTCCAGCACAGAAGTTCTCCCAGCGTAGACACAGCTGATCCTCACAGCCAAGTGGCCTGAAGGTCAATTCCTCCAAGTGATACCAACAACAATCAAGACTTAACTACAACAAGGCTGAGCACACAGCCCACAAAGGGGTGCACCAAGAGTGTCCATCTCAGGTAACTGGGGAGGCTGAGCCACTGTGCCCTATAGGACACCTACCACACAAAGCTACTCTACCAACTCAGGGAAGCAACAAAAATGCAGAGACAAAGAAACAGATCACAAAGGAAAGAAATGGAGGAAAGCAAACAGCTGGATATAGAGTTCAAAACCACGGTTACAAGGTTTTTTCAAGAATTTCCTAGAAAAGGCCAATAAATTTAGCAAGACCTTCAAGGATATGAAAAGGGACCAACTAGAAATTAAACATAAACTGACTGAAATAAAAGATATTATACAGAGACATAACAGCAGACTAGAGGACTGCAAGAATCAAGTCAAAGATTTGAAATATGAAGAAGCAGAAAACACTCAGCTGGAAAAGCAAAGAGAAAAAAGAATACAAAAATTTGAAGATAGTGTAAGGAACCTCTGGGACAACTTCAAGCAAACCAACATCCAAATTATGGGGGTGCCAGAAGAAGAGAGAGAGCAAGATATTGAAAACCTATTTGAAGAAATAATGACAGAAAACTTCCCCCATCTGGTGAAAGAAATAGACTTAAAGTCCAGGAAGTGCACAGAACCCCAAACAAAAGGAATCCAAAGAGGACTACACCAAGACACATCATAATTAAAATGCCAAGAGCAAAAGACAAAGAGAGAATATTAAAAGCGGCAAGAGAAAAACAGTTAATTACCTACAAGGGAGCACCTATATGATTGTCAGCTGATTTCTCAACAGAAACTATGCAGGCCAGAAGGAAGTGGCAAGAAATACACAAAGTGATGAATAGCAAGAACCTGCAACCAAGATTACTCTACCCAGCAAAGCTATCATTCAGAATTGAAGGTCAGATAAGGAGCTTCACAGATAAGAAAAGGCCAAAGTAGTTCATCACCACCAAACCAGGATTACATGAAATGTTGAAGGGTATTCTTTAAGAAGAGGAAGAAGAAGAAAAAGGTAAAGATAAAAATTATGAACAACAAATACATGTCTATCAACAAGTGAGTCTAAAAATCAAGTGAATAAAAAATCTGATGAACAGAATAAACTGGTGAATATAATAGAATCAGGGGCATAGAAAGGGAGTGGACTGACAATTCTCAGGGGAAAGGGGTGTGGGGGGGTGCAGGAAGAGACTGGACAAAAATCATACACCCATGGATGAGGACAGTGTGGGGTAGGTAAGGGCAGAGGGTGGGATGGGAACAGGGTGGAGGGGAGCTATGGGGGGGAAAAGAGGAACAATTGTAATAATCTGAACAATAAATATTTATTAAATTTTTTAAAAAAGTTATTATCTCTATTTTGCCATTATTTTAAACTAGAGGTCGGTGCATGAAATTCGTGTACTCAGTAGGGGTTCCTCAGTCCGGCCTGCACCCTCTCGCAGTCTGGGAGCCCTCAGGTGATGTATGACTGACAGCTTAGGCCTCCTTCCGTGGGGAGCAGGCCTAATCCAGCAGTTGAACATCCTTAGTGCTGCCACAGAGGCGGGAGAGGCTTCCATCACCAGTTCGCTCGCCAGCCATGAGCTCGGCTTCTGGCTGAGCAGCGCTCCCCCTGCGGGAGCATACTGACCACCAGGGGGTAGTCAGACACTCCTCTGGCAGACTGGGATCCCTCAGGGGATGTCCACCTGCCAGCTTAGGCCCCATCCCCACAGGAAGCGGGTCTAAGCTGCAGTCAGACATCATTAGTGCTGCGGAGGAGGCGGGAGAGGCTCCCGCCACTGCCGCTGCACTCACAGCCATCAGCCTGGCTTGTGGCTGAGTGGAGCTCCCCCTCTGGGAGTGCACTAACCACCAAGGCGGGGGTTGGGGGGGCAACTCCTACATTGAGCATCTGCCCCCTGGTGGTCAGTGCGCATCATAGCGACCAGTCATTCCCAGTCGTTCCCCCATTAGGGTCAATTTGCATATTACCCTTTCATTATATACTATTATGTGTTAAATTATATACCAGATACATTGGGTGGGGGAATTTAAGACATCATAATATATTGTTTATACTATGAGTTGTTTCTCCAAGCTTTCAGACTTGGATTCACATTGTGAGGGGTTTGAATCTATACGAACTAGGACAATAGTACCTGGCATGAAAGGCAATACAGCTACCCATTACATTGCTGGTATTATTTTGTTAGGGTCAGAAAGACATTGTCTATAGGGCACAGTTACTATCTAGTTGAAAAGACAAAACTTCAATATCTACTCCTTAGACCCCACCATCTCCCAGCTCCCATATCTCCATCTCACCTCAGGTTTCCTTTTCTTGACTTTTCCAATGGCCCATTCTGGGCCCGAGTTCTTACGAGGGGTACCCTAAATGATGGCTTGGCCTGGAGTAGTCACACTGGAGGTGGTGACAAGCGAATGAACTTGCCTGGAGTAGTCACACTGGAGGTGGTGACAAGCGAATGAACTTGGGATACATTTTGAAAGTAGAGATACAAGATGTGCTCATGAACTACAGGTGAATTGTGAGGGAGAGAGGTCTGAGGCTGGATAATTTTGGCATTAAGGGATTCTATGTTGAAGACTTTATCAGGCTTGACCAGATATTTAGCCTGGATTCTGAAAACTGTGGAGGCTATTTTATAATGAGATTATATAAGTGGGTGAAATAATCAGTACAGCCTTTAATAGTTTCCTCTTGCAGAAACCATGCCATGAAAAACAGCATCTCAAAATTTGTATTTGTAATTATCCTTGGAGCTCAGTCCCCAATTTTTTGTTAACATTTGTAAAAATAGTGTTTAAACAAATTTGGATTTAAGTTATGAAGTTACATAAGTTCTTTAGTAATGTGATTCCAACCATTTTTTAGGTGTCTTTTGTTACTTTCTTTCAACCATCTTATATACTACTACTATTAATAATAATAATATTTATTTAATAATAGTGTAAAACTTACGGTTTATTGCATGCTAACTATGTATTAAGCAGTATTCTGTGTGATTTAAACATGTCAACTCATTAAGTTCTCCATGTTTGCAAGATCCTATTATCATCATCCCTATTTTTAACTGAGACACAGAAAAGTTGTGACTTTCCAAAGGTTGCCCACCTGGCAAGTGGAAATGTAGGAATTGAATGACCCCAGAGATCATGTTCTTTGCCAACATGAGATGCTGCCTCTCTATAGAGAGTGCACCTTTTTAAATTGCTGTAAGAATTTTGAGACAAGGTAAGAGTAGGAAACACATGCCCTATATGTTTGTTTGTTTGTTTGAATAAAGAAATTCAAGCTCAGGGACACTTACATTGCTCCCCAAGGGGATAAAATGGCGATGATCATCTTCCTCCATTTTCTGCTACTTCCCTCAAGAGGTTGAAGCAAGAGGTTTGAATGGTCACAGTTTTGAGATTTTTACATTTTTTGGGGTGGGAATATCTTTCAAGGGGGCAGTTTTCTCTGAGGAGAGAAAGGGAAACTATTCTTTCTTAGATCTCAATTGGATCACAATTGCTTAAATGATAATCTTCACAGAACTTCACATCCAGAAAGGCATTGGCACATCATTTTTCTCAGGTAATTAACTAATAGGACAGCTGGGAGATTAAATGAGGTAGTATTTATTATTCTCAGACTACCTGGCACATAGTAAGTGCTCCATTAATATGAGTGTTACATGGCTCAGGAATGACCAAGTACTTGACAGAGAAAGCAGAAAATTTCAACCCAAATGAAAATAAACAGTAGATATTTTGAAGATAAGGTCATTTGAAATATCTGAGTGAAGTCAGGAACTAATAAATGTGTGCATACCCTTACCAATTGAAAGATGGAGTTCAGAAGATGCAGTCTCTTGGTTATTGGCAACCCTGCACTGGCAATGGCATCATGGTGACATGGGTATGCTGTGAGCCATTTCCCACACATTAGTAATTTATCCATTTTACTTCTCTTGTTTTGACAGGTGAAACACAATTTCAGAATGACTTCCATGGAGAATAGCACAGAGGTGAATGAATTTAGACTCTTGGGACTGACAGACACCCCAGAGTTACAGGTCCCCCTCTTCATAATATTCACTCTTATATATCTCATCACTCTCATGGGAAATCTTGGGATTATCATGTTAATTCTGTTGGACTCTTGCCTCCACACTCCCATGTATTTTTTCCTCAGTAACCTGTCTCTGGTAGACTGTGCTTACTCCTCGGCTGTTACTCCCAAGGTGATGGCTGGGTTCCTCACAGGGGATAAAGTCATCTCCTATGGGGGATGTATTGCTCAAATGTTTTTCTTTGTGGCTTTTGCCAGTGCAGACTGTTTCCTACTAGCTGTCATGGCTTATGATCGCCATGCAGCGGTGTGTAAACCCTTACATTACACCAGCACTATGACCAACAGGGTGTGTGCTCAAATGTCCCTAGGCTGCTATGTCTGGGGCTTGGTTGAATCCTCCATCCATACTGGATTTACCTTTTGTCTCTCCTTCTGCCGTTCCAATGTGGTCCATCACTTTTTCTGTGATATCCCTGCAATCCTGGCTCTTTCGTGCTCTGACATCTACACAAATGAGATTGTGCTCTTCATCTTAGCAGCATTCAATGTCTTGTTTGCCCTAACAGTTATTTTGACCTCCTATCTGTTCATATTCATTGCCATCCTGAGGATGCACTCAGCAGAGGGACGAAAGAAAGCCTTTTCTACCTGTGCTTCTCACTTCACTTCTGTAACCATATTCTATGGAACTGTAATCTTCATGTACTTACAACCCAGTTCTAGTCATTCTATGGACAACGATCAATTGGCATCTGTGTTCTATACAATAATAGTCCCCATGTTGAACCCTATTGTCTATAGTCTACGGAATAAAGAGGTAAATAATGCTTTCAGAAAAGCCATTAAGAAGATGAAGGTCCTGCTCAGCACATAGTTTTAGTTAGAGAGATTATACATCTCAGTTGTCTATTGCTATGCAACAAATTACCACAACACTTAGTGGCTTAAAACAACAGCTTTTATTTATCATAATTCTAAGAACAGGCACTTTGCTGCTTTCACATGGGTTCACTCATGAGGTTGCACATCTTCTGCATGGTCAGCAGGGCGGAAAGATTCAAGATGGCCTTACATTTCTGCATGCTGATTCTGGATACGGTCTACCTCTGCTCCACATGGTCTTTCATCCTCCAGAGGCTGGACCAGTCTTCTTTCATAATGTCTTCAGACCAGCATTCTCATAGTGTGACCATTTCTCTCCAAGAATTTGTAATAAGGGAGAAAAAATGAGAAGTTGAGGTGGCCTTATAGTTCCATTAAAGAGAAAAACAACTCAAACCTCACTGTTACGGTAGAGTCAGACTGGCCCAATAATTACAAGAATTTAAAGTCAGGTGGATATCACCAACCAGATTCAGAATTATTGAACAGGACCTTCATCTTCTTAGTGGCTTTTCTGTGCACCATAATTCAAGTAAGAATATCACTGTTGCCAGGACCACATGGCTCAGAGGTCACAGTTCAATTTCCAGTCAGGGCACATGGCCCAGTTGTGGGCTCAATCCCCACAACAAAACTGATGCGAGAGCAGAACATAGATCAGCTGCCTGCCTCATACCCCTCAGTGTGGATTGAGCACGCAACCTGGGCATGCAACTGACCAGGCACCAAACCAGAAACCCTTTGGTGCACAGGATGACACCCAACCAACTGAGCCAACCTGGCCAGAGTGGATTCTTGACAATTTGTTTCACAATCTTGGTTTGGGTTTTCCTGATATAAACAAACAAACAAACAATTCTTCCTTATAGATACATTTATTTCTTATTAAATCCATTGGATGACAGTGGATATAAGATTATATAGGTTTCAAATGTACATTAATATAATACATGATCTATATATTGCATTGGGTGCCCACCACTCAAAGTCAAAAAATCTTCCATCATCACATATTTGGACTCCTTTACCTTTTACTACCACCAAACACCTTCTCTCTGGTAACCACAATACAGTTGTCTCTGTCTATGAGTTTCAGTTTCATATCCCACATATGAATTAAATCAAATGGTTCTTAGCATTTTCTGACTAACCTATTTCACTTAGCATGATATTCTCAAGGTCCATCCATGTTGTCACAAATGGCAGTATTTCATCTTTTCTTATGGCTGAGTAGTATTCCATTGATGTACCACATCTTCTTTATCCAATCATCTATTGAAGAACACTGCAATTTTTTCCATGTCTTGGCAACCATGAATAGTGCAGCTATTAATATAGGGATGTATATTTTTGAGAATAAATGTTTTCAACTTTTGGGGGTGATACCCAGAAGCGGAGTTGCTAATTCATATATGGTAACTCTAGTCTTAATTTTTTAGGAAACTTATTATTCTCCACATAAACATCTATCATTAAAATTAAGAAAATATATATTTCCAATGATTTCTACTGTTTTCCATAGAGGCTGTACCAGTTTTTATTCCCACCAGCAGTGAATGAAGTTTCTTTTTTCTCCATACTCTAGCCAACACATGGTATCACTTATCATGTTGATAATAACCATTCTAACAGGGGTGAGATGCTATCTCATTGTAGTTTTGATTTGCATTTCCCTAATAAAGATGTTAGTAATCTATATAGACCTCTCCTAGGACGTGGAATGTAGTCTCTTCCACCTGAGTGTGCATTCAAATTTGGTGACTTGCTTCTAAAGTATAGAGTGTGTGAGGTGAGAGGGGAGGAAGCATTACATAGAAGAACCTAGAAAAAGTTTAAGTGTTCATCTTGTTTACTTGATCAAGACAAAGCCCCTAGTGACAAGTCATGTTGGTAATGTGTATCCCCTAATAGGACATAATGAGATGTTCACTTCTTATTGTTTCTCAAAACTTATTCCTTTGTATAATTATGTGAAAAAAATCAGACAAACATAAATTGAAAGGCATTCTACAAAAGACATATTAACGTAGTGAAAAATAAGGAAATACTGAGAAACTGTCAACATCAGGGAAGACTAAAGGGACACAACAAATATGTGCAATGTTGCATCCTGGATTGTATTCTGTAAGAGCAAAATGACCTTAGTAAAAAATAATGATCTGAGTAATTTCTTGAAGTTTTAGATAATAGTAATAATCAATGTTGGTTTTTTAGTTTTCACAAACATAATACAATAAAGTAAAATATTAACTAAAGAGGAAATTTGGTGAAAGGTACAGAAGACTTGTCTGTTTATAACCAGTGACATTGAATAAATAATCATTATTTATGGATATATTTTTCAAATTCAATCAGATAAGAAACTTACTATAGTCTCATTTTTATGCTTTATTAAATAAAACTTATTTCATGTGTTGTATTCCACTTAATGAGAAATACTAATGAAAAAGAATTAAGATGGTTTGATATGATCCATTCGATAGAATGGTTTCTAAAAAATTAATTTATCCAAAAGTGGTAAATACAAATAGCGAGTGATAATATGGGGGAAAAACCTAGCCATGTCTCATGAAATGCACTAAAATTGTATTGATTAATTGATTGATTTGAGAGAAAGAGAGAAACATTGATTTGCTATTCCATTTATTTATTAACTCATTGGTTGCTTCTTGTATGCGGCAAGCTTCAACATACAAGAACTGGGGATCCAACCTGAAACTTTGGCATATGGACAGCGTTCTAACTAACTGAGGCTACCCAGGCAGGGCCCCTAAAATTCTTTTCTAAAGAATTTTAAAATAGATAATGAACTCATTTAATTATCAGTGGTTCAAATATATTGACTGCTGGATCCAATTTTGACTGATATATTTGTTAACATATTTATTGAGAAATTATTATAAAGCAGATTGTAATTTGTGTATTGGAAATGAAGTTGTTAGTTAGGAAGACAGAGTGACGCCTGTGGTGCAGTGTATGCTCTCAGTAGGAAAATAAAAGAATAATGATAATAGTTTAATTTAACTACTGATCAGAATTGTGAAGACTAAAGCAAGAAGTGCAAGGAAGGAACAGTCCACTGGTGGTGGGGTGACTATGGTGTGGAAACATTTAAACAAAGACCTGAAGGAAGGAAGGGAGCTTTCTGAGCATTGGTAACAGCAAGGACAAAGATCCTGATGCAGGAGGAGCATGCTTGGAGAGGTGCAGAAAAAGCTAGGAACTCAGTGCAAATGAGTAGGAGAGGAATGACACATGACAGAGCTCATCTAACACAAGCATCGCTGAATGAGTGGCATTAAGCGTTTCTTAGTATTTTCATTGAGAAAAATGAATAACATTATTATTAATCAGTGCTGTTTGTTTACAAAATATAAGATAAGGTAGTCATTTACAGAAAAACTGAAAAATTTTCTTATTATTTCTCAATCACCTTTTCTTATACTCTGGCCATTTTGCTTTTGAAAACCATCCTGTGAGCAAACTGCTTCTGCTAGTAGACTTACTGAAGACAGAAATATTAATCCCTTTATAATATTATGCATATGTAGTTCTGAATAAAATGTGCCAACAAAAGCATATATCTTTATTTAAATACCCATATCACCTTTTTTCATTTTAGACTCATGAAATAGTTTGAACTACAGAAATAAATAATGTTGAACATAAATGTATAATTTGATATATAAATTATTTTTACCTTTTAATTAAAAACTAGCCATACTCCATCTAACACTTGAACAAATATCCCACTTTTGCATGTATGTGAAATTATGAAATTCTTGCATATGCTTTTTTCTTGGATTTGCGTGTGCCATGTTTTCCATATATCCTTCCATTGTTACATGGTAGAGAAAATATGAACATGTGAATAGGCAAAATATAATTAATAAGGTTTATTACAAGCAAGGCCCCAAACATTCTTAAGGTTTCTTTTGGCCATCCTAATTTAGATACCATGTATTTGGACACAATATTTCCTTTTTTCTAGATAATAGGATTTTGAAGAAAACAATGGCATTATCTCAGTAATTTAGGGCATTGTTGGACCTTAAAATGTGAATTATTGCATGTTGAATATCTGATAGGAATGAAACTAAGTTATTGTGAATACTACAACTTTATTAGGTGAAGTCTAGGGACAATTTTGCCTTCTCAACAACCTTCTTGAATGCTGTTTTTACCTCCTTGTTTCTCAAGCTATAGACCAGAGGATTCAACATGGGGATGACCATAGTATAGAACACAGAGGCAATTTTGTCTGTGTCCATGAAATGGCTGGAGCTCGGCTGTAAATACATGAAGATGACAGTCCCATAGAAGATGGCGACTGCAGTGAGGTGAGAGGCACAGGTGGAGAGAGCCTTCTGATACCCTGAAGATGAGTGCATCTTTAGGATGGTGACAAATATGAACAGGTAAGAAATCAAGATAACCAGGAGAGCAGAAAGGATGTTGAAGCTTGCCACAGAAACAAGAATCTGCTCACTAATATGCCTGTCTGAGCAGGAGAGAGCCATGACTGCTGGAATATCACAGAAGAAGTGATGGACCAGATTAGACTTACAGAAAGAGAGGCTGAATGCATTCCTAGTGTGGACAGAGGCAGTCAGAAAACTATAGACATAGGAACCTATGGCAAGACATGCACACACACCTGTTGTCATGGTGGTGGTGTAATGTAGGGGTTTGCACACTGCTGCATAGCGGTCATAAGCCATTGAGGCCAAAAGGAAATTTTCCACAGTGGCAAAGGCTACAAAAAAGAACATCTGAGCAGCACATGCATTGTAGGAGATGACCTTGTCTCCTACAAGGAACCCAGCCATTACCTTTGGAGTGACAACTGTAGAGGAACAAAAGTCAACCAAAGACAAATTACTAAGGAAAAAGTACATAGGGGTATGGAGGCGAATGTTCATGAGAATCAAAATGATTATCCCCAGGTTTCCAACCACACTGATGAGGTAGATGAAAGTGAACATTATAAAGAGGGGGACCTGCAGTTCTGGGACATTGGTTAGTCCTAGGAGGATGAACTCAGTCACTTCTGTATTATTCTCCATGGGTGTTGTTTGAGAATCACAAGATGTCCTATAGCAATGAGGCATAAAGGAACACATTGATTAACAAAAAATCAATTGAAACAGATCGATAGAAAGTGATAAGTAGATGCACTTTTTTATTATGGCAATCAGATCTAAAGTATGGCTTTACCAACAAAGTTTAATGCATTGAGTACCTATAGAGTTACACATTATTAAAACTGAAGTTTAATGAATAATCTCCCACTTTTTTGAATTCTGTTGACTGATTTGTGTAAACAAGTAATGTCTTAATCAACATGACATATTTGGAATAAATATCTGTGTCAGGTCATATCCCTGAGCCTAGTGAATGCTATTCTTCTATGTTGCTTATATGGCAGGAAATGCTGGAGACACCTTACATCTATATTCATTTATTTGTCTCAATAAATCTATTAGATTGACTTGTTGTTATCCTATTTAACTTATGAGGCACAGAGGTTCAGAAATGTTTTTAAGTTTAAAAATTATTATTACCAAAGCCAAGTTATATACATAGGCAGAGTGGATCTTCAGTTAATAGGCATTGATATAAATAAAACTGAATTTAATGCAACTTGCAATTACTCTTTGTCACCAAACTCAGTATTCAGCATTTTACTTACGTAGCTGAGACCTATATGTACAGTAGAAGGGTAACTGGACACACAGGGGCATGTACAACTAACAGAGGCAATTCTGAGGAGAAGATATAGAGCATTGGGTATAGAGCTTGGGTTCTGACATGAGCTACATATCAGTCCTACCATTTACTACCAAAGACTTTTGGGGTTCAATCTAAATACCCAAACCTGATTTTCTCTACACACAAAATGAAGATTGTAATGAAATGAATCTCATGGTATTATTGTAATAATTAAATAAAATGGTAGATTAAATATAGTGGGTGAAATTTTGGATGTATAGCATAGCCTAATAAGAGTTAGCTATCATATTATTATCTGGAGGAAATGAAAGCCTTTATGTTTGTTTGAGAAAAGTGGCTGATAAAATTTAGGTATTCAGGAGTAGATGAGTTTTGACATCTTGGAATTTCTCTCTCTGATATCCTTTTTCTCACACACTTGGTTCCCTGGGATACTAGTATTTCTGGTGTTTCTCTGTCTGTCTCTCTTCAGTCAGCATAAGTAGCTATTCAGGCCATCCCACTCTTTTGCTTAATTTCTTTCTTAAAATTTATATATTAAGATGAGTTGAAAGAGGTTCCTTTCTTTATATCTTTTTTCTTTCCTTTCTCTCTTTCATTTTAATCCTCACCCAAGGACATGTTTAGAGAGAGAGAGAGCACGCGAGATCAACGTAACAGAGAAACATCAATTGGTTGCCTTCCATACATGCCCCAACAGGTGATCAAACTCACAACCCAGGTATGTGTCCTGACTGAGAAGCAAACCTGCATTCTCTTGGTGCATAGGACAATGCTCAACCAACTGAGCCACTCTGACCAGGGAAGAGTCTCCTTTTTTAAACTCATTATTTTCTTTCATTGAGATCATCTCATATTTGAATCATAGAGATCAGGGTTGAAAGTTCCTAAATTGTAGGCTGCTTTTAGCCTCCCGGTCTGTTTTGGTGTTGGGATTCAAGTTTAAACTTTTTATGTAAATATGTTCTTGAGTCAGGACAAAGTTTTAAATCTTTATAATCTAGATTTGACGTCTTTAGAAAGACACATCATTCACTAATCATTATTCTCTACCATTGTCCTAACTCTTTCACATCTTCACTTTACAAACCAAGCCCCTGAAGTCAGTAGGTTCATCAACCTTTGACAATCATAAGCACTTGTAGAATGTAGTATGTTCTGCAAATAGTAAAAGCTTTAAGAATATAAAATTACATTTAGGGATGTGTTTACATATGTGTATATACATAAACACATCTTTTCCTTTAATCCTCACAGTAATATTGCAAGATATGTGATACTATAATTCCAAATTTACCATTAAGAGAACTGAGGACTGGAGAAGCTATGTAAAGCTCTACAAGTGCACAGCTAGTATGAAGAAAATCCAAGATTCATGATCCAAATCCACCTGTGACCAAATCAAAAGCTATACTTTTAGCCTTTCACCATCAACATTTGTAGATATGCTAGTAATAATCGAGATGAAATTATGAGGAAAAGAGTACAATGGATCTTGTTAATTTAATTGCAACTCTTCTGTAGTTTAAAGGAAGGTTATTTCACTCTCTTCTGCTTTTTAAAAACCTTTGGTGAAAGCACAACAGATAGTAAATAAGGTGAAATTAAGACTCATTCAATAGAAGCATTACTTTGTTTGCTAATCATTTTTAGGAAAGCAACATAATGTTATTTCATACGTATCACTGTACTTCTTACTGATGAAGTTTTGAATTTAAACCCCAGCCTCAAGTCACTGTTTAAAAAAAAATGTTCAAAACACCTAGTTATGTGCTCAAACATCTCATAGCAGGTATAGTTGCTCCATGGATTTTGCATAAATTACAGTTCACACTAAAAAATATATATGAAACATAGAAGCTTACCTTGTTGCTGATATGGAAGGCACAGTCAATCCTGACTAGTGGATCTGAAATCTGAAATCTAACCATGGAATAGTGTTTATATACCCTTGGTGATGTTCTCTAACAGGTACTGGTCAAAAGAATCTAAGATCTCTACGACAAGTAAAGATGGAGGAAAACCTCGACATGAAGTCAGAAACCTGGGTACAAGTTTTAAACCCACCATTAATACTTAACTGTGCTTTAGGAGGAGTCACTTGTCTTCTTCTTGCTTCCAAAATAAAGAATAAAATTACCTCTCCTACATAATTTACAGAATTGTTCCTGTAAATAGCAAATGAAGAAAGCTCTGTTAAACAAAGAGGGGTAATCATGTTAAAGTCAATCAATAGAATATTCAACTTGAGATATTTTCCCTGACCATGATTGCAGGATCATAGCAAATCCTCAGATCAGAAGTCCAAGGGAAGGCCCGCACGTAATTAGTGTGCATAAATAACAGCCAAGGGGGCTAAGCACTTTAAAATGATGTAATGTTGAATCATATTGGGATTTCAAGGCTAACTCATGGGTATCAGGAAGGAGCCACAGAGACATGGAATGGTTTGGGGATGTTCCCTGCGAGGACTTCTATAGCTCTCATCATCCCAGGTCTTAGAAAAGAAGCAGTTAGATTGCCTGAGGAACCTAGCTGGATATGATGAGAGTGCACACATGTTTTCATATTATCTGTTACTTATTATTTTTCCCATTTTAATTAAAATAGAATTTACAGACAGCAATGATATCTACAGTTTTTAGTGTATAGATCTTCAAGTTTGGTAAAATGTATATGGTTATGTAAGCATTACCACAATCATCATGTAGAAGAGTTCCATCATCCAAATGGAACCTCTGATCTTTTCTTTGTGATCAACACTTTCTCCCACCAAATGCACCAACCACTAACTGTTTGGTCCATGTAAGTTTATCTTCTGCAATAATGGCCTATAAATAAAATCCTAGAGCATATATCTCTTCTATCTGGGTTGTTTCACTTGGCTTGTTATATGTGAGATCTACTTATATCACTAAATATGTTAATTTCCTAGAACAATCATTAATTCATACCACAAACTGGGTGGCTTAAACAACGCAGATTTATTTTCTCATATTTCTGGAGGCTACAAGCCTGAGATCAAGGTGTTAGCAGGGCTGTTCTGTTGGTTCCTTGTGATTATATAAGAGAGACGTGTTTCTTGTCTGTTTCTGAGCTTTTGAGTAGTTTGTTGGCAGCCTTTGGAATTTCTAGATTTTTGCTGCATGGCCATGATTCTATCTTCACCTTCACACAGTGTTCTCCCTTTGTGACTACTTGTGTTAAAATTTCCCCTTTTTAATCTTTATTAAATTTATTGGGGTAACATTGGTTAATAAGATTATGTAGGTTTCAAATGTACATTAATATAATACATGATCTATATATTGCATTGTGTGCCCACCACTCAAAGTCAAAAATCTTCTGTCACCATATATTTGGCCTCCTTTACCTTTTACTACCCCCAAACCCCTTCTCTCTGGTAACCACAATACCGTTGTCTACGTCTAAGTGTTTCAGTTTTATATCCCACATATGAATGAAGTCAAATGGTTCTTAGCTTTTTCTGAATAACTTATTTCACTTAGCATGATATTCTCAAGGTCCATGTTGTCACAAATGGCAGTATATCATCTTTTCTTATGGCTGAGTAGTATTCCATTGTCTATATCAGTGGTCTCAACCCTCCTAATGCCGCGACCCTTTAATACAGTTCCTCATATTGTGGTGACCACCAACCATAACATTATTTTCCTTGCTACTTCATAACTGTAATTTTAATACTGTTATGAATCATAATGTAAATATATGTGTTTTCCGATGGTCCTAGGCGACCCCTGTGAAAGGGTCGTTCAACCCCAAAGGGGTCGTGACCCAGAGGTTGAGAACCGCTGGTTTATATGTACCACATCTTCTTTATCCAATCGTCTATTTAAGGACAATTAAGTTTTTTCCATGTCTTGGCAACCATGAATAGTGCAGCTATTAATATAGGGATGCATATCTTTGTGAATACATGTTCTCAACTTTTAGGGTGATACCCAGAAGAGGAGTTTCTAAGTCATATATGGTAACTCTAGTCTTAATTTTTTAGGAACCTTCTCATTCTCCACATAAACATCTATCATTAGAATTAAAAAAATATATATTTCCATTGATTTCTACTGTTTTCCATAGTGGCTGTACCAGTTTTTATTCCCACCAGCAGTGAATGAGGTTTCCTTTTTCTCCACACTCTAGCCAACACATGCTATTACTTATCATGTTGATAATAACCATTCTAACAGGGGTGAGATGATATGTCATTGTAGTTTTGATTTGCATTTCCCTAATAAAGTTGTCAGTAGTCTATATAGACCTCTCCTAGGACGTGGAATGTACTCTTTTCCACCTGAGTGTGCATTGAAATTTGGTGACTTGCTTCTAAAGTATAGAGTGTGTGAGGTGAGAGGGGTGGTCGCATTACATGGAAGAACTTGGCAAAAGTTTAAGTGATCATCTTATTTAATTGATCAAGATAAAGCCCCAGTGGCAAGTCATGTTGATAATGTGTATCGCCTAATAGAACATGATGAGAAGTTCACTTCTTATTCTTTCTCAAAACCTATTACTTTGTATAACTATGTGAAAAAATCAGACAAACAGAAATTGAAAGGCATTCTACAAAAATGTATTAAGGTAATGAAAAATAAGGAAATACTGAGAATCTGTCAAGATCAGGGAAGATTAAAGGGACACAACAAATATGTGCAATGTTGCATCCTGGATAGTATTCTGTAAAAGCAAAATGACCTTAGTAAAATATAATGATCTGAATAATTTCTTGAAGTTTTAGATAATAGTAATAATCAACATTGGTTTCTTAGTTTTCACAAATGTAATATGATAAAGTAAAATATTAACTAACAGAGGAAATTTGGTGAAAGGTACATAAGACTTGTCTGCCATTGACATTGAATAAATAATCATTATTTATGGATATATTTTTCAAATTCAATCAGATAAGAAACTTACCATAGTCTCATTTTTATGATTTATTAAATAAAACTTGTTTCATGTGTTATTTTCCACTTAATGAGAAATACTAATGAAAAAGAATTAAGATGGTTTGATATGATCCATTCGATAGTATGGTTTCTGAAAAATTAATCTGTCCAAAAGTGGTAAATACAAATAGTGAGTGATAATATAGGAAAGAAACCTAGCCATGTCTCATGAAATGCTCTAAAATTGTATTGATTAATTGATAGATGAAAGAGAGAGAGAGAAGAGAGAGAGAGAGAGAGAGAGAGAGAGAGAGAGAGAGAGAGAGAGACTGTGAGAGAGAGAGAGAAACATTGATTTGTTGTTCCACTTATTTATGAATTCATTGGTTGCTTCTTGTGTGTGCCTTAACCAGAGATCCAACCTGCAACTTTGGCGTATAGACCGAATTCTAACTAACGAGGCTACCCAGGCAGGGCCCCTAAAATTCTTTTCTAAAGAATTTTAAAATAGATAATGAACTCATTTAATTATCAGTGGTTCAAATATATTGACTGCTAGATCCAAATTTTGACTAATATATTCGTTAACATATTTCTTGAGAAATTATTATAAAGCAGGTTGTAATTTGTGTATTGGAAATGAAGTTGTTAGGAAGACAAAGTGAGTCCTGTGGTGTAGTGTATGCTCTCAGTAGGAAAATAAAGGAATAATGATAATAGTTTAATTTGACTACTGATCAGAATTATGAAGACTAAAGCAAGAAGTGCAAGGAAGGAACAGTGTCCACTGGTGGTGGGGTGCCTATGGTGTGGAAACATTTAAACAAAGACCTGAAGGAAGGAAGGGAGCTTTCTAAGCATTGGTAACAGCAAGGACAAAGATCCTGATGCAGGAGGAGCATGCTTGGAGAGGTCCAGAAAAAGCAAGGAACTCCGTGTAAATGAGTAGGAGAGGAATGACACATGACAGAGCTCATCTAACACTGAAGCATCCCTGAATGAGTGGCATTAACCTTTTCTTAGTATTTTCAATGAGAAAATGAATAAATTATTATTAACCAGTGCTTTTTGTTTACAAAATGTAAGATAAGGTAGAAAAAATGAAAAATTCCCTTATTATTTCTCAATCACCTTTTCTTATTCTCTGGCCATTTTGATTTTGAAAATCATCCTGTGAGCAAACTGCTTCTACAAGTAGACTTATTGAGGACAGAAATATTAATCCCTTTATAATATTATGCATATGTAGTTCTGAATACAATGTGCCAACAAAAGCATATATTTTTATTTAAATACCCATATCACATTCTTCTTAATTTCAGACTCCTGAAATAGTTTTGAACTACAGAAATAAATGTTACATAAATGTATAATCTGATAAATAAATTATTTTTACTTTTTAATTAAAAACTAGCCATACTTCATCTAACCATTTTAACAAATTTCCCAGTTTTACATGTATGTGCATTTATGGAATTCTTGCCTATGCTTTTTTTCATGGATTTGCATGTGCCATGTTTTTCATATACCTTCCATTGTTACATGGCAGAGAAAATATGATCATTTGAATAAGCTTAATATAATTAATAAGGTTTATTACAAGCAAGGCCCCCAACATTCTTAAGGTTCCTTTTGGCCATCTTAAGTCAGATGTCATGTATTTGGACACAATATTTCTTTTTTTCTAGATATAGGCTTTTGAAGAAAACAATGGCATTATCTCAGTTAATTCAGGGGCATTGTTGGGCCTTCAATGTGAGTTATTGCATATTGAACATCTGACAGGAATGAAACTAGGTTATTGTGGATCCTACAACTTTATCAGGTGAAGTCTAGAGACAATTTTGCCTTCTCAACAATCTTCTTGAATGCAGTTTTTACCTCCTTGTTTCTCAAGCTATAGACCAGAGGATTCAACATGGGGATGACCATAGTATAGAACACAGAGGCAATTTTGTCTGTGTCCATGGAATGGCTGGAGCTGGGCTGGGAGTACATGAAGATGACAGTCCCATAGAAGATGGAGACTGCAGTGAGGTGAGCGGCACAGGTGGAGAGAGCCTTCTGATACCCTGAAGATGAGTGCATCTTTAGGATGGTGACAAATATGAACAGGTATGAAATCAAGATAACCAGGAGAGCAGAAAAGATGTTGAAGCTTGCCACAGAAACAAGAATCTGCTCACTAATATGCCTGTCTGAGCAAGAGAGAGCCATGACTGCTGGAACATCACAGAAGAAGTGATGGACCAGATTAGACTTACAGAAAGAGAGGCTGAATGCGTTCCAAGTGTGGACAGAGGCATTCAGAAAACTATAGACATAGGAACCTATGTCAAGACATGCACACACACCTGTTGTCATGGTGGTGGTGTAATGTAGGGGTTTGCACACTGCTACATAGCGGTCATAAGCCATTGAGGCCAAAGGGAAATTTTCCACAGTGGCAAAGGCTACAAAAAAGAACATCTGAGCAGCACATGCATTGTAGGAGATGACCTTGTCTCCTACAAGGAACTCAACCATAACCTTGGGAGTGACAACTGTAGAGGAACAAAAGTCAACCAAAGACAAATTACTAAGGAAAAAGTACATAGGGGTATGGAGGCGAATGTTCATGAGAATCAAAATGATTATCCCCAGGTTTCCAACCACACTGATGAGGTAGATGAAAGTGAACATTATAAAGAGGGGGACCTGCAGTTCTGGGACATTGGTTAGTCCTAGGAGGATGAACTCAGTCACTTCTGTATTATTCTCCATGGGTGTTGTTTGAGAATCACAAGATGTCCTATAGCAATGAGGCATAAAGGAACACATTGATTAACAAAAAATCAATTGAAACAGATCGATAGAAAGTGATAAGTAGATGCACTTTTTTATTATGGCAATCAGATCTAAAGTATGGCTTTACCAACAAAGTTTAATGCATTGAGTACCTATAGAGTTACACATTATTAAAACTGAAGTTTAATGAATAATCTCCCACTTTTTTGAATTCTGTTGACTGATTTGTGTAAACAAGTAATGTCTTAATCAACATGACATATTTGGAATAAATATCTGTGTCAGGTCATATCCCTGAGCCTAGTGAATGCTATTCTTCTATGTTGCTTATATGGCAGGAAATGCTGGAGACACCTTACATCTATATTCATTTATTTGTCTCAATAAATCTATTAGATTGACTTGTTGTTATCCTATTTAACTTATGAGGCACAGAGGTTCAGAAATGTTTTTAAGTTTAAAAATTATTATTACCAAAGCCAAGTTATATACATAGGCAGAGTGGATCTTCAGTTAATAGGCATTGATATAAATAAAACTGAATTTAATGCAACTTGCAATTACTCTTTGTCACCAAACTCAGTATTCAGCATTTTACTTACGTAGCTGAGACCTATATGTACAGTAGAAGGGTAACTGGACACACAGGGGCATGTACAACTAACAGAGGCAATTCTGAGGAGAAGATATAGAGCATTGGGTATAGAGCTTGGGTTCTGACATGAGCTACATATCAGTCCTACCATTTACTACCAAAGACTTTTGGGGTTCAATCTAAATACCCAAACCTGATTTTCTCTACACACAAAATGAAGATTGTAATGAAATGAATCTCATGGTATTATTGTAATAATTAAATAAAATGGTAGATTAAATATAGTGGGTGAAATTTTGGATGTATAGCATAGCCTAATAAGAGTTAGCTATCATATTATTATCTGGAGGAAATGAAAGCCTTTATGTTTGTTTGAGAAAAGTGGCTGATAAAATTTAGGTATTCAGGAGTAGATGAGTTTTGACATCTTGGAATTTCTCTCTCTGATATCCTTTTTCTCACACACTTGGTTCCCTGGGATACTAGTATTTCTGGTGTTTCTCTGTCTGTCTCTCTTCAGTCAGCATAAGTAGCTATTCAGGCCATCCCACTCTTTTGCTTAATTTCTTTCTTAAAATTTATATATTAAGATGAGTTGAAAGAGGTTCCTTTCTTTATATCTTTTTTCTTTCCTTTCTCTCTTTCATTTTAATCCTCACCCAAGGACATGTTTAGAGAGAGAGAGAGCACGCGAGATCAACGTAACAGAGAAACATCAATTGGTTGCCTTCCATACATGCCCCAACAGGTGATCAAACTCACAACCCAGGTATGTGTCCTGACTGAGAAGCAAACCTGCATTCTCTTGGTGCATAGGACAATGCTCAACCAACTGAGCCACTCTGACCAGGGAAGAGTCTCCTTTTTTAAACTCATTATTTTCTTTCATTGAGATCATCTCATATTTGAATCATAGAGATCAGGGTTGAAAGTTCCTAAATTGTAGGCTGCTTTTAGCCTCCCGGTCTGTTTTGGTGTTGGGATTCAAGTTTAAACTTTTTATGTAAATATGTTCTTGAGTCAGGACAAAGTTTTAAATCTTTATAATCTAGATTTGACGTCTTTAGAAAGACACATCATTCACTAATCATTATTCTCTACCATTGTCCTAACTCTTTCACATCTTCACTTTACAAACCAAGCCCCTGAAGTCAGTAGGTTCATCAACCTTTGACAATCATAAGCACTTGTAGAATGTAGTATGTTCTGCAAATAGTAAAAGCTTTAAGAATATAAAATTACATTTAGGGATGTGTTTACATATGTGTATATACATAAACACATCTTTTCCTTTAATCCTCACAGTAATATTGCAAGATATGTGATACTATAATTCCAAATTTACCATTAAGAGAACTGAGGACTGGAGAAGCTATGTAAAGCTCTACAAGTGCACAGCTAGTATGAAGAAAATCCAAGATTCATGATCCAAATCCACCTGTGACCAAATCAAAAGCTATACTTTTAGCCTTTCACCATCAACATTTGTAGATATGCTAGTAATAATCGAGATGAAATTATGAGGAAAAGAGTACAATGGATCTTGTTAATTTAATTGCAACTCTTCTGTAGTTTAAAGGAAGGTTATTTCACTCTCTTCTGCTTTTTAAAAACCTTTGGTGAAAGCACAACAGATAGTAAATAAGGTGAAATTAAGACTCATTCAATAGAAGCATTACTTTGTTTGCTAATCATTTTTAGGAAAGCAACATAATGTTATTTCATACGTATCACTGTACTTCTTACTGATGAAGTTTTGAATTTAAACCCCAGCCTCAAGTCACTGTTTAAAAAAAAATGTTCAAAACACCTAGTTATGTGCTCAAACATCTCATAGCAGGTATAGTTGCTCCATGGATTTTGCATAAATTACAGTTCACACTAAAAAATATATATGAAACATAGAAGCTTACCTTGTTGCTGATATGGAAGGCACAGTCAATCCTGACTAGTGGATCTGAAATCTGAAATCTAACCATGGAATAGTGTTTATATACCCTTGGTGATGTTCTCTAACAGGTACTGGTCAAAAGAATCTAAGATCTCTACGACAAGTAAAGATGGAGGAAAACCTCGACATGAAGTCAGAAACCTGGGTACAAGTTTTAAACCCACCATTAATACTTAACTGTGCTTTAGGAGGAGTCACTTGTCTTCTTCTTGCTTCCAAAATAAAGAATAAAATTACCTCTCCTACATAATTTACAGAATTGTTCCTGTAAATAGCAAATGAAGAAAGCTCTGTTAAACAAAGAGGGGTAATCATGTTAAAGTCAATCAATAGAATATTCAACTTGAGATATTTTCCCTGACCATGATTGCAGGATCATAGCAAATCCTCAGATCAGAAGTCCAAGGGAAGGCCCGCACGTAATTAGTGTGCATAAATAACAGCCAAGGGGGCTAAGCACTTTAAAATGATGTAATGTTGAATCATATTGGGATTTCAAGGCTAACTCATGGGTATCAGGAAGGAGCCACAGAGACATGGAATGGTTTGGGGATGTTCCCTGCGAGGACTTCTATAGCTCTCATCATCCCAGGTCTTAGAAAAGAAGCAGTTAGATTGCCTGAGGAACCTAGCTGGATATGATGAGAGTGCACACATGTTTTCATATTATCTGTTACTTATTATTTTTCCCATTTTAATTAAAATAGAATTTACAGACAGCAATGATATCTACAGTTTTTAGTGTATAGATCTTCAAGTTTGGTAAAATGTATATGGTTATGTAAGCATTACCACAATCATCATGTAGAAGAGTTCCATCATCCAAATGGAACCTCTGATCTTTTCTTTGTGATCAACACTTTCTCCCACCAAATGCACCAACCACTAACTGTTTGGTCCATGTAAGTTTATCTTCTGCAATAATGGCCTATAAATAAAATCCTAGAGCATATATCTCTTCTATCTGGGTTGTTTCACTTGGCTTGTTATATGTGAGATCTACTTATATCACTAAATATGTTAATTTCCTAGAACAATCATTAATTCATACCACAAACTGGGTGGCTTAAACAACGCAGATTTATTTTCTCATATTTCTGGAGGCTACAAGCCTGAGATCAAGGTGTTAGCAGGGCTGTTCTGTTGGTTCCTTGTGATTATATAAGAGAGACGTGTTTCTTGTCTGTTTCTGAGCTTTTGAGTAGTTTGTTGGCAGCCTTTGGAATTTCTAGATTTTTGCTGCATGGCCATGATTCTATCTTCACCTTCACACAGTGTTCTCCCTTTGTGACTACTTGTGTTAAAATTTCCCCTTTTTAATCTTTATTAAATTTATTGGGGTAACATTGGTTAATAAGATTATGTAGGTTTCAAATGTACATTAATATAATACATGATCTATATATTGCATTGTGTGCCCACCACTCAAAGTCAAAAATCTTCTGTCACCATATATTTGGCCTCCTTTACCTTTTACTACCCCCAAACCCCTTCTCTCTGGTAACCACAATACCGTTGTCTACGTCTAAGTGTTTCAGTTTTATATCCCACATATGAATGAAGTCAAATGGTTCTTAGCTTTTTCTGAATAACTTATTTCACTTAGCATGATATTCTCAAGGTCCATGTTGTCACAAATGGCAGTATATCATCTTTTCTTATGGCTGAGTAGTATTCCATTGTCTATATCAGTGGTCTCAACCCTCCTAATGCCGCGACCCTTTAATACAGTTCCTCATATTGTGGTGACCACCAACCATAACATTATTTTCCTTGCTACTTCATAACTGTAATTTTAATACTGTTATGAATCATAATGTAAATATATGTGTTTTCCGATGGTCCTAGGCGACCCCTGTGAAAGGGTCGTTCAACCCCAAAGGGGTCGTGACCCAGAGGTTGAGAACCGCTGGTTTATATGTACCACATCTTCTTTATCCAATCGTCTATTTAAGGACAATTAAGTTTTTTCCATGTCTTGGCAACCATGAATAGTGCAGCTATTAATATAGGGATGCATATCTTTGTGAATACATGTTCTCAACTTTTAGGGTGATACCCAGAAGAGGAGTTTCTAAGTCATATATGGTAACTCTAGTCTTAATTTTTTAGGAACCTTCTCATTCTCCACATAAACATCTATCATTAGAATTAAAAAAATATATATTTCCATTGATTTCTACTGTTTTCCATAGTGGCTGTACCAGTTTTTATTCCCACCAGCAGTGAATGAGGTTTCCTTTTTCTCCACACTCTAGCCAACACATGCTATTACTTATCATGTTGATAATAACCATTCTAACAGGGGTGAGATGATATGTCATTGTAGTTTTGATTTGCATTTCCCTAATAAAGTTGTCAGTAGTCTATATAGACCTCTCCTAGGACGTGGAATGTACTCTTTTCCACCTGAGTGTGCATTGAAATTTGGTGACTTGCTTCTAAAGTATAGAGTGTGTGAGGTGAGAGGGGTGGTCGCATTACATGGAAGAACTTGGCAAAAGTTTAAGTGATCATCTTATTTAATTGATCAAGATAAAGCCCCAGTGGCAAGTCATGTTGATAATGTGTATCGCCTAATAGAACATGATGAGAAGTTCACTTCTTATTCTTTCTCAAAACCTATTACTTTGTATAACTATGTGAAAAAATCAGACAAACAGAAATTGAAAGGCATTCTACAAAAATGTATTAAGGTAATGAAAAATAAGGAAATACTGAGAATCTGTCAAGATCAGGGAAGATTAAAGGGACACAACAAATATGTGCAATGTTGCATCCTGGATAGTATTCTGTAAAAGCAAAATGACCTTAGTAAAATATAATGATCTGAATAATTTCTTGAAGTTTTAGATAATAGTAATAATCAACATTGGTTTCTTAGTTTTCACAAATGTAATATGATAAAGTAAAATATTAACTAACAGAGGAAATTTGGTGAAAGGTACATAAGACTTGTCTGCCATTGACATTGAATAAATAATCATTATTTATGGATATATTTTTCAAATTCAATCAGATAAGAAACTTACCATAGTCTCATTTTTATGATTTATTAAATAAAACTTGTTTCATGTGTTATTTTCCACTTAATGAGAAATACTAATGAAAAAGAATTAAGATGGTTTGATATGATCCATTCGATAGTATGGTTTCTGAAAAATTAATCTGTCCAAAAGTGGTAAATACAAATAGTGAGTGATAATATAGGAAAGAAACCTAGCCATGTCTCATGAAATGCTCTAAAATTGTATTGATTAATTGATAGATGAAAGAGAGAGAGAGAAGAGAGAGAGAGAGAGAGAGAGAGAGAGAGAGAGACTGTGAGAGAGAGAGAGAAACATTGATTTGTTGTTCCACTTATTTATGAATTCATTGGTTGCTTCTTGTGTGTGCCTTAACCAGAGATCCAACCTGCAACTTTGGCGTATAGACCGAATTCTAACTAACGAGGCTACCCAGGCAGGGCCCCTAAAATTCTTTTCTAAAGAATTTTAAAATAGATAATGAACTCATTTAATTATCAGTGGTTCAAATATATTGACTGCTAGATCCAAATTTTGACTAATATATTCGTTAACATATTTCTTGAGAAATTATTATAAAGCAGGTTGTAATTTGTGTATTGGAAATGAAGTTGTTAGGAAGACAAAGTGAGTCCTGTGGTGTAGTGTATGCTCTCAGTAGGAAAATAAAGGAATAATGATAATAGTTTAATTTGACTACTGATCAGAATTATGAAGACTAAAGCAAGAAGTGCAAGGAAGGAACAGTGTCCACTGGTGGTGGGGTGCCTATGGTGTGGAAACATTTAAACAAAGACCTGAAGGAAGGAAGGGAGCTTTCTAAGCATTGGTAACAGCAAGGACAAAGATCCTGATGCAGGAGGAGCATGCTTGGAGAGGTCCAGAAAAAGCAAGGAACTCCGTGTAAATGAGTAGGAGAGGAATGACACATGACAGAGCTCATCTAACACTGAAGCATCCCTGAATGAGTGGCATTAACCTTTTCTTAGTATTTTCAATGAGAAAATGAATAAATTATTATTAACCAGTGCTTTTTGTTTACAAAATGTAAGATAAGGTAGAAAAAATGAAAAATTCCCTTATTATTTCTCAATCACCTTTTCTTATTCTCTGGCCATTTTGATTTTGAAAATCATCCTGTGAGCAAACTGCTTCTACAAGTAGACTTATTGAGGACAGAAATATTAATCCCTTTATAATATTATGCATATGTAGTTCTGAATACAATGTGCCAACAAAAGCATATATTTTTATTTAAATACCCATATCACATTCTTCTTAATTTCAGACTCCTGAAATAGTTTTGAACTACAGAAATAAATGTTACATAAATGTATAATCTGATAAATAAATTATTTTTACTTTTTAATTAAAAACTAGCCATACTTCATCTAACCATTTTAACAAATTTCCCAGTTTTACATGTATGTGCATTTATGGAATTCTTGCCTATGCTTTTTTTCATGGATTTGCATGTGCCATGTTTTTCATATACCTTCCATTGTTACATGGCAGAGAAAATATGATCATTTGAATAAGCTTAATATAATTAATAAGGTTTATTACAAGCAAGGCCCCCAACATTCTTAAGGTTCCTTTTGGCCATCTTAAGTCAGATGTCATGTATTTGGACACAATATTTCTTTTTTTCTAGATATAAGCTTTTGAAGAAAACAATGGCATTATCTCAGTTAATTCAGGGGCATTGTTGGGCCTTCAATGTGAGTTATTGCATGTTGAACATCTGACAGGAATGAAACTAAGTTATTGTGGATCCTACAACTTTATCAGGTGAAGTCTAGAGACAATTTTGCCTTCTCAACAATCTTCTTGAATGCAGTTTTTACCTCCTTGTTTCTCAAGCTATAGACCAGAGGATTCAACATGGGGATGACCATAGTATAGAACACAGAGGCAATTTTGTCTGTGTCCATGGAATGGCTGGAGCTGGGCTGGGAGTACATGAAGATGACAGTCCCATAGAAGATGGAGACTGCAGTGAGGTGAGAGGCACAGGTGGAGAGAGCCTTCTGATACCCTGAAGATGAGTGCATCTTTAGGATGGTGACAAATATGAACAGGTATGAAATCAAGATAACCAGGAGAGCAGAAAACATGTTGAAGCTTGCCACAGAAACAAGAATCTGCTCACTAATATGCCTGTCTGAGCAGGAGAGAGCCATGACTGCTGGAACATCACAGAAGAAGTGATGGACCAGATTAGACTTACAGAAAGAGAGGCTGAATGCGTTCCAAGTGTGGACAGAGGCATTCAGAAAACTATAGACATAGGAACCTATGGCAAGACATGCACACACACCTGTTGTCATGGTGGTGGTGTAATGTAGGGGTTTGCACACTGCTACATAGCGGTCATAAGCCATTGAGGCCAAAAGGAAATTTTCCACAGTGGCAAAGGCTACAAAAAAGAACATCTGAGCAGCACATGCATTGTAGGAGATGACCTTGTCTCCTACAAGGAACTCAACCATAACCTTGGGAGTGACAACTGTAGAGGAACAAATGTCAACCGAAGACAAATTACTAAGGAAAAAGTACATAGGGGTATGGAGGTGAATGTTCATGAGAATCAAAATGATTATCCCCAGGTTTCCAACCACACTGATGAGGTAGATGAAGGTGAACATTATAAAGAGGGGGACCTGCAGTTCTGGGACATTGGTTAGTCCAAGGAGGATGAACTCAGTCACTTCTGTATTGTTCTCCATGGGTGTTGTTTGGGAATCACAAGATGTCCTATAGCAATGAGTCATAAAGGAACACATTGATTAACAGATAATCAATTGAAACAGATCAATAGAAAAGTGATAAGTAGATGCACATTTTTATTATGGCAATCAGATCTAACGTATGGGTTTACCAACAAAATATAATGCATTCATTACCTATAGAGTTACACATTATTGAAACTGAAGTTTAATGAATAATCTCCCACTTTTTTGAATTCTGTAAACTGATTTGTGTAAACAAGTAATGTCTTAATCAACATGACATATTTGGAATAAATATCTGTGTCAGGTCATATCCCTGAACCTAGTGAATGCTATTCTTCTATGTTGCTTATATGGCAGGAAATGCTGGAGACACCTTACATCTATATTCATTTATTTGGCTCAATAAATCTATAAGATTGACTAGTTGTTACCCTATTTAACTTATAAGGCACAGAGGTTCAGCAATGTTTTTAAGTTTAAAAATTATTACTACCAAAGCCAAGTTATATACATAGGCAGAGTGGTTCTTCAGTTAATAGGCTTTGATGTAAATAAAACTGAATTTAATGCAACTTGCAATTATTCTTTGTCACCATTGCTCCAAACTCAGTATTCAGCATTTTACTTAAGTAGCTAAGACCTATACGTACAGTAGAAGGGTAACTGGACACACAGGGGCATGTACAACTAACAGAGGCAATTCTGAGGAGAAGATACAGAGCATTGGATATAGAGCTTGGGTTCTGAGATGAGCTACATATCAGTCCTATCATTTACTACGCAAGAGTTTTGGGGTTCAATCTAAATACCCAAACCTGATTTTCTCCACATACAAAATGAATATTGTAATACAATGAATCTCATGCTATTATTGTGAGAATTAAATAAAATGGTAGATTAAATACAATGGATGAAATTTTGGGTGTATAGCATAGCCTGATAAGAATTAGCTATCATATTATTATTGGGATGAAATGAAAGCCTGTATGTTTGTTTGAGAAAAGTGGCTGTTAAAATTTAGGGATTCAGGTGTGGATGAGTTTTGAAGTCTTGCAACCTCTCTCTCTGATATCCCTTTTCTCACACAGTTTGATTCACTGAGATTCTGGTATTTCTGGTGTTTCTCTGTCTCTCCTTAGCCAGCATAAGTAGCTATTCTAGCCATCCCACTCTTTTGCTTAATTTCTTTCTTAAAATTAATTTGCTAACATGAGTTCAAAGAGGTTCCTTTCTTTCTTTCCTTTTCTTCCTTCCTTCCTTCCTTCCTTCCTTCCTTCCTTCCTTCCTTCCTTCCTTCTTTCCTTCCTTCCTTCCTTTCTCTCTCTCTCTCTCTCTCTCTCTCTCTCTCTTTTTATCTGTCCCTCCCTCTAAACATGTCCTTGGGTGAGGAAAAGAAAGAGAGAGAGAGAGAGAGAGAGAGAGAGAGAGAGAGAGAGAGAGAGAGAGAGAGAGAGAGAGAGAGAGAAATGAACTAACAGAGAAACATCAATCGGTTGCCTTCCATACATGCCCCAACTGGTTATCAAACTCACAACCCAGGTATGTGTCCTGACTGAGAAGCAAACCTGCATTCTCTTGGTGCATAGGACAATGCTCAACCAACTGAGCCACTCTGACCAGGCAAGAGTCTCCTTTCTTAAGCTCATTATTTTCTTTCATTGTGATCATCTCATAGTTGAATCACGGAGATCAGGGTTGAAAGTTGCTAAATTGTTGGCTGCTTTTAGCCTCCAGGTCTGTTTTGGTGTTGGGATTCATGTTTAAACTTTTTATATAAATAAGTTTTTGAGTCAGGACAATGTTTTAAATCTTTATAATCTGAATTTGAGGTCTTTAGAATGATATATCTTTCACTAATCATTATTCTCTATCATTGTCCTAAATCTTTCACATCTTCACTTTACAGATCAAGCCCCTGAAGTCAGTAGGTTCGTCAACCTTTGATAATAATAAACACTTGTAGACTGTAGTATGTTCTACAAAGAATAAAAGCTATAGGAATATAAAATTATATTTAGGGATGTGTTTACATATACATAAACACATCTTTTCTTTTAATCCTCACAATAATATCACAAGATATGTGATACTATAATTCCAAATTTACCATTAAGAGAACTGAGGACTTGAGAAGTTATGTAAAGCTCTACAAGTGCACAGCTAGTATGAAGAAAATCCAAGATTCATGATTCAATTCCACCTGTGACCAAATCAAAAGCTATACTTTTAGCCTTTCACCATCAACATTTGTAGATATACTAGTAATAATCAAGATGAAATTATGAGGAAAAGATTACAATGGATCTTGTTAATTTAATTGCAACTCTTCTGTAGTTTAAAGGAAGGTTATTTCACTCTCTTCTGCTTTTTTTAAAACCTTTGGTGAAAGCACAACAGATAGTAAATAAGGTGAAATTAAGACTCATTCAATAGAAGCATTACTTTGTTTGCTAATCATTTTTAGGAAAGCAACATAATGTTATTTCATAAGTATCACTGTACTCCTTATTGATGAAGTTTTGAATTTAAACCCCAGTCTCAAGTCGCTGTTTAAAAAAAAATGTTTAAAACACCTAGTTATGTGCTCAAACAACTCAGAGCAGATATAGTTGCCCTGTGGATTTTGCATAAATTACAGTTCACACTAAAAAATGTGTATGAAACATAGAGGCTTACCTTGCTGCTGAAATGGAAGGCACAGTCAATCCTGACTAGTGGATCTGAAATCTGAAATCTAACCATGGAATAGTGTTTATATACCCTTGGTGATGTTCTCTAACAGGTACTGGTCAAAAGAATCTAAGATCTCTACGACAAGTAAAGATGGAGGAAAACCTCAACATGAAGTCAGAAACCTGGGTACAAGTTTTAAACCCACCATTAATACTTACTGTGCTTTAGGAGGAGTCACTTGTCTTCTTCTTGCTTCCAAAATAAAGAATAAAATTACCTCTCCTACATAATTTACAGAATTGTTCCTGTAAATAGCAAATGAAGAAAGCTCTGTTAAACAAAGAGGGGTAATCATGTTAAAGTCAATCAATAGAATATTCAACTTGAGATATTTTCCCTGACCATGATTGCAGGATCATAGCAAATCCTCAGATCAGAAGTCCAAGGGAAGGCCCGCACGTAATTAGGGTGCATAAATAACAGCCAAGGGGGCTAAGCACTTTAAAATGATGTAATGTTGAATCATATTGGGATTTCAAGGCTAACTCATGGGTATCAGGAAGGAGCCACAGAGACATGGAATGGTTTGGGGATGTTCCCTGCGAGGACTTCTATAGCTCTCATCATCCCAGGTCTTAGAAAAGAAGCAGTTAGATTGCCTGAGGAACCTAGCTGGATATGATGAGAGTGCACACATGTTTTCATATTATCTGTTACTTATTATTTTTCCCATTTTAATTAAAATAGAATTTACAGACAGCAATGATATCTACAGTTTTTAGTGTATAGATCTTCAAGTTTGGTAAAATGTATATGGTTATGTAAGCATTACCACAATCATCATGTAGAAGAGTTCCATCATCCAAATGGAACCTCTGATCTTTTCTTTGTGATCAACACTTTCTCCCACCAAATGCACCAACCACTAACTGTTTGGTCCATGTAAGTTTATCTTCTGCAATAATGGCCTATAAATAAAATCCTAGAGCATATATCTCTTCTATCTGGGTTGTTTCACTTGGCTTGTTATATGTGAGATCTACTTATATCACTAAATATGTTAATTTCCTAGAACAATCATTAATTCATACCACAAACTGGGTGGCTTAAACAACGCAGATTTATTTTCTCATATTTCTGGAGGCTACAAGCCTGAGATCAAGGTGTTAGCAGGGCTGTTCTGTTGGTTCCTTGTGATTATATAAGAGAGACGTGTTTCTTGTCTGTTTCTGAGCTTTTGAGTAGTTTGTTGGCAGCCTTTGGAATTTCTAGATTTTTGCTGCATGGCCATGATTCTATCTTCACCTTCACACAGTGTTCTCCCTTTGTGACTACTTGTGTTAAAATTTCCCCTTTTTAATCTTTATTAAATTTATTGGGGTAACATTGGTTAATAAGATTATGTAGGTTTCAAATGTACATTAATATAATACATGATCTATATATTGCATTGTGTGCCCACCACTCAAAGTCAAAAATCTTCTGTCACCATATATTTGGCCTCCTTTACCTTTTACTACCCCCAAACCCCTTCTCTCTGGTAACCACAATACCGTTGTCTACGTCTAAGTGTTTCAGTTTTATATCCCACATATGAATGAAGTCAAATGGTTCTTAGCTTTTTCTGAATAACTTATTTCACTTAGCATGATATTCTCAAGGTCCATGTTGTCACAAATGGCAGTATATCATCTTTTCTTATGGCTGAGTAGTATTCCATTGTCTATATCAGTGGTCTCAACCCTCCTAATGCCGCGACCCTTTAATACAGTTCCTCATATTGTGGTGACCACCAACCATAACATTATTTTCCTTGCTACTTCATAACTGTAATTTTAATACTGTTATGAATCATAATGTAAATATATGTGTTTTCCGATGGTCCTAGGCGACCCCTGTGAAAGGGTCGTTCAACCCCAAAGGGGTCGTGACCCAGAGGTTGAGAACCGCTGGTTTATATGTACCACATCTTCTTTATCCAATCGTCTATTTAAGGACAATTAAGTTTTTTCCATGTCTTGGCAACCATGAATAGTGCAGCTATTAATATAGGGATGCATATCTTTGTGAATACATGTTCTCAACTTTTAGGGTGATACCCAGAAGAGGAGTTTCTAAGTCATATATGGTAACTCTAGTCTTAATTTTTTAGGAACCTTCTCATTCTCCACATAAACATCTATCATTAGAATTAAAAAAATATATATTTCCATTGATTTCTACTGTTTTCCATAGTGGCTGTACCAGTTTTTATTCCCACCAGCAGTGAATGAGGTTTCCTTTTTCTCCACACTCTAGCCAACACATGCTATTACTTATCATGTTGATAATAACCATTCTAACAGGGGTGAGATGATATGTCATTGTAGTTTTGATTTGCATTTCCCTAATAAAGTTGTCAGTAGTCTATATAGACCTCTCCTAGGACGTGGAATGTACTCTTTTCCACCTGAGTGTGCATTGAAATTTGGTGACTTGCTTCTAAAGTATAGAGTGTGTGAGGTGAGAGGGGTGGTCGCATTACATGGAAGAACTTGGCAAAAGTTTAAGTGATCATCTTATTTAATTGATCAAGATAAAGCCCCAGTGGCAAGTCATGTTGATAATGTGTATCGCCTAATAGAACATGATGAGAAGTTCACTTCTTATTCTTTCTCAAAACCTATTACTTTGTATAACTATGTGAAAAAATCAGACAAACAGAAATTGAAAGGCATTCTACAAAAATGTATTAAGGTAATGAAAAATAAGGAAATACTGAGAATCTGTCAAGATCAGGGAAGATTAAAGGGACACAACAAATATGTGCAATGTTGCATCCTGGATAGTATTCTGTAAAAGCAAAATGACCTTAGTAAAATATAATGATCTGAATAATTTCTTGAAGTTTTAGATAATAGTAATAATCAACATTGGTTTCTTAGTTTTCACAAATGTAATATGATAAAGTAAAATATTAACTAACAGAGGAAATTTGGTGAAAGGTACATAAGACTTGTCTGCCATTGACATTGAATAAATAATCATTATTTATGGATATATTTTTCAAATTCAATCAGATAAGAAACTTACCATAGTCTCATTTTTATGATTTATTAAATAAAACTTGTTTCATGTGTTATTTTCCACTTAATGAGAAATACTAATGAAAAAGAATTAAGATGGTTTGATATGATCCATTCGATAGTATGGTTTCTGAAAAATTAATCTGTCCAAAAGTGGTAAATACAAATAGTGAGTGATAATATAGGAAAGAAACCTAGCCATGTCTCATGAAATGCTCTAAAATTGTATTGATTAATTGATAGATGAAAGAGAGAGAGAGAAGAGAGAGAGAGAGAGAGAGAGAGAGAGAGAGAGACTGTGAGAGAGAGAGAGAAACATTGATTTGTTGTTCCACTTATTTATGAATTCATTGGTTGCTTCTTGTGTGTGCCTTAACCAGAGATCCAACCTGCAACTTTGGCGTATAGACCGAATTCTAACTAACGAGGCTACCCAGGCAGGGCCCCTAAAATTCTTTTCTAAAGAATTTTAAAATAGATAATGAACTCATTTAATTATCAGTGGTTCAAATATATTGACTGCTAGATCCAAATTTTGACTAATATATTCGTTAACATATTTCTTGAGAAATTATTATAAAGCAGGTTGTAATTTGTGTATTGGAAATGAAGTTGTTAGGAAGACAAAGTGAGTCCTGTGGTGTAGTGTATGCTCTCAGTAGGAAAATAAAGGAATAATGATAATAGTTTAATTTGACTACTGATCAGAATTATGAAGACTAAAGCAAGAAGTGCAAGGAAGGAACAGTGTCCACTGGTGTGGGGTGCCTATGGTGTGGAAACATTTAAACAAAGACCTGAAGGAAGGAAGGGAGCTTTCTAAGCATTGGTAACAGCAAGGACAAAGATCCTGATGCAGGAGGAGCATGCTTGGAGAGGTCCAGAAAAAGCAAGGAACTCCGTGTAAATGAGTAGGAGAGGAATGACACATGACAGAGCTCATCTAACACTGAAGCATCCCTGAATGAGTGGCATTAACCTTTTCTTAGTATTTTCAATGAGAAAATGAATAAATTATTATTAACCAGTGCTTTTTGTTTACAAAATGTAAGATAAGGTAGAAAAAATGAAAAATTCCCTTATTATTTCTCAATCACCTTTTCTTATTCTCTGGCCATTTTGATTTTGAAAATCATCCTGTGAGCAAACTGCTTCTACAAGTAGACTTATTGAGGACAGAAATATTAATCCCTTTATAATATTATGCATATGTAGTTCTGAATACAATGTGCCAACAAAAGCATATATTTTTATTTAAATACCCATATCACATTCTTCTTAATTTCAGACTCCTGAAATAGTTTTGAACTACAGAAATAAATGTTACATAAATGTATAATCTGATAAATAAATTATTTTTACTTTTTAATTAAAAACTAGCCATACTTCATCTAACCATTTTAACAAATTTCCCAGTTTTACATGTATGTGCATTTATGGAATTCTTGCCTATGCTTTTTTTCATGGATTTGCATGTGCCATGTTTTTCATATACCTTCCATTGTTACATGGCAGAGAAAATATGATCATTTGAATAAGCTTAATATAATTAATAAGGTTTATTACAAGCAAGGCCCCCAACATTCTTAAGGTTCCTTTTGGCCATCTTAAGTCAGATGTCATGTATTTGGACACAATATTTCTTTTTTTCTAGATATAAGCTTTTGAAGAAAACAATGGCATTATCTCAGTTAATTCAGGGGCATTGTTGGGCCTTCAATGTGAGTTATTGCATGTTGAACATCTGACAGGAATGAAACTAAGTTATTGTGGATCCTACAACTTTATCAGGTGAAGTCTAGAGACAATTTTGCCTTCTCAACAATCTTCTTGAATGCAGTTTTTACCTCCTTGTTTCTCAAGCTATAGACCAGAGGATTCAACATGGGGATGACCATAGTATAGAACACAGAGGCAATTTTGTCTGTGTCCATGGAATGGCTGGAGCTGGGCTGGGAGTACATGAAGATGACAGTCCCATAGAAGATGGAGACTGCAGTGAGGTGAGAGGCACAGGTGGAGAGAGCCTTCTGATACCCTGAAGATGAGTGCATCTTTAGGATGGTGACAAATATGAACAGGTATGAAATCAAGATAACCAGGAGAGCAGAAAACATGTTGAAGCTTGCCACAGAAACAAGAATCTGCTCACTAATATGCCTGTCTGAGCAGGAGAGAGCCATGACTGCTGGAACATCACAGAAGAAGTGATGGACCAGATTAGACTTACAGAAAGAGAGGCTGAATGCGTTCCAAGTGTGGACAGAGGCATTCAGAAAACTATAGACATAGGAACCTATGGCAAGACATGCACACACACCTGTTGTCATGGTGGTGGTGTAATGTAGGGGTTTGCACACTGCTACATAGCGGTCATAAGCCATTGAGGCCAAAAGGAAATTTTCCACAGTGGCAAAGGCTACAAAAAAGAACATCTGAGCAGCACATGCATTGTAGGAGATGACCTTGTCTCCTACAAGGAACTCAACCATAACCTTGGGAGTGACAACTGTAGAGGAACAAATGTCAACCGAAGACAAATTACTAAGGAAAAAGTACATAGGGGTATGGAGGTGAATGTTCATGAGAATCAAAATGATTATCCCCAGGTTTCCAACCACACTGATGAGGTAGATGAAGGTGAACATTATAAAGAGGGGGACCTGCAGTTCTGGGACATTGGTTAGTCCAAGGAGGATGAACTCAGTCACTTCTGTATTGTTCTCCATGGGTGTTGTTTGGGAATCACAAGATGTCCTATAGCAATGAGTCATAAAGGAACACATTGATTAACAGATAATCAATTGAAACAGATCAATAGAAAAGTGATAAGTAGATGCACATTTTTATTATGGCAATCAGATCTAACGTATGGGTTTACCAACAAAATATAATGCATTCATTACCTATAGAGTTACACATTATTGAAACTGAAGTTTAATGAATAATCTCCCACTTTTTTGAATTCTGTAAACTGATTTGTGTAAACAAGTAATGTCTTAATCAACATGACATATTTGGAATAAATATCTGTGTCAGGTCATATCCCTGAACCTAGTGAATGCTATTCTTCTATGTTGCTTATATGGCAGGAAATGCTGGAGACACCTTACATCTATATTCATTTATTTGGCTCAATAAATCTATAAGATTGACTAGTTGTTACCCTATTTAACTTATAAGGCACAGAGGTTCAGCAATGTTTTTAAGTTTAAAAATTATTACTACCAAAGCCAAGTTATATACATAGGCAGAGTGGTTCTTCAGTTAATAGGCTTTGATGTAAATAAAACTGAATTTAATGCAACTTGCAATTATTCTTTGTCACCATTGCTCCAAACTCAGTATTCAGCATTTTACTTAAGTAGCTAAGACCTATACGTACAGTAGAAGGGTAACTGGACACACAGGGGCATGTACAACTAACAGAGGCAATTCTGAGGAGAAGATACAGAGCATTGGATATAGAGCTTGGGTTCTGAGATGAGCTACATATCAGTCCTATCATTTACTACGCAAGAGTTTTGGGGTTCAATCTAAATACCCAAACCTGATTTTCTCCACATACAAAATGAATATTGTAATGCAATGAATCTCATGCTATTATTGTGAGAATTAAATAAAATGGTAGATTAAATACAATGGATGAAATTTTGGGTGTATAGCATAGCCTGATAAGAATTAGCTATCATATTATTATTGGGATGAAATGAAAGCCTGTATGTTTGTTTGAGAAAAGTGGCTGTTAAAATTTAGGGATTCAGGTGTGGATGAGTTTTGAAGTCTTGCAACCTCTCTCTCTGATATCCCTTTTCTCACACAGTTTGATTCACTGAGATTCTGGTATTTCTGGTGTTTCTCTGTCTCTCCTTAGCCAGCATAAGTAGCTATTCTAGCCATCCCACTCTTTTGCTTAATTTCTTTCTTAAAATTAATTTGCTAACATGAGTTCAAAGAGGTTCCTTTCTTTCTTTCCTTTTCTTCCTTCCTTCCTTCCTTCCTTCCTTCCTTCCTTCCTTCCTTCCTTCCTTCCTTCCTTCCTTCCTTCCTTCTTTCCTTCCTTCCTTCCTTTCTCTCTCTCTCTCTCTCTCTCTCTCTCTCTCTCTTTTTATCTGTCCCTCCCTCTAAACATGTCCTTGGGTGAGGAAAAGAAAGAGAGAGAGAGAGAGAGAGAGAGAGAGAGAGAGAGAAATGAACTAACAGAGAAACATCAATCGGTTGCCTTCCATACATGCCCCAACTGGTTATCAAACTCACAACCCAGGTATGTGTCCTGACTGAGAAGCAAACCTGCATTCTCTTGGTGCATAGGACAATGCTCAACCAACTGAGCCACTCTGACCAGGCAAGAGTCTCCTTTCTTAAGCTCATTATTTTCTTTCATTGTGATCATCTCATAGTTGAATCACGGAGATCAGGGTTGAAAGTTGCTAAATTGTTGGCTGCTTTTAGCCTCCAGGTCTGTTTTGGTGTTGGGATTCATGTTTAAACTTTTTATATAAATAAGTTTTTGAGTCAGGACAATGTTTTAAATCTTTATAATCTGAATTTGAGGTCTTTAGAATGATATATCTTTCACTAATCATTATTCTCTATCATTGTCCTAAATCTTTCACATCTTCACTTTACAGATCAAGCCCCTGAAGTCAGTAGGTTCGTCAACCTTTGATAATAATAAACACTTGTAGACTGTAGTATGTTCTACAAAGAATAAAAGCTATAGGAATATAAAATTATATTTAGGGATGTGTTTACATATACATAAACACATCTTTTCTTTTAATCCTCACAATAATATCACAAGATATGTGATACTATAATTCCAAATTTACCATTAAGAGAACTGAGGACTTGAGAAGTTATGTAAAGCTCTACAAGTGCACAGCTAGTATGAAGAAAATCCAAGATTCATGATTCAATTCCACCTGTGACCAAATCAAAAGCTATACTTTTAGCCTTTCACCATCAACATTTGTAGATATACTAGTAATAATCAAGATGAAATTATGAGGAAAAGATTACAATGGATCTTGTTAATTTAATTGCAACTCTTCTGTAGTTTAAAGGAAGGTTATTTCACTCTCTTCTGCTTTTTTTAAAACCTTTGGTGAAAGCACAACAGATAGTAAATAAGGTGAAATTAAGACTCATTCAATAGAAGCATTACTTTGTTTGCTAATCATTTTTAGGAAAGCAACATAATGTTATTTCATAAGTATCACTGTACTCCTTATTGATGAAGTTTTGAATTTAAACCCCAGTCTCAAGTCGCTGTTTAAAAAAAAATGTTTAAAACACCTAGTTATGTGCTCAAACAACTCAGAGCAGATATAGTTGCCCTGTGGATTTTGCATAAATTACAGTTCACACTAAAAAATGTGTATGAAACATAGAGGCTTACCTTGCTGCTGAAATGGAAGGCACAGTCAATCCTGACTAGTGGATCTGAAATCTGAAATCTAACCATGGAATAGTGTTTATATACCCTGGGTGATGTTCTCTAACAGGTACTGGTCAAAAGAATCTAAGATCTCTACGACAAGTAAAGATGGAGGAAAACCTCAACATGAAGTCAGAAACCTGGGTACAAGTTTTAAACCCACCATTAATACTTACTGTGCTTTAGGAGGAGTCACTTGTCTTCTTCTTGCTTCCAAAATAAAGAATAAAATTACCTCTCCTACATAATTTACAGAATTGTTCCTGTAAATAGCAAATGAAGAAAGCTCTGTTAAACAAAGAGGGGTAATCATGTTAAAGTCAATCAATAGAATATTCAACTTGAGATATTTTCCCTGACCATGATTGCAGGATCATAGCAAATCCTCAGATCAGAAGTCCAAGGGAAGGCCCGCACATAATTAGGGTGCATAAATAACAGCCAAGGGGGCTAAGCACTTTAAAATGATGTAATGTTGAATCATATTGGGATTTCAAGGCTAACTCATGGGTATCAGGAAGGAGCCACAGAGACATGGAATGGTTTGGGGATGTTCCCTGCGAGGACTTCTATAGCTCTCATCATCCCAGGTCTTAGAAAAGAAGCAGTTAGATTGCCTGAGGAACCTAGCTGGATATGATGAGAGTGCACACATGTTTTCATATTATCTGTTACTTATTATTTTTCCCATTTTAATTAAAATAGAATTTACAGACAGCAATGATATCTACAGTTTTTAGTGTATAGATCTTCAAGTTTGGTAAAATGTATATGGTTATGTAAGCATTACCACAATCATCATGTAGAAGAGTTCCATCATCCAAATGGAACCTCTGATCTTTTCTTTGTGATCAACACTTTCTCCCACCAAATGCACCAACCACTAACTGTTTGGTCCATGTAAGTTTATCTTCTGCAATAATGGCCTATAAATAAAATCCTAGAGCATATATCTCTTCTATCTGGGTTGTTTCACTTGGCTTGTTATATGTGAGATCTACTTATATCACTAAATATGTTAATTTCCTAGAACAATCATTAATTCATACCACAAACTGGGTGGCTTAAACAACGCAGATTTATTTTCTCATATTTCTGGAGGCTACAAGCCTGAGATCAAGGTGTTAGCAGGGCTGTTCTGTTGGTTCCTTGTGATTATATAAGAGAGACGTGTTTCTTGTCTGTTTCTGAGCTTTTGAGTAGTTTGTTGGCCGCCTTTGGAATTTCTAGATTTTTGCTGCATGGCCATGATTCTATCTTCACCTTCACACAGTGTTCTCCCTTTGTGACTACTTGTGTTAAAATTTCCCCTTTTTAATCTTTATTAAATTTATTGGGGTAACATTGGTTAATAAGATTATGTAGGTTTCAAATGTACATTAATATAATACATGATCTATATATTGCATTGTGTGCCCACCACTCAAAGTCAAAAATCTTCTGTCACCATATATTTGGCCTCCTTTACCTTTTACTACCCCCAAACCCCTTCTCTCTGGTAACCACAATACCGTTGTCTACGTCTAAGTGTTTCAGTTTTATATCCCACATATGAATGAAGTCAAATGGTTCTTAGCTTTTTCTGAATAACTTATTTCACTTAGCATGATATTCTCAAGGTCCATGTTGTCACAAATGGCAGTATATCATCTTTTCTTATGGCTGAGTAGTATTCCATTGTCTATATCAGTGGTCTCAACCTTCCTAATGCCGCGACCCTTTAATACAGTTCCTCATATTGTGGTGACCACCAACCATAACATTATTTTCCTTGCTACTTCATAACTGTAATTTTAATACTGTTATGAATCATAATGTAAATATATGTGTTTTCCGATGGTCCTAGGCGACCCCTGTGAAAGGGTCGTTCAACCCCAAAGGGGTCGTGACCCAGAGGTTGAGAACCGCTGGTTTATATGTACCACATCTTCTTTATCCAATCGTCTATTTAAGGACAATTAAGTTTTTTCCATGTCTTGGCAACCATGAATAGTGCAGCTATTAATATAGGGATGCATATCTTTGTGAATACATGTTCTCAACTTTTAGGGTGATACCCAGAAGAGGAGTTTCTAAGTCATATATGGTAACTCTAGTCTTAATTTTTTAGGAACCTTCTCATTCTCCACATAAACATCTATCATTAGAATTAAAAAAATATATATTTCCATTGATTTCTACTGTTTTCCATAGTGGCTGTACCAGTTTTTATTCCCACCAGCAGTGAATGAGGTTTCCTTTTTCTCCACACTCTAGCCAACACATGCTATTACTTATCATGTTGATAATAACCATTCTAACAGGGGTGAGATGATATGTCATTGTAGTTTTGATTTGCATTTCCCTAATAAAGTTGTCAGTAGTCTATATAGACCTCTCCTAGGACGTGGAATGTACTCTTTTCCACCTGAGTGTGCATTGAAATTTGGTGACTTGCTTCTAAAGTATAGAGTGTGTGAGGTGAGAGGGGTGGTCGCATTACATGGAAGAACTTGGCAAAAGTTTAAGTGATCATCTTATTTAATTGATCAAGATAAAGCCCCAGTGGCAAGTCATGTTGATAATGTGTATCGCCTAATAGAACATGATGAGAAGTTCACTTCTTATTCTTTCTCAAAACCTATTACTTTGTATAACTATGTGAAAAAATCAGACAAACAGAAATTGAAAGGCATTCTACAAAAATGTATTAAGGTAATGAAAAATAAGGAAATACTGAGAATCTGTCAAGATCAGGGAAGATTAAAGGGACACAACAAATATGTGCAATGTTGCATCCTGGATAGTATTCTGTAAAAGCAAAATGACCTTAGTAAAATATAATGATCTGAATAATTTCTTGAAGTTTTAGATAATAGTAATAATCAACATTGGTTTCTTAGTTTTCACAAATGTAATATGATAAAGTAAAATATTAACTAACAGAGGAAATTTGGTGAAAGGTACATAAGACTTGTCTGCCATTGACATTGAATAAATAATCATTATTTATGGATATATTTTTCAAATTCAATCAGATAAGAAACTTACCATAGTCTCATTTTTATGATTTATTAAATAAAACTTGTTTCATGTGTTATTTTCCACTTAATGAGAAATACTAATGAAAAAGAATTAAGATGGTTTGATATGATCCATTCGATAGTATGGTTTCTGAAAAATTAATCTGTCCAAAAGTAGTAAATACAAATAGTGAGTGATAATATAGGAAAGAAACCTAGCCATGTCTCATGAAATGCTCTAAAATTGTATTGATTAATTGATAGATGAAAGAGAGAGAGAGAAGAGAGAGAGAGAGAGAGAGAGAGAGAGAGAGAGAGAGAGAGAGAGACTGTGAGAGAGAGAGAGAAACATTGATTTGTTGTTCCACTTATTTATGAATTCATTGGTTGCTTCTTGTGTGTGCCTTAACCAGAGATCCAACCTGCAACTTTGGCGTATAGACCGAATTCTAACTAACGAGGCTACCCAGGCAGGGCCCCTAAAATTCTTTTCTAAAGAATTTTAAAATAGATAATGAACTCATTTAATTATCAGTGGTTCAAATATATTGACTGCTAGATCCAAATTTTGACTAATATATTCGTTAACATATTTCTTGAGAAATTATTATAAAGCAGGTTGTAATTTGTGTATTGGAAATGAAGTTGTTAGGAAGACAAAGTGAGTCCTGTGGTGTAGTGTATGCTCTCAGTAGGAAAATAAAGGAATAATGATAATAGTTTAATTTGACTACTGATCAGAATTATGAAGACTAAAGCAAGAAGTGCAAGGAAGGAACAGTGTCCACTGGTGGTGGGGTGCCTATGGTGTGGAAACATTTAAACAAAGACCTGAAGGAAGGAAGGGAGCTTTCTAAGCATTGGTAACAGCAAGGACAAAGATCCTGATGCAGGAGGAGCATGCTTGGAGAGGTCCAGAAAAAGCAAGGAACTCCGTGTAAATGAGTAGGAGAGGAATGACACATGACAGAGCTCATCTAACACTGAAGCATCCCTGAATGAGTGGCATTAACCTTTTCTTAGTATTTTCAATGAGAAAATGAATAAATTATTATTAACCAGTGCTTTTTGTTTACAAAATGTAAGATAAGGTAGAAAAAATGAAAAATTCCCTTATTATTTCTCAATCACCTTTTCTTATTCTCTGGCCATTTTGATTTTGAAAATCATCCTGTGAGCAAACTGCTTCTACAAGTAGACTTATTGAGGACAGAAATATTAATCCCTTTATAATATTATGCATATGTAGTTCTGAATACAATGTGCCAACAAAAGCATATATTTTTATTTAAATACCCATATCACATTCTTCTTAATTTCAGACTCCTGAAATAGTTTTGAACTACAGAAATAAATGTTACATAAATGTATAATCTGATAAATAAATTATTTTTACTTTTTAATTAAAAACTAGCCATACTTCATCTAACCATTTTAACAAATTTCCCAGTTTTACATGTATGTGCATTTATGGAATTCTTGCCTATGCTTTTTTTCATGGATTTGCATGTGCCATGTTTTTCATATACCTTCCATTGTTACATGGCAGAGAAAATATGATCATTTGAATAAGCTTAATATAATTAATAAGGTTTATTACAAGCAAGGCCCCCAACATTCTTAAGGTTCCTTTTGGCCATCTTAAGTCAGATGTCATGTATTTGGACACAATATTTCTTTTTTTCTAGATATAAGCTTTTGAAGAAAACAATGGCATTATCTCAGTTAATTCAGGGGCATTGTTGGGCCTTCAATGTGAGTTATTGCATGTTGAACATCTGACAGGAATGAAACTAAGTTATTGTGGATCCTACAACTTTATCAGGTGAAGTCTAGAGACAATTTTGCCTTCTCAACAATCTTCTTGAATGCAGTTTTTACCTCCTTGTTTCTCAAGCTATAGACCAGAGGATTCAACATGGGGATGACCATAGTATAGAACACAGAGGCAATTTTGTCTGTGTCCATGGAATGGCTGGAGCTGGGCTGGGAGTACATGAAGATGACAGTCCCATAGAAGATGGAGACTGCAGTGAGGTGAGAGGCACAGGTGGAGAGAGCCTTCTGATACCCTGAAGATGAGTGCATCTTTAGGATGGTGACAAATATGAACAGGTATGAAATCAAGATAACCAGGAGAGCAGAAAACATGTTGAAGCTTGCCACAGAAACAAGAATCTGCTCACTAATATGCCTGTCTGAGCAGGAGAGAGCCATGACTGCTGGAACATCACAGAAGAAGTGATGGACCAGATTAGACTTACAGAAAGAGAGGCTGAATGCGTTCCAAGTGTGGACAGAGGCATTCAGAAAACTATAGACATAGGAACCTATGGCAAGACATGCACACACACCTGTTGTCATGGTGGTGGTGTAATGTAGGGGTTTGCACACTGCTACATAGCGGTCATAAGCCATTGAGGCCAAAAGGAAATTTTCCACAGTGGCAAAGGCTACAAAAAAGAACATCTGAGCAGCACATGCATTGTAGGAGATGACCTTGTCTCCTACAAGGAACTCAACCATAACCTTGGGAGTGACAACTGTAGAGGAACAAATGTCAACCGAAGACAAATTACTAAGGAAAAAGTACATAGGGGTATGGAGGTGAATGTTCATGAGAATCAAAATGATTATCCCCAGGTTTCCAACCACACTGATGAGGTAGATGAAGGTGAACATTATAAAGAGGGGGACCTGCAGTTCTGGGACATTGGTTAGTCCAAGGAGGATGAACTCAGTCACTTCTGTATTGTTCTCCATGGGTGTTGTTTGGGAATCACAAGATGTCCTATAGCAATGAGTCATAAAGGAACACATTGATTAACAGATAATCAATTGAAACAGATCAATAGAAAAGTGATAAGTAGATGCACATTTTTATTATGGCAATCAGATCTAACGTATGGGTTTACCAACAAAATATAATGCATTCATTACCTATAGAGTTACACATTATTGAAACTGAAGTTTAATGAATAATCTCCCACTTTTTTGAATTCTGTAAACTGATTTGTGTAAACAAGTAATGTCTTAATCAACATGACATATTTGGAATAAATATCTGTGTCAGGTCATATCCCTGAACCTAGTGAATGCTATTCTTCTATGTTGCTTATATGGCAGGAAATGCTGGAGACACCTTACATCTATATTCATTTATTTGGCTCAATAAATCTATAAGATTGACTAGTTGTTACCCTATTTAACTTATAAGGCACAGAGGTTCAGCAATGTTTTTAAGTTTAAAAATTATTACTACCAAAGCCAAGTTATATACATAGGCAGAGTGGTTCTTCAGTTAATAGGCTTTGATGTAAATAAAACTGAATTTAATGCAACTTGCAATTATTCTTTGTCACCATTGCTCCAAACTCAGTATTCAGCATTTTACTTAAGTAGCTAAGACCTATACGTACAGTAGAAGGGTAACTGGACACACAGGGGCATGTACAACTAACAGAGGCAATTCTGAGGAGAAGATACAGAGCATTGGATATAGAGCTTGGGTTCTGAGATGAGCTACATATCAGTCCTATCATTTACTACGCAAGAGTTTTGGGGTTCAATCTAAATACCCAAACCTGATTTTCTCCACATACAAAATGAATATTGTAATACAATGAATCTCATGCTATTATTGTGAGAATTAAATAAAATGGTAGATTAAATACAATGGATGAAATTTTGGGTGTATAGCATAGCCTGATAAGAATTAGCTATCATATTATTATTGGGATGAAATGAAAGCCTGTATGTTTGTTTGAGAAAAGTGGCTGTTAAAATTTAGGGATTCAGGTGTGGATGAGTTTTGAAGTCTTGCAACCTCTCTCTCTGATATCCCTTTTCTCACACAGTTTGATTCACTGAGATTCTGGTATTTCTGGTGTTTCTCTGTCTCTCCTTAGCCAGCATAAGTAGCTATTCTAGCCATCCCACTCTTTTGCTTAATTTCTTTCTTAAAATTAATTTGCTAACATGAGTTCAAAGAGGTTCCTTTCTTTCTTTCCTTTTCTTCCTTCCTTCCTTCCTTCCTTCCTTCCTTCCTTCCTTCCTTCCTTCCTTCCTTCCTTCCTTCTTTCCTTCCTTCCTTCCTTTCTCTCTCTCTCTCTCTCTCTCTCTCTCTCTCTCTCTTTTTATCTGTCCCTCCCTCTAAACATGTCCTTGGGTGAGGAAAAGAAAGAGAGAGAGAGAGAGAGAGAGAGAGAGAGAGAGAGAGAAATGAACTAACAGAGAAACATCAATCGGTTGCCTTCCATACATGCCCCAACTGGTTATCAAACTCACAACCCAGGTATGTGTCCTGACTGAGAAGCAAACCTGCATTCTCTTGGTGCATAGGACAATGCTCAACCAACTGAGCCACTCTGACCAGGCAAGAGTCTCCTTTCTTAAGCTCATTATTTTCTTTCATTGTGATCATCTCATAGTTGAATCACGGAGATCAGGGTTGAAAGTTGCTAAATTGTTGGCTGCTTTTAGCCTCCAGGTCTGTTTTGGTGTTGGGATTCATGTTTAAACTTTTTATATAAATAAGTTTTTGAGTCAGGACAATGTTTTAAATCTTTATAATCTGAATTTGAGGTCTTTAGAATGATATATCTTTCACTAATCATTATTCTCTATCATTGTCCTAAATCTTTCACATCTTCACTTTACAGATCAAGCCCCTGAAGTCAGTAGGTTCGTCAACCTTTGATAATAATAAACACTTGTAGACTGTAGTATGTTCTACAAAGAATAAAAGCTATAGGAATATAAAATTATATTTAGGGATGTGTTTACATATACATAAACACATCTTTTCTTTTAATCCTCACAATAATATCACAAGATATGTGATACTATAATTCCAAATTTACCATTAAGAGAACTGAGGACTTGAGAAGTTATGTAAAGCTCTACAAGTGCACAGCTAGTATGAAGAAAATCCAAGATTCATGATTCAATTCCACCTGTGACCAAATCAAAAGCTATACTTTTAGCCTTTCACCATCAACATTTGTAGATATACTAGTAATAATCAAGATGAAATTATGAGGAAAAGATTACAATGGATCTTGTTAATTTAATTGCAACTCTTCTGTAGTTTAAAGGAAGGTTATTTCACTCTCTTCTGCTTTTTTTAAAACCTTTGGTGAAAGCACAACAGATAGTAAATAAGGTGAAATTAAGACTCATTCAATAGAAGCATTACTTTGTTTGCTAATCATTTTTAGGAAAGCAACATAATGTTATTTCATAAGTATCACTGTACTCCTTATTGATGAAGTTTTGAATTTAAACCCCAGTCTCAAGTCGCTGTTTAAAAAAAAATGTTTAAAACACCTAGTTATGTGCTCAAACAACTCAGAGCAGATATAGTTGCCCTGTGGATTTTGCATAAATTACAGTTCACACTAAAAAATGTGTATGAAACATAGAGGCTTACCTTGCTGCTGAAATGGAAGGCACAGTCAATCCTGACTAGTGGATCTGAAATCTGAAATCTAACCATGGAATAGTGTTTATATACCCTGGGTGATGTTCTCTAACAGGTACTGGTCAAAAGAATCTAAGATCTCTACGACAAGTAAAGATGGAGGAAAACCTCAACATGAAGTCAGAAACCTGGGTACAAGTTTTAAACCCACCATTAATACTTACTGTGCTTTAGGAGGAGTCACTTGTCTTCTTCTTGCTTCCAAAATAAAGAATAAAATTACCTCTCCTACATAATTTACAGAATTGTTCCTGTAAATAGCAAATGAAGAAAGCTCTGTTAAACAAAGAGGGGTAATCATGTTAAAGTCAATCAATAGAATATTCAACTTGAGATATTTTCCCTGACCATGATTGCAGGATCATAGCAAATCCTCAGATCAGAAGTCCAAGGGAAGGCCCGCACATAATTAGGGTGCATAAATAACAGCCAAGGGGGCTAAGCACTTTAAAATGATGTAATGTTGAATCATATTGGGATTTCAGAGGCTATCTCATGGGAATCAGGAAGGAGCCACAGAGACATGGGATGTTTTGGGGATGTTCCCTGTGAGGACTTCTATAGCTCTCATCCCAAGGTCTCAGAAAAGAAGCAGTTAAATTCCCCGAGGAACCTAGCTGGATATGATGAGAGTGCACACATGTTTTCATATTATTTGTTATTTATTATTTTTCCTATTTTTAATTAAAATAGAATTTACAGACAGCAATGATATCTATAGTATTTAGTGTATAGATCTTCAAGTTTGGTAAAATATATATGGTTATGTAAGCATTACCATAATCATCATATAGAAGAGTTCCCCCATCCAAACTGAACCTCTGATCTTTTTTTTTTGTGATCAACCCTTTCTCCCACCCACTGCGCCAAACACTAGCTCTTTTGTCCATATAAGTTTATCTCTGCCATAATGGCCTATAAATAAAATCCTAGAGCATATATATCTCTTCTATCTGGCTTGTTTCACTTAGCTTATTGTATTTGAGATCCACTCATATCACTAAATATGTCAATTTCCTAGAACAATCATTAAATATTACAAATTGGGTGGCTTAAACAATACAGATTTATTTTCTCATATTTCTGGAGGCTACAAGCCTGAGATCAAGGTGTTAGCAGGGCTGTTCTGTTGGTTCCTTCTGGTTATATAAGAGAGAACTTGTTTCTTGTCTGTTTCTGAGCTTTTGGGTAGTTTGTTGGCAGCCTTTGGAATTTCTAGATTTTTGCTACATGGCCATGATTCATCGTCACATAGTGTTCTCCCTTTGTGACTGCTTGTGTTAAAATTTCCCCTTTTTAAGTTTTAGCAAATTTATTGGGGTGACATTGTTTAATAAGATTATATCAGTGTCAAGTGTACATTTCTAAAATATATAATGTATATATTGCATGTGTGCCCATCACTCAAAATCAAATCATCTTCTGTCACCATGTATTTGATTCCTGTTTCTATCCCCACTCCCCTTCCCTCTGGTAACCACCATACTGTTGTCTGTGTCTTTGAGTTTTTGTTTGTTTGTTTTTCCTGTTTGTTCATTTGTTCCTTTCATTTTTATATCCCACATAGGAGTGCTGAGTCTTTGGCACAATCTCAGCTCTTCTCTCTTCCCCCCTCACAAGTTAGCTCCCACTTGTGCACCTTCCGATGTTTCAATATGAAACACATTTGTGTGTTGAGCATGCAATCCTTTTTTTAATTATAGCTATTCCAATTTTTGAAACCTCAAGGGGAGAGGCCAAGTTTTCTGTTGTCATCATCCTATTTTCCCTGTTTAAAAGGACATGAGTCATATTGGGTTTGAAGTTTACCCTACTCCATTATGACTTAATCTTACTTAATTAAATCTGCAAAAACCTTTCCAAAATAAGATCAAATTCTGAAGTACTGGGGGTCAGACTTCAACAAATGAATTTTTTCCCTTTTTATTAAAATTATTGGGGTAACACTGGTTAACAAAATCATACAGGTTTCAGGAGCACAATTCCACAACACATTATCTGTACACTGTATTATGTGTTTACCACCCCAAGTCAAATCTCTTTCCATCACCATTTACCCCCATATACCCTCTTTCACCTCCCTTACCCCCTCCCTATGCTAAGTAAAACAAATGAATTTTTGAGGAACACAATTTAACCCATAATATATTACTAGCAAAATATTTTTATTACTAGAGGTCCAGTGGCGGGCGGGGGTGGGGGGTTCCTCAGTCTAGCCTGCCCCCTCTCACAGTCTGGGAGCCCTCAGGGGCTGGAGGCGACCTGGCAATCAGGGGAAGGCGACACCCCCATCACACCTCTGCTACTGCCACTGCTGGCAGTGCAAGCCTTGCCTGGACCCGTGCACCTGCCACCACTATCTTTGAGGGCAGGGCAGTCAATTAGCATATTCCCTCCTTATTGGCTGTGGGCACCACCATCTTTGCAATGGCATGAGGGTCAATTAGCATACCCCTCCTTATTAGATAGGATTGCTGAAAGGTATTCCATTATATATAGATATCACAGATCGTTTCTACACTTCCCACTTATAGGACATTTGGGTTGGTTCAAATATCTGGATTCTTTTTTAACATTTTTACATTTTATTGATTTTAGAGAGAGAGGAAAGGAAAGAGCAAAAGAGGGAGAAACATTGTTGTGAGAGAGAAAAGTCAATCAGTTGCCTCCTGCATGCACCCAGCCAGGGATCAAACCCACAATCTGCCACCTCTTGGTGTATGAGATGACACTCCAGCCAAGTGAGCCCACTGACGAGTATCTGGATATTTTGAATAAAGTTACTAAACATCTGTCTAAAGTTATTTTTGTGTGAATATAGGTTTACATTTTACTTAGATAACCTCTATGAGTTAAATCGCTTGGTCAGATGGTAAGTGTGTGGTTAATTCAATGGAATTTAGTGCTTCCTTATCAATATTCTATTTGGTTTCTATTATTAAATGTGAGATATTGAAATCTCCCACTATTATTGTGTTACTATTTCTCCCTTCAATGTTTAACTCATATATTGGGCATATTTGATGCACATGTATTATAATTGTTATATCTTCCTGGAGAATTGACATTTTTATCATTATATAATATCTTTCTTTGTTTCTTCTGATGGTTTTTGAGTTAAAGTCTGTTTTATCTGCTTCAAGGACCACTCTTGCCCTTTCCAATGTGGAGTCAACACACACACACACACACACACACACACACACACACACACACAACCAGCATGTTCACAGAGCCAACATAATGTCCCTCAACTGAGAATTGGATAAACAATCTGTACTATCCATAAAAGAGAGTACTACTAAAAAAAAAAAAAAAAGATTACATTATAGGCAAAAGTAGCAACATTGATGGATCTTAAATGCATTATACTAAGTGAAAGAAGCAAGATTCATAAACTACATATGCATAAGGACATTCTTACAAAAGCAGTTATATACACAAAACAGTTAAGTGGTCTCCAAGAGTAGTGGGTAAGGGAAGGAGTTGGCCACAAAGAACCTTGTGCTTTGCATACATGATGGAAATGTTCTATTATCTTGATTCTGGTAGTATTTACATAACCATATACATTTGACAAAATTCTTAAAACTATCCACACAGAAAAATGTGTGGATCTTACTGTTTTTAAATTATGCATTTAGGAAATGAAAAAGACATAACAAGTAATAGCAAAATATGCATGTAAACTCCGCAGGTAGGTCCCCATAGACTTTTAATTGCATTTTCCCCAAGAAGGTGGGTTAAGGAGCTGTAGATGGTCTCATGGGGTACATTCCCTGAGAGCTCTATAATTCACCCCTGGTCCCTTGCATTGGCCTCTGAAATATCAACACTCCACACAACATCATTTTAGAGGGACCAGACTGCATGTTGGGCCCTTTGATCTTCATATATTCATCTGAATGTTAATGATTATCATTACACACAGTTTTTCTGTCTACTGAAGAATTGTTACAAACCTGTAACGATGGCCAAGAAAATCACCCCAAGATAAAAATTATATATTGAGTGGCTTTAAAATGATAATCTTATAATCAGTTGTTTTCTAGACCTTCCCTTATATGCTATTTACAGGCACAATCCTGTAAATTATGTGGGAGAAGTAATTTTTATTATGTTTATATTACAAATAAGGAGAAGGTAAGGGACTCCTCCAAGGGCACAGTAAAAATTCATGGTGGATTCAGGACTTGGGTCCAGGGTTCCAGGTTCATGTTAGTGTTTTTTCCTCTATCTTTTCCTGTCTTAGAGAACTTGGAACCTTTTGATCACTCTTAAAATACAGCTTTTTAATAATTATTTATACAACATTTTATAATTGAATTTCTGATTTTAACTGACTATTCAGGATTGACTGTCTCTTCTCCTCAAGGAGCAAGGTAAGCTCAATATTTCATATGTACTATTAATAAAGCTACATAGACTATAAGCTATTTGAACAAAAAATAGATGTTTTGAACTTTTTTTTAAAATAGTGAGTTGAGGCTGGAGTATAAATGTCAAAGCTTCTATTAGTAGGAAGTCTGGGGATACTTATAAATATCTTGCTGCTTCCCTGAAGAAGATGAATAAAAAAATAAGATAAATGATACCTTATTGGGTAGCGTGATAAATTCATCTTGTTCACTATCAATTGGTCTCCTACTGGAGGTTAAAAAAGGGAACTAAATGAATTAACAACATTGAACTGTAGTTCAAACTTTCCCCCATAGTATCATTTTAATTATTACTGGTACCTGTAAATATGCTGACAGTGAGGCAGCTAAAGGCACACAGAATTTGGGTTGAAAATGAGTTTCAATCTTTAATCTTGAATCTTCTTCATGTTAGTGATATAATTATACAATATCATATAACTACTAGAATCCTTCATTTTTAATGGTAAATAAAAGTAATACTACTCATTGTATACACATTTATATGTAAAACTCTTCACATTAGATAGAGATCATTTTAAAGTACAAATTATTAATGAAATAATGCACATGGTATTTATACATTTTAATTTCACTTTAATTTTTTTGTTGTTGTTGTTTATCACTTTTTCCCTTTATTTCTCACTGCTACAGGACATCTCATGATTCCCAAATAGCATTGATGGAGAACAGAACAAAAGTGACACACTTCATCCTCCTCGGACTAACCAATGCCCCAGAACTACAGGTCCCCCTCTTTATCATGTTCACTATCATTTATCTCATCAATGTGGTTGGGAACCTGGGAATGATCGTATTGATTCTCTTGGACTCTCGTCTCCACACCCCCATGTATTTTTTCCTCAGTAACCTATCTCTGGTGGACTTTGCTTACTCTTCAGCTATCACTCCCAAAGTCATGGCTGGGTTACTTATAGGCAACAAGGTCATCTCTTACAATGCATGCGCTGCTCAGATGTTCATTTTTGTAGCCTTTGCCACTGTGGAAAATTACCTCTTAGCATCAATGGCCTATGACCGCTACGCAGCAGTGTGCAAACCCCTACATTACACCACCACCATGACAACAGGTGTGTGTTCACGCCTGGCCGTAGGCTCCTACATCTGTGGTTTCCTGAATGCCTCCTTCCATGTCGGGGACATATTCAGCCTTTTCTTTTGTAAGTCTAATATGGTCCATCACTTTTTCTGTGATGTTCCTGCAGTCATGGCTCTCTCTTGCTCAGATACACACAGGAGTGAAGTGTTTCTTGTTTTTATGTCAAGCTTTAATGTCTTTTTTGCTCTTCTGATTATACTGATTTCCTACCTGTTCATATTTATAACCATCTTGAAGATGCACTCAGCTCAAGGGCACCAGAAGGCTTTGTCTACCTGCGCTTCTCACCTCACTACAGTTTCTATCTTCTATGGGACTGTCATCTTTATGTATTTACAGCCCAGCTCCAATCATTCCATGGACACAGACAAAATTGCCTCTGTGTTCTATTCCATGGTCATCCCAATGCTGAATCCTCTGGTCTACAGCCTGAGGAACAAAGAGGTCAAGAGTGCATTCAAGAAGGTGGTTGAGAAGGCAAATTTTTCTATAGGATTGGAATTTTAATCTTGTAGTATGCACAATGACATTATTTCGTTTCTCTCAGACTTTTTCCATGCAATAAATTTAAGCCCCACACTTCATTTAAATTCCTGAGATGATGTCCTTATCTTTTCAACAGTTTTTGCCTAGTAAAAAGAAAACATACTCAGAAATACAATACCTGAATAAGGATGGCTAAGGGAAAGCATTAGAAATTTTGGGACCTGCTCGTCAAACATTACTAATGATATTTGATTTAATAACTTGTCCCACTTACATTTTCTCTACCATCTGTTAATGCAAACGTACATGTTGAAAGGGGCAAAAACAAGCCAATGAACAAAGGCACATGTGTGTGTCCCATGTGAACATTCACACTGGAGTGGGCAATTTGTAAGAGGTAAGTGGAGTGCTGCTGCTTTTTAATTAAAATAATTTAAGCAGTTAATTGATATATTAAACATAAAGCTATGTACAATCATAAATATTTATTTTGTTGAATAACTGTTCTAAGATCCTGAATAGGAGGAAAAATTCATGTACTTTTAAATAAAAGTATGTACTCTGGCACACTTTATTGAGAAATACATAAATATCACATCTTAAATGAACTAACATTTCTGTCTTGACTCAGTCATTTTGTGGAATCAGGTTCACATTACAATTTTCAGAAAGATGAAACAATCACCCAAATTTCATAGTTTCCCTTAGGGTTCCCTCTTGGTGTTGTACATGCTATGGGTTTTGATAAATGTGTAATGAACTGAATGCATTATTATAATATCAGATGGAGTATTTTCACTGCTCTGTCTAGTCATCCCTCACTCCCCAAACTCCTGACATCTACTGATCTTTTTACTGTCTCCATAGTTTTTCCTTTACCAGAATGTCATATAGTTGGAATCATATGGTATGTAGCCTTTTCAGATTGGTTTCTTTCATATAGTAATACGTACTGGAAGTTCCTCTGTGTCTTTTCATGGCTTGATAGTTCATTTCCTTTTAGTACTGAATAATTGTACCACAGTTTAGCCATTAATCTAATGAATAGCATCTTGTTTGCCTCCAGTTTGGGCAATTATGAATAAAGATGCTTTAAACATTCATGTTCAGGTTTTTGTGTGGACATGTTTTCAACTCATTTGGGTAAATACCAGGGAGGACAATTGCTGAATTGTATGGTAAGAGTATAAAAGTTCTTGTTGCTACACATCCTAACCAGCATATGGTATTGTCAATGTTCTGGATTTTGGACATTTTAATATGCATATAGTAGAATCCCACTGTTGTTTTAATTTGCATTTCCTTCTGGCTGTATGTATGATGTGGACCATCTTTTAAAATGTTTATTTGCCATTTAACAGACACCTCTTTTGTGAGGTGTCTGTTAAAATCTTTGGCCCAAAGGACTTGTATGCATGCATATTAGCATATCCAATGGACACAGGCACTGAGGCGGTTGGGGCTTGCCTGAGGTGGGAATGGGAGGGGTCAACTGGGGAAAAAGAAAACAAATGTAGACAATGAAAGAAAGAAAGAAAGAAAGAAAGAAAGAAAGAAAGAAAGAAAGAAAGAAAGAAAGAAAGAAAGGAAGGAAGAAAGAAAGAAAGAAAGAAAGAAAGAAAGAAAGAAAGAAAGAAAGAAAGAAAGAAAGAAAGAAAGAAAGAAGGAAGGAAAGAAAGAAAGAGTCTTTGGCCTGTTTTATAATCAAGTTGTTTGGATTTTTTATTAAGTTTTTTTTTGTTTTTTGTCTGTTTGTTTTTACTTTTATCATTTTATTTTTTTTAAATCTTTATTGTTGAAATACTGCACATGTCTCCCTTTTCCCCCCATTGACTCCTTCTAGCCTGCTCCCCACTCCCCTCCAGGCCTTTACCACCCTATTGTCTGTGTCCCTGGGTTAAGCATATATGCATACAAGTTCTTTGGTGGATCTCTTCCCACCCACCCACCCACACCTTCCCTTTGAATTTTTAAGAGTTCTTTTTGTATTTGGGATCACCATTTATTATCAGATATGTCATTTTGCAAGTCTTTCTCTAAGTTTGTTGTTGTTTTTCTATTCACTTGACATTGTTTTTCACAAAGAATTTTTTATATTAATGAAATCCAGCTTATTGTTTCATGAATCATGCCTTTAGTGTTATATCTACAAAGTCATCATTATTCCTAAGGTCATCTAGGTTTTTTCCCTGTTATCTTCTATGAGTTTTATAGTTTTACATTTAGGTTTATGATACCTTTTGAGTAAATTTTTCATGAAGGGTGTAAGGTTTTGTCTAGATATATATTTTTTTTTTTTGCATGTGGATGTCGAGTTGCTGCAGCACATTTATTGAAAAGAATTTTCTCTATTTTATTGTCTTTGCTACTTTGTCAAAGATCAGTTGGTCACACATACTAGTATATAGGTCTATTTCTGGGCTCTCTGTTCTGTTCCATTGATCTATTTGTGTATTCTCTCACCAATACCATATTGTCTTGATTATGTAGCTTTATAGTAAGTCTTGAAGTTTAGTAGTGTCAGTCTTGCATTTCACTTTGGGTCTTTATTGTGACTTCTATCTCTTCGCTTACATTTTCCATCTGTTCTTGTATGCAGTCTACTTTATCCATTAGAACCCTTAGCATATAAATGGTAGTTATTTAAATTCCTGGTCTGGATAATTCAAATCACAATGATTCCTTTCCCCTCCCTCTACAAGCAGCCCAACGGGATTCTTCTATAGTATCGACTGTGAAAACCTGATTGAGTTCCTGGAGATGAATCTTACAAAATGTGGAAAATCTTTTGTCACTGTATCTCCCACCGTCTTTAATTCTCAGAGTTGTCCACCTGAGCCTCCAACAATTTGTCAATATAGTTTAGGTTTTCCTATCCTGATGCTGGTTCACGTGGCAATTTCTGTTCATGAGTGTCTCCTCTGGTAAGCTGTGACTCCCTGTATTCACCTGCTTGTCTCTCCAATCTTGGGGGCAGTGTTTTGCCCTGTCTACTCAACTTTCTTACAAATCCCTGGAAGAACACTCATAAAAAGCATTTCTTCAAATGCTCTTTATGAATTGAGATGAGCATGTGTTTTATCCTTCATTCTATTAAAGTGATTTATTATTGTGACATCAGCAATATGAAGAATGGGAAGTCCCAGCCTTCTTCTCCTCACAGATACATCAACTTAGCAATAATATTTGGGCCAATATTTCTTTACAAGAGATCTGAAATACAGTTAAGAAGTTGCAGCACCTAAGATAAGGACAGAACTGAAAAATAGTTACATTGAAACTGAGGAAAAGAGCAATTTTATTTTATCCATGTCAGTTCCTTCTTCCATCAGGTACAGCCCAGCTCTGAGGAGGGGGCGGGGAGAGAGAGAGAGAGAGAGAGAGAGAGAGAGAGAGAGAGAGAGAGAGAGAGAGAGAGAGAGAGAGAATATGAATATGGAGTGCTAAATGAAACTTTCCTGGCTGAAAGTCTTTGTAAAAGAAAGGGTTTATTAGGCCATTGCTGGCAAGAAAGGAATACTGGTCTTGGAGCATGGAGTCTGAACCCCCAACAGCATGATTAGGTAGAAAATACAACATATCCGATGTCCAGGAGTCTTGCAATTGTTTTATACATCAAGCAGGGGCGAGAAAGATGTAAGTCATCTAAAGATTTACATTAGCTACATGGGGAGGGGGAGGGGGAAGTGGGGCTAGTTCTGGGATAGGCCAGCAAAGTCTGCAGTAGACTCCATAAAGCTCAGGGGTAAATAGGCCGTGGAGGTTCCTTGAGTTCTGTGGCACCTGACTATCCTCCCTTTTGGATAATTATAGAAATAGCCACCTGGAACTCAATCCTAATTTCTAAAAGATATATGGGAATATGAGCATGAGCAATCTCTGGTCAGAGCCAGGCCACAGCTATTAACAGGCTAACTGTTTTTGTCTCTTTCTCTCACTCTCTGACTACTGTAAATGTAATTTAGAACATCTCAGAATTTTTTATTTTTTATTTTTGTCAGGAACATTCATCCAAAGACCTTGGCCTTTCAGTGCACAGCATTACAGTAGATTACCCAATGACACAGAGGCGAGTGGTTTACTACAACTGGCCTGGCTACGTGATATTGGGAGAAGGTGAATACCCTGCATCTTTTCCCCAAGACTAATGGAGAGGACTGGAATATACATGCAGTGGCCCAGCTCACCAATGCACCACCCTAGAGAAAAGGAGTGAACGTCTTACTGCAACCAGCACAGTTCTGTGAGACTGGAGGGAAGTTCACAAACATGACTTCTCCAGGAGAGACAAAGAGGGGTGGGAGTATACACATCCATTAAAAAGGGCTTAAGAAGCTCCCAGAGTCTCTAGCTAGGCTAGTTGGGGGAAAGCCTTGTCCTATTTATGCCAGTACATAAAGATTGGGAGAGGTTACTGTTTCATCAAATGCATAGGCAACACAAACTAAAAGGAACATACAGAACTTGGGCAATGTGACCCAACAAAAAGAAAAAAATGAATTAGTCATTGATCCTAAAGAAATAGAGATCTGTGAATTGGCAGAAAATGAATTCAAAATAATTACCTTAATGGATCTCATTGAGTTACAAGAGAACACATATAGACAACTAAACAAAATCAGGACATCATACATAAACAAAATGAGAAGTTTAACAAAGAGATATAAACCATGAAAAAGAACTAAACAAATTCAGGAGTTGAAGAATACAATGACTGAACTAAAAAAATTAACAAATAGCTTTATACTCAGGCTTGATCAAGCAAAAGAAAGAATCAATGAGCTCAAAAACAAGTTATTTGAAATGATTCAGGTGGAGGAGCAAAAAAAAAAAAAAAAAAAAAAGAAAGAAAAAGCAATTTGAAAAGTCTAAGTACTTATGAGAAACCATGAAGCAATTTATGCTTTATAAGTGTCCCAGAAAGAGAGGAGCCATACCTGTGGAACAGTAAGCCTAATGATTATCATGGCAGGAGAAAAGACAACTGAAGGGTGGTGGGTATGCTTCAACCAATATATCAATCTTCCCAAAGTCCACTTTCTAGAACTATTACATGTCTCTCCCTGGTTGAAAAAGGGGGCAAGCACACATGGGTAAACATATATATATTGTTTGAGTACCACTATTTTTAAAATTTATTTTTATTGTGGAGAATATTAGAGATGTCCCCCATGCCCCACCCCTTTGTCTTTTCCCACCCAGTCCCAGCCACACCACAGGTTTTCACCACACTATTGTTTGTGTCCATTGTCTATGCATATATGCATATCAGTTCTTTGGTTAACCTCATCCCAGTCCTTCTCCCTCTTCCTTCTGATATCTGTCAGACTGTTTCATGTTTCCATGTCTCTGGACCTGTTTTGTTCATCAGTTTATTTTGTGCATTAGATTCCACATATAAGTGAGATCATGTGATATGTGTCTTTCTCTGACTGGCTTATTTTGCTTAGCATAATAATCTCCAGGTCCATCCATGCTATCTCAAAGGGTAAGAGACTCTTCCTTTTTATAGCTGCATAGTATTCCGTTGTGTAAATGGGCCAGAGCTTTTTTTTTTTTTTTATCAGCAAAGCAGAAATAGAGGGAACATACCTCAACATAATAAAGGCCATATATGACAATCTTACAACCAACATCATACTCAATGGGGGGAAAAAACTAAAAGTATTTCCCTTAAAAACAGGAACTAGATAAGGTTGTCCTTTTTCACCACTTTTATTCAACATAATACTAGAAGTCCTAAACATAGCAATCAGATAAGAAGAAATAAAAGCCATCCAAACTAGAAAGGAGGAAGTAAAACTATCATTATTTGCAGATGGCATGGTATTATACAAAAAAAAAAAGAACAAAACACAAAAAACCTAAAGACTCCACCAAAAAACTACTAGATTTAACAAATGAACCTGTCATTGTAGCGGTATTCAAAATTAACTATAAAATATCAAGTGCTGATAAAGATGTAAAACAATTTGAATGGATTGCCGGTGGAAAATAAAAATAATTAAAAAAAAACTTTTTCAGAAAAAGTTTAGCAGTTTCTCTCTCTTTTTTTTCAGTTTCTCATTCAAATAAACATATACCATGTGACCAAGCAATCCAATTCCTAGATATTCACCCAAATGACATGAAAACATGTTTATACAAAAATGTTCAGGCAAATGTTTATATCAACTTTATTATAATTATCAAACACTAAATCTAACATAAATGTTTCTCAACTATGAAACAGAATAAGCATCTATAATGTCCATATAATATAAATACTATACTACAATAAAAAATCTTTCATTATGACACAGATAATGAATAGACCTCAAATGCTAAGTGAAAGACAACAGACTCAGAGTATATATACTAGGGTTACAGATAAGGACATTCTTATAAAGGCAAAATTATTTGGCCAAAACTGTTTATTGTTTGCAAGGGAGGGTAAGAGAAAGGGTTTTCCAAAAGATCATAGGAATTTGTTTTGGTTTCTTGAATACTAATTTGACAAAATTCTTAGAACTATACACTAAAATTGTGGATATTACTGTATGTAAACTATACACCTATCCTATCTAATAAAAGAGTAATATGCAAATTAACCATTACTCCGCAACACCCACCAGCCAATCAAGAGCAAGTAGGCAAATTAACCAAAATGGCTGCGGCCACGGAGCGAGTAGGAGGCTTGGGTTTCCCTGGCAATGGAGGAAGCCAAGCTTTCCGCACACCCTGGACGGCCCAGGCCTTCACTCAAGGCTACAAAGTTTCAATTATAGAAGATAAATAAATCCCAACAAAAATGGCTGCAGCCATGGAGCAAGCAGGAGGCTTGGCACCGCTCAAGGCTACAAAGTTTCAATTATAGAAGATAAATAAATCCCAGATACTAGGGCCTCTGCTTGGGTTGCTGGGGGTGTGTGGCCAGACTGCAAACTACCACAGGCTCCTTGCCCAGGCCACCCCATTTCCCCAGGGGAACCCCCACCCTGATCCAGGACACCCTTCAGGGCAAACCAGCTGGCCCCCACTTGTGCACCAGGCCTCTATCCTAATAAAAGAGTAATATGCAAATTGACCATCACTCCAACACACAGATGGCTGGGCCCATGTGGTCAAAGATGGCTGCCCCATGTGGACACAAGATGGCTGTCACAAGATGGCCAGCAGGGGAGGGCAGTTGGGAGGGACCAGGCCTGCAAGGGAGGGCAGTTGTGGGCGATCAGGCCAGCAGGGGAGGGCAGTTGGGTGGGACCAGGCCTGCAAGGGAGGGCAGTTCGGGATGATCAAGCCTGCAGGGAAGGGCAGTTAGGGGTGATCAGGCCTGCAGGGGAGGACAGTTAGGGGCAAACAGGCTGGCAGGAGAGCAGTTAGGCATCAATCAGGCTGGCAGGGGAGTGGTGAGGGAGTGATCAGGCTGGCAGGCAGAAGCAGTTAGGGGCAATCAGGAAAGCAGGCAGGCGAGCAGTTGGGAGCCAGCAGTCCAAATTGTGAGAGGGATGTCTGACTGCCCATTTAGGCCCAATCTACCTGGATCAGACCTAAACGGGCAGTAGGACATCCCTTGAGGGGTCCCAGATTGGAGAGGGTGCAGGCTGGGCTGAGGGACACACACCCCCGTGCATGAATTTTGTGCACTGGGCCTCTAGTCCCATCTAATAAAGAGGGAATATGCTAATTGACCATTACTCCATTGCAAAGATGGCTGCACCCACAGATGAGGCCAAGTTCCCATAAGGAGCCTTAACAAGCAATCAGCAGGGACCTGAGGCTATGCCCTCCCCTGCCCCTATGGAGCTTGACAGAGGACCTCAGGCCGTGTCCCCCACCTAGCAGGGCTTGACAGGGGATCTCAGGCCGTGTCCCCCACCTGGTGGGGCTTGATGGGGGACCTCAAGGCACACTCCCCACCCCGGTCTGGGCTGGAGGACCTCAGGCCATGCTCCCCATCCTGGCACCAGGCCAGGGGACCTGAGGCTATGCCCCCTGCCTGGCAGGGCTTGACAAGGGTGGGACTGGCTGGGTCTGAATCTAGCCCAAGGGGGGGATGGGAGGACAGGCCAAGTCTGGGTCTCATGCGATTTTGAGATGCATGTGGGTGGTGGGGACTTGACTCTGGGTCCCATGGTGTGCCCCAGACTCTAATAGGAGGAAGGTTTTCATATACATTTTATTAATTTTCTTTCATCTCTGACACTTCTAGTATAGAGAAAGGGCAAATAGCAATATTGAAGTATTTCCTCTAATTAATCCCCTTTTAATATGCACAAATTTCGTGCACTGGGTCACTAGTATATATATAAAAGCCTAAGCAACAGTTACAACAGAATGACCAGAACAACCAGACTAGTTGCAATGACACACATTGACCACCAGGGGGCAGATGCTCAATGCAGGAGCTGTCCCCTGGTGGTCAGCGCACTCCCATAGGGGGAGCGCCTCTCAGCCAGAAACCAGGCTCATGGCTGGCGAGGGCAGCTGCGGTGGCTGGAGCCTCTCCCAACACCACAGCAGCACTACCGAGCAGCAGCAGCAGCAGGCACAGAGGGCAGGGATGAGTGCTAGTGGCACCTAGCCCCAGTTTGGGCTCCTCCTTGGCCACCTGGCACTTGGCGCACTGCTACATCCCCTGGGGACCCAGCCTACACCAGCAGTCAGACATTCCCTGAGTGGTCGTGGATTGTGAGAGGGCACAGGTTGGGCTGAGGGGACTCCCCCTCCCCAGTGCCCAAATTTTATGCACCAACCCTCTAGTTAATTATAAATTGACAAAAATAACAAGAAAAGACAAGTAATAGAAAAACAAGTATGTACAATGAAAATGATCAGCATGTCCAACAGACAGTTTAATTTCATCTTTCCTGGGAAAGTGGGATGAGGGGCTGCAGATGCTCTCTTTGTGAAAATTCCCAGAGAGCTCCACATCTCAATAATTCTCTCCAAATCCCAGGAAATATGACTCATTGTGACATCATTTTAGTTTCACCAGTTCATATGCTAAATCCATCCGGTGATCATTTATTCATCTGAATATTAGTACTTGTTAGTATATAGAGACCTTATTCTAAAATTTGCTATGAGCCTGCAACCATAGTCAGGGAAAACACCCTAAGATAAAAATTACATAGATTGCCTTTCAATGAGAATCTCTTATTGAGATGTTATACAGGTTTTCCCTTATTTGTTATTTATAGACACAGTTCTCTGAATTATGAGACAGAGGCAATATTATATTATTATGTTTATTTTACAAGAAGTAGGTGACTTCACTAAGGGCATAGAAAGAATGCATGTTGTTTCCCTGCTTTAGTGACTTTGGAACCTGATGACCACTACCTGTAACCACTCCTCTAATATTCTGCAGCTGATATTCTGTTTGACCCCCAGCAGACAGGTAAGCATCTATACACCGTGAATATTTTTAATGAGAAATGTAATTCATGCAAAAGCAGTGGGACAGCTATACTTCCTCTGAGGTATTTGGAAGCTAAAACAGATATTTTCAATATTTTTCTAAAATACTAAGGTGAGACTGGGCTATACATGTCAGAAGTGGGAGTTTACTGAGACTTATGAAACATCTGTCTGCCTCCCTAAAGATATGAACAAAAAATAATAATATAGATGATAATGTGATTGATCAAGTAATAATATCATCTTGTTCACCAAATGTTGACCCTCTCATTAGATGTAACAAACACACACACAAAGAATTATATACTTTACAATGTAAACTGTAATTGAAAAATGAAATTTAAAAAATAAAGTAAAATGAGAAAAAAACTAACAAGTAAACTAGAAAAGCAAAAGCGTGGAATGATTTTTAAACTACAAGTGTGCCTAATCTGAATTAACAAATTTCAAACTACATTTTAAACTTGTCGCTGTAATCTCATGCTTCTCATTAATAGTTCATCTACATGTGTAGACAGTGAATGGCTACAAACACAGACCCTTTCTTTCAAAATGTGCTTTGTGAATAAATATGCTTATAAAACCTGGTATCTCAAATTATTACACAAATTGAAAGGGCTTTAGCATTCACCCTATCCCCCAACCCTAGCAAAAATCCACATGTGGTAGCAGTTTCTACCATATGAAAAGTGTTTTAATTCCAGCTATGTCATTTGTAACTTGGCTAATTTTGAAGTACAATTAAAAGATGATTAGGAACTTTTCCCTTGTTAGCTAGAATTCAAGAAGAGTTCTCTTTGTTCTCAAATATTTAATCATCTTTGCAGTCATTTCCAATCTAGCTTTGAAGCATAGACTTTTGATTAGATAAAAAGTGAATTACACAGCTCATACAAGAAATTCTCATACGAGATGTGTAATTTTAGAGTACTATATAACTTCCCACATCTTCAATTTTCTTGATGGTAAAGTAGGAATAATAATACTAACTATTTTACACACACACATTCATACACACACACACACACACACACACAAGTCTTATTCATTGTAGAACATACTATATGGTAAAATTGGTCATGTGTGTTAAGGTTGGAAAACATAATGTGATGAAATAGGCTTGGGAAGTGAATTTTTGAAAGTTTTAGGAGAAAGGTGTGGGGGATAGAAAACAGTAAAGAGGTAAAATATATGGTGGAAGGAGACATGACTTTGGGTGGTGAATACACAATACACTATACAGATGATGTATTATAGAATTGTACACTTGAAACCTATATAATTTTATTAACCAATGTCACCCCATTAAATAGAATAAAATTTTTAAAAAGTAAAGCAGATTTTAAATAAGCAAATTGAAATAAAAAGGTTTAAAATACTGTTCCTACAGAGAACAGATTCAAATAAAATATTTTACAACATAGCACTTGCCACCAAAATAGATCTATAAGCTTAAGAATTACCATAAAGAAGCAATTTTCAACACTGATCTCTGTGGTTTTATTATGAGATGACAGTAATGAGAGAAACAATTAATTTAAGAAAAAAGGACTATCTCAAGCTAAAGTATGGATTTCAAGGAAGAATTAAGCAAAATGATGGCTCACGTATAATTGCCGGAGCAACCAATATTATGGGTGAGGAAAGGAACTGGAGGAACTGGACACACAGAAAATCTCAGTGGCCCTAGTGTAAGAAAAGGCAAATTGAAGAGGAAGGCTTTAAAACTTCAGAATCCTTGCACAACTAAAGACCTGAAACCACCCATTTTTCCCAGACCAGCATAAAGCCCATCATCGCATCCCTAATAATAACATTGCAGCTGCACTCATCAGACTGTGCCAAACACCCACCTTTTAATTGTGGGGTTTTTTTTATTGTTTATAGTATTACAGATGTCCCCAATTTATCCATCTTTGCCCTTCTCCAGTCCCAGCTCCACTCCAGGCTTTCACCATACTATTATCTGTGTCCATGGACTATACATATATGCGTATATGTTCTTTGGTTAATCTCTACCTATCAGTCTGTTTTTTAATGTTTACAGTAACACTGTAAGTAAAGTAGGTCTTATTACTGTCTCAATTTTGCAGATGGCTACATAAAGTTCAGGGGAGTTAGGTTAGGGTTAATGATTCCTAGGTTGTAAATAGTAGGGCTAATATGCACCTCATCCCAGAGCCCAAGCTCTATACCTGATACTTTGCCTTCTCTTCAGAATTGCCTCTGTTGATTATACATGCCCCTACTACAACACTTACCCGACAACATCTGCTATGCATATATCTCTCAGTTACTACACTGTAAACCCCCAAGCACTTAGTTTGGATCAATAGAGACAAGGAATACCTGTAAATTGAATTCAATTTGATTTAAATACAATTAAGACCATTGGACTTAGAAAGCTTTCATTGTGGATTCAAGAGTTGGATTGGATCCAAAGTATGGCTTGTCAATTAATATTTGTTTGAATGTAAAAAAAAATTATTCAACTCTTTATGCATTCTAATTTAAATGAGGGCAATAACAAAATCCTATATAATAAAAGCCTAATATGCTAAGTGTCTGACCATTTGACTGTTCAACCAGTCACTATGACATGCACTGACCACCAGCGTGGGCAGACGCTCCAACTGGTAGGTTAGCTTGCTGTTGGGGTCTGGCCAATTGGGACTGGGTGAGATGGGTGGACATGCCCTGGAGCCCTCTCATGGTTCCTCCCTGGGCCCGAGATCATCCACCGGTGGGAAACCTCAGCCTGTCCTGGTGTCCTCTTGCAATCCGGGACCCCTTGGGGGATGTTGGAGAGCCAGTTTCGGCCCAATCCCCACAGGCCAGGCCGAGGGACTCCACCAGTGCATAAATCCGTGCACCAGGCCTCTAGTAAACATATAATGTTTTTAGTGGATATAATGAATATACTTTTCAAGTGTCTGGAGCAGTTTTTGGCAGGTGAGCAAGCATGCATGTGCTTTTACTAGGCTTGGGGAAAGTGAATTGGCAGATATATTCACTCCGGAGAAGCCATTCATCAAGTTATTTGGTTTTCTATATCTCAATTTACAAACTTATAAACATTAAAATTAGGGAGATTTTCCATAAAGATCCTTAAGATTCAATATAACATAAATCTGTACACAATGAATGCACTAAGATTTATTGAAGGGCCGATTTTTGTCTGGATAATCTTGAAATACAAGTTATTGCTATGATGAAATAATACATATTATATGGACACTCATTTGTTGTTTTCATAGCCACCGAGCATTTTGTGACTCTCCGCATTGATGGAGAACAAGACAGAAGTGACTGAGTTCATCCTCCTCGGACTAACCAATGATCCAGAACTGCAGGTCCCCCTCTTTATCATGTTCACTCTCATCTACCTCGTCACACTGATTGGAAATTTGGGGATTATGGTGCTGATTCTCTTGGACTCGCGTCTCCACACTCCTATGTACTTTTTCCTCAGTAACCTGTCTCTGGTGGATTTGTGTTACTCCTCAGCTGTCACTCCTACAGTTATGACTGGGTTCCTTGTAGGAGATAATGTCATCTCCTACAATGCATGTGCTGCTCAGATGTTCTTTTTTATAGCCTTTGCCACTGTGGAAAATTTCCTCTTGTCCTCAATGGCCTATGACCGCTACGTAGCAGTGTGCAAACCCCTACATTACACTACCACCATGACAACAGGTATGTGTGTGCTTATGGCCATAGGCTCCTATATCTATGGTTTCCTGAATGCCTCCATTCATACTGGAGACATCTTTAGTCTCTCTTTCTGTGAGTCCAATGTGGTCCATCACTTTTTCTGTGATGTTCCAGCAGTCATGGCTCTCTCTTGCTCTGACAAACATATTAGTGAGCAGATTCTTGTTTTTATGGCAAGCTTCAACATCCTTTCTGCTCTCCTGGTTATCTTTATTTCCTACCTGTTCATATTTGTCACCATCCTAAAGATGCACTCATCTTCAGGGTATCAGAAGGCTCTGTCCACCTGTGCCTCTCACCTCACTGCAGTCGCCATCTTCTATGGAACTATTATCTTTATGTACTTAAAACCCAGCTCTAGTCATTCCCTGGACACAGACAAGGTGGCTTCTGTGTTCTATACTATGGTCATCCCCATGCTGAACCCTCTGGTCTATAGCCTGAGGAACAAGGAGGTCAAGAGTGCATTCAAGAAGGTTGTTTCAAAGGCAGAATTTATTTTCTTTAGGATTATGATTTCAACATTGTGCAATGTTCAATAACCTAGTTTCAATAAGGCCACAGTAAGATTAAGGTCCCAAAGTAATATCCTTACCTATTCAAAAGTCTCTTGTCCAAAAAAAAGGAAACATCATGTCTGAAATGTACCTGAACAATGATAGCTAAGATGTCATGTAGCCTACTTGTCAAAAACCTTATTAAGGATATTGGTTTATTCACTTATTCTACATGCATTTTGTTTTTACCACATCAATGCAAATACACCTAAAATAGGGCTTCAAAGGAAAATTATGAACAAAGTGCATGCATGCAGCCCAGAAGGATACCTCTCCTTGCGGTATAAAACAGCAATATTTTACATTTTGCTTCTGGAAATGCTTTGTAATTTTTATCGCTGATATTTCATGTCTACTTTTATTGATTTAAATGATCTTTTGTTACTGCCCCATTCTGTTACTCTACTTCATTCACAATGATTTTTTTTCCTATTTTTCACAATCTGACAACTCTAAACATGTTCCTTCCTCGGGTCATTTGTACTTGCTCTTTCCTGTGTGGAGTGTTCCCTTATTCCAATAAGGCTGGTGCTTAAATGTTACTGTTATCGATTTCTTTCCTGACCACCTTTATTAAATAGTCATTCTTTATTTCCATGTACAATGTCTTTTCACTCTGTGTTATTTTTCATAGTCCCTATGGATCATCACCTATTAAAGAATTACTTGCTCACTTTATTATTTATCTTCCAAACTAGAATTTAGACTCTATGAAAACAATAGCTTTATCTGTTTTAATTATAACACAATCCACAGTACCTAAATGACTATTTCATAGTAAATTCTCAATACATTTTTGTTAAATGAATGACTAAAATAATTAAGCTTTGAATCTAACTGTATCAATATGTTGAATATTTAAACTATTTATGATTATACTACACTTGATCTTAGCCAAAAGGCTGAGAAGCGATCTCTATTTATGATTATAGTGTGTCACTCCCATATCATTAACCTTCTAGATAGATGCATAGTGCATTTCAAGAAACACAGCTAATATGCTGCTTTGCTGAAATAGTTTTATATACATTCTCACTCATTGTGTGCATGTCAATATTTATACACTAAGATTTCCTGGATTCCATGAGCAAATGAATCATCTGCAACAATCTTATAATTTTACTTAGAAGTGCTGTCTTATTAAGTGCCAAGTAAAACATCCAACAAATACTATTTAGTAAATCACAAAAAGGCATTGAATATGAGATTATTTAAAGGTTTAGTATCTGATTATGTTTGAAAACACTTCATACATATTAAATATAATGAACTGAAATGATTCTAAATATCTATAGAGAATATAAACATGACAATATATGTCAATAATAAAAATACAGCATATTCAATATGCTAGTATAGGGCCTAAACTTATGCTTTTAATTTTGATCCTCAGGGAGCTCTGAACTATACAAAGTCTAGACACATAAATGTATGCCCTTGTCTAATTTGTTATCCCTATAGAATGAGAGGCTTCAATATTGCAATATCTTTAAGACTGTGCTTGGATATGCTAATCTCATGCTGGTACTTTTGGATGTCCCAAATATTCACTTCTTTCTTTATGGTGATATTTCTCCTCTTGGAACCATTTCTAATTATTATTATCTTAAATAATTATTTAACTTTAGAATTACTTTAGTGTTACAGGGAAAAAATTAAAACAATTCAGATGTTCAATGTAACCCTGCAGCAGTCTGAACAATGGCCTGCAAAAAGATCACCCTAATTTCTGAAACCTTCTAAGGTTACCTTATATGGCCTAAAAGGACCATATAAGTCAGTAAAGTGAGGATTTAGTCTGGGATTATCTGTGTGACCCATAAGATACTCATATGTTACTTATGATAGGGAGCCATGGAGATTTGACCACAGATAAATGATAAAAGGGGAATAGGCAATGTGACCTTGGAAGCAGGTGTTGTGAGCACAAACCATGGAATGCCAGAAGCCACCAAAAGATGCACAGCTCTTCCAACCAATTGATTGTTTTTCAGGGAAACTGATTTTGGACTTCTGGATGGAGAGGAGGGTGGGGTCTCTGGGTGGAGGGGGTCAAATAAAGGGAGGTAATGGGACATCCGTAATAATATCAACAATAAAAATAAAATATTCTTTTTTAAAAAGTTATATTTTATTTTTATTGTTATCAACAATAAAATTTATATTATCAACAATAATATCAACAATAAAAATAAAATATTCTTTTTAAAAAAGAATATTTTATTTTTATTGTTGATATTATTACGGATGTACTTGCTCCTGGGAGAGGTGCAGAAAATGTAACTAAGACCTTGTCTATACAAAAAGAAATTGACAGCCAGTTTGAAATGGAATTGCCATGGCCTAGAGCAAAGAATATCCTTACATGATATTATTCTACAATTTCATTATAATTTTCCCAGATTTGTATTACCCCCATTACCTATTATAGTACCTCACACCCTTGGGAATCAATAAAAAAATCATCTTTTTGGTGCTTGGAGACAAAGGTAACACATCTCTTAATATTTTAGAATTACAACAGCATAATGTACAATTATCCCAAACAAACTTACAAACTAATTTTTTGAATGTCTGGCAGCAATTTGAAAAGGACACGAAGGGATTTAATCCCTTCCACGGTATAGAGGGCCCCTTGGGAAGGCACCAGAGCATTCTATATTGGCCCCTCTTGCCCCTTTGGCCAAGAGGGACCCTCTTTTCACAATCCAGTTGCCCACAGCTGTTGCCTGAGCTTTCTGTTCATCCTGAGGTTGAAGCCTTGTGGTGGTTGGTACCATGGATCTGTCTCTCACCCAGTGGGGTGATCTGGGCCCTCCCCGGAGAAGAAACCAAGATATGTGATCAGTGTGCAGGCGAGGGGATCCCAAGGCAGGTGCTGGGCATGGAGGCCACAGGGGCATAGGCCACCAAGGAGACAGAACTGAACCTCACATCACCCTGCTTGGCCCCGGAGAATGGCTGGTTAGCCAGAGATGGATAAGATTCCTCAGGGAAGGAACAACCTAAGACAGGCACAGTTGCAGAGGGACCATCAGGAGAGAACTTGGGAGTCAACAGAGGTGGGGCACAGACCCTCACCCCCCCAACTTTGCAGGGGCCTGAACCCTCACCCTTTCTGAGGGAGATCTCCTGCCCCCATGGCTGCTTCGCTTCCCACAAAAAAACAGTCAACACAACAATAGCTATCTGGTGTGAATGATCAAAATTATACCTATTTTTTTGTCAGATTGTCAAAAAATATATTTTTTGGTATGTCACAGAATTTAAGTAATTAGCTTATGTGTACCATGAAATGAAAAAGGTCAAAAGTTGTTGCTCTAATCTATTTCATCCCAACTTTCCCCTTTCCTTTCTTTTTTTCTTCCTTTCTTTTCTTCCTTCCTTCCTTTCTTTTTTTCTTTTTTTCTCTCTCTCTTTCCTTCTTTCTTTCCTTATTTCCTTCCTTCTTTTCCTCTTTGCTTCCTTCCTAATAAATCTTTATTGTTGAAACTATTACATATGTCCCCTTTTCCCCCATTGCCCTCTCCCACCTCCCTCCCCACAATGCCTTCACCACCCACTGTCTGTGTCCCTGGCTTAGGTATATATGCATGAGTTCATTGGTTGATCTCTTCCCCTTCCACCCTCCCATCTTCCCTCTGAGGTTTGACAGTCTGTTAAATGTTTCTATGTCTCTGGATCTATTTTTGTCTGTAACTTCCTTCTTTGACAGTGAGAAACTTGGTTCTCAACAAGTCCCATTCATTAACGTATTGGTGTGACTCACAAGTAAATCAGTTCCATAATTGTTAATCTATACCCCCATGAGAATCAACTTTAGTTACTAAAGTACAATATTCTTTATGGTTTATTTTTAGCCTTGTTAAACATATTGTTTTCCAACATTATTTAGGTCAGCTAATTTCCCCTATATCCCTTCAGTGAGGTTAACTCATACCTTTGTAATACAATTAGATTTTTTTAACAGTCTGTGTTCACTCCTGTAATTCTCCCATGCTGATTCTTTTTAATTTGTATATATTAAACATCATGCTTTGCTGTGTATGGTTCTATTAGTTTTAACAAATGCAGTGTCATGTGTTCACCAGCCCAGCACCATGGAGAATATAGACAGCCACTTCCCACTCCCCAAACCTTTGGAAATCATTGAGTTTTTTCCCATCCCTGTTATACAAATGGAATCAACAATAAGAACCCTTTAGGTCTTGCTTCTTTTATTTTAAAATCCACTTTAGGTTCATTCATAAATCGTTATTTATTCCATTTTATCACTGAACAGGGTTCCAGTTTAATGATGTTCTACAGCGTGTTTAATCACTCACTTTTGGAAGGGCATCAGTTGCTTCCAGTTTGGCAATTCTTAATCTCAATAAAACTTTTAAAAACATCTGTGTAGAGATTTATGGGGTAACATATGATTTCACTTTACATTTAACATTTAGTTCTTTCTTTTGTATATGAACTGACAATTGTTGCAGCAAAATTTGTTGAAAAAATAGATTTTCTCATTCACTTGCCATTACACCTTTCACAAAAATTATTTGGTTATCTATCTATAAGTCATTTCTGTATGCTATAAGCTGTTCCATTTATTTATGGGTCTATATGTTCCCAGTGCTATCCTGTCTTCATTACTCTATGTTACAGTAAGTCATGAAATAAAACAACTTTAATGCCCATACTTTGTTCTTCTTTTTTATAATTATCTTTGCTTACTTACTAGTTTTGGCATTACTTAAAAATTTATAATCAGCATGTCAATACTTATTCCCAAAAAAGCCTTACTTAGGTTTCAATTGTTATCACATGGAGTCTGCAAAGCAGTCAACTTTGTCTCCCAATCCACGAATATGGTATATATTTACACTTATTTATTTAAAACTTCATTCACAAGTATTCTATATTTTTTATGACTTTTAAGACAAATATTTTAAATATGGCCAAAGCAGTAAAAAAAAATATGGGACATAAAAACTAAAGGAAAGCAGACAAATTAGTTATCAAAAAATAGAGAATATTAATAGAGAGACAAAGATTATAAGAATTAACTAGACAGAATTCTGGAACAATAACCAAGAAGAGGTGAGGTGGATATCAGAAAGGCTAGATTTCCTAATTTTAAAATATTATTATCTTTTTTACTTTTCAAAGAAGCTTGATATTCATTGTCATGTCTGGACAGGATAGCAATATATGAAGTAGATGGAGAGGATGCTGTTATTTTTTTTCTTATGAATTAAGAAAATCAAGGCTGGAGAGAGGATCCAAGATGGCGGCATAGGTAAACACCTAAACTGCTGCCTCACACAATTTTAAAACTACAACTAAAAGACAAAATGTCTGTCACCCAGAACCATGGGAAAGCTGGCTGAGTGGAAGTTTTACAACTAGAAGGAAAGAGAAACGAGCATTGAGACGTGCACGAGCGCTGAAAAGCTGAGGTACGAAAGCGTGCGAATCGGGCTGGCAGCGGGCGACTAGGAGCACTGCTTTTTTCAACCCGAAGGGAGACAAGCTCCCGATTACTCTGAACTCCAGCTTCTGGGAAGACGGGGGGGACCCACACTCCTACGTAGAGAAGCTGGACTGTCTGCCATCGGGTCAGAAAATGAGGGGGGCTTGCTTGCAGAGCTGCGTGCAGGAATAATTGTTTACTGTGCTGGGGTGCAGGACGCGGGGACACGGTCAGAGACACAGAGCCAGCTAACTGGCAGCCATCGCTGTTTGCCACTCCCTAGCCTAGTGACGCCCTGAGACCCCACCCCGCACAACCTACAAACCCACCCAAGCTCCAAGCAGCAGTTTTAGCATATGAATGGCCTGCCCTATTACAGCTTAACCTAGCAAACTTGCAGCATGGGTCAGACAGCTCCAAAACCTCCAAACCCCAAGCAAAGAGGAAAAAACTGTAGCTCCCACTGTAGCTCCTGCTGGATGGCCTCAGACAGTAGCTGACCTGCACCCCAATGGAGATCCAGAAGCTAGTGTATCTAGTGGTCAGTGTGAGACGACACCAGATTTCAACTCCTCACATCCATAAGCGACACATTCAAGAGGCAGACTCAGTGAGCACCAAAGCCCCACTGAAACAAGTCCTGCACCATAAGTGTGTCTCCAGTGCAGCAGTTCTTCCATTATAGATACAGTGAGTCTTCACAGCCAATTGGCCTGGAGGTCAATTCCTCCCAGTGTACCAACAGCAATCAAGGCTTAACAACACCAAGACTTTGCACTCAGCCCACAAAGGGGTGCGCCAAGAGTGTCCACCTCAGGTGATTGGGGAGGCTGAGCTACTGGCCCCTATAGGTCACCTACCACACAAAACCACTCCATCAACACAGGGAAGAAGCCAAAATGCGGAGACAAAGAAACATGTCACGAATGAAAGAAACGGAGGAAAGCAAACTACTGGATGACATAGAGTTCAGAACCACATTTATAAGGTTATTCAAGAATCTTCTAAAACCCACTGAGAAACTTGATGATACCTTTAAGGATCTTAACGAGAATGCCAAAAAAAATGGAAAAGGACCAGTCAGAAATGAAGCATACACTGTCTAAAATAAAGAATATACAGAAACTCAACTGTAGATCAACGTCCCCCAAGGATCAAACCAAAGATCTGAAATATGAGGAAACAAAAAACACCCAACCAGAAAAACAAAAAGAAAAAAGAATCCAAAAATATGAAGATAGTGTAAGGAGCCTCTGGGACAACTTAAAGTGTAACAACATCCAAATTTTGGGGGTGCCAGAAGGAGAGAGAGAGCAAAATATTGAAAACCCATTAGAAGAAATAATGACAGAAAACTTTCCCTACCTGGTGAAAGAAATAGACTTACAAGTTCAGGAAGCACACAGAACCCCATACAAGAGGAATCCAAAGAGGACCACATCAAGACACATCATAATTAAAATGCCAAGGGCAAAAGACAAAGAGAGAATCTTGAAAGCAGCAAGAGAAAAATGGTTAGTTACCTACAAGGGAGCTCCCATACGATTGTCAGCTGATTTCTCAACAGAAACTATGCAGGCCAGAAGGGAGTGGCAAGAAATATTCAAAGTGATGAACAGCAAGAACCTACAACCAAGATTACTCTACCCAGCAAAGCTATCATTCAGAGTTGAAGGTCAGATAAAGAGCTTCACAGACAAGAAAAGGCTAAAGGAGTTCATCACCACCAAACCAGGATTACATGAAATGCTGAAGGGTATTCTTTAAGAAGAGGAAGAAGAAGAAAAAGGTAAAGATAAAAATTATGAACAACAAAATGACATCAAATACATACCTACCAACAAGTGAATCTGAAAATCAAGTGAATAAAAAATCTGAAGAGCAGAATGGACTGGTGAATATAATAGAATCAGGGACATAGAAAGGGATTGGACTGACAATTCTCAGGGGGAAGGGCATGTGAGGGGAGCTGGAAGAGATTGGACAAAAATCGTACACCTATGGATGAAGACAGCGGCAGGTGTAAGGGCATGGGGTGGGGTGGGGTATCAGGTGGAGGGGAGCTATGGGGGGAAAATATAGGAACACTGTAATAATCTGAACAATAAAGATTTATTTAAAATTTTTTTAAAAAGAAAGAAAATCAAGGCTGTAAAAAAAGAATACCTGGAAAGTATTGTGTTAAGTGAAATAAGCTAGTCAGAGAAAGAAACATACCATATGATTTTACTTATATGTGGAATCTAATGAACAAAATAAAGAAACAAAAAAAGAAGTAAAAAATATTGGGACATAGCAGGTCTATTAACTAGTTTTCAATAAAACTAAGACTGGAATTGATCTTTTGTTTTGTAGTGCAATACTAACCCTACCCTGATACCTCTGAACTACTTCATCAAAAACACATATTTGTGTTTCTTTATACCTAGGACTATAAAAAGGAGATTTTGGATAAAGCATTAACTACTTCTTATGTATCAGAAAAATATAAAAATTAACTATTTTCAAAAACAAGTGTAATCAGATGCAGATGATTATTTGTTTGGACCCAATATGGAAATTCAAAGATGGAAGAAACATGCTCTCTGAGTGTTTTGGTGTTTTCTGAAAAACTTCAAGATCATTTACTAACACTTTATCAATATTTGATTATAACACCTACCACTATTTGAATAATTATTTGTAGATCTTGCTCTCTCTAACCACATAATAATTAAGGACTCATGTTATTTACTTTTTTTTTTACAGTTTGTCTCATCTATTTTTTAAATTTAATATATCTTTATTGTTCAGATTATTACAATTGTTCTCTTCCCCCCCCCATAGCTTCCCTCCACCCAGTTCCCAACCCACCCTCTGCCCTTACCTCCCTCCCATTGTCCTCATCCATAGGTGTACGATTTTTGTCCAGTCTCTTCCCACACCCCCCCTTTCCCCCCGAGAATTGTCAGTCCACTTTCTTTCTATGCCCCTGATTCTATTATATTCACCAGTTTATTCTGTTCATCAGATTTTTTATTCACTTGATTTTTAGATTCACTTGTTGATAGACATGTATTTGTTGTTCATAATTTTTATCTTTACCTTTTTCTTCCTCTTCCTCTTCTTAAAGAATACCCTTCAGCATTTCATATAATACTGGTTTGGTGGTGATGAACTCCTTTTATTTTTCCTTATTTGTGAAGCTCTTTATCTGACTTTCAATTCTGAATGATAGCTTTTCTGGGTAGAGTAATCTTGGTTGTAGGTTCTTGCTATTCATCACTTTGAATATTTCTTGCCACTCCCATCTGGCCTGCATAGTTTCTGTTGAGAAATCAGCTGACAGTCATATGGGTGCTCCCTTGTAGGTAACTAACCATTTTTCTCTTGCTGCTTTCAAGATTCTTTCTTTGTCTTATGGGTGGAGGGGAGCTATGGGGGGAAAAAAGAGGAACAATTGTAATAATCTGAACAATAAAGATTTATTAAATTAAAGAAATAAAAATTTTAATTTGTATTAAAAATGTGTCAGGTGAAAAATGAAATTAATTTTTAGAAATATATTTTGAATATTCCCCTAACTGGTTTAGCTCAGTGCTTAGAGCATCAGTCCATGAACTGAAGGTTCATGGGTTCTATTCTGGTCAAGGGCACATACCTTGGTTTCAGGCTCAATCCCCGGCCTCAGTTTGAGTGTGTGAGGGAGACAACCAATCGATGTGTCTCTCTCACATCAATGTTGCTCTCTGTTTCTCCCTCTTCCTTCCACTCTCGCTAAAATTCAGTGGAAGAAATGTCCTCTGGTGAGGATTAACAAAACAAAAGGAACTCTCTTGCACTTCTGGTGGGAATGCAGACTGGTGCGGCCACTATGGAAAACACTGGAGTTTCCTCAAAAAGTTAAAAATGGAACTCCCATTTCACCCAGTAATCCCACTTCTAGGACTATATCCGAAGAAATCAGAAACACCAATGCACCCCTATGTTCATAGCAGCACAATTTATAATAGCTAAGATTTGGAAACAGCCTAAGTGCCCATCAGCAGATGAGTGGATTAAAAAACTGTGGTACATCTACACAATGGGATACTACATTGCAGTAAAAAAGGAGTTCTTACCATTTGCAACAATATCGATGGAGCTAGAGAGCATTATGCTAAGTGAAATAAGCCAGGCAGAGAATGATAAATATCACATGATCTCACTCATTTATGGAAAATAATGAACAACATAAACTGATGAACAAAAACAGATACACAGACAGAGAAACACCAAATGGAATGTCAAACCTCAGAAGGAGGGTATGGGAGGTTGAGGGGGCAGGGATAAGAGATCAACCAAAGGACTTGTATGCATGCACATTAGCATAACAAATGGACACAGACACTGGAGTGGTGAGGGCTTGTCCTGGGGTGTGGGAGTGGCTGGGGAGGGGTCAATGGGGGAAAGGGAGACATATGTAATATATTAAACAATAAAAAAATTACACTAGAGCTCAGCCTGTGTAGCTCAGTGGTTGAGCATCAGTCAGTGAACCAGGAGGTCACAGTTCAATTCCCAGTCAAGGGACATGCCCAAGGTGGGGGACATGCAGGAGGCAGCCAATCAATGATTCTTTCTCATCATTGATGTTTCTATCTCTCTCTCCGTCTCCGTTCCTCTCTAAAATCAATAAAAAATATATTTTTAGAGAGAAACCAAGATGGCAGCATAGGTAAACACCTAAACTGCTGCCTTGCACAATAATTTCAAAACTACAACTAAAAGACAAAACATCTATCACCCAGAACCACAGGAAAGCTGGCTGAGTGGAAGTTCTACAACTAGAAGGAAAGAGAAAAGAGCATTGAGATGTGCAAAGCGCTGAAAAGCTGAGGTACGGAGGCGTGCGAATCAGGCTGATGGCGGGCAACTGGGTGCACTGCTTTTTTCAACCTGAAGGGAGACAAGCTCCCAATTACTCTGAACTCCAGTTTCTGGGAAGATGCTGGGGACCCAAACTCTTACGTGGAGAAGCTGGACTGTCTTCCATCGGGTCGGAAAGTGAGTGTGACTTTCTTGCAGAGGTGCACCCAGCAATCATTGTTTACTGTGCTGGGGCACAGGATGGGGGGACTTGGAAATGCAGAAATGCAGAGATGGCTGACTGGCAGCCATTGCTGTTTGCCACACCCTAGCCTAGTGACGCCCTGAGACCCTGCCACACACAATCTACAAACCCACCCAAGCTCCACACAGTGGCTTTTGCATATAAATGGCCTGCCCTATCGCAGCTTAACCTAACAAACTGCAGCTCTGGTTAGATAGATCCAAAACCTCCAAACCCCAAGCAAAGAGGAGAAAACTGTAGTTCTCGCTGTAGCTCCTGCTGGGTGGCCTGAGACAGTAGATGACCTGCACCCCATTGGAGATCCAGAAGCTAGTGTATCTAGTGGTCAGTGCCAGACGACACCAGATTTCAACTACTCACATCCATAAGTGACACATCCGAGAGGAAGACTCAGTGAGCACCAAAGCCCCACTGAAACAAGTCCTGCCCCCTAAGCATGTCTCCAGCACAGCAGTTCTTCCATTATAGACACAGCGGGTCCTCACAGCCAATTGGCCTGGAGGTCAATTCCTCCAAGTGACACTAACAACAATCAAGACTTAACTACAACAAGGCTGTACACACAGTCCACAAAGGGGTGCACCAAGAGTGTCCACCTCAGGTAACTGAGAGGCCGACCCACTGGTCCATATAGGACACCTAGCACACAAAGCCACCCTACTAACTCAGGGAAGCAGCGAAAATGTGGAGACAAAGAAACAGATCACAAATGAAAGAAACGGAGGAAAACAAACGACTGGATATAGAGTTCAAAACCATGGTTATAAGGTTTTTCAAGAATTTCCTAGAAAAGGCAGATAAATTTAACAAGACCCTTGAGGATATGAAAAAGGACCAACAAGAAATTAAACATACACTGACTGAAATAAAAAATATTATACAGAGACCCAACAACAGACTAGAGGAACGCAAGAATCAAGTCAAAGAATTGAAATACAAAGAAGCAAAAAACACTCAACCGGGAAAGCAAAAAGAAAAAAGAATCCAAAAATTTGAAGATAGTGTAAGAAGCCTCTGGGACAACTACAAGCATACCAACATCAGAATTATGGGGGTGCCAGAAGAGAGAGAGCAAGATATTGAAAACCTATTTGTAGAAATAATGACAGAAAACTTCCCCCACCTGGTGAAAGAAATAGACTTACAAGTCCAGGAAGCGCACAGAACCCCAAACAAAAGGAATCCAAAGAGGATCACACCAAGACACATCATAATTAAAATGCCAAGAGCCAAAGACAAAGAGAAAATATTAAAAGCAGCAAGAGAAAAACAGTTATTGCCTACAAGGGAGCACCTATACGATTGTCAGCTGATTTCTCAACAGAAACTATGCAGGCCAGATGGGAGTGGCAAGAAATTTTCAAAGTGATGAATAGCAAGAACCTGCAACCAAGATTACTCTACCCAGCAAAGTTATCATTCAGAATTGAAGGTCAGATAAAGAGCTTCACAAATAAGTAAAAGCTAAAGTAGTTCATCACCACCAAACCAGTATTATATGAAATGCTGAAAGGTATTCTTTAAGAAGAGGAAGAAGAAAAAAGTAAAGATAAAAATTATGAACAACAAATACATATATATCAACAAGTGAATCTAAAAATCAAGTGAATTAAAAATCTGAGAAACAGAATAAACTGATGAATATAATAGAATCAGGGGTATGGAATGGGAGTGGACTGATAATTCTCAGGGGAAAGTGGTGTGGGGTGTGGGAAGAGACTGGACAAAAATCATACACCTATGGATGTGGACGGTGCGGGGGAGGTAAGAGCAGAGGGTGGGGTGGGAACCCGGTGGAGGGGAGCTGTGGGGGGGAAAAGGAGAAACAATTGTAGTAATTTGAACAATAAAGATTTATTAAATTAAAAAAATATATTTTTAAAATTACAATAGATACAAATTAATTAAACAAACTACTTTTGATTATCTAAAAGGCACTTTAAAAATCATTTAAATGGAAAGAAAAAGACTGAAAAATATAATGTATGTGTTACTCAACATGCTAAATCATGTTCCTGCACACAGTTGAGTTGTTTCTTCCCTATGTAGGTGGCATGATAAATGATTACCCTCAAGAGAGCCTTGCTCCCCCGAGAGTTTCATGCCAGTGCAATTTTCTCCTTGTTCTCAGTCACTAGGCTGAAATTTCATCATGACTCTGCATAACATTATTTTAAAAGGACCAGACTCTGAGCAGAGCTCATTTGGTCATCATTTAGTGAAGTGAATGCTAATACTTTTAGTATACATCACCTTCTCCCCAGACTAAGTCTGCAACCATGGACAGGGAAAACACCTTAAGACAAAAATTAAATTGATTCATGTCAAAAAGTTAAGCCCTTACTACGATATTTTATATAGCCCTCCTCATTTGCTATTCACAGATATGATTCTGTAAAGTATGTGGATGAGATCACTTTATCTCTATGTCATAAATAAGGAAATTGATATCAACAGATAATTTTCTGAAAGCAGAAAAATCCATAGCAGATGAAATAGTTAAACCCAGATTTCCTAGCTCCACATTAACAATGTTTTCTCCATCTCTTCATGCTTGTGGGACCTTGGAAGCTTTTGATTAGTATGGGGGGAGAATTTCTCCTATATTATTTACACATTCTCCTGGGGCTGGGTTTCTGATTTCAGACTCACAATTCAGGATTGGCTTTCCCTTCCTTTCAAGAGCAAGGTAAGCCTCTATATTCAATATTCACTTGCAGTGAAAAATGTAATTGATACAGAAGCAGTAGGGAAGCTATATCTACATTGAGCTCATATCTGGTTGTTTGAATACTCTTTCTGAAACATTGGCATTAGTATAGGATTCAAATGCAAAGCACTTTAATCAGCAAAGAGCAGAGTAATATTAATGAAATCCCATGCTGCCTTCCTTAAGAGAATAACAAAAATCTATAATAGATGATACTCTGATTGAGTAGTTGGTAGATGCTCCTGTTTACTATGAGTTGACTTGTCATTGAAGAGACAGCTAAACAAACAGGGTAAAATGACACTTCTTTAGACTCCAGAAAAACCATCATAAAGCTACCAAGATCTTTACTCTATTTTCACAATAATTTCCCCACAATCACACCCTTTTATTACTTGCTCATCTAGAAAATCTGACAATGCAGTGATTAAGTCATAGGCATTGGGATCAGTTAGACATGGGTTTGCATCTTAACTACTTCATACTAAGTGAGGAATTTTAAAAAGGTAGATAACCTCTAGAATCATCCATTTCATTGACTGTAAATTAGACTGTTTGTGTGTGTGTGTGTGTGTGTGTGTGTGTGTTTACAATCTAATTCCTTCCCTTCCTCCTCTGCTATTTATAATCTACCTATCAATCGTCATCATTAGTATCATCTACTATCTATATATTTCTCTCTCCATTTATGAGACAAACTACACATAATCAGTAATTTTAAAATGTTACTAACCTTAGGAGATATACTAATATCAATTGACATATTGTGATATTTTAATATTTTATATTATTATGTGGGTGAGGTATTGAGAAATATGAATAAAAAATAATGCGTTTAGGTGCCAAGGAGAAAGATGGTAGAGAAGAGTGATTACCAAGAATGGATATCTTTCAAAAGGCTTCAACTAAAAATACAAAGATTTGTGTTTTCTCATGAATAGATTTTCAGATTAGGATCAACTCTCAGGCCATGAATTTTCACTCCTCAATACTTCAATATCTGCATCCAGCTCAGTGTTGATAGGAATGACAGTGAGAATGAGTGTAAGAAGGGAAATCTTTCAACACAATCTAAATGTGGATATCAAAAAAATTAAGAAAAAGAGGACCTGGAGAACATTGTGTGAAGTGAAATAAGTCAAACAGAGAAAGCTAAGAACTATATGATTTAACTCATATGTGGAATATAAAACTGAAACTTATGTATACAAACAGCAGGGTGGTGCTTGCCAGAGGGAGGGGGTGGGGAAGAAATGGTGATAAGTGACAGGAGATTTGACTTTGGGTGGTGGGCACATGTTCCTATATACAGATTTTGTGAACTAGTAATCCACACATGTAACCTATATGTTCATGTAGACTAATGTCACCCAATAAAATTTAAAATAATGGGAATTATAAAAAAGAAAGAAAAAGAGGACTTGAAGATCACTATGCTGTCATTCAAAAATGACAACAGAGTAAAACATACATGGGTGGGGGACACAATATCTGAGTGGGAGGTATTGAAAAGGCAATTCAAAGATTAGGTCTACCACGCTTCAAACCCACACATCTGCATCTGTCACCTAACTGACCTAAACCAGCATAGGGACCATGGTGCTATGCTAATAGTATTATAGCCAGTACTCATCAGGATTGTGTTTAACACCCACATTGTGCTGTTTTCATGCATCATTTCTTTCAACTCTTATGATAATTCTTTGAAGTAGGTCTCAACACCACCTTCATTTTGCTGGGTGGATAAAATGAGTAAAATTAAGTGACAAGAAGAAAATTCTGAGATGTTCCAAATTAAATTGCAGTGTCCAGAGAGTGAGACCAATAACTGTTAGTCTGTTAATGGCTGCTGGCCCACTGACAAACTGCTCACATTCCTTCCATTGCTATTGTTGGAATTTCAGATGAATTTCTGAAGATTATTTTAGTTAAGCACCATCTAACTCCAGGAGCCGCTGCTTGTTGTTTACACGTGGGATTTCTGGCTGCTGCCTACAACCAATCCACAGGGGTGAACCTTTTTTTTATACAGACCTGTGCCTATCCCAGAGCAGGCCCCACCTCACCTTCTCCAACCCCTTTGCCTATAGCTAATGTGGATCCTGTCAGACTCTCTCTTTCCTCCCTCTTTCCCCTACTTGATGTATAAAAACACATACAAAACTCGGGAACAATGGACACACTGTCTTTTGTACCTCATTGTGCTACTGAGGGCTTAGACTCCATGCCCCAAGACCAGTCTTTTTTTGGCTAGTATTTTGATTCAATAAAAGCTTATTTACAAAAAGACTTTAAACCATGAAAGTTAAAGATTTTTTTTAACGTAAGACCAAAGTTCTCAGGTACTAAATGGTTGGGCTGGTATATGAATACATACACATATTTTTCTCACAGCCAAAGCTTTTACACCCAATGCTATACCTTCCCTTTGGAATTGGCTTTGTTGGTTGTGCAGACCTCTAATGCTGAAATTAGTCCACTACATCTATTTATTTGTGTATTACTCCATTATACTACTCTATAAATTAACTTGGTTACAACAGAAACAACTAAATAAATTGAATGAAATTACATTTAATTCAATTTCATTAATAGCATTTAAGTTGGGAACCACTCTGATTGAGTCTAAAGCTTGGCTTGGCCCATTAATCTTATGTAATCTTGAATAAATTATTCAATCTCTTGGTTGCCAAGTTATTAAACATATAAATGGAAAAAATAACTAATCAATCTGATTAATCAATGAGAGGATTAAATGAATATATATATAATGCACCTGGCATGTGAGCACTACAGTGCAGGTATAAGCTGTTAGAAAACTCAAAAAATCTGATTTATGAGACAAGTTCATTCCAGGCATGTGAACTTGGACAATTTACTTTATTCATATACAAAATCAAGATGTTGGGAAATTGATCTGAAAAGACCTTTCTTCCCCTTATCTACTGTTTAGATAAGCTATTGCTAAATTGTGTTGTCATGCCCATGCTTTAGAAATGAAGAATATTGAAAAACAAATTATTTATTTAATAAAATAATGCTTTTACATTTCATTTCTATGCAACCGTTTTGTGTTTGTATGTGTGTGTGTGTGTGTGTGTGTGTGTGTGTGTGTGTGTGTTTTGCTAATCAATGTGTTCCTTTACTTCTCTTTGCTATAGAGCATCTCATGAACTCTCAAATCACATCACATCCATGGAGAACAATACAGTGGTGAGAGAATTCATCCTGGTAGGACTAACCAATGCCCCAGAACTGCAGGTCCCCCTCTTTGTAATGTTCACCCTCATCTACCTCAACACTGTGATTGGGAACCTGGGAATAGTCATGTTGATCCTGCTGGACTCTCGTCTCCACACTCCTATGTACTTTTTCCTCAGTAACCTGTCTCTGGTGGATTTGTGTTACTCCTCAACAATAACTCCAAAGGTGATGGCTGGGTTTCTAACAGGAGACAAAGTCATCTCCTACAATGCCTGTGCTACTCAGATGTTCTTTTTTATAGTCTTTGCCACTGTGGAAAATTACCTCTTGGCCTCAATGGCCTATGACCGCTACACAGCAGTGTGTAAACCCCTACATTACACCACTACCATGACAACAGCTGTGTGTGCTTGTATGGCCATAGGCTGCTATATCCTTGGCTTTCTGAATGCTTCTATTAATGTTGGAGACACATTCTGTCTCCCTTTTTGTTTGTCCAATGTGATCCACCACTTTTTTTGCGATGTCCCAGCAGTCATGACTCTGACTTGCTCTGGTAACCATATTGGTGAACTGATTCTTATTCTTATTTCAAGTTTTAATGTCTTTCTTGCACTTTTTGTTATCTTGATTTCCTATCTCTTTATATTTATTACCATTTCAAAGATGCACTCAAGACAGAGATATCAGAAGGCTTTGTCTACCTGTGGTTCTCACCTTATTACAGTTTCCATATTTTATGGGACTGTCATCTTTATGTACTTACAGCCAAGTTCCAGTCATTCCATGGGCACAGGCAGAATCGCATCTGTGTTCTATTCTATGGTCATCCCCATGCTGAACCCTCTGGTCTACAGCCTGAGGAACAAAGAGGTCAAGAGTGCATTTAAGAAGGTTGTTGAGAAGGCAAAATTGTCTGTTTCATAATAATGCATAGAATCTACTAAGTTATTTCATCCTTCTTAGATCTTCTCCATGCAATAACTCAAATGTTAATGACCATTTGGGATATTAGAACAAAAGGTTTGCCTGATGTTGTTTATGTCTTTAGTTAAGAAATAGTCCCAATCATTTAAAATGCATAAAAAATAATAACGGTTTTAAATTAAGTTTATTGTATATGTTTTAATTAGTATATTTTATCCAGAGCTAAATAATTATAACAACTTAATAAATTAATGCTTCTGTCATTACTGAGTGATTTGGGAAGAAAAAGCATATGCATGTGAAAGTTTTCACAGGTAAATAGCCATATTCGAATAAAAGCAATAAAGGTGAAGAGATTAGCTAAAGAACATATATGCATACCCCATGGACATGGACAATAGATGGTGAAGGCCAAGAGAAAGAAAGACAAGGGTGGATGGAGATGGGCAAACGGGGTCAGAGGAGGGGGAGAGAGATACCTGCAATAATGTCAACATTAAAAATTTTTAATAAAAAATGGAGAGATGGTTAAATCATTTTTACATTAAGCTTTTGAACACCAATTCTTTACTTCTTTTAAAAAATTACACTGGCATTAATAATAATTTCATTTCTTACTTTTGTTAAACTATATCTTGTCTTATCACTTTCCTTCCATTCATCCTACTTCATTCACCCTGGTTTCTAACAATAATGGGCAGCTCCAACCTTGCCCTTATTTCAGCTTCTTTGTATTTGCTGTTTCCTCTACATAGAATATTCCCACTCACTTCAGATGGCTGATTAAATGTTACCTATTCAGGGAGATTGTATAGACCTGTCATGAACTATTTTGTAAAACAGTCACTCCCATCCCATGGTTTTTATTTTTCCCCAAGCTTGCTCTATTCTTCATAGTTATCATCAATGTTCAGATCTTGAATTCATTTATTCACTTGTTCATCTATTTCCCTCAACTTGAGTATGAAGTCCCTTTAAGTATTAGCTTAATCTGGTTTTTCATTAGAAATAAATCTTTGAGCCTTGGTATAAAAATAATTTTAATGAGCATTGAAAGAACTCCAGAAATTCCATGGTTTTGTGTTTGGTATGTTTTAAAAGTGATAATGAAGAATAATGAATCAGAAAAATAGTATTCAGGTAGTTGGAACAAAGGCCCAAGGAGAACAGCAGAAAACTGAGTTATACCAGAGAAAAGTAGATCTCAGAGAACTATCTCCCATAGTCAGGTTTATGGGCCTTTCTAATGTCAATTCAGCAAGATTTCTAAACTGGCTAGTGTGTATTTTATTACTTTCTGTTATGAATGAGAGGTTTACTTTTTCTGTTCATCTTTACACTGGTCCAACATTATTTATTTACTGGGTATGCATGTAGAATGAACTAAGTTTTCTTTTTAGTTCATGAGTTGCTGGATATAAAGAGCCATACCTTGACTAGATGGAGAGGATGGTTTAACCCAGTGGTTGGCAAACCGTGGCTTGCGAGCCACATGCAGTTCTTTGGCCCCTTGAGTGTGGCTCTTCCACAAAATACCACGGCCTGGGCGAGTCTAATTTTAATGAAGTGGCATTAGAAGAAGTTTAAGTTTAAAAAATTTGGCTCTCAAAAAAAAATTTCAATCGTTGTACTGTTGATATTTGGCTCTGTTGACTAATGAGGTTGCTGACCACTGGTTTAACCTATTCAATAGCCTGGATGGGAAACTTCTGTGATGATTAATTGAATTTTGGGTTGTCTCCCTACTAGTGGAGTTGACCAATATGACCTCTGTATGGAGGAAATGTAAAACAGATATTTGCCAATCGAAACAGTACAATAGAAAAGCCAGGTTGTTTTCCAAACTATTTCCTTTTCACACCTAAACACATAGCTAGGTTCAATTTCTCACCCTTTGTGAAGTTCATTGAGACCATGTGATTGTGTTCTTGTTAATTAAATGTGTATAAGTCATGTACTTTCAGTGTTCTCATGAAATGTTCCAGGTGATCTTCAACTCACTCTTATTCTGTGTCATCAGTTGGCCAGAGAGGATTCAGACTACAACAATGGCAAAACCTCTAAATAGAAAAAGCCTCAGTCCTGAGTCACTCATAGAATAACGAATTAAACAACCTATGTGACCTTGGCACTAAAATATTGGAATTTGCTTGTATGCCATCTATTATTATTTACACTAACTAATACGAAAGTTTTCCATAAGTCCATCTATATGTTGTTGGGAGTAAGTCAGTAGTGAGGGGCTATGTAATGAGAAAAACTGTCACACTATTCTAACACAATTTAATACTGCAATGGTTTATTTGTGAATCCTCAACCAACCTCCAAATCATAACTGAAATAGCTGACACAAGTAAAATTAGCACAGGTCTTGGAGACAGAAAATAGTTCAACCTGAATTCCATTCCAAGTTCTAAAAATACAGCTTTTTTATACAGGGCAAGTTAATTAAATTTTCTGAGAGCTTCAATGGGAGAAAATAATGTCTACCTTACAAAATTATATACTGATGACGCCAAAACATAGCACAATGTTTAAACAGAATAGATGCTCAAAAATTTAATTTCCTTTTCTTTCCATTTCATTCCCTATCTTTTTTTTTTGTTTCTTCCTCTATATTGTCACTTTTCTCCATATAACGATTGAAAATTTTATTAATTATATTGGTTGTATTTATAATTACTGTACTACTGAATAGAAGTCCTTTAAGATCAATGATGTTATCTCATTTAGGTTTGTATTCTCAGAATTTAGTCAAATGTTGATTACATAGAAAAACTCAAGAGAGTCTAATGAAATGGTGATTCAGTTAATGAACAAACTTATACCGGCCAAATTCCTCAATATTGACTCTATCAATCATTCCTTCATATTTTGATCAAAATGTATAATTGTGTATCTATATTTGCATGTTTTTATTTATTTAGTTTGTGTTCCCGGGGAAAATAAAAGTTCTGTGAACAATGAGAACAAATTCTGACTTGTACTCTAATAAAAACTCATGTCTAGAAAAAGTTAGGGCTCGGAAAAAGATTTTGATGAATGAATAGATGATAAGGTAAAGTAAAGCAAAAGACTCATCATTTGTTTGTAAAAAAAAACAACAACAAAAAAAAACAGGGCATACAGACAACAAAACCTGTTAGGTCATTCTATAGTGACAAATTAGACAAAAAATTCAGTTTTTAATACTGCAAAGATTTTGTATTAGTTTCCCATGGCTTCTGTAATAAATTACTATGAACTTGAGAGTTTAAAACAACATGAATTTATTTCTCACAGTTCTGGAAATCAGATGTCAGAAATTAAAAGAATGAATGGATCCATTCCCTATTTTTCTGAATAATGTGCTGTTTCTCGTATGTTGTCAGCTTTTTAAAATTTGAAATTTATTGTCATTTCTGTCATGTAATTTAAATATTAAGTGTCTTACCCCCCCCCCAAAAAAAAATACAGAAAATAATTCCCCCAAACATCCCAAGACCAGGTCTGTAGTGGTAAGACAAATGGCTATATTTTGTTTTTTAAAATTTCTGTGGAGATTTCTAGGCTTTTAAGAAAGAAAGAAATGTGAAAAAGCTTGCATGAGGTCCTAACATCACCTAAACCAGAGATTCCTGTGAGTTTTAATTTTTGTGGCCTAAATTGGCTGTAGCATTGCTGATTTGATGAGTGAAAGTGCTTCCCTCTTCCCTCCCATGTCCTCTTAGCAAAAAACAAAACAAACAAACAAAAACATACAAACATTATCCTCTGATATCTCCAGTCAGGTTAGGAGGGCCAATCCGGAATTGGAGCCTCCCGAGATATCCACTTGTATGACACTAACAGCTTCCCCTGAGATTTGTGGTGTGATAAGATTTATTGTCGTCTCTGCCTTGATATTTGCAAGAGCACACTCCTGAGTTATGTTCCACTACATAGGGCTCCACAGGTGGGGAAGGAGTGTTCCTGGGTGCAGACTTCTGGTCTATAATCTGGTCATGAAGGTTTTCCATACTTCCTCCTTTGTACCATCATTTGTCTGTTCCTATGACAAAGGTAAATATGAAGAAAACATACAACCATAGCCAATTAGAATGGGAAAGGGCTCTAAAAGGTTCAACAGTTTTTATTTTGCAAATGAGGAAAATAAAGCCCAGAAAGGTTAAATGGCTAGACCATAGACACCCTGTTAGCTAGTCATCTTGTCACTCCTAATATGCTGTTCTGTCCACTCTACTATGCTGCTTTACAGTATCCAGATCTTCATGCTCATTGCCATCAGATGTCTTATATAAATGACTGGGGTGATGGTTAGACTCCAAAGGGATATTCCACCTCCTAATTTTTTTTATTTAGAATGTGCCATCGTTAAAGTAGTGCCAATACCATCTCTCCTTCTGAATTTCAGAGGTCATAAAACTTTCAGCATCTATTTGGGGATCTCAGATGTAAAGCCATTTTCTTTAGAAACATCAAAATTTGAGTAGTCAATATTGTTGGCTAAATATCTTGCAGTAACCAAGAAGAGATGAGATAGACTATGAAAGTAATGGCCTAGATTACCTGATTTTTAAAATGCCAGTATCTTTTTAAAAGTTATTACATCAAACTAAAAAGCTTCTGCACAGCAAAGGAAATCATCCACAAAATGAAAAGAGAGAACATATTTGCCAATGATACATCAGATAAGGGGTTAATTTCCAAATTATGTAAAATGTTATTATCTTTTATGCTTGTCAACAAATTTTCATATTCATTTTCACATCAGAGCAAGATAGCAGTCAATGAAGGATATAGAGGAGCTGTGAATTAATTTCTTAATTAATTTCTTGTGAATTAACTTCTGGCCAAGTGGCAGACCTACATCTAGCTGATTATCAATAAAACTAAAATTAAAATTGGCCTTGTGTTTATAGTACAATCTTTCCCATAGGATTGATACTTTCTGGGTCAAAAGGAGTTGTTTTGTGTCCTTTTGCACCTACAAATAGTATAGATAATAAATTTAGTTACTACATTGGCTATTCTTGGTGCATCAGTAGAATACAGAAATTAACTTTTCCAAAAAGAAATTAAATCAGATTCACATGTTTATGCATTTGGACCAACTCTGGCAACTCTAGCAAGCACAGACATGTAAGAATTGATAAACCAGTCTCAGAGGAAGTAACCTCATTGTCAGTAGGGTGTCCTGGAATATTCTGGTTACTTTTATGATCATTTTGTAACATTTATACACACATCACTTTGGGAGTTAACTTATAGATCTACTTGTCTCTACCCCCTTAAAAAGTCAGGAACGTGTAACACCAGCTCCTGGTATAGAGCTGGTTTATGTGCAAAACTAGTGAGTAGGAGAATGAGAAGAAGAGGGAACTAGCATTCCATGTGCCAGGCACTGTGTTAGTAGAGCTACATGTCATTTAATTTCATCCTTTCAGCTCTGTAAAATAATACATTGGGTATTACATGAACTGGGTATTTCATAGACAATGAAACAGATTCACAGAGTGTAAGTAATGTTCCGAAGGCAGCATTCCATCTAAATTGCTCTTCAGTGAATGACACATCTGTACAATTGGAAAAAGTATATTCTTGTATTATACTTGTAAACAGTCAGCTTGGGCTCTTCTAAGTGATTGAAATATATCTATAATCTGACACATTTTTTTCTCTCTTTCAGGGCTCAATTCTACCTCTCTTGTTTCTACCAGTTACTTTTTCACATTAAACCCTAATTAAGATTTTGACTGTGACATGTATTTTACTTGTTATTAATACCTATCTGCTTATAATTGCCTGTTTACACAATTATGTTTACCACTCCGTGCTTTTATTCATGATGTTTCTTCTGCCTTGTCTAATAGTAGCAGCCGTAGTAGTAGCCCTGGTGAATTAGATATAAAAGTGTAGGTGTCCCTAAAGCAGGCCTCCAAATTACTGTGTATCTTCAGCTATTATTAGCAAGCTTGTGAGATATTGTTCTGAAATGGGAAATGTATTTGACAGGGCTTATCAGCATTACATACTAATGACTGACAAAATGTTTACTATATATTTACTTTCTGTTGATTAAGCTTTCTATGTATAGCTTAGACAAGGTGCTTGAAAGATATGGAAAGTAGTGAAAAAAAGTTCTCTATGGTTTGATGTAATAGAGTATACCAGATAGCCAGTAAGCTGAAATGTGCGTCAGAGTCATAATATGGTAGCCCCAATTAACAGGGACATTCCAGTGTCCTTCCACACATCTTCTAGATGAACCACCTCACTCAACCCACCACAAACCATAATTTAGTCCCATTTCTTGCACACAGGCTCCTGACCTTGACAGGAATCTGACAAGAGACTCTGTTCAATTCTCATGTTAATCAAGTAGCATTATCTTGTGTTCACTCATTTTGCCATAGATGCTTCTCATGATGTTTCCCCAATGACTTTAATGGAGAACATTTCAGAAGTGACTGAGTTTATTCTTGTGGGGTTAACAGATACCCTAGAGATGCAGATCCCACTCTTTATAATCTTCTCTCTCATCTACCTTATCACTCTGGTTGGAAACCTGGGGATAATCATGTTGATTATGTTGGACTCTCAACTCCACACTCCCATGTACTTTTTTCTCAGTAACCTCTCCCTGGTTGACTGTGTTTATGCCTCAGCTGTCAGTCCCAAGGTAATCATGGGATTTCTCACAGGAGATAAGACCATATCATACAATGCATGTGCTTCCCAGATGTTTTTCTTTGCAGCTTTTGCCACCACTGAAAGTTTCCTCCTGGCCTCAATGGCCTTTGACCGCCATGTAGCAGTATGTAAACCCCTGCATTATACCACCACTATGACAAATACTATGTGTGCCTTACTGGTCACTGGACCCTACATCTGTGGACTCTTGGAATCTTGCATTCATGTTGTCTTCACTTTCCACCTCTCCTTCTGTCATTCCAATGTTGTTAATCACTTTTTCTGTGACATCCCCCCATTGCTGGCTCTCTCTTGCTCTGATATTAACACAAATGAGACTGTGCTCTTCACATTGGCAGCGTTCAATGTCTTTTTCACTATTTTGGTTATCTTGAACTCTTACCTGTTAATTTTTATTGCTATCCTGAGGATGCACTCAACTGAGGGACAGAAGAAAGCCTTCTCCACCTGTATGTCCCACCTAACAACTGTTTCCATTTTCTATGGGACAATCATGTTCATGTACTTACAGCCAAATTCTAGTCATTCCATGAACACAGACAAAATGGCATCCATATTCTATACCATGGTCATCCCCATGCTGAACCCTCTGGTCTACAGCCTAAGAAACAAAGAGGTCAAGAGTGCATTCAAGAAAGTGATTGGAAAGCAAAGTCGTCACTGGGCTTAGCCTGATAACTAGAAATGGCATGCAAACCATTGAAACTTCTAATAGATTTCTAGTATCTATAAATATTTTTTGAATTTATATTATTCTTATCTTTTTAAAGGAGAGGTAAGCCTTTATTCCTTGTTTCACACATAAAGCTGGATGAACTGGTAATTATATTTTTCTTTAATTTTTTTTAGCAGTTCCCTCCAAATGAGATTGATTCTATTCATGTTTTGGGACTATGACTAGGTAGGAGAAATGTTGGATGCATTTTCCCAGAAATACAATATTACTTCTATCTTAAGATCAAGATTATAATCCTAGATCTTATCAAGTCCCACACTATATTACTCTATTAGTCTGAAGTGCTTTGTAGGTAAACCTCCTAAGTATATGACATCACAGTTATATTTTCAATTACTAAAATTCAAAAGAACTTCATGTTTCTTTTTTTTTTCCTGCAAAAACTTTATTGTTTAATTTGGTCCAATGCACAGAAGAGGGCTCCAGGGTGGTTAAAAGAATGGCTAGTAGTTTCAGGAAGAGGCTCAGGTAAAAGCCAGACACCAGGGGATGCAGAGGGGCCTCTGAAAGGCCTCTGGGCTCCAGAGGCTCCTAGTCATGCTTGAGGGTGAGCCTTTCAAAGAGATACTCACCCAGCCCAGCCTGGGGGCCGGCAGCCTGCAGAGGTGAGTCAGGTGTTGCCCATCTTCTTGATGAGTTTCACCTCCTCACCCAGGAAGTGGTTCTCCAGGAAGTCACAGAGATAAGGTTCTGCACAGGTAGAACCCAGGGCATGCAGCTCCAAAATGGCCCGGTTCCGGTTCTTCTCCAAGGCCAGGGCAGCTTCCCTGGCGTCCTGAGTTTTGCCCACTCAGCTTGGGAAGGTTTCCACACATCCTGGAAGAGAATATGGCCACCAAGCTTGTTTTGCAACTTAAGAGATGCTCAGTCCCCTCGCACTTCACCAACTTACGGAAGAAGTGGCCTACACTCTCGAGAGCCACATCGTCACAGTCAAAATAGAAGTCCAGAGAATTGTCAGTCCACTCCCTTTCTATGTCCCTGATTCTATTATATTCATCAGTCCATTCTGTTCATTGGATTTTTAATTCACTTGATTTTTAGATTCACTTGTTGGTAGGTATGTATTTGTTGTCATTTTGTTGTTCATAATTTTTATCTTTACCTTTTTCTTCTTCTCCCTCTTCTTAAAGAATACCCTTCAGCATTTCATATAATCCTGATTTGGCGGTGATGAATTCCTTTAGCTTTTTCTTGTTTGTGAAGCTCTTTATCTGACCTTCAATTCTGAATGATAGCTTTGCTGGGTAGAGTAATCTTGGTTGTAGGTTCTTGCTGTTCATCACTTTGAATATTTCTTGCCACTCCCTTCTGGCCTGCATAGTTTCTATTGAGAAATCAGCTGACAGTTGTATGGGTACTCCCTTGGTGAATGTAATAGAATCAGGGACATAAAAGGGAGTGAACTGACAATTCTCAGGGGGAAGAGGGTGTGAGGGGTGCGGGAAGAGATTGGACAAAAATCTTACACCTATGGATGAAGACAGTGGCAGGGAGTAAGGGCATGGGGTGGGGTAGGGAATCAGGTGGAGGGGAGCTATGGGGGGTAAAAGGAGGAACACCTGTAATAATCTGAACAATAAAGATTTATTTTTTAAAAAATGCTGTATGATTAGTAAAATCAATCTGAACAAAATATAGTCACCTATAGAAATAGCACAGTATATGCCAGAGAAAGGAGCACCAAATGTGTTTTCATTCAAAGTCTTGAGTAATTTATTTTAGTATTTGAGGGAAGGGATTCTCATACTTTTTGGTATCAGGATGCTTTTTTAAGCCCACTTGCACTAACGTAACACTTTTATTAAAAACATATTATATTTTCCAAAACAACAAATTGGTGAAGTGGCATCTTCTCATAATTTTACAAATATCTTTAGTAGAAGAGAGCTGGGTTCTGCATCTACTCTGCGCTCCACTGACTCTGTTGCGATATTTGTTTTGGTTGAGTATTTTTTGTTGTTGTTAATCCTCACCCGAGGTTATTTTTCCCATTGATTTTTAGAGAGAGTGGAAGGGACAGAGAGAGAGAAACATTGATGTGAGAGAGACACATTGATCGGTTGGCTCCTGTAGGTGCCCTCACTGGTGGCAGGGACGTGCCCTTGACTGGAACAGAACCCGCGACCTTTCAGTCCATGGGCCAACACTCTAACCACTGAGCAAATTGGCTAGAGCTTGGTTGAGTATTGAAGAAAATCCAGCCTAACTCAACTGTATAGTCAGAAAAAAAAGAATTTTTAATAGCCATTTTAGGTAATTGTGGGTATTCTTTGATACTACATCAAAACTTGACAAGTGTTAGTTTCTTAAGATTTGTGTGATCTAAAAATATGTCAATAAATGCTATTTTCCTACTCTTAAAATAAAAAAAGTCCAGAGAGAGGTAGGTGTGGGAGGCCCACAGATGCAGGTTGGCCAGGTGGTTGACCACAGCCTCCACCTTGGTGGAAAAATTCTGACGAATTTGGGAGCTCCTGGTTGTTCAGCAATAAGGAGTTAAGGCAGAAAACAAAAAACAAACAAACAAACAAAACAAAAACAATGTGTTGGCTGGTCCTGGAGGTTTTTCTGAAGATGGTGACTAGATAAGACACAGGAGAGTGGTAGGAGGCTGGAAGAAGGGGTGTCCCAGGGTCTGTTCCATCCAAACACTGTTGAAGCAAGAGACAGATCTAAGACCACCGAAGGCACTGCCTCCATGATTCTTGTTACACAGCATAGAAGCTTGGTTCTCCAACATTCATGCTCTTAGGAATGATGTTGAGACTGTTGACATGCAGAATCCTAAGATCTAATTTCAAAAATCTAATTTGGATAATGGTGGAGCCCAGAAATCTGTATAATTATCACTCATTAGCTGAGATAGCAAGAATGCCAGTGGTAACTTTGGATGATGAGGGATATAATATAAGCAAAATTTATTTAGTTTCTGAATTTCAGAGGAAAAAAAAACACAGTTCAAAAGGCAAAAATATATCTATACCTATTCCTTACCTGAATTCTAATAGATAAAGTTCATATAAGAGAGTTTGGGTAAGGAAGACTGCCTAATGCTTAAACTACCCCTGTATTCCAGATGAAGTTGGTGTGCAGACCACACTTTGAGAACTGTTACCCTAGAGCAATGGTTCAAGGGCATTATTAAAAGACCAACAGCATCAGCATCACCTGGAATTTTTCATAAATGTTAATTATAGAAACTCTTCCATCCAGACCTATAGAATCAGAAAAACACAGTTCAAAAGGCAAAAATATATCCATACCTATTCCTTACCTGAATTCTCTAGGAGTACAGCCCAGATATTTGTGCTTTAACAAGTCCTCCTGGTGATACTAAAACATTGAGAACCACCAGACTCAAGCAATCTAGGAACACTAGCCTAAAATTTTAGTTCAGCTAACAATTGTTTGATCCTATAACATACTATAGTGGGCATATCTTAAAAACCTCTTTTATCAAGGACCAATAGTTTTCTCAGGGCATCTTTGTTATGAAAGCATTACAAAGACTGAAAGAGACATGAAAAAATGGAAATAATATTGATCTAGCATTTTCCTTGAAAGTTTTAAAATCTTCTTTAATGTTGATATTCTGAAGACTCTCCATTACTCACCACCTAACAACTGTAGGAGCACATTGGGTCACATAGGTTTCTGAGACCATCGAAGTATATAAGGGGTTGGAGCCCTTATGTTCTCTTTTATTGCCACTAATTACAACAAAGCCCATGTTATCTGGAAAGACTAGTCATTTCTTTTTTCTAGAAGTTTGTCCTGCATGATGAGGAGCCTCACCTAGATAAAGAAACTAAACTGGAAAATTCATATGTTCAATGAACATTGACTTTAGGAGAGTCAAATACCACACATCTCACTTTCAAGAGGATTTTATCTATTTTTATGGTTCAAAATTTCTTTAGAGTGCTATTAGAAATAAGGCGAGCCCCCCAAATCAGGGGTTCTGGTAGAATAAACACTTGGGAGTCAGGAAGCAAGGCAAACATATTTACTTCTACGTAGAAGGGTGCACACACATGATCTGGAAACACATGCACACCAAGCAGGTGGGCTGCTTAGGTTTATAATCCCTTACACATGTGACCTGTCCTTTGCTCTTGATTGGAGCTCAGGCGCACAGTCTTTCACAATTGGCTAATTCAAAGGGAGGAGTTGGCCTTTGCTGTTTCAAGATGGCACTCCTCCCTCCCCCGCTCTCCATGCAACCAATATGGTGGCTGCCAAGTCATGCAGTCCAAAATGGCAGCTGTCTAAACTGTTCTTTGACAGAAAAGATGACTTGTTTATTCTCACAAGTGCTAACAATGAATTTTGGTCTATCATAAATACTACACATTCTGGGCTATTTTGTATAGATCACTGACCATAGGTAAATTTCATACTACCAAACAAGACAATTTGGTCCTTATAATTGCTAGTGAACATAATTATGTCATGTTTAAAGAATTATGGATATTGTAAAATATCTAGTATTTTGAAGAAACTGTGGTTCTATTAATGGTAAGGAGAGATAATGTGCTCTTAATCTCTGTGTGCACTTGCTTCATAGATGAGTTATCTCTATTATTCCTAAGTCAAAGGAAGACTCTCTCAATTGACCACTGTAATAAAAAAATAGTCAAGTTAATATGCTGTTGTTGCTGTTGTTGTTATGTATGTAGACTAGTACATAAAAACCTCTGATAATCCTTAGATGAAAGGTTTTGAAGAAATTACAGGATTAAAATAGAAAATAGAAATTCTGTTGGCAGATTGAAAATCGGAATTCTGTTAGCAGAATCAGGGGTGAAACAGTACATGAAATTGAAGGGAAGTAAATAAAAGAGGAGTAAATAAAACAACCTGGTTGGGTGAGAGTTAAAAATATAGTTATCATCATAGAAATTAGTAGGACGAGGGCAGGGTTCAGCAGAAAGAAATATAAATATGACTGACAGGGAAAAGAGAAAGCTAAAAGTGATAAATGGGACATAAGTCCAATCTAAGAGAAAGGAAGTAGAAATTACAATATAGAGTTTTGAGGTTAGAAGGGACCATGAACATCATCTAATCCAATCATTTATGACACCTCCAATTTTCCTTCATAGGCTCATTTTAGTGCACTTTAGGCCTTCTGTGAACCCTGACTTGTCATGAATATTTCACTGGTTAGGTTTGCCAGAACACAACATCCAGAGGTCCCTATCAGTATAGATAGGAATGAGGACACCATCCTGTGTCCCCAGATAGCAGTTATCTGTGAGCATCACGTGGAAAGTTGCCTATTAACTTTGCCACAGTTGATCAACCCAGGAAATTTTTCCAAATATGATTTTAGTTGGATTTGTTTTAAGAAAGGCCATTGGGAAAATTTCTCCTCTTTGGGACCCATTATTTTAAGACTTGCTATAGGCCACTAAATTGTCTGGCTAAATCAGGCAAGAATGGCCTCAAGAGTAAAGAGGAGAATGCAAAAGATGAGCCTGGTCCTCCCATGCAAGATTCTGGCATAGGATGATTTCTTGCTACCCCTGTTTATTTTGTCCTATCCTAAGGAAGACATTCTAACATCTGACTCATTTCCTGAACCCCAGCACACTCTTTCCTACCCACATCTAAATATTCCGAGGACATCACCTACCAGCCACTTTTTATTTCTAGGTGATTGTGCACATCTGAACCCCACGTATTCTTATTTCATTTCATCCTTAAAGAACAGGATACATAGGGCCAGAAAGCACGGCAGGAGAGCTCCCTTAATCGTCTGTGGCAGAAACTTTTAGCATTTCAAAAAAAATCGTTTTGTCTGTATTAATTTTCTTTGATGGCTGACAGAATGAAGTAAATTACAAAGAGGTAAGAAATCATCTTCAGATCTCTTTCAAAAGTTAATTGGCTATTCTTTTCTTAGTTGATCTTAACTTTCTGAGTATAATACTCCAGAGCAAGGGAAGTCAAACAAGACCTGCAGACCAAATTCAGACTCTTTTTGTATGGCTCTTAAGCTAAGAATGTGTTTTTACTATTAGAGAAAAGAATGGAAGAAGAAAGGTAGGATGGAAGGGAGAAAGAGAGGAAGGGATGAAGGAATGCATTAAAATTAAGGTCAAAGGATTTATTTTTCTGGCTACCCAAAAGTCTTCCCAAGAATATAAAAATAAGAGTTTCCATTTTTTTAACTTTATTTTTAATCCCCATTTTTTTAAAAAAGCTATAATGATCACCATAAATTTGTTTTAAGATCACATGCCTTAAATTTGTCTTGTTACTATATTACATATATTGATGTTATATTTGTTTCACTATTGGGTTTTGAGTGTTCTAAGTAGTTATTGCCTGTATGGAAAAAACTTTTGTGTTTTATATAAAGTGAAAGCCCTTTCATCCAAAGCAAGTAGATCCAGTGCTTGATTGGTTAACTGAAAAGGCAGTTATAAGGAAATTAATTTTAAAATGTATGTAATCCTTAAAATCTTCATTTAACTTAAAACATATATTTGTACATTTTACCCCCAGCCTTCTGATATTTGGCCAAATGTTTTCTGTGTGCTTTTTTCTTTTTTTTATATGTTTTTATTTATTTCATAGAAATAAAGGGAGAGGGAGAGAGAGATAAAATCACTGATGAGAGGGAAACATCTATTAGCTGCCTCCTGCATACCACGGATCAAGCCCACAGTCCAGGCATGTGCCCTGACTGGGAATTGAACTGTGACCTCTTGATTCATGAGATGATGCTCAACCAACTGATCCACACCAGCCAGGACTGTCTGTGTGTGCTTTTTGTTGATGGATTATTGCAAACTGGATTGTTTCTTGCATGAACCATACTCACAAATCATTGCCTCAATTTGCAATATCAATGTCTTTAACATAAAACAAATAAAGACATTTGTGAAAAAATCTATGCTATGTCATCTTTTTATGATTTTTCCCTCAAACTTATATAGCAGTTATGCCCATCTTAGCAAATTTTTAGTGAATTATTATTTGTTTGCAACTCACTTTTATCAAATATTTCCAAAACATTAACATTGATTGGCATTGAAAAAAATTCTTTTTCACATTCACAGTTCCACATTTCATACACTTTTATTAACTTTAATAATATCAAGAGTGTCAACAAACACAATTGACTTGGTAATCAGAAACCTCGACTGGAAGAAATACAAGAATCCAGATGCAGAGGAGTTCAGTGTGGAGTGGACACCCACAGTGTAGTTATAGAGGGAAAGAAAACAAGGTGTTTAAATACAAATTAGTTAACTATTGGCCTTCTTAAAAATGATCCTTGTTATTTCTAAAAACTTCTCAGTTGGCTGCCTTGGGGCTTTCATAGAACAATTAGTTGTCTCATCTTTTTTGGTTGGGAATCATGGTTTATTTTATGTTCTAGAATTTCCAGAAAATGTTTGGATAAAAGAAGTAATCGTTTTTATATGACACTGTATTTTTTGCCTCTTAAAAAATCTTTGTTTTTTAACTCAATCTGAACAAAGACTTTGTATTTTAATAGAGGTATATGTCAATCTATATTGATTGTCCTAATTGATATGTTTTATCCTGCTTCTGACAATTGTCAGAGGGGAGAAGTCCTGGGGGACTAGGTAAGAAGGTGAAGAGACTAGGAGAGGAGAGGAGAGGAGAGGAGAGGAGAGGAGAGGAGAGGAGAGGAGAGGAGAGGAGAGGAGAGGAGAGGAGAGGAGAGGAGAGGAGAGGAGAGGAGAGGAGGGGAGAGCAGAGGAGAGGAGGGGCGGGGAGGGGAGGGGAGGGGAGAGGGGAAAAGGGAAAAGGGAAAAGAAGATCTCATAGACAGACAGCAGTATGGTGATCACCAGAGGGAAAGGTTGGTGGGTGGAGGTAAAAGAGAGTATAGGAGGGATAATTGGTGATGGAAGGATACTTGACTTGAGGTGGTGAACACACAATACAATATACAGATGATGTATCATAGAATTGTACACCTGAAACTTATATAATTTTGTTAACCAATGTCACCCCAATAAATTCAATATGAATAAATAAAGATGATTTAAGCAAAGTTCTAAATTAAAAACTAAAATAATAAAAATAAAACAATAATAATAATAAAACAAATTATATGACTATTTTAGTCTGGCAAAAATAGTCATATAACTTAATTATTAGCACCTTTCTAGGATAACTTTGATTATTTGACTAGTGGCCTAGAATTTGATTTTTTAAAACTCATTTTAAATAAAAAAAAACATATTTGTTTTTTCATGTTACCAACTAAGCTATCAAAGGGTCCACAATTTTATTATCCAATGTCATTTCATAAATTTAATAAAAACAAAATAAAGATTTTTGTTCTATACAATTCTTTATTCATTTTGTTCTTTTTTAAAACTATAACTTCATTCTTTTGTGTTTTTTCTCTTTAATTTTTGGGAAGACATATTTATATGATATACATTTGGAAAAATACATTCTGTTTGTGCTTAAAGTGATTAACATTAACTGTTAAGGAATATAAAAATTAAAAACTTTTATCCACATTAAATAATAATTTGGTTTATACTGAATTATTATTTATGTAGTTTGAGGAAACTAGCACAATATTACCTATCTTGCCTTTCTATACCCAATTTTCATATTTTTATATAAGTTATGATTATAGATCTAGTTTAATATTAGCCTGACCAGCATGGCTCAGTGGTTGAGCATCAACCTATGAACCAAGAGGTCACAGTTCGCTTCCTGGTCAGGGCACATTCCTCGGTTGTGGGCTCAATCCCCAGTGTGAAGTGTGCAGGAGGCAGAGATCAATGATTCTCTCTCATCATTAATGTTTCTATATCTCTATCCTTTTCCCTTCTTCTCTGAAATAAATAAAAATGTATTTTTAAAAAAATATTTTCCATAATAAGTTTTTCAAGAATTCTATTTGAAATTTCTGTTCTTTTTAAAACAATATTTGAAATACTTATTTAGAAATAACTGTGTTTTACTGTGTTTTAATTCTCACAACTTTCCTTTTGTATCACAAAATACCCAACAATTAATTTTTATTTTTATTATTTTTTTTAAAAACTAATTATTTGAGTTATTGAGTTAATGTTTCAGCATGGATGTAGATGATATAATTCCAGAGCTATTGCAATTTTAAAAAAAGTTTTTCATGTTATAATACATGGATGACAACTGGGTTGGATAAAATCTCTTAATCAGGACTTATTTTTCCTTAAAACATTTTGAATAGTGGTTCATCATCTCCTGGAATTTTTTTTATCATAAAAAAAACACATTTTTTAAATACATATCTATCAGAAAGTGTGACTTTGTGAAAAATGGTTTCTTTTCTCCCCCCCTCTCCCCTCTTTCTAGGAAATTTCTAGTTTCCTCATCATCTTTCCTTACCTCAGCTAGCTCCACTCTTGTTTCTATCTACCATATATCCAATGCTTACCTGTCAGTATATTTGAACTCTAAAATTTGGGTTGACAATTGAAGTCTTAGAGAAAATACTTCAGTAAGGGAAAATATATGTGGTATATGTCAAATATAAGTGGCACCTTGGAATAAAGATGTGTTCCCAGTCCTTTATGCGACCAAACCATCCAGAATAACATGAAGATTTTCATAATTCAAACTGTAATCTATAAAATAAATGTCTACAACAATATCTGTATGAATCTTTTACAAAAGCAAAGAGCTGGCACCAATGAATGAATATTGAATGGCTGATGTCTCAAGTTATTTTAGATCTTTTTTTCTTCAGGAACATACATATGAATAATTCTAAGGATTATTATTCATATCTTTTATTACAATTAGAATCTCGGTCACAACAAGGTAATTTCCATATCAGAAACAAAACTTAAAAGTCTTCATTTTCCTCAGGCAATAGATGAACTTGGCAAAGGAAGATTCAGCACTTTCTGTTCTTTTTTGCAGGAGACATGTTTGCGAGGAGCCCTGTCCTCAACTAGTCTGGTCCCACTGAGTTTGTGTTCCGAGTATTCACTGCTGTCCCTGAATTCCAGGCTCTCCTCTACCTGCTCTTCCTCCTCCTCTACCCGATGATCCTTTGTGGCAACACAGCCATCATCTGGGCGGTGTGCACACACAGCTCCCTGCGCACCCCAATGTATTTCTTCCTCTCCAACTTGTTCTTCATAGAGATCAGCTACACCACTGTGGTGGTGCCCTTGATGCTTTCCAACATCTTTGGAGCCCGGAAGCCCATTTCTCTGGCTGGCTGCGGGGCCCAAATGTTCTTTTTTCTCACTCTTGGTGGTGCTGTTTCCTCTTGGCAATCATGGCACCTTGCCCTTCTGTGGACGCCTCCAGGAAATCAACCACTTCCTCTGTGATGTGCCTCCGGTCCTGCGGCTGGCCTGCGCTGACATCCATGTGCACCAGGCTGTCCTCTATGTCGTGAGCATCCTCGTGCTGATTGTCCCCTTTATCCTTATTTCTGTCTCCTACATGTTCATCACCTTGGCCATCCTGAGCATCTGTTCTGCTGAGGGCCGCCGCCGGGCCTTCTCCACCTGCTCCTCCCACCTCACCGTGGTCTTGCTGCAGTATGGCTTCTGTGCCTTGGTCTACCTGCGTCCCCAGTCTAGCTCTTCCATGGATGAGGACCGCCAATTTGCGCTCATTTACACCTTTGTCACCCCCTTACTCAATCCCCTGATTTACACCCTTAGGAACAAGGATGTCAAAGATGCCCTGAAAAAGGCCATTAGTCGCAAAGGAACAGCTGAAGCTCTCTGAAGAGTTAGAACTTAAAGGAGGTGCCTGAGCATGTGACAACTATGAAACTCTTACATACAAATGCCATAGTTACATTTATTTCCCCACAATTTTGATTCACATTAACTATTTTTTCCTAATACATGTAGTTGCTACAGTTTTCTCTCTCCTTTTTTATTTTTTTTTAAGTTCTTTGAACTTTAAACCTCTGAAAACTGAACAGGAATACTATATGCTGCTATTATTCACTTAGCCCCAAACTAAAAATTTACATTTCCCCTGAAGCAATTTCATTACTTTTAAAGTTTCCTCCTGAGAAGCAATTGTATTAATTGAGTCCTTGAACTCTGATTTGGATGAGAAATGTTCATAAAGATATTTCACTCAATCTAACATGTCTTATTCTTGTATTTGCCTTTAAAGGGTGACAAATAACCATCTGGTCAATTTACCTGTTTCTTTCATTGAAATTCTTTTGCATGTAACAATGGTCCCTGCTGGTCTAATCTATGCTCTCACATTTAATGCAGGCATGTACAAGTAGGTCAGGAATGGTGGAGCAGTCCATTTGCTCTCAGAATTAATTTATATGTATTGAGGTAAAATGCCAGATTTCTAACCTAAGACACCTAAGTTATCAGAAAATAAGAGTGGGTCATCAAGTGTCATGGTCACACTTTCTAGAGGTCATCCTGTGTATTAGTCAGGGGTCTCCAGAGAAACAGAGCCAACAGGATGTCAGATGCAAAGGGAGAGATTTATATTAAGGATTGGGTTCATGTGATTATGGAGTCTGGCAAGTCAAAAATATCCAACCCAGGTTAGCAGGCTAGAAATTCCAGTAAGCGTCAATGCTGCAGTCTTGAGTCCAAAGACATTCTGGAAGAGAAATCCCTTCCTTTTTTGGGTATCTTGTTTTTTTTTCTCTTGAGACCTAAAAGATAAGGCCCATGCACATTGTGTTGGTAAGCTGCTTTACATGAAGCCTACTGATTTATATGTTAATCACATCCAAAAAACACCTTGACAGCAGCATTTTGACAAGTGTCTTACTGAACAACTGGGTACCATACATAGCCTAGCAAGTTGATATAAAATTAACCATCATAACCCACCCTTTGTCAGCTTGGCATCAATACTCATAAACCACATTTAAAGTCTAATCAAGACAATAACAAAGTCATCTGCCTAACCTGGTATAATTATACTATGTATAACTCAGAATGTATTAACCTTATCCCCAGAAGAGGATGCAAAATCCTTGGTTGATATTCACCCTTCTACTTTATGTTCTATAACTTCAATGCTATGTTGTAGAGTTAACAATACTTAAATACTATAATGCAAAGTCAATATATATTACTAGAGGCCCGGTGCACAAAATTCATGCACAGGGCCTGCACCTTCTCACAATCCAGGACCTTTTGGGGATGTCCAACTGCTGGTTTAGGCCCGATCCCAAAGATGAGGCCTAAACCAGCAGTCGGACATCCCTCTCACATCTAGGACCTCTGGCTCCTAATCGCTCGACTGGCTGCCTGATCTCCCCTAACCACTCTGCCTGCCTGCCTGATGGCCTCTACCTGCTCACCTGGCTGCCTGATTTCACCCCTAAAACTCAAGCTTCTTCTTTTTTTAATTTTTAATATTTATATTTCTTCTTTATTGTTTATGTTAAACGTCAGGCTTCTTGAGAACATGAGGCATTTAACATTATTCCATATTCCTTACAGGGAGCTAAGCATGGTAAACACAGCAAATACTTAATACTTAGGGGCTTCTATACAAACACTTTCCAACCAGGAATGTTTAATAGGCAGTCTTCAAAAACTTGAACTGGAAAACCTAAAAGTAGAGTGCTCAGATTTCAGGCATCAGGTGCTATTAGTGGGATTTCTATGCCAATTAAACTCTAAATTCTTAGCTCTCAACAGTCTGGACAAACTGCCCTTCACTGTCTCCAAAGTTTTTTATTTGTCACCATCCCATTCTCCTTTTTTTTTTAGTTCAATGTTTTATATCCACATCAAGTATCAATGTACCATACAAAATCCACCTGCCAGCCTAGCTGGGCACACAGGAGGGGGGTCCATGGCAACATAGAAAACCGGGGTTCTTGTCTCAAAAGAGGAGAAAATGGGTTTACAGTCAAGGAACAAAATCAGAACCCAACATGATCAAGGAGAAGCCTTGAAACTGCATTGAGCAGAGGTGCTGTGGGCAGCGGTGCATCTCGGCTGGCCCAGCAGTACCTGCAGCAGCCTCGGCTCCTGGGAAGCCCAGGATCAGATAGGGCCCAGCTCCTGAAGTTATTTTTAATGATTTTGCTTTTGGGGGAGGAGGGCTTCTGGGCAGCAGCTCCATGTGGGGGTTACCAGTGTGGGTTTCACTTCAGGGTTTGGACTGGAAGTTGGATCTGTGGGGTGGGACCCGCCTGGCCCCAAATGTCACAGCTAAGGTTCTTGGGAAGTGGCCCAGCAAAGTTCCTTCCTGCCTTCTTCCTGCCCTGACCCCAGGTCTATGGCTTAAAAATCAGGGCACCATGCTGGGGCTCAGCACCCCAGGGGCCTTTGTAAACACGGCAGGTCCAGACAGGGGGAGCTTGGGGGAACTGTAGGAAGTGGTGGGGGCAGCCAGAGCCAGGGGAGGGCAGTGTCCATGGGGAAAGGGGGCATGGGGTAGAGGAGGTACACTCCTCTAATAGAGACTTAGAGGTACATAGAGAAAGATTCACAAAGAAGAGAGACAGACAGAAAGATGGAGTCCTGCTCTGTATGAGTCCGCCGGCTGGCCGGGGGGAGGGGTAGGAGGGGGGCTGGGGCCCGGGGCTCGCACGGGATGTGCCAGTGTGACAGGATAAGTGCATCGTTGTGTTGCACGAGGGAGGTGTGCTGGTAATGCAGCACCAGCTCCTTCAGAGACCCGTACAGGTTGTAGGGCTCCGTAAAACCCAAGCCAGTGGCTGTGCGGTAGATGACACAGTGCTTGGTATCACCGTACACCACCACAGAGCGGGCATAGCAGCCTCACTGGCTGCTCTCACGGATGAGGAAGGTACCATCCCGCTGGCCATTCAGCATTCCCTCAGCCTGCGTGCGGTGATGTTGCCCACACACCAGGTTCATTCCTCATGGTGGGGGAGGCCATCCTCATCCTCCATCAGTGTACATGGATCTCCGTCTCCTTTTTGATTCCCAAACACTCGTTGGTTTTCTTCTGCTGGGCGCCTTTCTGGGTGAGCCATACCAGGCACTGGTCTCGGATCTTGCGTGGCTGCATGAGGTCTGGCTTCAGGCTGTTCATGCGCTTATCGATCTCCGGGTTGTCCAAGGCCTGTGTCTGCAGCTCCTGTTCCAGTTTCGTGTGGCTCTCCTGGATCTCGGTGATGGGAGACTTGAGCTGTTCTGAGTTCAGCAGGAGCCTCTGCATCTCTTTTTCATTGCTCTCACGCCGGAAGCAACCAGATATCCCTTGCTGCACTTCTCTTGAGTCTGGCCCTGCTCTTCCAAGATCTTGATGGTTTCATTGAAGGCTTCGTCTTCATCTGCAGTTCCTGGGAGGTGCGTGTGTACTCCTCGTAGAACTGGTCGTCCTCGCGGCTCTTATCCTCCGCTTCAAACCAAGGTAACAAAGGAAACCTTTCATTCTGCTCTTCCTCGCCGCAAAGGAACAGCAAATCTCAATAGAAATAATTTCCACCAGAAGTCACGTCCAAATACTGTGAGACTGAGGACTATAGGGCGGACTAGTACGTGCTCAATAACAGGCTCACGTTCTAGCCGTGGGCGCCCAGGCGTCCTCCACAATCCCACAATCCTCTGGTCACACACTTCCGGTTTTTCTAGCTCCTCCTTAAGTGGTGTTTCCTTCCGTTGTGTTCCAAGTCCAGGGCCTCTGCTTGGAGAGGATGTTTCTGTTCTTTGATGTTGATAGCTGTTTACTATTTGGAATCAGTGACGTTTCGGGGGTACTGTCGCTGCCGTGAACATGTCGGTCCCAAGCGCACTCATGAAACAACAGCCCGTTCAGTCCACGGCTGGTGCCCGCCCATTCGCAATGAGAAAGGTACTGTGCTGAGCCGTTTTCCAATCAGATCTTCCTCTTCCTTCCCCAGCACACTCCAGACCTACTCCGGGCTGACCATCCTAACCCCGCAGACCCTTAAGACTTTACCCTCTATTTCTTCACTTTCCTTCTTCAAACTCGCATCCTATCGTGTTGCCCCTAACCTCTCCCGGGGGGGCGGGGCCAATCTGGGCAAGGGGCCGTGGTGTTCTGGTCTCTGGTCATTCTGGTCATTAAGGTAGCTGGCTATATATATACACACACACACACACACATACACATATGTGTGTGTGTGTGTATATATATGTGTATATATATATTATACAGTAGGAGGATAAGAGAGGGAAGAAAACATATATACTATAAATATTTCTCTCTTTTCCGTGTCCAGCGTGGCTAGAGAGCAGTCCAGTTCCTGAGTAGGGGCAGCTGGGGATTGAGAAAATGAAAGAGACAGACACAGAGATAAAAGGTTAAAGCTGGGGCGGAGTGGGATAGCTATCCTCTGATGGAGAGACAGAGTCCCAGAGCTGATACAGCACTCTTATTATAACAAGATTAACATATATACAATGTTCTCTTTTTGGCAACACTTGCTGCACCTCCCACAGCCCATTAGCTACATAGGAAGGAATTAGGGAGGGCTACAAAGGTCAGGCTTAACAATGCTAGGAGAGTTCTGCCCTCCAGGCTAGGACTTGTTTGTGGCCTTGCCACAGGTCAGCCCGAGGCTTGACCCTAGAGCTGCTCCCTACAATATACATACATACAAATATTTTTATAAAAATGAAAAAATACGTGTAACATTTACAGTCTTTATTTCTGCAACTGCTCATATGGTCAAAACTGGTATTTATAATCCCTTTTTCCAATGCCCATCCCATATTCTCTTTGTCCTCAGGAAGTTCCACAGCTTATTATGGTTCTTTGCCTAGTGGTGTGACCCAATTCTTCATTCCTTAAGGGTACAGGATTTTAATAGTCTTCAAAGGACCATTCACCGATTACGATTCCGTTGAGTCAGATGGCTTCAGGATGGTGAATATGCTAAGACCAGTGAATTCCATGAGTATGGACTCATTTATGTACTTCATTTGCTATGAAGTGAGTTCCTTAAGCATAAATAGTGCTTTATGGAATACCATGACTAGCAAAACATTTTGTAAGTCTGTAGTTTTGGCAGAAGCTTTGTGTGCAGGGAAGGTAAAACTACATCCAGGGTAAGTGCAATTATGCATTCTGTAAGATGAATTTTAGTTAAAAACTCCACTGATGACATGGCATCCATAAGCACCCATTCTGACTGGGGAACTACAGTGACTTTTGGATGTCTGGAATTAGTGTCAGTTCAGAATCAGTCAAACACCAATCTAGATGTTACTGCTCAACCCTGCCTGGCTGTTGGCATCTGACTACTGCACCCATGTGCAAGTGCGCGTGCACACGCGCGCACATACACACCAAAGAGCTAACATTAATCACTCTAGACCCACACAGAGGACTGTCTTTGAATAAATGGGGCACATGGGAGCATATATTCTCTCACAAACCTATAAAAATTTATATACACATGACCAACCAGTATTTTTTCAAGGAATAAGCAAATTTGCTAAGTCCTACTGGGTATACCAGTTAATAATGCAGATTTTTTTCAATAGATAGAGTTACACATATGTTGATATATGCAGTTTGAAATGTATGCTATTTTGTTGTATTGACAGCAAGCTTCAAAACTTCATGTCAAATTTGCTGAAGGTGTTAACATAATAGATATTTTTATGCTTAAAAATGTCGAATTTCGTGCCAAAAAAAAGAGCATTTACGAGAAGTTTTAATTCATTACTTTATTTTGAAGAAAAAGTTATCATATGCTTTGGGAAGCTTATGGGGAACATACTCCATCTCAAGATACTTGTGAACGCTGATTTCGATGTGAAAGACAAAGAACATCCAGGTCAACAGAAGAAGTTTGAAGCCCAACAAGTACAAGCATTATTGTATGAAGATGCATGTCAGACTCAAAAACAACTTGCAGAAAGATTAAACGTTGCTCAGCAAACAATTTCCGATGGTTTACAAGCAACAGGAAAGATTTTAAAGGAAGGAAAATGGGTGCCACACCAACTGAACAAAAGACAAATGGAAAACCAAAAAAGTCATCAGTAAAATGTTGCTTCAAGGGCACAAAAGAAAGTCTTTTTTGGATTGAATTGTGACTGGTGATGAAAAGTATATTTATTTTGAGAATCCCAAATGCACAAAATCATGGGTTGATCCAGGTCAACCATCAACATCGACTGCAAGGCCAAATCACTTCAGAAAGAAGACAATGCTCTGTGTTTGGTGGGATGAGGAAAGTGTGGTGTATTATGAGCTTCTAAAACCAGGTGAAACCACTAATACTGATCACTACTGACAACAAATAATCAATTTGAACCAAGCTTTGATCATAAAATGACCAGAATGTGCCAGAAGACACAGCAAAGTAATTTTGCTTCATGATGACCCACCATCACACACTTCAAAACCACTTAAAGAAAGACACGTTAAAAGATCTTTCCTGGGAAGTATTAACCCACCTGCCATATTCACCAGACCTTGCTCCTTCAGATTACCATTTGTTCTGATCAATGGCACACACACTTTCAGATCAGCACTTCAAGACATATAAAGAAGTGGAAAATTGGGTCTCTGAATGGTTTGCCTCAAAACAAGAAAAGTTCTATTGGGACAGTATCCACAAATTATCTGAAAGATGGGGGAAATATGTAGCTAGCGATGGACATTACTTTGAATAAAACACTTTTGGTGTTTCTCTTGAAATTATTGTGTTTTCTTTGATTACAAAATCCACATTATTAACCTATACACCTACTATAAGAGTGTCTCTACTCAAAGAGATTCAAGCAAGAAAAGATGCCATCGAAAATATAAAACATTTGATAAATATTCATGGAGGTGCTATTAAGTATATAGCACTACCCTAGACCCCATGGAAACCGTATAAAAAATATAGTCTCAGTTCTCCAATATGGGACTTAGTCTAAACCCAGCTATGATAATCTAGTGGGAATAAACTCATTGAAATGGCAGTCTCAGGTGACCTTGACTAGGGAACTTCATATTTCTCAGGAAATTATGTCAAGCACTGAGAATGTCACTAAACGGTTTAATACTGGCCTTTACTTTGAAAAGCATTCCCCAGATCTTCTATTGACAAGGAACCCCAAGTGTAGGGACAGTTTTAGTTTGGACCAATTATCTGCTAACGTGGGAGGAGATCAGCAATTAGTACATTACCTTCTTCTGGGAGACGGAACCTATGAGACAAGACCCTAGATAGCAAAGTAATTGACTCCTTCCATGGCTTTTCATTTAGGAAGTTTACATAAAATTTCAGTTCTCTGAATAGTCTCTCCAGGCTCATGGTCCTTTAAATATATCCAACAGAGTAGTCAGATATCACTAGGCCCTGTCTCTTAGAATACAACTGAGAAGGTTGGTTCAGTATACTTCTCTCTTCTCATGCCAAAGGTAAGAGAAAGTTTTTCTCCTTCCTTACAACATACTAGGCACTTGCTGATGCTGGGCTAGAAAAGCAAGTAATGGGCTTTACAAGTGGAGACTCCAGGATTTCAGAACCAGCTCAGCCCATGACTTACAGTGTTTCTATTAATTCACTTGGAAGGTCTAGTCTTCTGATTAAAAAGGCAATAATCCCCATTTTCAAACAATGAGCACAGTACTGATTTGAATATTTTTAAAAAAGGTAATAATCCCAGTCTAAGAAATATTGAGGAAATGACTAAAATAAATTATAATAATGTTTAAGGATAAATGGAAACTCTTTTTGCATAAGATATCTTATTTATCCTCTGCTATGAAGCAGATATTATTAATATCATACCCTTAATAGAGTCAAAGAAAGTCGAGAAAAATTAACATTCATGCAACTTAATAGGTTTCATACATCAAACCAAGTGTTTTAAATACATTAGCTCATTTAATCTCATCACAACTACATTAAGTATTATTGTTTACACCTTTCAAACACACGGGAACAGAAATTAATTTGAGATGATATGCTTCCGCAACAAAGCTATTAGTAATAAATTGAGATGCTACCTCAGGTATGTTATTGTTGAATCCACTAATTCCCTTTTTTTTTTTTACAAAATGCTAACTAGAGAATTGTACAAGGTGCTCCAGCCCAGACTCTCTTATTTCCAGAATAAACAAGGATGATGTTTCTCATAACATTCTTGCCAACTGGGGCTGGTCTGTCTGTAGAGGTAAGAAGGAAGATGAGGATATATTGTGGGATGTGACTTGGAAGCACAAGTTGGGCTTGGAATCAGCCTGGGGAAGATTCCTGGATGTGACTCCGAAGAGCTGTCTGGTCCTGCCTCTGTTCTATTCAACATATTTACTAACGACTTAGAATAACAAGTTGATTTTATGTTGATATAAGTGTCACTCTCTCAGAATCATAAAAAGCACTATTTTTCTATCCAGAATATGGACCCCATTACTCTATCTCTCTTCTCATAGTTAATTTCCATATTTCAGATCTAAACTTAACATCACTTCTTAGAAGCTTTTTCAGTATCCTTTAGTCACAAACTATGTCAGAGTCCCATGTTGTACAACCTTACAACACACTATTTTTTTGTTACAGCACCTATTCACAGCTTTAATTATACATATAATTAAATTATATATGTTATGTTAATGAGTGATGGGATTTTTTCCACAGTGCAGCCCAAGGATTGGATGCTAAGTTGTTTTCTATAAGGCCTCTTAGTAATCTTAAATTTAAAAAAGAGAAAATGAAAAAAGTGTAAATTACATATTTTACAACATATTTATCCATGTGTGTCTATAATTTGTACATCAGGTTCGGTGATATAGGGGAAAATATAAATAAAAGAGGATGGGTGCCTTTGCACTTACAAATAATAATTTTGGCTATCTGTTATTAGGTTGCTGTTACTATGGGCTAGGCATTGTGGTAGATACTTTATATTATAATCTCATTTCACCCTCATAACAACCCTCAGAACTAAGCATAATTGTCCCCATTTTTCAAGCCACATCATTTAATTTCAACACTGATTTCACTGATACACTGCCCTTCCTCTGTTGTAATATAATATTAAATATGCTCAGTGACATTAGAAATAATTCAAAATGTTATTGAAATTCAGAAGAGGATAAAAGAATGGATTAAATGTATTCTACTTGTTAAATGTTGGAAAAACAACAGAGACCCAGCCGTTCATGCCTACAGTACTCTCAATATTAAGAACAGTGACTAATCACATTTCTCCCTATGCTTGTGACAGCAAGGTGGGATTTTGTGAATGATTTTTACTGGAAGTCATAATTCTGGATTATGACTTTTCTTCAAAGCTCATAAAAATAATAAATATTAAAAGTGGGAAAGTTGAAACAAGGTCACATGATGCCTATTTTCTACCTTCTTTAATATGAGTTGGTCATTGAAAAGTAGTAGATTAGATGCCCTGTGAGAGTTATATGTCTTCATTAGAAGGTTTTCAAAGAAGCTAAATCATTTTTTCTGGACTTCAATTTAGCTCCTTAGTAGAAAAGAAAAATAAATGAAGATTGGCTTGGTCTTTCCTATTCATACCCTAATTCACAGAAGGGATTCTCAGATCTGCAATAGCTTATGAGCACATATTTCTCATCTTGCCACAAGCCAGGATGAGTCCTATAATAACACTGTGTTTCCTTCAAGTCCCACACTTCTCTTTGGGACGGAGGGAGGGAAGGGACGGAGGAAAGGGAGGAAAGAGAGGGAGGGAGGGAAGGAGGGAGGGAGGGAGGGAGGGAGGGAGGGAGGGAGGGAGGGAGGGAGGGAGGGAGGGAGGGAAAACTTCCCACCCTCACCTTAATGACTCCTGCTGTCAAGAATTTCTTGACACTGTCTTGTGGAATTACTGAAAGTACTTAATTTTTATTTCACTTGTACTGAAAATGGCTTTGAATTCCACAAACTTCCTCTGCCTCTTTTCCTCAAAAAAAAATTCCTACATAATTTAGCCCAACTTTTGGCAGTTAGAAATTAAGTTGTAGATATTTATGTTGTGAAGAGTATTGGTAAAAGGGAAGTTAAAAAATTAATCCTGTCAGGGGGAGGAGAGGGGTGGAAGGGGGTAATGGAGGAGGGGAATCTGTAATACTTTCAATAATAAAGATAAATTTTTAAAAATTAATCCTGATTCTTCTAGTTTGTAACTCCAACTCTGATGAGATTAGATCATGGCTCATGGTGTGAACTAATATATTGTCAGTTTGATTATTTCTTCTGTTCTTATAACTCATGACAGACAAAACCTGTTAGCTCAATGACCTGGGGAAATCGCTCAGTGTTGATGGAGTTCGTGTTCCTGGCTTATCCCTCTCACCCTGAGCTGGGTGCCTTATCCTTCCTTGGAGTCAGCCTGGTATATTCATTGATCATCAGTGGGAATGTCCTCATTGTGGTGGCCATCCAGACAGAAGTCTGCCTACACACACCCATGTACTATTTCCTGGGCAGCCTCTCAGGAGTAGAAATATGCTACACTGCAGTGGTGGTGCCTCACATTCTGGCCAATATCCTACAGTCAGAGAAAACTATCACCCTCCTGAGCTGCGCCACTCAGATGGTTTTCTTCATCGGACTTGGCAGTACCGATTGCTTCCTCTTGGCTGTGATGGCCTATGATCGTTATGTTGCTATCTGCCACCCCTTGCGGTACCCTCTCATCATGACTTTAACTCTTTGTGTTCGCTTGGTTGTTGCTTCCGTGGTCATTGGCTTGGTCCTGTCCTTACAACTGGTGGCTTTCATCTTCTCTCTGCCGTTCTGCCAGACTCGGGGTATCGAGCATTTCTTTTGTGATGTGCCACCAGTGATGCGCCTTGTTTGTGCCAGTAGCCACATCCATGAGCAGTCAGTGCTGGTGGCAGCCACACTAGCCATCGCCGTGCCTTTCCTCCTCATCGCCACGTCCTACAGCTTCATCGTGGCTGCTGTGCTCAAAATCCATTCAGCAGCTGGCCGCCACCGGGCCTTCTCTACCTGCTCCTCTCACCTCACTGTGGTCCTGCTGCAATATGGCTGTTGTGCCTTCATGTACCTCCGCCCCAGCTCCAGCTACTCCCCCAAGCAGGATCAGTTCATCTCACTGGTGTACACATTAGGAACACCACTGCTCAACCCACTTATCTATACTCTGAGGAATAGTGAGATGAAGGGAGCCATAGGGAGAGTTCTTACCAGGAGTTGTCTTTCTCAGATAAACTAGGGGAGAGGACAACCTGTCAGGCAAGGGTTTGGTGCCAACCCACCCAAATCCCCATACAACTAAGATTTCTCTCAGTTGATGTTAAAACTGACCTTTAAAAATAGTATAAATTGTCTGGATACTGTTTAGCTATGGGTACCAGAGACCTTGGAAATGTTTCTACCTTTTAGTAGACTCAGTAATTTTCTTCTAGAAAAAAAATTAACAAATGAACATAACATAATAGAAAGTGACAAATATAAGACTGCATCTCAGATATCAACTGGAAGCAGTTATGTCATTCAGTAGATTTTAATTTTAAAAATGTAATAAAGAGATTATATACTGAAGTATGAGAGTAGGAACTAATAAGAGGTGGCAGCACTCTTACCTACTAGCAATAGTAGGGGGCCATTATAACCCCTAGACTTCACAGGCAAAAAGAAGGTACAGTATTATTGGAGACCAGTGAAAGCTAGATCTATCAAGAGAAAACACTTGGTCAGAACTGTGACTTTAGAAAAATAAAAAAGCAACTATGACCATGCAAAGAGATACAGGGAGATAACTACCCCATCCTCTCTCTGCTTGTTTCCTCCCATCTCTTGCCCTGTCTCCCACTGGCCAAATCCAACTAGAACAGTGGTTCTCAACCTTTCTAATGTTGCAACCCTTTAATACAGTTCCTCATGTTGTGGTGACCCCCAACCATAAAATTATTTTCGTTACTACTTCATAACTGTAATTTTGCTGCTGTTAATGAATCATAATGTAAATATCTGTGTTTTCTGATGGTCTTAGGCTCTACAGCAGCAGTTTTCAACCTGTGGGTTGCAACCCTGCTAGCGGTTCTCAACCTGTGGGTTGCAACCCTGCTAGCGGTTCTCAACCTGTGGGTTGCAACCCTGCTAGCGGTTCTCAACCTGTGGGTTGCAACCCTGCTAGCGGTTCTCAACCTGTGGGTTGCAACCCACAGGTTGAGAACTGCTGCTATAGAGCCTAAGACCATCAGAAAACACAGATATTTACATTATGATTCATTAACAGTAGCAAAATTACAGTTATGAAGTAGTAACGAAAATAATTTTATGGTTGGGGGTCACCACAACATGAGGAACTGTATTAAAGGGTCCGGCATTAGAAAGGTTGAGAACCACTGAACTAGAAGCAAGAGGGCAGGGGAGACTGAATGATTCAGTTCTCAGGGGCTAGTCTTTTTGGACAGGGCAGAGAAGAAAAGGACCTTGAGAATTGTGACAGAGAATAACCAGAAAAAGATAGGTTAACAATCTAATTTCCCCAAAATAAGGTATTTGCTAAACAATGATTGCATGAAGGAATTTTTTTCTTTGTGGCTATTCTTGTATTCATTTATTCTGTAAGTTTTGAGAATTTAAATATGCCAGGCATTAATCTTCCATGAAACCATATAAAAGGGTATATAGCTCTATGAACTTCCTTCATTCTGATTCATTCACATCCATTCCCATGGCCTCACCTTGGATTTCTTTAGCCTTAAATTCATGTTCTCAAATTTTAGTTATTTGTAATGACTAGCATTAGGTACTTATTGTGAATCATAAGTATATATATATTTTTTCTAATCTTCAAAATTCTATGAAGTAGGGTTGTTATTATTCTCTTTCCAAGGATGAAACTAAGTCACAGAGTTTAAGTAACTGGTGTGAGTTCATGCAGATAATATGTGATGGAGTTCAAATTTGGAATTTGAACCCAGTGATTCCCGCTTCTGAAGCAATGTTTATTTGTACTTTCAGCATAAAATGATGATGAGTATCTTTTCATAGACTTACTGGCCATTTAGCTATCTTCATTGTGAAGTATTATTTTAAGAATTTACCAATTTTGCCCTAAACAATTTGGCTCAGTGGATAGAGTCTTGGCTGTGGATTAAAGGGTCCCAGGTTCAATTCCAGTCAAGGGCATGTACCTTAGTTGCAGGCTCCTGCCTGGCCGGCCCCAGCTCTGGCTGGGGCTCATGAAAGAGGCAACCAATTGATGTGCTTCTCTTACATCAATATTTCTGTCTTTCCCTCTCTCTTCCACTTTCACAAAAAATCAATGGGAAAATATCCTCAGGTGAGGATTAGCAGCAACAACAGCAACAAAAATTAATTTACTAATTTTAATTGGACTATTTTCTTTTTCTGAGTTTATTGTATATTCTGGAGATAATTCCTTTGACAACTGTATTTATTGTTAACATTTTCTTCCTAATTTTGAGTTAAACTTCTCATTGGTATCTTTTGTACAGAAAAAAAATTTTAATGAAGTCCACTTTATCATTGTGTTTCTTTTTGGTAATGACTTTTGGGTCCTATTTTAGAAATACCTCCTTTCCCCAAGTTTGTGAAGATGCTTTCTTCTAAAAGCTTTATAGTCCCAGCTAACACATTTATGTCTATGACATATCACATTAATTTTACAATTTTTCATAGTACATATAACTATTCCAGTGCTGCTTTGTTTTCTTGTTGAATTTTTGTACTTTTGTGGAAAATCAATTGAACATGGTCTATGTTGTGCATGTGTGTATGAGTTTAATTCTGCACCCTCTATTCTTGTCCACTTTTCTTTTTTAAAATGTTTAAGATTACTTTATTTGGCCTTTTTGTTGGTTTGTTTAAACAAAACATGTTATTGCCATGCCTTCTGCAGTTTCCAAAATGGTTGGAATGGTTAAAGAAGTAGATGAAGCTTTCAGGAACAATTTCTAGCCACAGCATTTTACTGCTTCTGCCAAAATCAAAAAGCCACCAAACCAAGAAGCTCCTTACTATAAAAATCTTAATCCCTGAGCTATGATCCTTGCCAGCAAAATAGGTGCCTTATATCTTTCCTTATTCCCCTCTTAAAAATTTTTATTGAGGTATAATTAGCATACATTATTTCATTTTAGATGTACACATAATGGTTTGATATTTGTATATATTGCAAAATGATAATTACGCTAAGCCTATTTAACATCTGTCATCAAACATAGTTACCATATTTTTTTCTTGTGATGAGAATTAAGACTTACTCTCTTAGCAACCTTTACATATACAATATAGTATTATTAACTGTAGTTGTCATGATGTACATTACATCCTCATGACTTATTTATTTTATAACTGGAAGTTTGCAACGTTTTACTCCCTCTCTTTTTTTATTTTAATTGTGATAAGAACTCTTAACATGAAATCTGCCCTCTTAAACTTTTTTAAAAATATATTTTTACTTATTTCAGAGAGGAAAGGAGAGGGAAAGGTAGAAACATCAATGATAAGGAGAATCATTGATGGGCTGCCTCCTGCATGTCCACACTGGGGATCGAGCCTGGAACCCCAGCATATGCCCTGACCAGGAATTGAACCATGACCTCCTCGTTCATAGGCCAATGCTCAGTCACTGAACCACATCAGCCAGGCCTATACCCTTTTAAACTTTAAAGTGCAAAGTACAGTATTGTTAACTATAGGCACAATGTTACACAGCAGATCTCAAGAACTTATTCACTTTATATAACAGAAATTTTATGCCCATTGAATAACAACTTGCCATTTCTTCCTGCCTCCAGGCACTGGCAACCAGCAATTTCATTCTCTCTTTCTATGAGTTTGACTAGTTTAGAAACCTCATATAAGTGGAATCATGCAGTATTTGCCCTTCTGCAATTGGCTTATTTTACTTAGCATAATATTTTCCAGGCTCCTCCATGTTGTCACACATGAGAAGATTTACAAAGGGATGAATAATATTCCATAATATGTAAATATAGCACATTTCCTTTATCCATTCATCCATTGATGGACATTTACATTGTTTCCATACCTCAGCTATTGTAAGTAATGCTGCCATGAACATGGAAGTTTAGATATTTATCTGAGCTGTTGTTGCAGAAGTCCCCCATTTCCCCCATTTGCCCACCTCCTCCCAGCCCCACGCCCCCCGCTCTTGGCCCTTACTCCACTATTGGCTGTGTCCATGGGCTATGTGTGTATGTTCTTTAATCCTTCCACCTTCTTTTATCCAATCCCCCTACACCCCTTCCCTGATATTTGTCCGTCTGTTCCACAAAAATATTCTTTCTACACTTTTTAAAATCCAGTGTAATAAAAACACTTAACATGAGATCTTTACTCTTAGCAAATATTAAGTGTACAATACATTATAATTACTTTCTAAATTATACAAAAACATCCAAGTCAATTAAACATAAGGGCAGTAAGAAAGGAGACATTTTTAAAACATAATATAGAATTACTAACTGAATCAAGTCATCTAAATTAGCTGTATTTTTATCTAAACTAATTTTAAAATTCCAAATATCCAATGTTAAGGAATAGTTTAATAAATTGTGGGACATTAATACTATTCATATTATGTAGTCACAAAAAGTATAACTATGAACACTGCATTTAAAAAGAAAAACATTTGCCCTGACTGGTTTGGCTCAGTGGATAGAGCGTCGGCCTGCGGACTCAAGGGTCCCAGGTTCGATTCCAGTCAAGGGCGTGTACCTTGGTTGCGGGCACATCCCCAGTAGGAGGTGTGCAGGAGGCAGCTGATCAATGTTTCTCTCTCATTGATGTTTCTAGCTCTCTGTCCCTCTCCCTTCCTCTCTGTAAAAAATCAATAAAATATAAAAAAATAAAAAGAAAAACATTTGCCTACCTGGTTTGGCTCAATGGATAGAGTATCAGCCTGCAGACTGAAGGGTCCCGGGTTCAATTCTAGTCAAGGGCACATGTCCGGATTGCAGGCTCGATCCCTAGTAAGGGGCCTGCAGGAGGCAGCCGATCAATGATTCTGTCTCATCATTGATGTTTCTATCTTCCTCTCCCTTTCTCTCTGAAATCAATAAAAATATTTTTTAAAATAAATTAATTTAATTTCTTAAAATGTATAACCTACTGTTACATAGAAATACCATAGGTTCTTATTGCAAGCGTGAAAAATACATTTGTAGAAATGAAGTCATCTGAACAAATAAATATATCTGGGTGAGGGGAAGGAAAATCAGTCTGCATATAGCCTCCATATGCACTTAACCACCCATTCAATTATAAGCACAGACTCTTTTAATTGACCATTGCGAAGAACATAAAAATGCAAGCTGTCTTCATTCACATGGATTTTAGATATTTTGGACCTTTATGGGAACATCTGCATAAATCTGGATAAATTAGATACGTTTACTTTGGCTTCAGAAAAGACATTTTTATGTGCTATTGCCTCTGCCCTAAAACATTTTCCCTTCCCCTCTCCTGCTGGCTTGTCAGCTATTAGATCATCATTGGACCATCGCCTCAGAGAGGGCTTCGCAGAACACAAAGCAGCCTCTGCACCTGCTGTGTCTGTCACAACACTTTTTCACACTCACTTTCCCAGTGCCCTTTCCCTGTTCTGCCTTCATTTCTATAGCACTCACCCCTTCGATCACATTATTAAATGTTCCTATTCTCATATTATCTTCCCCCCTCCAAGAATATATTCTCTATATGGGCAAAATTGTTGTCTGTTTGGACATTGAAGTATCTCAAGCATTGGAAATAGAACCTGGCTCATAATAGGAATTCAATATATATTTGTTACCTATTGAACAAATATTTTATTATTGATAGTGGACATGAGACAGGGAAACTAAAGATGGCTAAAAATGAATGGCAGCAATGAGGATAAAGTATGTGATTTTAAGTTTGTGAGGTCTGGAAGAAGTTGGAAAGGTAGAAACATTAAAAAATATGATTAGGCTAAGAGTTGGAAATATTACTATACATACATACACACACACACACACATACATACATATATGGCTTGTTTTTTATATTCATGGCAATGGTATATATATACCTAAGTGACCATTACAACCGAATGACTGGAACAACCGGAACAGCCAGTCGACCAGTCGCTATGATGCGCACTGACCATGAGGGGGCAGACGCTCAATGCAGGAGCTGCCCCCTGGTGGTCAGTATGCTCCCACAGCCAACCTCCTGCAGCCCCTCATCCCTCATTCCCCCCCACCGGCCACCCCCCGCCCTTGGCCCTGATGGGGTGGGTGGCCAGCCAACTTCCTGCTGTCCCTCTTGCTGGCTGGCCTCCACCCCCCCACCCCCGCCCCATAGGCCTCAATCACCGGGCAGGCCCAGGGACCCCACCTGTGAACAAATTCGTGCACGAGGCCTCTAGTGTATATACATAGAAAGTATCAGCAGAGAGAAAATTTGATCAAGAGACAGAAATAAATAGAATAAGGAAAACTGAAACCAAAGATCAGAAAGGCTGATTATGGACAATTCTACTTCTAAAGAAAATAACACAATTCACAGAATTTTAGAGCTAAAAGGATCCATGGAGTCCAGGTAATCAACACCTCATATCACAGATGAAGAAGCCCACATAAGAGCTTCCCTAGTTGGCTGACGTCAACAGTTACCACATGGCAGAACCATAACTAGAATCCAAATCTCCAGATGTCTAGGCTACTGTTGTTTCATGAGCTTAAGCTAAAATAAATGTTTTCCTTCAACAGTGCTCACTGGGAGACTGTCTGGAGCACAACACTAGTAAGTTCCCTGTGCATATAGGAAAGGAATGAGAACATCCCCCTAGAATTCCCAGATAATAATTGTTACGGTGACCACACAGTAGAGTTGTCCATTAATCCTTATTAGTTGATCAACTAGGGAAATTTTTCTCAAATATTGGCTTTAGTTTAAGGGGGACCACTAGGGATATTTCTCCTCTGTGGAGACCCATTAATTTTAAAGAGATTTCATAATAGACACTAAATAATCTGACTAAATCAGGCAAGACTGGACTCTTGGTAGATGTCTCAGAATTTGTTTTCTGTTGTAAAGGAGACAGGTCTCATTCAGGACTTGATTTAGGGTTATTCCATAATATCATCCTTCCAAATGATATGCCTCTCACCCTGCTCCCACCTAACCACACATTTCTAAGAGGTGTCTCTTCTTCTGAATATTAGCTTCCAATGGACACTTCTCCATTCTCATCTGGATATTATGCAGGTATCAGATACTGTCTACTTGTCCTCTCCAAGAGAGACTGCACAAGGTATGTGGATCCTCGAAGAGGATAGAGGGGTTAGTGAGTTCTCTGGCAGAGCTCCTTTAGTATCTTTGGCAGAAACTCTTAGCATCTCAGCAAAAAGTTAACCTGGTCTTAGGTGGCTGACGGAATGAGCATATTTTCAAAGTGGTAAGGAAATATCTCAAAAAACATAAATTGTTTGATTGATTGGATTTTGGTTTTATTTCTAAAAATAAGACAAATTTCTACAATGATTTACAATTAGGGGAGAATATTCATATATAGCAATATTAAATTGTAGAAAACAAATGAGTTATCAGAGTAGGTATTACTATTCACTTTTATGGATACAGAAAATGAAACTTTGATAAATGCCTGAATTACCCAATAGCATATATGTAATGAGTGTAAAGCTAGGATGAAACATGGATCTTTTGCCTTTTCTTTGAGTATTCCCTCCACAGAACTAGCTTAAAGAGCATGATATGGGTCTCACTTTTTTCAAGTAGCATTATTAAATCATAAACATTTAATAGTGCTATGTGGGGGGAAAGCATATTCTATGATGAAATAGACTTGGAAATTTTTTTAGGTAAAATTAAGGTGTTTGTTTTACAACAGGACTTCACAGAACTTTACTGTGCTAAAGTTCTTGATGCATTGTGAATCTTGATAAAAAAAAAAAGTGTGAATGTTTTCTCATTTGACCATGAAAAGTTTCATTTCTGAAGTGTCATGAAGAATTCTGTTCTAGGGAACACAATTCAGGAGTTAGCTTCTCAGATGATGATTAAATTCTCTTCCGTGTCATGTTCCTTTATGAGGCTAAAGTCTTATAATTAAATTATATCCCCCCACAGAGCTGAGACCAAGACTTGAGTTCATAGCAGATATTCAATAACTATTTCTCTTCTTGATTTATGTATTGATAAGGAACAGAAGTCTTTTGGTTGAGGTGAGGAGGTTTTCCGAAAGTTTATAGAAGGAATACCTATCCCTAGAGTTGGGAAAAGGTAAGAATCAGGGAAAACTTTCTGGGGGAGATGAAATCTGAATTGATCTATGAAGCAGGAGTAAGATGTAGTTAAGGAGTGGGAGGAGATGAGTGTCCAGGGCAGACAGAAGAGATAATGCATAGTCTCAAGAGCAAGAGAGACTGTGGAACTAAAAGTGGTTCTGTAGAGCTGATGCAGATACTGCAATGAGAAAAACAGTGAAATCTGGCATTTGGTTTTGTTGGAGAAGAGCATTCATGTGGTGCAGAACTCTTCTAAGCCAAAAGGAATCAAACACACAAAGCTAAAGCCTCTCTTGAGTTTTGTCTATGCTTTGTAAAATAATTTCTGCAAAAATTTAATAATAACCCATGAATACCAGTGACAAGAAAAATCAAATTCCCATGGATTTTGGTACAGTTTCTGAATTTATCAATGCTACTGGAATCCATGTTCTGAGCTGACATAATTGATCTTGTGCCAAAACCATCACAAGCTGGAGAAACAAGATTCTCAGTGAGGATATTGAGAAACCTTTTTAGTCAATAAATTATTGCATTTTCATTATAACAATATTTTTTCATTATAAAATTAAAAAATCATCACAAGAAATAAATTGCTTTCTAACAAATCATTCATTCATGCAAAAAAATGGGAAAAGATCTACTAAAAGTCAGGCAGAGACTTGATGTACATTATTGTAAATTCTCACAATATCCTGTAAGGCAACTATAGCATATCCTTTGTAGCTAAAAATCTGAGATTCATAGAAAATAGGTAACTGTCCATGGTTCTAAAACTAGTAAATGGAAGATACAGATCCCATACTCTTGAGAAATTTACTGTCTCCTAAAGGTGAAAATATCTTGGGAATGGTACAGTGGTCACCATTAGGAGAAACAATTTAGATTAGAAGAAGCTTTGAAGTGTTCTTAATTTATTCTACAGAAGATTTTGCTTCTCTTACCTGTGTGCATTAGCATCAGACTGAGTTTGGGCATGTTTCTCAGCAGCACTGCCAGAATCAGATGAAATGTTCTTTCTGCATGGAACTTTGCACTCCCTTAACTAAGTTACATAGTCTTTGTTGTAAATGAAAAGTGTGTGTGTAGACTCCACACTGCTAACTAATCCAATAGAATGTGGATTCTGGCCTCAGGTATACACATAATTAGCCACATGCTTTGGACAAGGCTTAACCTTGGTGGATTTCAGGTTTTGCATATACTAGGATATGAGAGGATAGGACTAGATGCCTCTTGAGTTCACTTACAATCCCTAGATATTGAGATTTAACTTTACACATGTTTTTTAAATGATCACATATTTGACCTATGACTGGGCTTTGCCATTGGTTTCATGGCTCCCTGACATTTTCAAAACTGTTTTGGTTTTATATATGCACTGTGATTATGGGTTAGCACTATACACATATCACACATTGTAATACTGCTTCATAACTATTAAGGACTAATTGCTACCTAGATGAGTATCCCAACATTATCAAACTTATTTGTTCAACAAGTGCATCAATAATTTAATTGCTTTGCTGCCCACCATCCATTATCAACTGAATTTATTTCATCCACATCTTCCTTTACTGCATGTAGCAGACAAATAGAATCAAAATAATCATTGGGCTGAGAAATTCCCAATCTATGTGGGGCTAAAGAAATTACAGCATAATGGGGATTTCACTACAAAGTATCAATCTGTTCAAAACAAATCAATTGTGGTTGGAATACAGTGATGAACAAGACAAGCTTTCTTGCCCTTGTAGAGCTTAGATAGAGCCCTAATTGAAATGTTAATCAAACTGGCATTGCCAAAAATTGAGTGCTTTAAGCATCAGCTCCCCAAGGAAGAAACATGGGAACCCAGAAGTCAAGTGAAGTCTATGGGTAGTGATGATAACAGCATTGGGAGATTATCTGAGGACAGCTTTGAGAAGACTGAGAATAATAATATAGTTTTTGGCTTTGTGTGGACCATTAAGTGATACCGAAATGAAGTTTTGAATGCCTCACATCATGCAATAGGATGATAAAGACTTAGAACAGAGAAAGGAGCTTTTTTAGACATGAAATAAAGAGCTGGCACTGGGAAGATGTCTAATAATAACTTTTTAAAATGCAATCAGCCTCTCACCCATTAGCCAGATGAAAATGTTGAAATGGTCAGACATTCCATTTGTGCCAGTGGACAGGTTATTTCAAGGTCAAAGAATTGAAATTGAATGATGGAATCAGTTATTTAGGGTTGAAAACGTGAACATGAAGGAAATTTATACTGTGCCACACATCTTGCTTAATAAACCTAATGGCAATGTTTATTCTTATATGTCATAAAAGTTGAAAAAAAACATTTTTCATGCTTTTTAAAGCACAACAATATTAGCCTCACAAACTCCTATTTTGAGCAAAATTTATACTGAAGAATGTGACCACCTAAATTATTCACTGTATTTCATCTCACTGTACCTTAAATGTTTTGCTACGAGTTTTATGTTCTCCAAGTATGAACATATATCACAGCTGACGACATTCAAAAAAATGTGCAGTCTTGAAAATAACCCCAGAGGAACTCCAGATATGATTTGAAAGAAACACCATTAAGAGTGAAAAAATTTAAAAGTTTTGAAGTACAAATTCTGTTGCATTTGATTTTTTAAATATGTTATAACCTCACCTTGGGTATAGGTGCTAGCTCTTTCTTTGAAATCACCCTAGCTTGCCTGTCCCAGCAGACATCAGATTTCAGTACCACATACCTTGCTTTATCCACAGGTTAAGGGTGTTTTACACAAAAATTTGGTTGTTCCTAGTTGGGTATAATGCTGCTCATTTGATGTTCATATCTAATAAGATAGAATCATTTTTTAAAGTTTTCCTAAGTCAAGGTCTATTTTCTTTGGTTTTGATGATATATAATTAGCATTATTTTACTGAAATTTCTCTTTAATTTTACTTTTTCTTATTCCTTTTCTCTTTTACTCTTCTAATTATTCAAGGTTCAGCAGAGCAACTGCAAGGCCTGCGAAGATGCAGCTCTAGAGGAGCCTCACTATCTACTCTGGAAAAAATAAGGCCTAAAAGGTAAATATCCAAGTGAAACTCACCATGGTGAGGGAAAGAGAGGGGAGGACAGTTATGCTTACTGGACACCTGCCATGTCTCGGGCACATTATACACTTGACACATTTAATTTTTATAAATTCCTTATAAGGCTCTATATTCACAGCCCCAATCATTAGAGAACCAAAGCTCAGCAATTAACATAATTACTAGGAAAATTAAATTAGCAAATAAGGGGACTAGGTTTCAAACCCAAATCCGATTGACTACAAAAATCCATGTGATTGACTTGCTACTCTCCTTCCTTCTCAACATTAGGTTTAAATACCAAAGATAAAGAAAAACTTAACATTTATTATATGATGGTAAAATTACGTATATTCACTGTAAAATTTTTAAATACAGAAAAACATAGAAATACATAAAGGTCCACAATCCCACCAACTTGGTATGACTCACTATTAACATTTTAAGGCAAATTTTTTTTAATAATTATTTTTAAATGGAACTATGATATAATACTTTCTTATAATCTGCTTTTTCATGAGCCTTCCAGATCTTATTAAATGTTTTTCTATAACATAATTTTTAAATGATTGCAACGTTTCATCACATGGATAAACCATAATTAGCATTTTCTTACTATTTATATTTAAGAATTTTTAGCCATTATATTGAAAACTATGATAAACATTCTTGGGAATCATTTTACGCACCTACTCATGGTTAGTTTATTTTTAAAATTCCTTAAAATAATATTGCTGAATTAAAGTGTATGCATTTCTTCAAGTCTTTTATTGTATACTAGAGGCCCGTCACATAAAATTCGTGCACTCGAGTGGGGGTCCCCTCAGCCCAGCCTGCATCCTCTCGCAGTCCGGGAGCCCTTAGGGGATGCAGGCCTAAGCCAGCAGTCAGACATCCTTAGCACTGCCACGGAGGTGGGAGAGGCTCCCGCCACACACCACCCATGAACCTGGCTTCTGGCTGAGCAGCGTTCCCCCTGTGGGAGCACACTGACTACCAGGGGGCAGCTCCTGTGTTAAGCATCTGCCCCCTGGTGGTCAGTGTGTGTTATAGCGACCAGTCATTCCACCATTCAGTTGATTTGCATTTTAGCCTTTTATTATATAGGCTTATCAGTTTGCATTCCACACATTTTTATAGCACTTTATATTTCCAGTAGCAATATTTGGGAATATTATCTCTCCTTGCAACTTTAACAACACCAGTATTATCTTTTTCCATTACTCTCAGTATGAAAACAGAAAATAGTACCCAATTTTGTCTAATTTTACATTAATTTGAATACTATTTAAATTGAATTTTTATATACTTGTTAGCCTTTGCATATTTTTTTAATTGCCTATTTTCCTAATGATGGAGTTTATTTTTTGCTGGGTTAAAATTTTTCATTTTCTCTTCAGTTTGCTTATTATATTTTTCCCACAGACCTTTACATTTTTTTTCTGTCAAAATATTTTTATGGACTCTGCTTATTTGGTTATAATTTGGTTATACTCTGAGATCTGAAAAAAATCTTTTAGCTTTCTTCCACTTATAAAAGTATTTGAATCTAAGTCAATCAGAAATAAATTTTGATGTATAATGTATTGACTTTACTAAATTTTATATTTTGTATTATGTATGTTTTCAAGAATTATTCTTGGAGAATTATTTTGCTTTTAACAATATTTGCATTTAACCATTCAGTCTTAAATACATATTTTACTATTTGATTTTTCAAATCCAGTTTTTGTACTATAATTTCCTCAATCTTGAATTATGTATTCTAATTAATCACCCAGCAACCAAGAGTCTTTGTTGAGGAATTCCTTTAACTGTATTTAAAATTAACTGTATTTTTAAGTGTTTATAAATCTGAGAAAGCCTGTGCTTTTGAACATAAATCACTAAATCCTGGTTACAGAGTTATTTCACAAGAATTTGTTTTTCTTAAAATTCTGTAGACATTTTTCTATTGTTTCTTGAGTTTTTATATTGAAAATAAAGTTGTGTCCAAACCAAAATTGCCTAATTTTTCCCTTCCCAGATGCTTATAAAGCTCTTTCTTATTCATGTAATTATTTTGATGCCTGTTTCAATTCTGCTACTGCATTTATAGTTTTCTTATGATCTTTTCTTATCTCATACAGCTCCACTCCACCACTCCACTTTCATTTTTACCTGAATCCCTTACCTTTTTCTTTCACTTGAACCTGAGTTCTAAAGTTAATTATTAGAAACTTAGAAAAAAATATTTAAAAGAGAGAAAATAAAGAGTATATATCAAGAAGGATTAGAATGAAAGGTGGGGTTTTTTTAGTTTTATATGGAGTCCGAACAACTGACTGAAAAGTGAACCACCGATGAATAAATCATTGGCTAGCCATAAAATGGGATACCACAAAACCAATGAAAAGAACAAAGTCTTGTTAGAACAGCAAGCAAGAATGACCTTTGCACACATCATGATGAAGCCAGTTACAATACAGTACATGCTTTATCATTACACATACAAATTGAAACATAAACTAATTTCCAGTCATAACATTCAAAAAAGTAGTTACCTTTGGGAGGTATAATACTGAGAGGAGGTACAAAAGATGCTTGTAGGTTATTAGAATTGTTCTATTTCTTAATTTTGGTAGTGGTTATACTAGAGTCTTTACTGTATGAAAAATAAATCAAGCTTTACACTTAAGATCTATGAAAGTTTCTGTGTGTATGTCATATTTCAATAATAATTTGCCAAAATAGTGAACTACACACCCATTTAGCTAATTTTTAAAGCATCTACAACTATACAACTTTTTAGTTTTATTAAATGCAAGCAAATAATTAGCCCTTGTCAATTTGATTTAAAATGCCAGAGTAAAAAAAAAAGGGCGAAGTGACTGAGAAATTCATATTGATAGTTACAAAATAATCATGAGGTGTAACATTCAGCATAGGAAATATAGTCAATAATATTGTAATATGCTGCCAGTTGGGTACTGAAAATGTCAGAGGATATTTGTAACCTATATGATTGTCTAACCACTATGCATACACCTGAGAGTAATACAAAATAATACTGAATGTAAATTGTAATTGAAAAAATTATTTTTAAAAGACAAAATGATCATAGCAACAATAATAATAAAATATACCAAAGTAAAAAAAAAGAGAGAGAGAGACGTTGCACCAGGAATATCTACACATCTTTGTCACCAGAAATGTCTAGAGATGAATATATATCCCATTCATGAGCTTTCCATGGGAACACATACCATACTGTCTATGTACATTTATTCCAAGCATTGATATTGGCAACTATGCTAAATAGGTAATTCTAAATCAAAAACTGAAGTTAAAGTCACTTATTTTCCTCAGGCAATAGATGAACTCAGCAAAGAAAGATTCAGCACTTTCTGTTCTTTTTTGCAGGAGACATGTTTGCGAGGAGCCCTGTCCTCAACCAGTCTGGTCCCACTGAGTTTGTGTTCCGAGTATTCACTGCTGTCCCTGAATTCCAGGCTCTCCTCTTCCTGCTCTTCCTCCTCCTCTACCTGATGATCCTTTGTGGCAACACAGCCATCATCTGGGCGGTGTGCACACACAGCTCCCTGCGCACCCCAATGTATTTCTTCCTCTCCAACTTGTCCTTCATAGAGATCAGCTACACCACTGTGGTGGTGCCCTTGATGCTTTCCAACATCTTTGGAGCCCGGAAGCCCATTTCTCTGGCTGGCTGCGGGGCCCAAATGTTCTTTTTTGTCACACTTGGTAGTGCTGACTGTTTTCTCTTGGCAATCATGGCATATGATCGCTATGTGGCCATCTGCCACCCACTGCACTACACCCTCATCATGACCCAGAAGCTGTGCATCCAGATGGTGGGCTGTGCCGTGGGGCTGGCGCTCTACCTGTCCCTGCAGCTCACATCCTTAATCTTCACCTTGCCCTTCTGTGGACGCCTCCAGGAAATCAACCACTTCCTCTGTGATGTGCCTCCGGTCCTGCGGCTGGCCTGCGCTGACATCCACGTGCACCAGGCTGTCCTCTATGTCGTGAGCATCCTCGTGCTGATTGTCCCCTTTATCCTTATTTCTGTCTCCTACATGTTCATCACCTTGGCCATCCTGCGCATCCGTTCTGCTGAGGGCCGCCGCCGGGCCTTCTCCACCTGCTCCTCCCACCTCACCGTGGTCTTGCTGCAGTATGGCTTCTGTGCCTTGGTCTACCTGCGTCCCCAGTCTAGCTCTTCCGTGGATGAGGACCGCCAATTTGCTCTCATTTACACCTTTGTCACCCCCTTACTCAATCCCCTGATTTACACCCTTAGGAACAAGGATGTCAAAGGTGCCCTCAGGAATGCCATCATCAATAAAGCAGCCTTAGACACTGTTTGAATTCTTAGGCCCTAAGAAGACTTAGGAGAACTAGGGTGGGTGTCTGTAGGTCTCCATGACAATGAACTCTAAACAACAAATATAAAATTATAACACTGACTTTCTCACACTTTCAGTTAACATTTCTCTTTTGCCATATTTGCTCCATGTCTATAATCCACAGCTATTTTCCTAAAGACTTGAAAACTTGGACAAACCTTTCTATGGAGGAGCTCTAGTCTGCTAGTCCTAATTGAAAGATTCTCAGCTCAGGCATGCCATTAGCTCTATCAGGGAACCCTCACCCCATACATGCTGTGAGTAAAGGTTGTTACCTTTAGACGGCCTGTCTCCTGAGGAGGCAATGATATTAATTTATCCTGTGAAAGATGCCTCAAATAAGGACTATTCATTAAGGCATATATTTCACTCAAATAAATTTTATTATTGTTTCAGTTATGAGTGTATGGCTAAACATAATTAACTTAATACATCTATATCCTTTACTTCATGCATCCCAACTGGTCACCTTCATTTCCTTTCATTCTTCCATGCAGGGAGCTGTCAGAACTAGCATTCACTGAGAAGGCTTTCACGCTATGTGTCATCCATGTGAGAGTATGGAAGACAGCTTGGTGTTGCCAGCACTGCTTTCATGAGCTGCCTATGCTGGTGGCTTCAGGTAGCCTTGTTCTTACCCCTTTGTCACCTCATCTTGTGCCCTCATAATGGCTGCTGCTCAGATATCCACTCAGCAGGTGGCACTACTGTTCCTCCCACGTCAGCAAGTTCCTGCTGCAGGATGGTTGCTACACCTTCCTGTCCCTGTACCCCAACCACAGGTAAACCCTCAAGTAGAATGGGCTTCCCTCTCTGGTGTTCCCGGCTGATACCATACTGTTCAACTTATTTACACCCTGAGGAACAATGAGGTGAAGAGGACTCCAGGGACAGTTTTCAACAGGGATGCCCTCGCCCAGAACAACTATCAGGCAGGGGTCTGGATCCAGCCCCTGAAGTTGATGTTACTTAGCAGCAACTCCAGGAGGAAGAGTGAGAGTGCCCTCCAATGAATATTAAAAGTGGTGGGAGAAATTGGTGTAATCCTCCTGAATGTAATACAACTGGGTGTACCAAAGCCTAGAAAGGTTCTATTCTTTGATTCAATGATTCCTATTCTAAAATCATAACTTCAAAAGAGTAAGAATCAAAGCTGAAAATATAAGGTGGTTTCTCACTTTTATAAACTGAAAAGCTATTACAATCTAACTTGTAGCCCTGGTCAGTGTGGCTCAGTTGCTTGAGCATCATCCCATGCACCAAAAGGTGTCTGGTTCAATTCCTGGTCAGGGCACATGCCCAGGTTTTGGGCTTGATTCCCAGTAGGGGCATGCAGGAGGCAGCAGATTGATCTCTCTCTCTCTCTCTCTTCTCTCACTTTTGCTCTCTCTCGCTCTCGCCCCCTTTCTCTGCCCCCCTTTCTCCTTCCTTTCCTCCCTCCCTCTCTCTCTAAAAATCAATGGAGAAAAATATCCTCAGATGAGGATTAACAACAAAAAATAGGAGCCCAATTCTGTAAAACACATGCATAATGATGAATACAAAAACACCAAAAAGTTAACGGTTGTTATCTGTGGCTTGTAGAATTATAAATACTTTTCTTCTTTATTAATTTATTCATTTTTCATGTCTTTAATAATAAGACTGTGTTCCTCCTATAATCAAAAAAATAACAATTTCTAAAAAGAATCTGACGTGCATATAGATTTATTTGGCGCATAAACTTCCCATCATCACAGCACCATGATCCTTCTCCACTTGTCACACTTTTCCTAGATTAGCACTTCTCTTTTTTTGGTTACTTCTTTTTTTCTTCAAACCTACTGTTGATGCTTTAAATTTTCTTAAGCTGATTTCACATGGGGATAAGGAAAGTGAATTACAAAGTGTTACTTATTCTGGAAAGAGTTATGGATTTAACAATATATTTAAAATGTCTTTGTTTCCAACTAAATGTTGGAGAAGAACAAAACTCTCTGGTTGGCAGTTTGCTTATTAACAAATGCAGACCAAGTCACATCAGACTATATGAATCAAGTAAATGTACATAGTGTGCTAGGCATTGTCTGCAATGCCAATAAAAGATAAGTTTGGCCCTGACCGGTTTGACTCAGTGGATAGAGCATCGGCCTGTGGACTGAAGGGTCCTGGGTTTGATTCTGGTCAAGGGCATGTACCTTGGTTGTGGGCTCAATCCCCAGTAGGGGGCGTACATGAGGCAGCTGATGGATGTTTCTCTCTCATCAATGTTTCTAGCTCTCTATCCCTCTCCCTTTCTCTCCATAAAAATCAATAAAATATATATATTTTTAAATGTAAGCTTGCATGCATTTCCATGCCTCCTTTCATTTCTATTTAATGCCACAAATCATTTAGAAGATTAACTTGGAACTCAAAAAGAAGAGGGTGAAATGTTACTCTATTGTGAAGAAAGCTCTGAAGGATCTATCAGTCCTTTCAACTGAATTACTGGGCTCCCTTAGTTACTTTCCTGTACCTATTTTAGCTGAATAAAATTAGCTTCTCTTTCTTAACAAAAAATTGTCCCTTTAATATAAAATTGTCCCCATGGAATTGTTAGATCCTGGAATTAGAACATTGAGTGGAGTATATCAGGAGTCAAATGATGGAACTGAAATGTCAATCAATGATGTTTCCCTTGAGAAAATGCTGATCTCCCTGGTTTCCCTAACTGGTAGCTTTCTGGTAGCATAAGTGGAAGTCAGAACTTGCAAAACTGTTCTAGGTTTCCTCTACTTTTCCTCTCCTGCATCTTCAGCACTTCTTTTAAAATTCTATTCCTTCTTTCAAAACTCTGCTCATCCCCTTCATGCAGCCTTTTGGGTTTGTGAGTTTGTTCTTTGTGTCAACTGACTTATGGAGAAGTACTTGCCCAGGAAGTAACCTCTCCATCCACTAACATTCTCTTTTTACACCTCTCTTGTTGGAATTTTATTAAAATACATTTTATCATGTAGTGTAATTAATCGAGTATATGTCTCCCTACAAATCAATAAGCAACTTGAGTCCAGACAACTTGGCAAAATCATCACTGGTATGATATATTGTCATAGTGGATTTCTCCAACTCTTTTCTTAGAATTTAATTGGTAGATGAAAGGAAGGGTTAGTCATAGTGACGGGAGTAGTATTTCTATGTGGGAATTTCTTCCCAGCATTTCTCAAAAATATATTGATTGATTGATTGATTTTTAAATCCAAATTCTGAGAAAACGTAGTTGAGAAATCAAGAAAATGGGGGGAAATATTATAATTCTCCTTCATGAATTACAGCATAATGATCAACACAGAGAGGCAACGGGTTCAGAGGAGTCATGTTCAGAGGAAAGCAGGAAACATGGCACACAGTCAGAGGTTACGTCTGCATTTTTGGAGTCTGGACAAGAAGCATTGGAAAAGGAGCAGTCACGATCTAATAAGTCAGTCTTGCTAGTAGCTGCTTCTGAGTGAGTGTGCATGGTCCGATCTGCTGCCAACATGAATCATTCTTGCAAATAAAATTAACATTTGTAAGTTTGTATGCATAGGATATTATACAAATCCTATGCGTGATGTTCCAAGAAATAAATTTTGGAAGCAAATTTAACTCATGAAATTGGAAATTTTGACATGTGGTTCTATGTAGTGCTGTTCATCTTACTGGGAGAGCTGAATGCTTAGTTATTAAAATACCACCCAATAATACTCATGGGCATATTCCAGTATTTGGCTATTCACTATAGTATACATACTTGATATATACTAATATACCCAGTATTTATAGTTATTAAACAGATTTAGATACCTATAATAATAAGTAAAGTGTATAAAGAATGTTGAAATATTTTAAGAATGGCATAAGTTTATGCATTCCTGAAAATTCCTAGGGATTTCAATTTCTCATTCTCACATGTTGAATATATAGGGAGTGTGTGTTTGTTCGTGTCTGTGTTGTCTAATTACAATTATTAGTGTAGATAGAGAGATGGCTAGATAAGAAAATGATTGAATGAAATAGATTAGACAACACATCCTGGGAAGACAGTTTGTTTTATGGATATGGAATGGATCAAAATAACCCACAGTACGACATCATCAAGAATCTCAAATGGTGAAGGGGACAGGGATTTAGGATAAGAAGAAGACTATCGAGATACAGTGACTTGGAGATGAAGAAGGGACCGTTTTATGTGTCAGTCACTGGGTTGTATGCTTGAATTTATAGAAAGAAACACAAGATATTTGTTTTCAAAGAGTTCAGACTATTGGGAAAGTGAACATACAATTATGAGTCAATCTTTTTTATCTAGAGTAGAAGAGAATAGCATATGCAAGATGACAATAGTTTCACTTAGGTCAGTGTGTTCCTCAACATAAGTTTTGGTAACTTCTGTTTTCTCCAAGAAGGATTTACTTATTTTTTACCCATGACTAAGGAGTTCTCAGAAGCCTTAGCTCCAAAATGTCTAAATCGACAGCTCCCTCCTACCTCCCATATGAGGACAGCAAATCCATGTATTTATACATAAGTGCCTCCCACTTACTTGTTCTATCCTGGGTCTTATTTCTGAGTAAATGCCACGTATCTGGTCTCTTCCCTCCTGCCTAATGTGGATTAACTTCCTATGCAACTGGGAGGATGACTCTTCACTCTGAATGTTATCATGTGTAGGAGCATCCTTGGCTCCACTCTGTCTCCCAGAATCTGCTTCCAGAATTCCACCAAAGATTTAACATCTCAACCTCTGCTTATCTGGGAGAAAAGATAAGGCAAGAAAAGATTTTCCATTGATTCTGATGTGATAATAGATTCAAATTCCATTTGAAGCAAAAAGAAAAAGTGGGAGCTTATTTTTCTTCTATTATAATGTAATCAAAGTGTAAATAATATACAATAAAATACATAGATTTCAACTGATTCAGATTGATATGTTTGGACAATTGTACTCAGTAATGAAATGTTTTTATCACCCCAAAAAGTTCTCTTGTGCCCCTTTCCAATCAAGCCCTCTCCCAGCCCAATAAACCACTGTACTGTTCTGGCTTCTATCACTCATATTTCCCTCCTAGCTGTGGGTAGATATGTAAATGATAGATGGCAGGTGATAGATAGATATAGATAGATAGATAGATAGATAATAGAGAGATGATAGATAAATAATAGAAAAACTTGCTTTTTTTTTCCATTGCCCAATTATTTTAAATATTAGTCATGAATAACTATACAGTTAGTCCATAGGTGAAGTTGCTTCCTGCTGAGGAGGGGGTGAGTACTCTTGGTTAGGGTGAGAAACAACTGTACTATATTATAAGGCATTTGTAAACATTAGAAGAAGGAATGTACTGATTTGGGCTGGGTGTCTGACTATACAGCCTCCCTTGCTCCTATCCATTTCAGGGTCTGTTTTCTGTGTTTGTTTGTTTGTTTGTTTGTTTTGGGGTGTTTTGTTTTTTCAGCTTTCCCAATATATCTGTAAAACAATATTATTTCAGTATGTTTCTTTTCAGTATTGAAAAACCAGAGTTTATTTCTTTTACTTGCAACTAAGAGTACTGAGTGCTAAATCAAGGGGTCCTTAGATTCCCTTTCCAAGCTGACATTCATTCAAGTGATTCAGAGGCGGTAGCCTACCCTTTCCACTAGAGATAGCATCTCTTGGGACTCATTGCCCCTCTTGCAGGAATTAAGTCAATTCTTGAGATATTTACTAATTGCTCTCCCTCTACTAGGCACTAGAGGGTAAACAGAGAAGGAATTCTCAAAATGCTTACTATCTCACTGGGAACATAAGACACACAACAAACAATTCACTCTACAAAGAGCAGTAACCAACTAAGTTACAAACAGGAAATCACAGGTAGGAAAAGATACCAAAAGATGAACAAACAAAAAAAAAATCAGAGTTAACTATCTATTCCCCATTTACCTCATAGAGACTGGAATGTGAAAACAACTGTTTGTCTTGAGGAAAACACCTTGGGGATACAATCCCAAAGGACTTAGAAGGTGCGAATGTCCTATGTGAGCCCAGCATGATGACTATTAACTCCAGTTCTTGGGAAAAGAGTCTGATTCTGAAAAACACATAAGAGCTGCTCTTAGTCACTCCACTGCTACCCTGCCAACAAGTTAAACTATTGAGTCTAGAGTCCAGTCACTTTCTGAGATCCTACCATCTTGCAAAGGTGAGCTTTTTTAACTTTAGTGCTGCTCTTAACCAGTGAGGCAGATGCCTCGGGAACTCAGCAAAATTTGTACAGTGTGGCTGGTGGGTGGGAGAGGCAGGACAGGAAGGTGAGATTAGAGATTGTCCCTCAAAAATATACAGTTCTACATTCTGGTTAAGCCCAAGCCATTTTGGCATAGTGAATTTTCACCCTCATCTCCCTATGATTCTTCTTTCCTAAGAGACCCACTCCATGACCTCCTACTGCTATAATCTCCTCTACTCCAGCAGGCTGCCTCTTGGTTGGAGTCCCAGTGACATGGTTTGAATCCAACAACCTCCTGTAGCATCTACTTGGCCTATAAGAAAATCACATATTCATTCTATGCCATGAATGAGGAAACCTTGCCCTACTGTGCTTTTCCCATCCCTGCCATTCTAGGCTGATCCAGTGAGCCTTCTCATTTAGAAGTGAGAGGCAAACACAAGTCTTTAGATCTTTATGTGTCCTCTAAACTGTCTTGGTTCACCCAACATCTAGCCACGAGTAAAGTAAAATTCTGGTCCCCCTTCTTGTACACATTCTCCAAGAGCAGTTCTTTTGGAGTCCCCCCTAAGTTGAGGAGGAAGTAGTATATGCCCATAAGTATTCTTAACCCTCAATTGTTCCTCCTTCCCCAAACTCTTCACTTTAATGGCTCTTCAAAATTCTATCTTCTTCAATTTAAAGGATGAGGAGGGATGGTGGGAAAAGTCTTAGAACTAAGTTGTTCATTTTTAAGTAATTCCTTCAGAGAGGGGTATCTAGCATCTTTAGAATATGGCATATACCTCAAATATTATCTTAATTTGGGGCATTTAAGTACAGTTGGAGCCCACTATAAAAATCACATTCAGAGTTATGTTAGAGTTTAAAACATGTTCATTGAGAAGTATCTGTCAGGTCCCTATCTTTTCTTCATGAGGCATTTACTGGAGCTCTGCACTGCTGACACAGTTCCTTATTAAGTAATCTTTCTCCACCCTTCATTACCCTTCAGCCTAAAGGAAGTGCCCACCTTCCTGCAATGGCTGTAACTAATTGGTACTATATTGGGGTTCCTTGTGGTGATAAGAAGACCATGTGTTCCTTTCTTCAGATCAATAGAAATATGCATCAAGGAAACCAAACCAGCATCTCTGAATTCCTCCTCCTGGGACTCTCCAATGAAACTGAGAAGCAGAATCTCCTCTATGTGCTTTTCCTTGGAATGTACCTGGTCACTGTGGTTGGAAATGGCCTCATCATTCTGGCCATTGGCTTGGACTCTTACCTTCACACCCCAATGTATCTCTTCCTTGCTAATCTATCCTTTGCTGATATTTCCTCCATTTCCACCTCAGTCCCTAAAATGCTGATGAATATCCAGACCAAGAGTCAATCCATCTCCTATGAGAGCTGCATCACACAGATGTACTTTTCTATTGTGTTTGTTGTCATTGACAATTTCCTCTTGGGAGTCATGGCCTATGACCGTTTTGTGGCTATCTGCCACCCTCTGAACTATATGACCATCATGAAACCCAAGCTCTGCATTTTACTGACAATTACTCCATGGGTCCTCAGTAATATTGTTGCCCTGACACACACTCTTCTGCTCCTTGAATTGTGCTTCTGTGACAACAACACTCTTTCACACTTCTTCTGTGACTTGGCCTCTCTGCTCAAACTATCCTGCTCAGACACAATGATCAATGAGCTTGTGTTATTCATCGTGGGCTTATCAGTCATCACATTCCCTTTTGCCCTCATCCTCTTCTCCTATATCTGCATTGTCAGGGCTGTCCTGATAATCTCATCCACAGAGGGAAAGTGGAAAGCCTTCTCCACCTGTGCCTCTCACCTGACGGTTGTATTGCTCTTCTATGGGACCATTGTAGGGGTTTATTTCTTCCCCTCATCCACTCACCCTGATGACAGAGATAAAATTGGTGCAGTACTATTCACTGTGGTGACACCCATGATGAACCCCTTCATCTATAGCCTGAGGAATAAGGACATAAAAGGTACCCTGAAGAAGCTCATCAATAGGAAAACTTCCTGCCTTTGATGTCCCAGGTATCTGAATTCCTTTTATCCTCATAACCAGATGGATGATTCTGTCCAAAGTTTGTGGCGTAGTTGTGATAGCTCAGCTTTTAATAAGCTTTAGGGTATCTGCTTTCTATTCTAACCTCTGAAGATTTGGGGCTTTTTCATGTTGCTCTGATCTTGGAAACAAACCCCTTAATTCCCTTAAGTCACAACCATAAATCACATCTGATTATAATGTGTATTACTATAAACTTTGACACAAATTGTACATCACTTAGATAATAACTAGTGTATGTAGTACCTACAGTCTAGCTTTTGCAGCTTTGAATATGTTTATTAGTAATTCCTTTATTCAATCTGGATTTCTCTGTATTGGCTTTCCTGTTTTGCCAAGTTACCATTCAGTGAGATGTTTAATAGCTGTAAAAAGAAGGATCCACGTTCAAACAATTTTGGACCACTCAGAGTTAAGTAAAACAAAATGTTTTAATTAGACAACTTCTCAGAGCTTTTACTATAGAATAAATCTCCAGAAGGGTAATATGGTTTGCAGTATTTCTCAAAACTAAACATGTTCAATCATACAGGACCTGATTCATCACAGACTAGTTCATAGGTCTAGTATTGTGCAAAGTACACTTTGGGAAATGTATTTAGATGGAAAACCAGAGGGTGTGCATATAGAAGCTATCAATTCTTATCCTGACTCTGTGCCCAAATAGCTGTGAGGTTTTAGGCATGCCAGTTCACTTTATTGAGCCTATTTTCTCATCTATAAAATGAGGCCATTGGTCCCAGTTGTTTCCAACTGTGTGTGTACATCAGAATTACTTGAGGTACTCATCTTCTTCATCTGTAAAATGAAAATAATAATCCCAACATCTTAAAGCTGTGTGTTGCTAAATGAACATGTATATTATACAACTACCATTCTATTTAGTATACCATAGACACTAAAATAAAATTAAAAAGGTGTTCCTGTTTTTGTGACTGTACCATGGCTTCCAACTTTAATCTGCCTTCCCTCCTAAACTAGGTTTTTCTGTCTCCAGTCTAAGCTGAATTCTATTTTTCTCTAAACATAAAATCCAACTTCTTTAAGAGAAACTATATTATCAGCCACCTGCTTTTCTCTGTGGCATCTCTTAAACTTTTAGCTTTCATGTGCATTTTCATTACAAATGTAAAACCATCTGTTTTTATATGGGTTACCAACTAGCCTCTTCACTGTCCTGCTTTCCTCAAGTGCCTCAACATTTACTCTATTCTACCCAATAGCTTCAACATGAAACATCACAGAGCTCCACTTTCATTTTTCCACTTAGAATAGCAGAGAGTCCTAGATTCGTAGTCAAGAGACGGAGTCTGGCCCCAATCTGCAGCTAACTCACCGTGTGACAGGCCATGTTTACTAATCTCAGTTTCTTTTTCTGTAACAGGACCATTGGTCTAATTATAACAAAGCAGGTTCTATAATAGCACGTATGATGAAAACCCATTTATGTAAAATAGAAAGAGATGCCTAGGAGGAGAGTCAATAAAATATTAACAGTGGTTGTGGCAGATTGTATTGTCCAAAGATGCTCACAACATTTTCCATTCCACATGCTCTTGAAGAACTTGGCCATTTCCCTGTCATGAAATGGACGTTATGTTCCTCCCCTTTCAACCTGGATGGTTTGGGGGACTCCTTTCACAAATAGAGTACCCCAGAAGTAGTACTGCATGGTTTTCAAGAACCATCTAAGAAAAGTCAACACAGCTTCCACCTGGCACTCTTTCTTTATGGACATGTACCTCTGGAACCCTGAGTTACCATGTAAAAGGTCCCACTACTCTGAAGCCACCATGCTGGAAAGGACATGTGGAGAGGCCACAAAGACTTAGAGAGAGAGATGCCCAAGGCGCCCTGTTTCAGACTACAAGTCTCTGAGTCCCCCTAGTCAATTATCCAACTTATGAGCAAGTGAAACTTAAGCTGATCTGTCTCTGCTCTGTCTCCAAGTGAAAACTGCCTAGCAAAATCCAGCCAACTTCTAGAACTGTGAGAGATAGCAATAAAATGATTATTACTGTTTTGAGTCACTCCATTTGGAGTTGATTTGTTATATAGCAATATGTAACCAAAACAGTGGGTTTTATTTCAAAGAATAGAATGATTCATATTATACCCTGTTGATGCTTTAAATTTTTAGAATAACTATCACATTGGGAAGAAAATAACTTGTTGTTAATCCTCACCCGAGGATATTTTTCCCATTGATTTTTAGAGAAAGTAGAAGGGATAGGGAGAGACAGAGAGAGAGAAACATTGATAGGTGGCCTCCTGCACACACCCTGATCAGGGCTGGGGATCAAACATGCAACCCAGGTACGTGCTCTTGAATTGAACCTGAGACGCTTCTGTCTGCGGCTGATACTCTAACTACTGAGCAGCAAAACCAGCTAGGGTGAAAATAACTTTTTTTTTATTTTAAGGAAAATAAACTATCTTGCCTATTAAATCTATTAAACCAACATGTACCAGAATCTTCTCAGTTACATAAACATCAGTTGGGCCAATATGCAATTTTCTCTGTTTATTCTGGTTTCAGAGTTTTCTCTGTTTGCAATTTTCTCAATATGCAATTTTCTCTGTTTATTCTGGTTTATTCTAGCCCATGTTTGATATAAAAAGCAGCAGGGTTATGCCAAAGTCATTTAGTTTAATTTGGTTGCCATCCTTGTGGACCTGTCCTGGCCCTCTATTACTTCCAACTTGTAGAGTCTATAGGAGGTTGTATCCATACTAAGGTATAGCTCCATCTGCAGCGAGTAATGGGAAGTTGATTTGGCTAGGAATAGACTTGTACGTAAATTGGGAGTTTGCCTGACAAAGTGAATTAGGATTAAGTTTGGGACACAAAGGGCAACTGATTAAGAAAATGCAGGATCACAAACTTTTATGAAAACCTTGATAAGTTTTCACAGAGGAGAAGCATAAATCTGTACCTAGATGCTTGTACTTCCCTGAATCCTTCTCCTATTTGTCATTTTCAACAAACATCTATTGTAAACCTTCACTTTACCAGGCTCTGAGTCTGGCCCCGAGACTAAAAGGGTGAATGGTTCACATTCCATGTCCTCAATGCACTCACAAACTAGAGAGAAACTGACATAAAAATAATGTTGTAATTTTTAAGACCAGATAATCAAAAGACAATATTTAACATCATGAAATTTAGAAAGCATAAAATGTGCAAAGCACATTTTTTTCTTTTTTTTTTTATTGTTTGAAGTATTACAAATAGTAGTACATATGTCTCCTTTTTTTTTTTCTCCCCATTGACCTCCCCCCGGCTTCCCCTACCCCCCAGTACATGCCTTCACCTGCCTGCCCTCCCCCCACCCCACCCCCCGTGTCTTGTGTCCATTGGTTATGCTTATATGCATGCATACAAGTCCTTTGGTTGATCTCTTAGAGACCCCCTCGCCCAACCTCCCCTGCCTTCCCACTGTAGTTTGACAGTCTCTTCAATGCTTCTTTGCCTCTGTATCTATTTCCCTCCCATTTCAACTGAGTTTTATGCTATCCTTGTTCTTTTGTGTTAACCAACTTGTGATTTTATGAGTAAATGAGCAGAAACCCCTGTCATCTTAGTGTAGGTAACTTAAATGCAAAAGAAATGCCTAGAAAAACAAACCAAAAATACACTATGCATTGGGTAGAATTTACTTGTTAAACTTAACATATAAAGTGTCAGTAAAATATTCATTTATTTATTCACTAAACAAATCTTTTTTGAGTACCTAGTGACAGTTAAAATGAAATGAGATATCCTGGCTCTTCTATCACAGTGCAGAGCACAGACAATGAACATATAGATAAATAAATAAACAATGGCCATAAATATGAAGCAGCAAGAAGGTTGTGATAAAAAAAAAAAATCAAGCAGGGTCAGAGGACAGACGATAACATAGGGTGGAATAGCTATTTTAGGTAGAGGGGTTTTGAAGTTGGAGAGGGCCTCTCAGTTATTTGACTGAGAACTGAATAAAATAAGGAAGTGAGCCATGAGGAGATCTGGGGAAACACATTCCAAGAAAAGGAAGAGCAGGTGTAAAGATCCTAATGCGGGAACAGGTCGGCTTGAACTAGAGGGAAGTAGAGGAGGAGATAATCATGAAGGCAGTTGGGGACCCAACTGGCTAAATATCATAGTCGATGGCAAAGACTTTGAATTTTATTTAGATACTTTAAGTAAATATTTAAACCCACGGGACTGGATGAAATTAATCTAAGGAATGACTACATAGGGAAAGACCTATGACTAAGCCCTGGGTAACTCACATTTAGAAATAAGAACCCAACATGGAAGTCTGAGAAGCTGCAACGAGGGAGGGAGGAAACTAGAACAATTGGTGTCTAGAAGATGGAGGGAGAAACTGAAAAATCTGCCGATAAAAAGTAGGTACCAACTGTTTTAAATACCACTGGAGCCAAATCATTGCTCCTGAAATCACGCTTTCTAATCTGCCCTCTTCAACTCTTGCAGCTATCACTCCTAGTGATCTCTCAACCAGTCCTGCATCCTCAGGATTGAATTCTAAGTGAAACTGTCTAATTCAGAACATATTTCTTAGAAGATTAAAATATCCTGAATTTCTTTTTTTCCTCCATCTTCCTTTCACTGCCTCCCTCTTACTCTCTTCTTAATAGAGAAATTTAGAGGACTCAAAACTACAAATCCCTTGCAGCGCCCTCAGTGGTCTCGGATCTGTCTCTTGCTTAAACAGTGTTTGGAATGAACAGACCCAGGAACGCACCTTCTTCCAGCCTCTGACCACTCTCCTGCGTCTTGTCCAGTCACCATTTTCAGAAACACCTCCAGGACCAGCCAACACACCGGGGTTTTTTCTACCTTAACTCCTTATTGCCAAACAACTATGAGCTCCCAAACTCGTCAGAATTATTCCACCCAGGTGGAGGCTGCGGTCAACCGCCTGGCCAACCTGCCTCTGCTGGCCTCCCACACCTACCTCTCTCTGGACTTCTATGGATGATGTGGCTCTCGAGAGTGTGGGCCACTTCTTCCGCGAGTTGGTGGAGAAGAAGTGAGAGGGCGCTGAGCATCTCTTAAAGCTGCAAAACAAGCGCAATGGCCGCATTCTCTTCCAGGACGTGCTGAGGCCTCCCCAGGATGAGTGGGCAAAACTCAGGATGCCAGGGAAGCCGCCCTGGCCTTGGAGAGGAACCTGAACCAGGCCCTTTTGGAGCTGCGAGCCCCGGGTTCTACCTGCGCAGACCCTCATCTCTGTGACTTCCTGGAGAACCACTTCCTGGGTGAGGAGGTGAAACACATCAAGAAGATGGGCAACACCTGACTCACCTCTGCAGGCTGCCAGCCCCCAGGCTGGGCTGGACGAGTATCTCTTCAAAAGGCTCACCCTCAAGCATGCTAGGAGCCTTTGGAGCCCAGAAGCCTTAGAGGGGCCCCTCTGCATCCCCTGAGGCTTTTTCCTGAGCCTCCTCCTGAAACTACTAGCCATTCTTGTAACCACCCTGGAGCCCTCTCCCATGCATAGCCATTTTGACAGGTGTGAGGTAATAAAGCTTTTTGCAAAAAAACTAAAATCCCCTTTTAAAATTGGCATATGGTGTTAAAAAATACCATCTGTGACCTTAACAAACCAAGAAGTCTCAGGAACATCTTCTACTTTCTTTGATAATAAAAAGAATACTAGACAGCATGATGGACCTGGAAAATATTATGCTAAATGAAATAAGCCAAACTGAGAAAGACAAATATCACAGGATCTCACTTATTTGTGGAATCTAATGAACAAAATGAATTGGTAATAAAATAAGACCCGAAGCATGAAGGCATGGAACAAACTGACATACCTCGATGTGGGGTTAGGGGGACAAGAAGAGATAAACCGAAGAACTTATATATTTATATGTATAGTCCATAGACACAGGCAATAGGATAGTGAAGACCTGGGAGGAGGTTAGGAGAGGGGGGTAAGGAGTGGTGGACATGGGAGATATCTGTAATACTATCAACAATGAAATATATTTTTAAAAATAAAATAAAAAGAATACCAAATGTAACCAAGTGTGGTTTATCCTGGGATTATACAAATCATCCAAGAGATGCAAATCAAAACAATGAGGTACTACCTCACACCTGTCAAAATGGCTATCATCAACAAATCAACAAACGACAAGTGCTGGAGAGGATGCAGAGAAAAAGGAACCCTTCTTCGCTGCTGGTGGGAATGCAGACTGGTGCAGCCACTGTGGAAAACAGTATGGCATTTCCTCCAAAAATTATAGATGGAACTGCCATTTGACCCAGTAATACTACTTCTAGGAATATATTCCAAGAAAACAGAAACACCAATCAGAAAGGATATATGCACCCCTATGTTCATAGCAGCACAATTTACAATAGCTAAGATTTGGAAACAGCCTAAATGCCCATCAGCAGATGAGTGGAGTACAAAACTGTAGTACATCTACACAGTGGAATACTACGCTGCTATAAAAAAGAAGAAATTCTTACCATTTGCAACAGCATGGATGGAACTGGAGAGCATTATGCTAAATAAGCCAGTCAGTGAAAGAAAAGTACCACATGATCTCACTCATTTATGGATAATAAAGAACATTATTACCTGATGAACAAAAATAGATACACAGGCAGAGAAGCATTGAACAGACTATCAAACGACAGTGGGAAGGTTGGGGAGGGTTGGGGGGCATGGGGAAAGTAAGAGATCAACCGAAGGACTTGTGTGCATGCATATAAGCATAATCAATGGACGCAAGACACTGGGAGGGGGGTGAGGGCATGTGCCGGGGGGTAGGGGAGACTGGGGGAAGGTCAGTTGGGAAAGAAAAAAAAAAAAAAGGAGACATATGTACTACTATTTGTAATACTTTAAACAATTAAAAAAAACTGTTTAATGTTCCAAAAGCAATTAATGTAATTACTCATATTAGTAGAGAAAGAAGAAAACTATATGATCATCCTAGTGGATGCAGAAAAATCTTTTGACAAAATCTAAAATTCATTCTTGATTTTAAAAAACAAAAAACTCTCAACAAACAAGAAGTCAAAGGGAACTCTCTTACCCAGATAAAGGCATCTATGAAAGATCTGCATAACAAATGGCAAAAGACTGAGAAGATTCCTCTAAGATCAATGACATGATAGAAATTTACACTTTCACTACTTCTACTCAACATTATATTGGAGGTGCTAGCCAGAGCAACACAGAAAGAAAAAATAATAAAATCACTCAAATTAGAAAGGAAGAACACTGTTTTTATTTATAGATAACATGATTATATATACAGAAAATTCAATGGAATCTATTAAAAGTAGACTCACTTATTACTAGAACTAATAAGTGAGTTAGCTAAAATCAAAAGTAATTGCATTGCTATACACAAAAAAAGAAACAATTTCAAATGAAAAATTTAAAATTGATACCATTACAATGGCATCAACAATAATAGAGTAGAGAAACCAAGATGCCAGCATAGGTAAACACCTAAACTGCTGCCTTGCACAATTTCAAAACTACAACTAAAAGACAAAACACCTATCACCCAGAACCACGGGAAAGCTGGCTGAGTGGAAGTTCTACAACTAGAAGGAAAGAGAAAAGAGCATTGAGACGTGCACAAGCACTGAGAAGCTAAAGTACGGAAGCGCGCGAATCGGGCTGGAGGCAGGTGTCTGGGTGCGCTGCTTCTTTCAACCCGAAGGGAGACAAGCTCATGATTACTCTGAACTCCAGTTTCTGGGGAGATGCTGGGGACCCAAACTCCTACAGGAAGAAGCTGGACTGTCTGCCATTGGGTCAGAAAGTGAGGGTGACTTTCTTACAGAGGTGCGCCCAGCAATCACTGATTACTGCACTGGGGCGCAGGACACGGGGGGGACTTGGAAACGCAGAAACACAGAGACAGCTGACTGGCAGCCATCGCTGTTTGCCATGCCCTAACCTAGTGACTCCCTGAGACCCCGCCCCACACAATCTACAAACCCACCCAAGCTCCACACAGCGGCTTTTGCATATAAATGGCCTGCCCTATTGCAGCTTAACCTAACAAACTGCAGCTCTAGTCAGACAGCTCCAAAACCTCCAAACCCCAAGCAATGAAGAGAAAACTGTAGTTCTCACTGTAGCTCCTGCTGAGTGGCCTCAGACAGTAGCTGACCAGCACCCCATTGGAGATCCAGAAGCTAGTGTATCTAGTGGTCAGTGTGAGATGACACCAGATTTCAACTACTCACATCCATAAGTGACACATCCGAGAGGAAGTCTCAGTGAGCACCAAAGCCCCACTGAAACAAGTCCTGTCCCCTAAGCATGTCTCCAGAACAGCAGTTCTTCCATTATAGACACAGCAGGTCCTCACAGCCAATTGGCCTGGAGGTCAATTCCTCCCAGTGACACCAACAACAATCAAGACTTAACTACAACAAGGCTGTACACACAGTCCACAAAGGGGTACTCCAAGAGTGTCCACCTAGGTAACTGGGAGGCCAACCCACTGGGCCATATAGGACACCTAGCACACAAAGCTACCCTACCAACTCAGGGAAGCAGCGAAAATGTGGAGACAAAGAAACAGATCACAAATGAAAGAAATGGAGGAAAACAAACAACTGGATATAGAGTTCAAAACCACAGGTATAAGGTTTTTCAAGAATTTCCTAGAAAAGGCCGATAAATTTAACAAGACCCTCGAAGATATGAAAAAGGACCAACTAGAAATTAAACATACACTGACTGAAATAAAAAATATTATACAGAGACCCAACAACAGACTAGAGGAACACAAGAATCAAGTCAAAGATTTGAAATATAAAGAAGCAAAAAACACTCAACCGAAAAAGAAAAAGAAAATGAATCCAAAAATTTGAAGATAGTGTAAGAAGCCTCTGGGACAACTTCAAGAGCACCAGCATCAGAATTATGGGGGTGCCAGAAGAAGAGAGAGAGCAAGATACTGAAAACCTATTTGAAGAAATAATAACTGAAAACTTCCCCCACCTGGTGAAAGAAATAGACTTACAAGTCCAGGAAGCACACAGAACCCCAAACAAAAGGAATCCAAAGAGGACCACACCAAGACACATCATAATTAAAATGCCCAGGGCAAAAGACAAAGAGAGAATATTAAAAGCAGCAAGAGAAAAACAGTTACTTACCTACAAGGGAGCACCTATACGATTGTCAGCTGATATCTCAACAGAAACTATGCAGTCCAGATGGGAGTGACAAGAAATATTCAAAGTGATGAATAACAAGAACCTACAACCAAGATTACTCTACCCAGCAAAGCTATCATTCAGAATTGAAGGTCAGATAAAGAGCTTCACAGACAAGAAAAAGCTAAAGGAGTTCATCACCACCAAACCAGTATTATATGAAATGCTGAAAGGTATTCTTTAAGACGAGGAAGAAGAAGAAAAAAGTAAAGATAAAAATTATGAACAACAAATACATATCTATCAAGTGAATTTAAAAATCTGATGAACAGAATAAACTGGTGAATATAATAGAATCAGGGGCATAGAATGGGAGTGGATTGATAATTCTCAGGGGAAAAGGGGTGTTGGGGGTACGGGAAGAGACTGGACAAAAATCATACACCTGTGGAGGAGGACAGTGGGAGGGAGGTAAGGGCAGAGGGTGGGGTGGGAAACAGGTGGAGGGGAGGTATGAGGTGGGGGAGGAGAAACAATTGTAATAATCTGAACAATAAAGATTTATTAAATTAAAAATAATAATAATAATAATAATAGAGAACTGCCCGACCAGCATGGTTCAGTAGTTGAGCATCATCATGTGAACCAGGAAGGTCATGGCTCAATTCCCAGTCAGGGCACATGCCCAAGTCGCAAGATTGATCCCCAGTGGGGGGGTGTGCAGGAGGTAGCCGATCAATGATTTTCTCTCATCATTGATGTTTCTATCTCTCTCTCCCTCTGCCTTCCTCTCTGAAATCAATAAATATATGTTTTTAAAAATAAATAAATAAAAATAATGGAGTACTTAAGAATAAATCTGGCCCTAGCTGGTTATTCTCAATGGTTAGAGCAATGGCCCATGGAATGAAGGGTTGAAGGTTCAATTCTGGTCAAGGGCATGTACCTCGGTTGCACTCTAGATCCCCAGCCTTAGAGCGCATGTGGGAGGCAACCAATAGATGTGTCTCTCTTACATTGATGTTTCTCTCTGTCTCTCCCCCTCTCTTTCACTCTCTGAAGATCAATGAAAAAATATCCTCGGGTGAGGATTAACAAAAAAAAGAAGAAAGAAAGAATAGATGTGACAAAAATTTGAAAAAGCTACATACACTGAAAAACACAAAACAATGATGAGATAACTTAAAGAAGACCTAAATAAAAAAAGAGAAATACATTAAGTATACATTAAGTTCATGGGTCACAAGAGTCAATTTGTCAATTTTCCCCAACTTGATCAATAAGAGTCAATACAATCCCAACCAAAATTATAATAAACATTCTTATGGACATTGACAAATTGTATTTTTTAATTATATAAAAATTCAAAGGGCCTTAAGTAATTACAATGGATACGTTGAAGTACTAGCCCTACCTGATATCTAGACTTATGCGTATGCAAGACTGTGTGGTATTGGCATAATAGCAGACAAATAGAGCATTGAGACAGAATTGAGTTCAGAAATAGGCCCAAATATATGGACAATGTATTTCCAACATATATGGATAATTGATTTTCAACAAAGATGCGAAGACAACTTAGCAGGGGAAAAGATAGTCTTTTCAACAAATGGTGCTGAAATAATTGGATATCCATATGCAAAAATATTTATTTTGACCCATACCTGGTTCCATCTATAAAACTCAACTCAAAATGGTTCCTAAACTTAAATGTAAAATCTAAAACTATAAACTTCTAGATGAAAACAGAGAAGAAAATCTTTGTGAACATGAGGATAAGCAAAGATTTCTTAAATATAACAATAAAAGCACAAGCCATAAATGGCAAAATTGATAAATGGGACTTCGTCAAAATTAAAATATTTGTTCTTTGAAGGACACTGCTAAGAGCAACAGACGACAGTGCAAGAACTGGGAGAAAGTATTTGCCAATCACATATCTGATAAAGGACTTCTATTCAGAAATATAAAGAGCTTTTGATATGTCAATTATAAGAAAACAAAAAGTCCACTTAAACATGAGCAAAAGATTTGAACAGACACTTCATCAAAGATTTACTAGTGGCAGTTGAGCACATTAAAAGATTAAATATCAACATTATTACTCAGCGTTATTACAAACTAAAACCACAGTGAGGTAGCTATTAGAATGCTAACATTAAAAAGGTTGGCCATAACAAGTGTTGACGGGGATATGGAAGACCTGAAATGTTCATGTGTGGTTGGTGGAAATGTTAAGTAATACAACCACTTTGCAGAACAGTTTAGTAGTTTCTTAAAAAGTTAATCATATACCTACTATATGATCCAACCATCCTACCCCTAGATAGTTAACTAAGAGAAATGGAAGTATATATTCATACAAAGATTTCAGGAATGTTTATAGCAGCATTATTTAAAATAACCAAAAACTAGAAACTACCCAAATTCCCATTGACATGTGAATGAATAAACAAATTATGGTGTATCCACCAAATGGAAAAATACCCAGCAATAAGCAATGAACTACTGATACCTGCAACATTAATGAACCTCAAAATCATTATGCTAAGTGAAAGAAGTCAGATGTGATTCTATTTATATAAAATGTATATGAAATTCTAAGTAATGTATAGTGAAAATCAGATTAGTGTTCTGGGGGAGGGTGGTGGAAGGGGCATGTAGGAGAAAGTACAGTAGAATAAAGGAAACTTTTGGAAGTGATGTATGTTATTATCTTGATTGTGGTGATGGTTTCATGTGTGTGTGCATATGTTAAAACTTACCAAATAGTGCATTTTAATGTGTGCAGTTTATGCATGTCAATTGTACCTCAGTGAAGCTGTTTTTAGAAAGACATAGCATATCAGAAGAGATTTCAGACACATCCTTTGAGTAATCTTATGATAGATAGGTTGTAGATGATAGATGATTAGATAGATAGATGATAGATAGATAGATAGATAGATAGATAGATAGATAGATAGATGATAGATAGAACAAAACAACATTATGTATATTTTTAATGGTAACAAATAAAGTTTGTAAAAGAATCTTGAATTCTTAGGCAATCACTGAAAGTTGAAAAAGAAGATATGAAGGCAAGGTTGGTGACTGCTTGGAGGCACCTTATGGATGAAATAATTATTGGAGGGAGTTTTGACTCAGAGATAGATGCTCTTGAAGGACTTCAGAAGGCAATAGTTCATCTGAGTAACTCTGCTCTTCCTGAGGGAGTTGTAATTCCTTCATATCCTCCTCATTGACCTACAGGAGGGCAAAGGTAAATTCCATAAATTTCACACTTATGTCTGGCCATAAGATGCACCCAACCCAGCCCAGACCTATCAAATATTGAGACCAAGAATACAGTTGAAATCCAGACACTTCCAAAGCAAACTTCAACTGAGAGTTGGGACTTGGTAGAGAGAGGAGAAAATGCAGAAGGGCAGACAGCATGTAAACATATATACTTCTACTAGAATTATGGGGTGATTGCTCCCTAAGGCATATAAATGTCTAATCACTGTAGTATACCTGAAACTAATATAATATTGTATACCAACTGCAATTGAAAAATTTTGTAATTTTAAAAAAGGGTACATACTTTGGAGTAAGAAAGACAAGATCAGATCCTCCCTGGACTGCCATTTTCTTGATGAATAAACTTGGGCAAGTTACATAACTTCTTTGGGTCTTATTTCTTCCTTTTGCTAAAAGAGGTCAATAATAATTACTTTCTGTTAAAGTTGTTAGGAGAGCTAAAATAAATGATTCATATAAAGCTTTAAGCATAGTGATTAGTATTTATTTAAGTGTTTATTTAGGTGTGTATTAGTTTAAGAATTAAGTTTAAATTATTAGCGAACTCTCCATTTCTGGAGATGTCTGGATTCAAGGCTGATCTCAGTCCTGGAGAGATAATTCCAACAGTTCTGAAGTGAAGAGGTCCACTGATCAGTTATGGGTCCTTATGCCTATCAGTGCTTATTTGGTTGTGGATCCTGACACAGTTACCATAATAACACTAATTAATGTTTGTGTAATTCACCCAGCATCTTCCCATTCTCCATGGACAACAGTTGTTGTGAGAATAAATGAGATACATATAAAACCTGGTCCAGAGTAAATGCTCTATAACTTTTATTTCACAGTTGAGAAAGCAGGCTGAAAGGCACTAACTAATTTGAAGCTATATAGCTGAGAAGCAACAGATTGCACACTTTGGTGTCAAATTCTGAGCTTTTTCTACAACACAAGTGCCTCTATCACTTGCTACAGCAGTTGATGTTGTATTAGAAGGACATGTACATGGCAGTTACTATTTGTAAAATGGCCCCCAGATGCACTCTTTAGAGTTAGTTGTTCCACCCCTCTTCTGTACTTTTTAAGTGATTTGTGCAAAAACAATAACAAAAGCTGATGTGTGAACCCAAATCTCTTTGGCCACCAGTGCAGTTTTTTCTGTGTATCTTTTTGTAGACATGCTCACCCAATTCTTTCCTAAATTTTTGTCATATGTCCTTAAAAAGAAAGTTCCTAGAGTCCAGAAACTGCCATTTATTGAATCTACACACATCAGCTTCTCATATACAACTACATGCGCACATACATACACACAATCAACATGTGCTGTCACATTACACAATACTAGCACATTGGGGCTATAAAGTGACTGTTATTTACTGCCTCAGACCTCGACAGATTGGACTTTTACCATTAGAGCATAGGGAATATAGTCAATAAAAATGTAATAACTATGTATGGTATCAGATGGGTACTAGACTTATTGGGGTGATCACTTTATACAGTGCATAAATGTCTAATCATTATGTTGTACACCTGAAGCTAATATAATAGCGTATGGCAACTTTAAATGAGAAATAAATTACTTTTTTAAAATTTGAACTTTTGCCTTTTCTTTGCCAGGTAAAAGGACTAAAAAAAAATGCAATAACAATGAATTCCAAAGGAGTAACTGTATAGAGTAGACAGTATCAGTGGTTCTCAACCTTTCTAATGCCGCGACCCTTTAATACAGTTCCTCATGTTGTGGTGACCCCCAAACATAAAATTATTTTTGTTGATACTTCATAACTGTATATTTGCTACTGTTAATGAATCGTAATGTAAATATCTGTGTTTTCCAATGGTCTTAGGCTCTATAGCAGCGGTGAGTGCCGCTGCTGTAGAGCCTAAGACCATTGGAAAACATAGATATTTACATTACGATTCATTCATTAGCAGTAGCAAAATTACAGTTATGAAGTATCAACGAAAATAATTTTATGTTTGGGGGTCACCACAACATGAGGAACTGTATTAAAGGGTCGCGGCATTAGAAAGGTTGAGAACCACTGCATCATAATAGGAGACTGTGTGTATGGTAATTAAGTGCTCAGGCTCTGATTGGGTGGAAGCCCCACTCTACCACTTAACATGTTTGCTGACCTTGGGAAAATTGCTTGACCTTTCTAAGTCTCAGGTGTCTCATCTACCAATGAAGCAAAGATAATAGAACAAACTTCATAGGGTTGTGGTGAGAATTAAACATATAATTCCTATAGCAAACATCACAATTCCTGGAAGGTGATGACTGCCTAGTAAATGTTAGTTTCTATATATCATCATCATCATTGTCATTCAAAACCACAGAAACAATAAGAAAGAAAACAATTAAATAATAAATGATGGTATTTGGAAAAAGAGTAGTTGCATTTGTAGATAACTTTTTTATTTTCCAAATATTTTTGCTCCATTCATCTAGTATTTGTTGTGCCAGGCAATGTACTTCATTCAACAGACACTAATGAATAAGACAGATGTCGCCCCTGCCCATTTATGCACTGAATCCCCCAAACATAGTCCTATATAGTATATAAACTCACTTGGCAGATTAAAAAAACTGAGGACTGAAGAAGTTAGACCTTAAAAGTAGACACTGGAACCTGAGATTAATTTATTCATTCAACAAATACTGGAGCCTTTATGTGCTAAGTGCTTTGCTAAGCACTGGCATACAAAAATGAATCGCACAGGTAAAAATGCTTACTCTCATGTAATTTACACAATATCAAATACGTAAAACATAGTACATCCGATGGTGACAAGCATTACATAGATAATAAATTAATACGTGGAAGTGGGAAGTTTGGGTGCAATTTTAAGTAGGGCTGGGAAAGCCTTCCCACGTAGGTGATATGTGAAGAAAAACAGAGGATGGAGAAATTAAGGAATGACATATTTGATAAGGATCCATCGGGCAAGCATGTCAAACTCAAAGGCTAACACGGGCCAAATAAACAAGATTTACGTTTATGTGGGCGCAAAAAAAAAGCTTCAATTTTCATAGAAGCATAGGTTTATTTCGATAGAGACATGCTGAATACAAAGGGCTGAAATAAATGAGTAATCATTAACATAAAATAATAGAACATTTTAATAAAAATTAATATTTTTCTTGAACATTAACTTACCAGACACTGAATAACTGCACAAATTAATAAGTGTAACACAAATAAACCTATTTTTCTTGTTCTCTGAAAGCGAAATATTTCCTGTTGCGCACATCAAACAAGTCAGTCCAAGACTAATGACATTGCAATCAGCTATTAAAATATTCGCTGCTAGTATTAGTGGAGAGAAATGGTGCACCTACGTGTAAAGCACCTAAGAGAAATGAATGCAACACGATTATAGTAACCAGTCATTAGCAAATGTTGTAGTTCGTTATTAATAATTATGTATAACAGGATATTGTAAAAATTAAGTTACGAAATTTTTATTAAAACATTTCTTACATACCGTTATGTTGGTTGGGCTGCAAAAATATTCATTGTGGGCCACATGCAGCCTGCAGGCCATGAGTTTGACATGCATGATCTGGGGCTTCCAGAAACCTTTGATCTGCTCAGGGCTTTCCTGACAGCTGCCTTTACCTCCTTATTCCTCAGACTGTAGATGAGCGGGTTCAGCATTGGGGTCACGACTGTGTAGAGTACAGACACCACTCGGTCCTCCTCTGAGGACTGGCCTGAGTTATCCCGCAGATACATGAAGATGAGGGTGCCAAAGAACAGTGACACAGCCATGAGGTGCGAAGCACAGGTAGAGAAGGTCTTGGCCCGACCCCCAGCAGAGCGGATCTGCATGATGGCCACGATGATAAACAGATAGGACACCAAAATCACCAATATACAAGCAGGCATGACAAAAATGGCAAACACTATAATCACTACCTCCTGAGTGAAGCTTTCCCCACAAGTGAGTTTTAACAGAGGAGGGAGGTCACAGAAAATAAAGTCGATTTCATTGTTCCCACAAAAGGAGAGCGTGAAGGCTGTGACCGTTCGCACAAAGGCACTGGAAAAACCAGCAATGTAAGCCCCAGCCACTAAGCCCCAGCGGGCCTTCTCAGTCATGATGGTGACATAAAGCAGAGGTTGGCACATGGCCACATAGCGATCATAGGCCATGATGGCCAGGAAGTAACAATCTATGGACGCAAAGAAGGTGAAGAGGAAGAACTGAGCTGCACAGCGAGCCTGTGAGATGACTGTGCCGTGGTCCAGCAGCACAGCCAGCAACTGAGGGACGATGACAGAGGAGTAGCACATGTCCACGAAGGAAAGGTGACCGAGGAAGAAGTACATGGGGGTGTGGAGCTGGTGATCTTTGTGGATCAGGATGATCATCCCTGCGTTCCCCAGCAGAGTGACAAAATAGAAACTCAGAAATAACAGGAAGAGAGGCAGCCCCCACTGGGGATGTTCAGTGAATGCAATAAGGAGGAACTCGGTCAGTAGGGTTCGATTCCTCCCCGCCATCCCATTCAGTGGTGTATGTGAGAGGGCTAAGACAAGGGCCAGCTGGGGGGGAACGTTCAAGTCATTGCAAGTAATAAAGCTTTAAATTGGGTGACATGTAGGTACTTGACTTCAACAAACTGCAGTCTGATGTGGAAGTAGGTGAATACAGATCTCACTATAATATAAGATAAAAAGTGGTGAATGCTTCTCTTAATCCTGAGAATGGAAAGCCAATGATTCTCTGCCTTACAAGTCAGCCCTTGTTTTTGCGACTCTGTCCCCAATTAGCTGTTTGATCTTACTTAAGGCACTTAACCTCTCTGAACTTCAATTTCCTCTTCTGCCAGAAGGGAATCATAACATCCGCTCTGCTTTATGAGATAAGGGTAATGAATAGATTAAAACAGATGAGAAAATGCTTTGGAAAGCTAAAGGCACTCCACATAGATATGGTGGCTATTTAAATTTTTAAACGAACATTTTAAAGAAGGAAAATGTATATTCTATGAACAAAAGAGCATGAACCCCAAAAGAAACCATTAGCAATCAGCAATGGGCTCTGCTTTTAGAAATATTTCTATTTTCAATCAACATGAATGTTTAACAAACAGCTGTTATACTAATTAGAGCTGGCTGACTTGTGTTTGTTTTTCTGTTTTCTGAAAATACTAGCATTAACCTTGAAATCAAAAGAGCAAACATTAGCTCATTTTAGCCCCTAACAAAGCTCCATAATCATAGCCTGGGTTTCCTCGCAGTCTTAATAAAAGCGGTGGTATGATGACAAATGGCATCTGAATTTGAAAGCAGAGATAGCTCTGGTGTTGTCCCAACGTTTTTGGAGGAATCTGAGTTCATGGATCTGTGGGTCCTAAATAGAATTCTATAATAGGCTGTAAAAAAATGCTTTGATCAAATTTCATTACCTGATAGAACTTCAGTCAGATCAATACCAGCTAACTCCTTAGGGGTAACAAATAAAAGAAATTAGATCTGGAAGCCATGAGCTGGGCATGAACCATCCTCACCTGAATGTCACTTCGCTAGTGGCTTCCTCCTTTGTTTAGCGTTTCTTCTGCTGGTTTCCTGCTGACCCAGGGGAGACCTGGATTCTAGGTCACCCACACTAGATGTGTGAGCCTGGACAAATCACTTTTCCTCTCTGGACCTCAATTGCCTTATCTCTGTTCCCTTTCAATAAAGAACAATGCAGCATGAGACATTCATCATAGCAATCTCCTTGAGATGGGGTCACTCCCAGAACCTCTATGTTCTATTCTCACTTCATGCAGTCCCTCTCTTTCCTCTCACCCTTCACAAAACAGTACATCCCTGACACTAGAGTTCCCTGGGATCTTTTTTTTTTTTTTTTTTTTTTTCAGACTCAGCCCAGGATCATAGGGTTAGGGGCCCAGCTTCTTTCACTGAGTTTCTGATTCAGCACTAGACCTTGCTGGTGGTGCTTCTTATATTAACTGCACCAGCATTGTGCACTAATTGGTTTCTGAGGTGAGTCTCCAAGGACAGGCAATTTATCTTCATGTGACTTTCAAACAAGTCATCTAATATCTTTGAATATTTCTCTTTTATTTTCAAACTCCCAAAGCCCCCATCCCATGTCCTGTCATCACTCAGCAGGGCCTCATGGGGCTAGTTCCTACTCTTGCCTTATCTCTGCCTTGTGCCAAAAGAAATGAATTTCTTTTATGTTTTCTGTATCTCACTTGGAAATTTAGTCAACGGTTTTGCACAATGGTACCCTGGCTGGCACAAATGGATCCCAAAAGGAGGCTGTTTTGTTGGCATAAGCTTTTGCTTCTCATTACTGAGACACACTGTAATGGGTAACTCTGAAAGTTCACCATTTGGCAGAACCATGATGGTGCAAGTGCAGGAGTCATGAGATGAAATGATGGAAAGTCAGGTGTGAGCAGGTCGTGAACAGACTTCTACCAGGCAAACTGACCAAATTCTTTTTTTGTTTTGTTTTTCTTTTTTTTTTTATTTCTTTATTGATTACATATGTGTTACATATGTGTCCTTATTCCCCCATTAGCCCCCCTAACTCCCCCTCATGCCCTCACCCCCCTGTTGTCTGTGTCCATTGGTTGGGCTTATATCCATGCATACAAGTTCTTTGGTTGATCTCTCCCCTTTACCCCCACCCTCCCCTACCTTCCCTCTGAGGTTTAATGGTCTGATCGATGTTTCTCTGTCTCTGGATCTATTTTTTTTAATTCTTTATTGATTAAGGTATTGCATATGTGTCCTTATTCCCCCCACCCTCCATTCATGACCCTACACCCCTGTTGTCTGTGTCCATTGATTAGGCTTATATGCATGCATATAAGTCCTTTGGTTGATTTCTCCCCCTTACCCTCACCCTCCCCTACCTTCCCTGAAATTTGACATTCTGATTGATGTTTCTCTGTCTCTGGATCTATTTTTGTTCATCAGTTTATGTTGTTCATCATATTCCACAAATGAGTGAGATCCTGTGATATTTATCTTTCTCTGCCTGGCTTATTTCACTTAACATAATGCTCTCCAGTTCCATCCAAATTCTTAATAGTGACCAACCTCTCCTCCAGAGCACTGGCTCTCAAACTTTACTGTGCATAAGAATCACCCAAGGAATTTACTGAAAATGCAAATATTATCATCCCACTCCCATAAATTCTGATGCAGTGTGTCTGCCATGGGACAAGGCATCTAGATTAATGGCTATCCCAGGTGGTTCTGGCACAGCTAATCCCAAGAAATTATATCCTGAGACAATGCCTTGGGAAGTGTTCTCTGGAGCTCTACCTCTGCTTGACCTCCTGTGCATTGTACTGTAAACAAAAATATTAAAGGTGTGTTCTTGAAGAGCATGATTCCTTCAAAGTCCCATTAGCACCTCCCTTCCTCACAGGAGACAAGATAGTCAGGGTGGGCTTGATGGTTCTCTGTATTATAAATTTTAAAATGTAAATACAGTGCAGGTTATGCAGCTACTTCTTGGTAAAACAATGACTTGAACTAGGTCAGCGGTCTGTTGAATAAGCTTATTCAGAGAATGACACGAGACAAGAAGAGTCAAGGGCAGTGGTTCTCAACTTTGATGCAAATCAGAATGACCTGGGCTGTGGAGCTTTGAAAATCCAAGGCTCAGCCCTAACCGGTTTGCTCAGTGGATAGAGTGTCAGCCTGTGGACTGAATGGTCTGGGTTCAATTTCAGTCAAGAGCATGTACCTTGGTTGCAGGCTCTTCCCTGGCCTCAGCCCTGGTCAGGGCACATGCAGGAGGCAACCAATTGATGTGTTTCTCTCAGAGCAATATTTCTCTCTGTCTTTTCCCCTCTATTTCACTCTGTCTAAAAATCAGTGGAAAAATATCCTCAAGTGAGAATTAAAAAAAAAAAAACCCAAGACTCAGAATGTACCCCTTAACAATAAGTCAGATGAGTGTAGAAGCCAGACATAAGTATTTTTTAATCCCCAGGTAATTGCAATGTGCAGTAAGGTTTGAGTACCACCACAAAGGGCTCCTATCTTGCAAAGTCTTATTTCCCCCAGGTATCTTGGGTAGATAATAAATTTATTGTTCTCATAAGTTTGAAAATCACTGCATATTATATCCCCACATGGAAAATCATGTTTCATTTAATCATTTTAAAGGGTCTATAAAGTGCTATCATGGAGAAACCTTGTTAACTTTCTTTAACCCACTATTTATAAAAAATATTTGACCAAATGTACTCTTTTTTCATTGAAAGCAGATTAGCATGCTGCAGAACTAAAGTTCCTAAGGAAGGACGCCACTTAGGCAGCACAGCTCTAAAAAATCTCAGCAATTGTCCAAATGCCAAAGAGCAAAGCAGTAACCATTCCAAGAAAAGGCATCTCCTGATGACTCATCTCAGAATCTGGCTCCTTTAAGTCTCTGTCAGATTGCTGCCCCAAGAACAATGGTTCCTACTGGGAAAGGAGCTGGGAGGCAGCCAGGAGGGGAGCACCATCCATCCAGATGGATCCCCTGGGAGCTAGGGAAGAGGAATCCATCTTTCCTTTAAAGAAAGGCTTTTCCTTCAGTTGTGAAGTGAGTCCAATGGCTGAGCCTGGCAGTTCTGCTTCATGGATAATAGTGAACCTACCTTACCTCATCTCCAGATGAAATAAGCTGCTGGGAGGTTTATATCATTCATATACCTGGGATCATGTGTTTTGCTAATACAAGGAACAGGAAGAAAGGAGTTTGAGTTCCAGGAATAAGGATAAAAGAAAGAACAGAAAATAATGAGTAGATGAGACCTGTTCCTTCCAGTACCTTGGGTTTGATCGAGGCACCTACAGTTAGAGAAGTGAGCCATCAGATTCTGGGAGGCTGTGGACACAGGCTGAGCTCTTGCAGAGCACAGTGACACTGTGCAGACCAGGATTCCCTCCTGCCCACCTCTGTGTGGAATGCAGCAATGTTCTGCCTCCCCAAGAACAAAAGCTTTAAGAATATAGAGTGTTGATATATACAGTACAGACACTGCAGATACTATTATGAGCAGTGGTAATGATATAAATTGACCAAATGGATTCTCAGGCAAACCATGTGATGAGTGGGAGATAGAACAGATGGAGAAGAAGAAAGAACAGAGATATTTCTGTCCAGATAGTAATTCACAGACATGTTATTGTGGACATTTTTTTTTACTGATTCAAAGGAGGCATTGCTGTGAACTAGTACAAGAGTCTGAAAAATACTTTGAGCAGGGTGAGCTTTATTAACTGGACCATCGTGTAATATAAATGTTGAATTCTAACTGATGATATTATTCTGTAGTATATAGGGGTGAAGAGTACTAATACCAATATCTGCAATTCATTTTGAAATGCATCAAAAAGTAAAGCGTATTGATGGATAATTTGTTGGGTTGATAAATGAATAAATAGGTTATACATATGGTAAGGCAAATATGACAAAATATTAGCAGTTGCGAAATATAAGTATTGAGTTTAGGAGATTCACTGTACATTATTTTCAATATTTTTAAATATATTTTTATTGATTTCAGAAAGGAAGGGAGAGGGAGAGAGAGATAGAAACATCAATGATGAGAGAGAATCATTGATCGGCTGCCTCCTGCATGCCCAACACTGGGGACTGAACCTGCAACCCAGTCATGTGCCCTGACCGGAATCAAACCGTGACCTGGTTCATAGGTCAACGCTCAACCACTGAGCCACGCCAGCTGGGCTTATTTCAATATGTCTATTATGGAAGTATTTCATAGGAAATTTTTCCCCAAAAAATGTAATTGTGTTTTATAGTCATAGACCTGTGAAGTATGCCACACCTAGATTACACAGGATTTAATTTCAGATGCTTTCATCATTTTTCCTGGGAGTTAAAGCTCTCACCATAATCTCTCTTCTGAGGCTGCCTCTTCCTTTTCTTCCTTTCTCTGAAACTAAAATTTCTGGTCCTTTTACCAAGGCATATTCATTTAAACATTGAGTGTGCTATAAACGATGTAACCAGAATGCTGGCACTTATAGAGGAGGTGATTGTCAGGATTGCCCAAGGTTGGGGATAGTTAGAACAACTTGGCTCTGTTGAGAATTTTCCTCAGGGCCTCCTTCACTTCCTTGTTCCTCAGGCTGTAAATGAGGGGGTTCAACATGGGGATGACAGTTGTATAGAACACAGACACCACCCGATCCTCCTCTGAGGACTGGCCTGAGTTATCCCGCAGGTACATGAAGATGAGGGTGCCAAAGAACAGTGACACAGCAATGAGGTGGGAGGTACAGGTAGAGAAGGTTTTGGCCCTGCCTCCAGCTGAGGGGATCCTCATAATGGCCATGATGATAAACAGGTAGGACACCAAAATCACCACCAGGCAGGCAGGGATAACAAAAATGGCAAATACAATAATGACCACTTCCTGGTTGTAACTATCCCCACAGGTCAGCTTTAAAAGAGGAGGAAGGTCACAGAAAATAAAGTCAATCTCATTGGTTCCGCAGAATGAGAGAGTGAAAGCTGAGACGGTCCGCACCAAGGCACTGAGGAGACCAGCAGTGTAAGCCCCAGCCACAAAACCCAAACGGGCCTTCTGCGTCATGATGGTAACATACAGTAGGGGTTGGCACACGGCCACATAGCGGTCATAAGCCATGAGGGCCAGAAGATAGCAGTCAATGGAGCCAAAGAAGGTGAAGAGGAAGAACTGAGCAGCACAGCGTGTGTAGGATAAAGCTGCCCCCAGCTCTAGCAATACAGCCATCATCTGAGGCACGGTGACAGACGAATAGCAGATATCCATGAAAGAGAGGTGACTCAAAAGGAAGTACATTGGGGTGTGGAGCCGGTGATCCACACGGATCAGGATAATCATGCCCAAGTTCCCCAATAAGGTGATGAGATAGATAAATAGAAAGAGGAGAAAGAGAGGGAGTGCCCGTTCAGGACGGTCAGTGAATGCTATAAGGAGGAATTCAGTCACTAAAGTGAGGTTCTTCTTTGCCATGAAGCCAGAGGTACCTGAGAAGGCTAGGATGAGAAGCAAGTTAGGAAGCTATAAATAGGACTTAATTGCATTTCTAGTTTATATTTTATTAAATATGTACCATGGACAAAATATGCCAGGTGCTGTGTGGGACTTCAGAGATGACTGGGCTTAGCTCCTACCTTTAAGGAAATTCTCTGACATGAAGTCATTTTAGTATATCAAGAAAACCAATACAGGTAGACATTTTTAGAATAAGAATACATATTTTACCACCCTTACTAACTTTGTGAGCCCTTGTGACTCAGATAACCATTCTTTTTAAAACTAAATTTAATGAGGTGACATTGGTTAATAAGATCATACAGCATTCAAGTGTACATTTCTATGATACATGATCTGTATATTGCATTGTGTGCCCACCACCCAAAGTCAAATCATCTTGTCACCATATATTTGATCCCCTTTACCCTTTATTACCTCTCAAACCCCTTTCCCACTGGTAACCACCATATTGTTCTCTGTATCTATGAGTTTTTATTTGTTTTTCTTGTTTGTTCATTTACTGCTTTCAGTTTTATATCCCACATATGAGTGAAATCATATGGCCCTTAACCTTTTTTGCCTGACTTATTTCACTTAGCATGATATCCTCAAGGTCCATCCATGTTGTTCCAAATGACAGTATTTTATGTCTTAACCAAAATTTTCTTATTGCCCCATTAGGGAGTGGTACATGGAATCCTGCCTACCATGGGAATATCCATCTTAGGACTCTGTCCCCTTTCCTTTATGACAGCAGCTTCTTCCTTATTTCAAATATTCATCTCTTGCCTAGATCAAAACAACAGCTATAAAACTAACAGCTCTTTCTGCCTTCAGACTTGCTTCTTGCCAATGCTTGCTCCTAATTGTGACTAGAGTGATATTTCTAAAACTTTAATTTGATCACATCTCACTCTCCTGTTAAAAATTCAGTCATGGCACCCAGAAAAGCTAGAATATTATTTAGACTCTTTGACATGTCAGGGAATGCCCTCCATGAGTTGCCCCCTGCTTACTTCCTCATGTTTCCTTCTTACTTCTCACTCCTCACACTCACACCCCACCCTCTCCAGTCACACTAAATTATTTGCAGCTTCTCTAATCCCCTATGTTCTCTCACATCTCTGTGCTTTCTACAAGTCACTCCTTCTTGCTAAAACACCTTTTGCCCCTCCCCAGGGTCCTAACCAGCTCCTATACAACCTTCAAACCTCAGCTAAGATTGTACTGCCCACAAGAAATCTCTCTTGAGTCTGTCATCCCTGGTCATGGTATGTGCCTTAGAGCTCAGCACATAGTAAGGGTTCCATATGTTTTTGTGGAATAAAGTTATCAAATGAGATATGAAGCAACTTGCAAAGGGAAGTTATTGTACAAATGTTCAAGTGATTATTTTTATGTTTATGAAAATATTTAAAAACAAAAAATGCCTGAAGTATAAAAACTCATTAAAATCAATCAACATTTATAAAGGTTATAGCCATCTTTATGATATGGGATTTTTGGACTGGAACACATAGTGTTCCCCTGGGCAAGATGGCTTCCCCTGATTCTTTGTCTATTGGAGTCGAAGAATGAAATCCCCAGACAGAAGATGGTATAGCAAAGATGGAAATTTATTGAAGACCAAGTACAGACTCCCAAGCGGGGAGGGGAAAGGATCTCACAGCACAGATTCCCACATGGGGAGGGAGAAAGAGTCCCACCGAGTTCCTTTTTCCCCGGTTTATAAAGGCTGCAGTTTTGTGCCTCGATATCCCCTCTGATTAGCCACTATACCCTTTGATTTGTTCACTATAGTAACTCCTGAGCTCAAAGGTCAAACCTCACATGGGACATGTAAGGCCCTCCTTCTTTATTTTGTAAATATAGACCTTTGGCTACTCCCAGTTCCCTTGTCTTATGGAAATGCAACTGCTGCCTCTCCCAACTTCCTTGTCTTATGGAAATGTAACTTCTGCTGGCTCCCTGCTCCCTTGTCTTATGGAAATGTACCCTTTTGCAACTCTGTAGCGCTGTGTTTATTCCCATGGACCCCCTTAATTTTAAAAATTCCCTAAATCTGCCTATTTCACCCCTAGAAATTCCTATTTCATTTAGTTTGGTATTTCCATTCTCAACTTACGAATGTCCTTACTTAACAGGAAGCTGCTGTCTTAATTATAGCCTCTTAGTTTGCCAAAAAAAAAAAGAAATTTTATAAGAACTAGTATTGTACTAAATAATAGAAACACATAGAACAAAACTGTTTTAAGTGATTTACATATCCCCACAACCACTTTTTTTAGGTAAGAACTTTTATTATCCTCCTTTTATAGATAAGGAAACTGAGACAATAAGAGTTTAAGTAATGGGCCCAACATTCTACCAGTACATGGTGGAACTGTCGTTAGGAACAAAACTACCACAAAAGCACTATTCATCTTATAAAAGAATTTCATACTCATCACGTATCTACTCCAGCAGCCCAGCAGGACTTAGGAAATGCCTACCTTTAAGTAAACAAGCATGAATACCAGCTCTGCAGTCTATTTATATCTGAAGGCTGATGGAGATTTTTGTGCTGATGGACAGAAGTCCTTTGGCAGAGCTGCAGTGCTGCAGGATAGAGAAGATATTTGATCGTCTTAAAGCATTAAACTTTGGCAGCTATTCCAGTGTTGGACTGACATATTGGGGAAGATGATAAATAAAAGAAATTGGATCTGCTGATCCATACTGAGCACAAATCAAAAGAACTGGATCAGTTTTCTCACCTGAATTCCACTTCACCTTCACCCGGCAAGTCCTCTTCTCTCTTTGTCCACTAATTTTCCTTTGTCTCTAAAGGTCATTTCTCTTTCACCGCTTGGAGAGGCATCCTAAGTGTGTAGGGGAGAGCACTGGTCTGAGTGGTTCTCGTCCTCCCATACCTGCTCAGTTACAATGATGAGCAAGGTACCTAATCTCCATGCCCTTCCACCTCCTCCTCCTCTCCCTTCAGTGAATCAACATGGGGACAATAATGTCAAAACTGCTTGAATGTCAGTCCCTGTACCATATCTTTCTCAATATTAATCTGTCAAACACTTTTTTCTCTGTGTTCCCTTAATATTTCTGTTTCCATGACCTGCTCGATCTGGTTAATATGCAGTCCTCACTGTGGGTTTTGTGCAGATGCAGGATGGAATAGCAGAATGTTGGAGAACAGCCTCTTCCTATGGGCTCCTGGCCCCAACACAATTCCCTCATGCGCTAACAGTTTCTACAAAAGCTCTGAAGTTCCCAGTTGATGGCTAAAGTGGTCTCTAAGGAAAGGCAATTATTGCTTATGGTAATCTCAACTCCCAGTCCCAACTCCCAAAGCCCAAAGACACACTGAGTAGAGTATAAGACACACTGAAAGCATAGTCTGAAAGCCCTGAACCCTAGTTCTGCACAGTCCCTTGAGTATAGTCTGAAAGCCCTGAACCCTAGTTCTGCACAGTCCCTTGAGGAGTGAGATACCTCTGCTTTAACTTCTCCAAACAGAACAACATCAGAAATTGTGCCTGTTGCCATCCTCATCAGCATAGTCATATCCCAGAAGAGGGGTATTTTGCAAACACAAGCCTTTGCAGGAGGACACACTAGGGACTCTACAGAGACCTCAATAAGACACAGCATATCTTCTAAGTTTGCCCTCCATGTGGGTCAGGTGTTTTATTAGGTCTCCCCCTTTTTTTCTCCTTAAAAGAAAATGAAATTATAGGGAAAACAATAACCTGGGATGTTGCCCAGAGGAGAAATTGGCAAGTTCTTGTTGGCATGACCTTTGCCAGCTCTCTGCATCTTTGACACTGAAGTATTTCTAGCTCCAAATTCATAGGTATTTTGTTAAGTCGTTGAATTTCAACATGTCCCAATTTAGAAAAGGAAATGAGAAACAAGAGAAAGTAAGACCACATAGTTTATTGATTCATCATTGTATTAAGAGTTCTAAACAAAGAGCAAGAGACACAAAATGAAACAAAGCCCTCAAAAAAAAAAAAAACCCACCCACAATGGCTATCTATAAGGAATGTGTAGCCTAATAGATAAGTATACATCCTATAATATAACAAAGCCTAAACTCTAAAGCAAGATGTAGATAAGATGCCATGGGGATTCAATGTAGGCAACATTACTTAAATGGGGTGAATCAAGAGTGACTTTCCAGAGGAGGTGACAATTAGTTTGGACAGAGGTTGGGGTGGAAAGGTGATGGAACACTCTTCAGGAAAGGGGACCAATGTGAGCAAATTCACAGGGTAGGACAGCCCAGGGAATACTCTTGGGATGATGAGTGCAAGGAATTTTGGCAATAGAACAGGTTGTCACTAGGCAAGTCCAGAACTAGGGTGAGGTGAGTGAGCCACTCTCCTTAGGTACAAAAGTTAAGGAAGCACCAAAAACATTAGTAAACAAGGTAAATAATATTATTTTAAAATCAATGCAGCCCTGACCAGTTTGGCTCAGTGGATAGAGCATCGGCCTGTGGACTAAAGGGTCCCAGGTTTGATTCCAGTCAAGGGCATGTACGTTGGTTGCGGGCACATCCCCAGTAGGAGGTGTGCGAGAGGCAGCTGATCGAAGTTTCTCTCCCATCGATTTTTCTAACTCTCTATCCCTCTCCCTTCCTTTCTGCAAAAAATCAATAAAATATATTTTTTTAAAAATCAATGCAAAAAATTTATTATGAACAAAACATCATTTTAAACAAATATAGCAAGAGTGTCATGGATTTTTCTTTTTGCCTCAGTTTCTAATATGTCTTAACATAGAACTGGTATGTTTTAAAAGGGAGGGCAAGACCAAAGGGCTTCCAGGTGACTGGCTTTAAAAAATGTCTTTTAATCATCTAGGAATATTTCACTTCTTTCCTCTCTTCCCTCCACGTAAGAAAGAAAAGAAAATGTAGGAAGGTCAAGTTCATGAGATTGAATACTTGCAGAGTATTTTCACCATTTCAAAGCACTCTCTTCATCTACCTTCACAAGAGCCCTAATTATTGAGAGAGATAATGGGACTCCTCATTTGTCCTGATGTTAAAACAAGGCAAGAGGAGCCCAAGGACATGTAGTTTGTTACTTGTTAAGTGGACTAGAAATTTTGCCTATCCTATACACATTGCTAATGGACTCTGCCTAAGCCACAGCCCTCAGTGCCCAAAGGGACATTTATTTATGACCACATGGACACACATGCATATGCATGCCAGAGTTCATTAGGAGAAGAGGTGAGTCCTCTGGGCTATGCTATATTAACAAACTACCTTAAAATTATAGTGACCTTACACAATAAGATTTTTTACCCATGAAAAATCTAGTGTGCTGAACACACTATGCAATATATAGACAACGTATTATAGAATTGTACACTTGAAACTTATATAATCTTATTAACCTCAACAAATTTAATAAAATTAAAAATAATACAATTATTTGCCACAGGAAAAAATCTAGCATGAGTTAGGTAGTTCTCTTCCATTTTATAGCTATGCCATTTAGAACAAGTGGCCTTCAAGATTACTAGTACAAGTGAAGAGCAGGTGAAGGTCATGTAAAATATCGCTAAGAACCAGGCCTGGAAGTGTTCTACTTCACTTTTCCCCACATCCCAGTGACCAGAATGCAGTCACATGGTCTCTACACCACTGCAGGGGATCTAGAAAATGTACAGGAACATGTGAATATTTGTGCAAACAAATATTGGGGCTAAAATCTCTGCCACAACCCTTTTTCTTTGTTGAGTATAATTTCTAGAACCCACCCCAAAATTTCCGAGGACACTCAAGGGCTCACTATTGCATTCATATGGCTTTCCATTTTTCATTTCCACTAAAGCATTACTTACATTGTACCCACTTCCCATGACTACTCACCCTACCCAGTACCACATTGTGCAGATCATAAAACATGGTATTTTTTTTCTTCATTCTTTAAAGCAAAATTAACACAGTGCTTGTTTGGGTAACAGACTTATAATAAAGACTAGAGGCCCGGTGCATGAAATTCGTGCACTGGGGGGAGGATGTCCCTCAGCCCAGCCTGCACCCTCTCCAATCTGGACATCCTTCTCACAATCCAGGACTGCTTGGCTCCCAACTGCTCGCCTGCCTGCCTTCCTGATTGCCTTTAACCACTTCTGCCTGCCAGCCTGATCACCCCCTCACCACTCCTCTGCCAGCCTGATTGATGCCTAACTGCTCCCCTGCCAGCCTATTTGCCCCTAACTGCCCTCCCTTGCAGGCCAGGTCCCTCCCAGCTGCCCTCCTCTGCTGGCCTGATCACTCACAACTGCCCTACCCTGCTGGCCATCTTGTGGCAGCCATCTTGTGTCCACATGGGGGCAGCCATCTTGTGTGTTGGAGTGATGGTCAATTTGCATATTACATTTATTAGATAGGATAGAGGCCTGGTGCATGGGTGGGGGCCAGCTTGTTTGCCCTGAAGGGTGTCCTGGGTCAGGATGGGGGTTCCCTTGGGGTATGGGATGGCCTGGGCAAGGGGCCTGTGGTGGTTTGCAGGCTGGCCATGCCCCCAGTGACCCAAGTGGAGGCCCTGGTATCTGGGATTTATTTATCTTCTATAATTGAAACTTTGTAGCCTTGAGCGGAGTCAAGCCTCCTGCTTGCTCTGTAGCTGCAGCCATTTTTGTTGGGATTTATTTATCTTCTATAATTGAAACTTTGTAACCTTGAGTGGAGGCCTGGGCCGGCCAGTGTGTGCTGGAAGCTTGGCTTCCTACATTGCCAGGGAAACTCAAGCCTCCTGCTTGCTCCGTGGCCGCAGCCATCTTGTTTAGGTTAATTTGCGTACTCGCTCCTGATAGGCTGGTGGGCGTGTCTTGTGGGTGTAGTGGAGTGATGGTTAATTTGCATACTGCTCTTTTATTATATAGGATATTATAGAAAATCTACAGGTTAGCCAGGATGTGACTCATCTGGACTGGGGCTGGTTTACTTGGCCAAACTGGAGCTCAATTCCTGATTTGTTTCATGTGTCTCTCATCATCTTTGGGTCAGCAAGATACTCAGTACAGGGGAGAAACCAAGATGGCAGCATAGGTAAGCACCTAAACTGCTGCCTTGCAAAACAATTTCAAAAATACAACTAAAAGACAGAACGGACACCATCCAGAACCACAGGAAAGCTGGCTGAGTGGAAATTCTACAACTAGAAGGAAAGAGAAAAGCTCACAGAGAATTGGAGTAATGGCAAAGGGTTGAGGTATGGCAAAGGGTCTTTGTACGCACAGAGAGGAAGGGCAGCTGAAAGACTGGCTGACTTTCTCTGGCGGGAGGGGGAAGGAAGCCCCTGACTGCACTGAACCCCAGTTCCGGGCAAAACCCCATGGACCCAGGCTCATACAGGGGGAGTCTGGACTGTCAGGTAGAGAGAAAAGCACTCAGAGACTCAGAGACCCAGGGGAGACCGGGGGAGCCTGGCGGGCAGGAGTCTGGAGGCGCGCGCACAAGTGTGCACAAAGACTGCAGGGGTTGCCACAGGCTTTCCCTAGCAGAAGGGAGTCAGAAGCTCCTGACTGCACTGAACCCCCAGTTCTGACTGCACTGAACCCCAGTTCCAGGCGAGCCGCTGGGTACCCACACTCTTACGGGGGGAATCTGGACTCTTGGGCAGAGGCTCAGGAGCCGGGGAAGGCAGAGGTCTGGAGGCACGTGCACGCAAGGGCAGGGCTGACAGGAAGCCAAGACTGTCTGCTCCGCCCTGAGACTCCATCCCATCCAAGCTGAGCACAGAGGCTTTTGCAATTTGGCAAGTCTAATCCTATAAGGCTGTCTCCAGCACCGAACTTCTCCCAGCGTAGACACAGCTGATCCTCACAGCCAACTGGCCTGGAGGTCAATTCCTCCCAGTGACACCAACAACAATCAAGACTTAACTACAACAAGGCTGTACACTCAGTCCACAAAGAGGTGCACCAAGAGTGTCCACCTCAGGTAACTGGGAGGCTGACCCACTGGCCCATATAGGACACGTAGCACACAAAGCTACCCTACCAACTCAGGGAAGCAGTGAAAATGAGGCGACAAAGAAACAGATCACAAATGAAAGAAATGGAGGAAAACAAACAACTGGATATAGAATTCAAAACCACGGTTATAAGGCTTTTCAAGAATATCCTAGAAAAGGCCAATAAATATAATGAGACCCTCAAAGATATGAAAAAGGACCAACTAGAAATTAAACATACACTGACTGAAATAAAAAATATTATACAGAGACCCAACAACAGACTAGAGGAACACAAGAATCAAGTCAAAGAATTGAAATACAAAGAAGCAAAAAACACTCAACCAAAAAAGGAAAAAGAAAAAAAATCCAAAAATTTGAAGATAGTGTAAGAAGCCTCTGGGACAACTTCAAGCATACCAACATCCGAATTATGGGAGTGCCAGAAGAAGAGAGAGAGCAAGATACTGAAAACCTATTTGAAGAAATAATGACTGAAAACTTCCCTTATCTGGTGAAAGAAATAGACTTACAAGTCTAGGAAGCACACAGAACCCCAAACAAAAGGAATCCAAAGAGGACCACACCAAGACACATCATAATTAAAATGCCCAGGGCAAAAGACAAAGAGAGAATATTAAAAGCAGCAAGAGAAAAACAGTTAGTTACCTACAAGGGAGCACCCATACGATTGTCAGCTGATTTCTCAACAGAAACTATGCAGACCAGATGGGAGTGGCAAGAAATATTCAAAGTGATGAATAGCAAGAACCTACAGCCAAGATTACTCTACCCAGCAAAGCTATCATTCAGAATTGAAGGGCAGATAAAGAGCTTCACAGACAAGAAAAAGCTAAAGGAGTTCATCACCAACAAACCAGTATTATATGAAATGCTGAAAGGTATTCTTTAAGAAAAGGAAGAAGAAAAAAGTAAAGATAAAAATTATGAACAACAAATACATATCTATCAACAAGTGAACCTAAAAATCAAGTGAATTAAAAACCTGATGAACAGAATAAACTGGTGAATATAATAGAATCAGGGGCATAGAAAGGGAGTAGACTGTTAATTCTCAGGGGGAAAAGGGTATGGGGTGAAGGGTGCAGGAAGAGACTGGACAAAAATCATACACCTATGGATGAGGACAGTGTCGGGGAGGTAAGGGCAGAAGGTGGGGTGGGAACCGGGTGGAGGGGAGCTATGGGAGGGAAAATGGAGAAACAATTGTAATAATCTGAATAAAGATTTATTTTTTAAAAAAGATACTCAGTACATCTTCTTTTTCTAACAATGCAGAAGCACAGGTGGGCAAAATTCAATGACCCACATTTAATTGGGTCTGCTAATGTCCATCTGCCAAAGAAAGTCCCATTGTCAAGTTTAACATCCTGGAGCAGTGAGAGAAGACTGGAGTGAATATTTTCTGAGTAATAATCCAGTCTTTCCTATCATCCATAAATACCCATGCCCTACCACCCCAATCACATGCAAAATTAATTCATCACCATCCTGAGACCCCCACTCACTAGCTCCAACAAATTACATCATTGGGATCAAAGTCTAGCATCTTGTGATCTCTATCAGTCTAAATGCAGCTCCCCTTGCTGTAGAGAACCATGAACTAAAAAGACAAGTTATCTGCCTGCCCTAAAAACACCCAACATGCATTGGTGAACCAGGCAGGATAACCTCAGTAAGCAAATGCACTAGAAAAGGGGAAGAGTGACAGTTATGTGGCAATTACTGGTTCACAGCAATTCTGAGCTGCTAATGGGCAAATATTGCCATGTTCCTCTCTCCTTAGAATAAGTGCCTTGTTAGGCCATTAACCTACTCCCTGGTGGAGATAGAGCACCCCAGCTGGGTGTTCCTCATGGGTCTTAGAAAAATATCATGACCATTAGATATTTTTCATGCCCAAACGTACTTTAATACTAAATGCAGATAACTTCTATTTTAGCCTTTTCTCTTGCCATTAGCATTCTCTAAGCACTTAGAGTTTACCAGAAAGAAGACATTATAAGTTTTGGTTAAGAGTATGGATTCTGGTATTGGGCTACTAGGTTTGAATCCTGGATCCATCTTTTTCTAGCAGTATGATTTTGGAAAATATGCATAATTTCACTACTTCAACTTCCTCATCTGCAAATTCAAATAACAGTACCAACCTCATAAAGTTATGAAGGGAATCAAATGAAATAGAAATGAAAGAGAGAAAGTAAAGCCATGCTTCAGTAAGGTATCCTGGTCTTCACCATCAGAAGGGTGTTCCCCAGACCACTACCCAAATTCAATCTTTCTTCTACTTCTTATATGAATCTTTACACATTCAATGACATTGTAGAGTCCAAACCAATGGGTTACCTTAAAATAGCAATAAAACTTCCTATCTGAGATACAGAGTCAGAGAAGCATCGAACAGACTGTCAAATTACAGTGGGAAGGCTGGGGAGGGGGGTGAGGTAAGAGATCAAACGAAGGACTTGTATGCATGCATATAAGCATAACCAATGGACGCAAGACACTGGGGAGGGGGGTGAGGGAATGTGCGGGGGTGGGTAGGGCAGGCTGCGGGAAGGTCAATGGGGTGAAAAAGGAGACATATATACTACTCTTTGTAATACTTAAATAATAATAATAACAATAATAATAATAATTTTTTTAAACTTTCTATCTGGGTTATAATGAATGTAGATCCCACTAATAATAATTGTGAGGTCCACAGAAATAGCCAACATCCCCAAATGTCCACTGTGTGCCAGGCAACATGCCAAGCACTTCACATGTAACTTAAAAATTAAACACAAATAATTAAAACAAAATGTAACATTTCTAATCATATGTGGAAATATCCTCCTCAAAGATAAAGCATTCTTTCTTATGGTAGTAGGCCTCATAAATCCATTATGCAACTGTCATCTCATCACCTCCCTATTTCATTTTGCTCTTCCTTAGCTCAATATTCATGTTACTGCTGATGTCACCTTCCTTGTTGTTGCCATTACATAATTTAATTTCAAATCTTTATCAGTATTTCTCCCCATTAAATGTGGAATTTCCTTTGTTGACATTTTGTCTTTCGTGGGTTTCCCTGGAGACAGGCTTCATGGAAAACTCCTTACCTGAGGATTCTCTGCCTCTGGGGCCTGATTCCATGCTGTTATGTGCTGCAAACACTTGCAAATGATAATGACAGCCCAGATGGGTAGTACAACAGAGGAGGCTTTTGATGAGCATTTTGCAGAGCTATAAAGATAATTAGTACAACCTGGTTTATTAAGAGCTTTCCTCTGGGCCTCCTTCTCTTCCTTGTTCTTCAGGCTATAAAATCAGAAAATTCAGCCTGAGACTCACAAGTAGGTAGAACATGGTCACAGCTTTTTCCCTTCCAGGGCCTTTCCTAAATCATTGCATGCATAGATTAAAGCTTGGCCCCCCAAGAGCAACCAACTGCAGTTATATATCAGGCAAAGGTAGAGCAGGTCTTAGCCTGGCGACCTGAGTTGCAGATGTTTAGATGGCCTTGTTGATGAACAGATAGGTGAACAGGATCACAGATAGTCTGGTCAGAATCATATATAGAGCAAATCATATGGAGTAGCAGAAATCACATAGCAGCAGCTGCTACAGGAAGCAGTCCACCCAGGTCAGTGCCAGCAGTGATTGGAGGTCAAAGAAAATGAAATCAATTGATGAGGGCCCTGGAAGGAGAGAGAGACAGAGAACTGTGTACATAGGCTTGATTACATTTGTCAAACATCCTAAAATACGAAGTCACCAGCTTCTGCCATGGGAGTTATGATGATGACATAAAGCAGGGGTTGACAATGGCTGAAAAATAATCATAGACATCTGAAAATCTAACAAGTATTTCCAAAGATGAGACCTTAATTTCACTCAAGTAATATTTTAGAATATTAAGCACCAGCTTCCCACCACCACCATCAATTCTTCCAACCCAATAGCCTACATTCCTTACAGCCCTGGTTTTACCTCCATGACTCAGGAAGCAGAGATTGCTTGCCATGCACTTTCCCTTTAGGAGCAAGCCTGATGCATATTTCCAAACTAAAGGGTAGAATGCATATACCACACATTAGTGGGGAGAAAAAAACGAACAAGTGATCTATTAAGGGGACAAGAGGCAAACTGCCATCAATTTTTCACCTACTGTACTGAACACTAAAAGTCGAAGGAAAGAAAATTGTCCATAAAGATCAGACAAAATGATTTTGAATTTAAAATTTAATTCCCAATCAAACTATCATTCAAATGTTCATTAATCATACAAGACATTTTATGACCACAGTGTAGGGCATACAGCATTTAATAAAGGTCTAGCCAAAAAGGTTATCAACCATTTGACATGTTGAAATAGCTGGTTCAGTTACACTCATGATAAAGTGGCATTCATCCTGAAATTTCAAGTTATTTAGAAATAACTGCAAAAGGGATCGAGGAGTCATGAAGCCATGGGAGGTGATAGTAAATGACCAGGATACTTTTAAATAGAACACTTGGAAGAAACAAAGTGTGTCTTCTTGCATGCCACAGACATCGAGCCTGTGTGAGGTGCCAGGAACAGTGAGGAATGTGTTCAACCTGAAGGAGTGCATTCATGTGCTCGTCACATCATCCATGTACATTTACTGGGTACTTACTACATGCCAGGCTGTATGAGGCACTGAGCACACAGCAGAGCATTTACATAATTGTGGGGCAACAGACAGCAAAGCACAAAAGGAAAGCATATTATGTCAGATGGTAACAAGAGCTATACATGAAATTATAGCAGGAAAGGATGTTAGGGAGGTTGTTTGCCATTTTAAATAAGATGGTCATGAAAACCTCATCAGAAGGTGATATTTGAACAATGATTTGAAGGAATCAAGGGAGTAAGTTAGACAATACCTAGAGGAATAGGATTCTAGTAGAGGGAACAGCAAGTGCAAAGGTCCTGAGGTGAGATCATATCTGCTGTGTTCAAAGGTCAACAAGGAGTTCAGAGTCTAGGAGAAGAAACAATCATTCAGAAAAGGAACTATTTAATAATTCAATGTGACAAGTAATGATGCTGGGAATTTTGTTAATTAATTATGGGAAGCTGTGCCAGAATTCTGGGACTGCGGAACGAGAATGTCTGATATTGCTGGCAGCAGTGGGCAACAAGGTCAATGTTAAACTAACCCTTTGTGCACATGACAAGTGGGGGAAAAAAATGCGATTTGGCAGCTTTGGGATGGGTGTGGACCAAGTAAACCTGATCCGTTTCCTCACCTGAACCCCACTTCACCTTTCTCTGGACACTCTCTTTCCCTCTTGTTTATTGTTCTTTCATTGCTCATGACCTTGTGCTCTTCCACTGATTGTAATCTCTGGCTGAAGGTGTAGAAAAACAGCACCCTCTGAGGTGGTCAGTCACCTGGGTCCTCATCCCCAACCCCAGCCCCATCCTCACCACTGTCCTTGACTAGCTGTTCATTTCCTGACTAAGTCCTTTAAGCTCTCTAAGCTTCCACTTCCTCAGCTGTTTATTATGCACCCCCAAAAAATATATGATAGTCATGACTTAGCCACCTGAAGACAGGAAGCTGGAGATACTCTAACTCAGTAACTAACTTTTCTTCCTATTTCCCTTTCCATGAATTCCTGCCTGTGGTTACTGTATGTCCACCCCTGACCCCATGCGAGCCCAGGGAAGATGGGGGAATAAGAATACTCTTCATCTTGGGCTCCTAGCTCCAGCATAAGACCCTAGTAGTATGCTCTAGTAGAATGCACTGTTGTGTTCTATCAGTGGCTGACCTGGGTCCCCAAGAAGAGATTATTGCTATATATTGGGATTCCTTACATGCAAATGGCACCCTTAATGTGCGAATAGAAAAGGTCTCTTTTCTCCCCATTTCTAAAAAGCATTTGCCCATTTGGGCCATCTCTAACAATGGTTGAGGGAGTCTGAATTCTGGTTCTGATTTGTTCCATGAGGAGTCGTTTGTCTTCCAAGGTTCGATTCTCTAATTTGGAATAATGATGAATCACAGGCTCTGCCCCCCTAACTGGCTGTGACTAGAAGAAAGACGTTTTGTAAATACATGGCTCCCCCTCTATGCTTTACCCAAAGATGGTATAATGGGAACCTATTCACCTGGGGAAAGACAAGGCCTATTGTAGCCACAGTTTGCCCTCTTGGGGTCAGGTGCTTCATCAGGTTTCTCCCTTTAATCTTTAATACAAGAGAAACCTCAGGGAAAAAAATAAGTAGGACAAGTACATTGCCCAGAGAAGCAACTGGCACAGTCTGCAGGTTAGCATGACCTTTGCCAGCTCTATGCAGCTGAGAAATTGTGGCAATTATTCTTAGCATCTGATGCACAAGCATTTTTTATGAGTCTCAAAATGTCCAGATAAGAAAAAGGAAAGGCACAAGGTCAGGAAGAAATCCTTTGATAAAAATGGGACCAGGAAGGGAACAGGTGGTAGCCATCTGCACATTCAGTCATATTGTCATTGTTTACTGTGGAAGGTGCTCTACAGACCATGGGCTGAAACTTATACACACACACACACACACACACACACACACACTTCCTGCTTTCAAGAATTTTATAGGCTATCATGTAATCACGTGATTGTAATTGTAATTGTCATATAAGTAATCAATCATTTCCACACCAGGATAGAAATTCAGGGAGATGATTCTCAAGGAAGTGGCATTTGGACTGAAGCTTGTCACGTAAAATTTCAAACTCCCTATTCTTCTTGCCCTGTCTTATCTTTCTCCAGAGCAATTATAACCTTCTAAAATAAGATGTAATTCACTTATTATATTTATTGTCTATCCACCTCGCCCCTCTGCTAACTCTGACCAAGGCTGCTCCTTCACTTTCTTCCCACTGCATTACTCCTAGTTGAGAAAAACGCAAAGAAAGAAAAATAAATGAGCTCTTATATTTGTAGAGTACCTTTGACTTTTCAGAGCAATGTCTCATCTCAGATGAGCTCTGTGAAGAATGAGTATCATGTGAGCCTTCTATTCTGCTGGAGCAGTAATATAGGTAGAGGGTGGGGGAGAAGGATGAAGGTTACTCAAGATCATTCACCTAATACCCACCAACATTATAGAGATGTCACTAGAATTTCTCCCAGTGTATAGGAAGCTCTCAAACTACAGAAGTCATTATTTCATTTTTCTTATATCACATTTTGCAGGGGAGAGGAAGGTATTAAATTACATTCTTAGACTACCATCTGGAACTGTGAATATTTTTCTGACTCCTTTGCCTTTCCCACCTCCTTACAGAAAATAAAACCACTTTTCACTTCAGTGCCCTAGCTTTCACAAAGACCCAGGAAGTCTTTTCTCCAATGAACAGAGGGTGGTAGAGAGAGCTTCACTTAAGCAAGGCTCCTGCCTGTTCCTTGCTTCTGAAAAAATTGTTATAGTCATTATAATGTATTCATGAACCACATCCTTAGTAGAGTCACAAATCAGAGATCCTGAGTTTTACCACCCTGACAGCCCATTGTTAAAATGATATTCTTTCTACTATCGTCACATAAAACCGATTCGAACAAAATACAATATTTCTAAAAGGTGACTTTCTCAGGAATGTTAGGACATTTCTACTTATGCCTTATACTGGTAACTGGTAACAATAATGGCTTGTTAACATGTTACACAGTTACGAAGAAGGTGAGAATAACTGTTGGAAGCCTTCCTCAAGCACGGCTTCTTTTTCTTGGGTCACGAGACAATAAATCAAAAAGTTCCATGTAATAACTGAAAGTTCCATTGCAATGATCAAATCAATCCCTTATACAGAAGACAGGCTAAATCCCTAAAAGATAACAAAAGAGTTCTCTTAAATAGTATCTTCTTAATTAGGCTATTAATTTGTAGCCCCCTGTAATGCGCGTGTTATTTTTGTCTCTTCTAGTAGAGGCCTCATCATTCTGAAAGTCAGTTAAATAAAAGAGGATTACTTCATATTTCTTACAGAACTTCACTTTGCCAAAGCTCAGCATGCCTTCAGTCAAATTTCACTTTATGCATCAGTGCCATTGGCCTCAGAATGAAATTTAACTTTAAGGTCACTCATTCTTGTTTTTACAGTAAAGAATTTGGGTTCTTTTACACAGGCCAAGTGTTCACCATTCTCATTAGTACTTGGAAGTTCTCTTTGCCTCGAGTTCTGTATCTATATTAGTCTGCGGGGGCTGCCATAACAAAATGCCATGGACTGTGTGGTTTAAACGACAGGAATTTATTTTCTCACAGTTCTGGAGTCTGGAATCCAAGACCAGAATGTCAACATGGTTACATTCTTATGGGACCTCTCTCTCTGGCTTCCTTATTGTAGACGGCCGCCTTCCTGCTGTGCCCTCACATGGTGGAGAGAGATGTCTCTGTTGGCTCCTCTTACAAGGACACTGATCTCATCAGATTAGGGCCCGCACCTTATGACCCGATTTAGCCATGATTATTTCCTTACTCCAAATGCAATCACACTGAGGATTAGGTTCCACCATATGAATTGGGAGGAATAAAATTCAGTTCACAGTAGTATCCAATAACCACAGTCAGGCCTTATCTATCTGGAAAAAATTGAATGGTGATATGATAAAAGTTCAATAATCTGACAATTTATAGGGACTTACCCTTAGAAGGTTTGAAATTAAGTAGTTTATATAAAGTAAACTCTAATTATGGAGAACTTTTCCTTTGTTCCTCCCATAAATAAACATAACCCCTGCCTTTATTTATGTTCTTGATTGCAAAATTTGGCTGTATAAGCCAAATGTATCTTCCTGAGATAAAGGCACATAGCTATTATCAAGTTATCAAAGTCTTTGGGCAATAAACCCCTCTAAAATTAAAAATCCTGGGGATTATAGATAAATATTATATATTGAAAATAAAAAGCTCTCTCTCTCAAGAAACCAGCAATAAATATCTAAAGACAGATGTTTGCTTTCATTCCTAACTGGTCACAGCATCTGATACCCAGTAGACATCAACAAATTAATTAATTCAATTCAATTACACAAGTCCTGAACTACTGCTCAAATAGTACCTTCAAGAAATAGACCATGTTGCTGTACACAGGTCACATCAAGATGGGATCAAGACCTCATACCAGAGAGAGGCTAGGTGGTGAATCTGACCTCACTTCTGGAATTCTTTCTCCAGAAAGAATGGTCAGGAGGTTAATGAAGAAATTCTCTCTTTTGAGCCGCACATGCCATGTGAAGAAAAACCATCTCTCCTTGGCGGTGCATTTAGCCCTCCCCAATCATGGATAAAACGATGCGTTAACATCATGTTGGGTTGAGAAACAACAATTCCCACTCCTTTTTGGCTCTCTCAGCTTCATCACAGAACAAAAAGTCCACAGCATGCGTTTTTATTACTAAGCCAAACAAACATTCCACCTTTGTAGTCAATAATGCAACCCGCAGAAGACTCTGTGCTTGGAGTAGAGACTATACTCTTAGTTTCCCATCCTGTACATGGAAATTTCAGTCCAGAACTGCTTTCCTTCATTCAGTCTCTCCCTCTCTCTCTCTCTCTCTCTCTCTCTCTCTCTCTCTCTCTCTCTCTCTCTCTCTCTCTCTCCCCCCCTCCCATATCTCTCTTTTTCTCCCTCACACCCTTACTCCCCATTCTCTCTCCCTCTCTATCTCTTTATTGCCATTTTAAATGTTTCCTGACTCTCTCTTATTAAGACTTGCTTGTATAACTTCCTTACACTCAATTATTTACCAGCAATTAATATTTATTGCCATAAAATGATGCCATAGAATAGCAGACTAATTCCAGAGATCCTCTTCCCTCTATCAAACCCTAGTTATTTCTCCTGTCCACTTTTCTTGTATGCTGAGTCATACTCTAATGATACACTGACACTATTAATAATCCCTCATATTTATATAGCTCAGGAAACCGGAGAGCCAAGGGTAGAAGAGTTTTGAAAAGTAGTCTAGTCTAGACACTGACACTCTGTATGCAATCTCTCTTCTATCTGAAGCAGGGGTTGTAAACTGGTGGGCCAGAAGAGAAATACAGCCAGATAAATTTGGTTTGGCACATTTTTTAAAAAGTGTTTTTAAAAATCAAGAAACTTTACATTTAAAATTTAATTTTAGACTTTTCTTGGGGAAAAAAAGTCTTGTTTTAACTTAGGGTAACACTTGGCTATGTGGTTGCTCCTTTAGGCAGGACAGAGCCTCTCGGATTCACAATTCCCCACCCCTCCCTAAAGAGTTAGCTTCAACCCATATTGCTCTGTTGTTTGACTCTTTGTCTGTTGGGGAAATCAGTCCCTTATGTTTTATTCTTCTACAACAATCCCCAAGAATTCCATAAGTGTATGTTTGAGCACCCTGGGGAAAAAGAACTCACCACCTGCAAACACAATCCATTCCTTCTTAGAGCAGTTCATTCCCAGCTCTTCCTTCAACTCTGAAAGCCGAAGCATCACCCGCTGGTTCTAGCCCATCTTTTTACTACTAGACAAAGGAAGAGCTCCCCAGTGAGTTTTCTCCATGACAGCATCCCAGCTCCTTGTCTAGCTTGGTTTCAAGTTCCTTCACCATCTTGGTTTTTATTTCCTGGATATGGTCCACTCTGTTTTTATTCCTTTTAAAGTATAAAATCCAAAGATGAAGGTTTTCCTTCTGATAGACTCAGCTCATCCCTTTATCTTTTAGGATTTCATTCAAGTACTAATTAAAGGAGTATGTACTAAACCCTTATGAGGTGCTAGGCAATGGCATCACACTGACAAGCAGTGACAGCTCAGTGCCTTCCTGAAGCTCACGTTCCAGTGGGGAGACAGTGTTACTGAGCGATCTCTCATACAAATGCAAAATAAATTCCAGATGCATCCAAGAATTCAGGCATGGAAATAAAATGAAAACTAAACAAATCTAAGGGTAAACATGGGTGAATAATATGATAGTCTTAGCCCTAGCTGGTTTGGCTCAGTGGATAACATGTTGGTCTGGTGACTAAAGGGACCCGGGTTCAACTCTGGCCAAGGGCACATGCCAGAGTTGCAGGTTCAGTCCCCACTAGGGAGAGTGCAGGAGGCAGCCAATCAATGATTCTCTCTCATCATTCATGTTTCTAGCTATCTCTCCTTCTCCCTTTCTCTCTGAAATCAATAAAAATATATTTTAAAAAATATAATCATCTTAGGGCTTTCTAATCACAATAGGAAACTTATAAGCTACAAAGGAAAAAAGGAATAAATCTAACTTCATCAAATTTTAACATTTTTTTTAAGGCTAAACGCACCACAAGCAAAGACAAAAGCTAAACTTGGGAAAAGATTTGCAACACAAATGACAGACGAAGGACTGATTTCCCCATTTTACAAATTACTCTTACAAATCAATCGACAAAGCACATAAAAAATTTACAAAAGGAATATAAATGATGCAAACAAGTGAGATAATTCTAAACTTCATTAATAATGAAAGAAATACAAGTTAAAACAATGAGATGTTTTCCAAGTAAATATTGGCCATGATATTTTACTTTTTTTATTTATTTTTTTTAATTGATTTCAGAGAGGAAGGAAGAAGGAGAGAGAAATAGAAACATCAATGATGAGAGAGAATCATTGATCGGCTGCCTCCTGCATGCCCCTCACTGGGGATCAAGCCCCCAACCTGTGCATATGCCCTTAACCAGAATCAAACCTGAGATGCTTTAATCCGCAGGCTGATGCTCTATCCACTAAGCCAAATAAGCTAGAGCTTGGCCATGATATTTTAAATTTGAACTCCCTGCTGCTGTCAATGTGTCCGAGATTTGGCTTTCCCATTCAGTACATGTGAAACAGCCCCTCTGCAGGGAATTCATCGGAGTAATGAAAATCAGCATCACACCAGGCTGGTGTTACTCAGTGATTGAGCATCCACCTATGAACCAGGAGGTCATGGTCGATTCCCCCGTCTGGCACATGCCCAGGTTGCGGGCTCGATCCCCAGGAGGGGGCATGCAGGAGGCAGCCGATCAATGGTTCTCTCTCAACATTGATGTTTCTATCTCTCTTTCCCTCTCCCTTCCTCTCTGAAATCAATAAAAATATATTTTTTACAAAGGAAAGAAAATCAACATCACTAATCCTGAGAGTAATGAAAATCACACCTATTGGAATGGCTAACAAGGAAAAAAAACACAGAAAATAACAAGTGTTGGTGAGGATGTGGCAAAACTAGAACCTTAGTGCATTGCTGATGGGAATGCAAAATGGTGCAGCCACTGTGCAAAACAGTAAGCCATTCCTCAAAATGTTAAGCAAAGATTTACCATATGATCCAGTAATTCCACATCCAGGTATTCCACCCAGAAGAGTGGAAAATGGGGGCTTGAACAGAATGGGTACACCAATACTCATAATCGATATTCATAACAGCATTGTTCTCAATAGCCAAGATATGGAAACAACCTAAATGGCCATCAAAGGACAAATGAATAAAGAAACTGTGTCATATACATGCAGGAAAATATTATTCAGCCTTAAAAAAGAAGGAAATTCTGACATTTGCAACAGCATGGATGAACCTGAGGACATTATGCTAAGTGAAATAAGCCAGTCCAGAACTGCTTATTTCACTTAGCATAAGGACAAATACTGCATGATTCCACTTACATGAGGCATCTGAAATAGTCAACCTCATAGCAGCAGAGAATACAATAGCGGTTTTCAAGGACTGGAGAGTAGACAAAATGAGGAGTAGTTATTCAATGGATATGGTTGAGATTATGTTCATCCTAGAAAGGAAATAACTACCTCCTAGCTCTTCATCCAGTATCTCTGACACAGGGAATTACTCACTCATGTTATAAAATTTATACCTCCGTTTTTTTTTCTATAACATTTAACACTTTAACATACTATACTGCTTTCTATATCATTTACGTATTTATTATATTCAGTTTGTTGCCTATCTCCTTCACTAGGATGTATGTTCCACAAGGGAAGAGATTTTTGCCTATTTTCCTCATTGATAGAGCTCCCAAACTGCTAGAACTGTGCCCCACATATATTATCCTCTTAGAAAATAGTTAATTTATTGAATTAATAAACATTTTAGACTGTGTCTATAGTGAAAATGTAAGTAACAGGTGCAGGCAGGCTATTTATACAATAACTTTTGGGGGGAAGAGGGTTTCAAAACCCAAAGCACATTTACTAAGGGCGAAATCAGAAAGATTTCAGATGTCCATTCCATTAAAGAGGGGAAAGCACTTCTGCTGTAGCTGTCACTGTCATTTTTTGTGCATTTGCAATATTATGTTTTATATAAGGATAAAGGCAAGTTGCAAAAAAAGACACAATGTTCTTTTCAACAGTTTTCAGAACAGTTCCTGGTTTTTGAAGCGAGAAGAGTGAAAACAGCTGAGGCCTTCTTCCCTGAGAGGATTAAAGGATGCTTTCTGTAGTGGCCACGAAGCATCTTGGGCTCCACGCACAGGCTGGCAGATGCACCACGGGGAGGCAGGCAGCCTTCTTTCCTTTCAACTTCAGGCAGCTTTCCCTAGTTTCCCAAGTGATTTATCCTCCTACACTCCCTACCTAAGATTCAGGAGAAAATACTGTTGGGGATTTGATGAGGCAAAATGAGATTCAGAGCCTAGAGTTATCACTTGAAACCTATATAATCTTATAAAACCTATTAACCAATGCCACCCAAATAAATTTGAAAGAAAAGAACCTAGAGCTATCTTATCTTCTTTGAACGCCATCACCAACCAAACAAACAAAAAACCTTTAAACCATAATGCTTCATTTTCTTTTTACCTTCTGCCACTATTGCTGCCAAAAAGATATGGAAGACCCATGGGGTGAGAGTGGGGGTTGATGGTGGGGCCTGAGCAGCTTATGGTCATTTATACAAGGCTATGATGATATTATCCCTTCCCTGTAGGTTAGACAAATAGGTTGTGAGCAAGGAGGGCAGAAAAAGAAATCTAAGCAGTATTTCTATCTGTACTGTATAGATTTCCATGACAAAATCCTATGTAATAAAGAGGTAATATGCAAATTGACCCTCACGCTCTCATGTCACAACATGGCTACTCCCACGTTGTCACAAGATGGCTGCCCCATGTCATCACAAGATGGGCGCCCCACGTCATCACAAGATGGCTGCCACAAGATGGTCACCCCCACATCATCATAAGATGGCCGCCCCCACATTGTCACAAGCTGGCCGCCCCCACGTTGTCACAAGATGGCTGGCAGGGGAGGGCAGTTGGGGGTGATCAGGCCAGCAGGGGAGCAGTTAGGTGTCAATCAGGCCTGCAGGGGAGCAGTTAGGGGGCAATCAAGCAGGCAGGCAGGCAAGTTGTTAGAAGCCAGCAGTCCCAGATTGTGAGAGGAATATCTGACTACTGGTAGTATGACATCCCCTGTGGGGTCCCAGATTGGAGAGGGTGCAGGGTGGGCTGAGGGACACCCCCACAGTGCATGAATTTCATGCACCGGGCCTCTAGTAATAATAATAATAATAATTTCTTTGTGGTTGTTGATCTTAGCTAAAGCATTATGACTCTCCCTGATGATAGTCATACCCATATACAAAAGTAAATATATATATACACTCTAACCAATGGCCCAATATATGTATTGTGTGAGTTACACTTCATCATTCTACCCTATACCCATGCCCTTACGTAATAATCTAGTTAACTTGGCTTTACACCTGCATTCATTCATTCAAATTAATATATGTAAAAAAAGGAAAATCACAATTAAAGTATTGGTGGTATTCTTTTCTCCCCCTAGCTCTATTGACATATAATTGGCCAAGTTTAAGATGTACAGTGTGATGGTTTGATGCACATAATACATCAAATGTTGTGAAATGTTTACCACAATGAGGTTAGTTAGCACACTTAATCTCACAGAATGACCATTTTGTTTTTGTTATTATGGGGAAAACATTTGAGATCTATTCTTACAGAAACTTTCAAGTGTGTGATTATGAACTACTAGAGGCCCGGTGCGTGAAATTCATGCACTGGGGGGGGTGGGTAGGGATCCTTTAGCCCAGCCTGGGCCCTTTCACAGTCCAGGAGCCCTCCAGGGATGTCCAACTGACAGTGAGCAGGCCTAAGCCATCAGTTGGACATCGTTAGCACTGCCACAGAGGCAGGAGAAGCTTCTGCCACCGCCACTACACTTGCCAGTCATGAGCCCAGCTCAGGGCTTCTGGCTGAGTGGCACTCCTTCTGAGGGAGGACATTGACCACCAGGAGGTAGCTCTTGCATTGAGTGTCTTCCCCCTAGTGGTTAGTGCATGTCATAGAGACTGGTCATTCCGTCATTTGGTCGATTTGCATATTAGCCTTTTATTATATAGGATAGTCATGATGCTGTACATTAGATCCAGAGCTTATTCATCTTATAATGGAAAGTTTACAGCCTTTGACCAACATTCCCCATTTCCCCAACCCTCCATTCCTGGTAGCCATCAATCTACTCTCTGTTTCTAGGAATTCAACTTTTTAGATTCTGCATAAAAGTGAGATCATACAGTATTTACCTTTCTCTGACTTATTTCACTTAGCATAATGTTGCCAAGGTCTATCCATGTTGTTGCAGAATTTAGGCTTTTTTTATGTTTATGGATGAACAGTATTAGTGTGCGTGTGTGTGTGTGTGTGTGTGTGTGTGTGTGTTGTCACATATTCATCTGTCAATGGACACTTAAGTTGTTTCTATGGGTTGGCTATTGTGAAAAACACAGCAGTGAAAATGGAAGAGCAGATATCTCTTCTAGTACTAATTTCAGTCCTTTGGATATGTACCCAGAAGTAGGATTGTTGGATTATATGGTAGTTTTGTTTTTAAAAAAATTTTTTAGAAACTTCCATACTATTTTTCATCATGGCTGCACCAATTTACACTCCCACCAGCAGTGCACAAGAATTTACTTTCTTCAATTCCCTGCCAGTATTTGCTATCTCTTGTATTTTTGATGATAGCCATTCTAACAATAATGAGGCAACATCTCACTGTAGTTGTTTTGATTTGCATTTCCCTTATACTTAGTGATGTTCAGCATTGTTTCCTGTACCTGTTGCCCATTTGCATATTTTCTTTGCCAAATGTCTATTTGGATGCTCTGAATTATTTTTTTTAATTGCTATTGAGTTACATGAGTTCTCTATATATTTTGGCATTAACTCCTTATCTGATATATGGTTTGCAAATATTTTCTCTTATTCTGTAGATTGCCTTTTTATTTTGTTGTTGTTTGCTTTGCAAAAGCTTTTTAGTTTGATGCAGAGTTGCTTGTTGATTTTTGCCTTTTTGTCTTTGCTTTTGGCGTCAAAGGCTGTTGGCATGTATTCTTGTGGCTGCAGAGGCTTGCTATAGGCATGTGCACAGCTGGAGGGGCTATAGGCACAGTCAGGCTGGAGGTGGGCATGTGCACAGCTGGAGGGGCTAGTACAGGTGAGCCCAGTGGCACAGGCCAGTAACAGGGGTCAGAGCAAGATTCAGGCCCATAAACAGCTGTCAGACCCTAGGTGCATATTCTTGCTGCTGCAGGGTCTAGCCACAAGCACACTTGCAGCAGTGGAGGCCAGTGACAGAAGCCAGGCCTGCAAGTGCTTGCATAGCATTGGGGGCTGGCTGCAGGATTCAGGACTGGAGTTTTGTGCTTTAACTAGGGGCCCAGTGCACAAATTTGTGCACCTGGAAAGGAACTGTGGCCAAGGCTGCGGTGGGCACAGGGGCAGGTCTTGGCCCATCCTCCATGCCCCTGCCCAGCCCCTCCTGCTACAGACCCCGGTTCCCTGTCTGCTGGTAGCCCTACTCCCACTGCCGCTGCTGGCACAGGGGCAGGTCTTGGCCCATCCTCCATGCCCCTGCCCAGCCCCTCCTGCTACAGACGCCGGTTCCCTGTCTGCTGGTAGCCCTACTCCCACTGCCGCTGCTGGCACAGGGGCAGGTCTTGGCCCATCCTCCATGCCCCTGCCCAGCCCCTCCTGCTACAGACCCCGGTTCCCTGTCTGCTGGTAGCCCTACTCCCACTGCCGCTGCTCCCAGGTGCTCATGGCACCATCCCCGCTCGCACCCACTGACGGTGCTGAGTGATCGGGGCCGGCGCCGGGTGCCAGCAGCAGGTGCAACCAGTGGCTCTGGTGCCAGCAGCAGGTGCGAGCATCAGGCAGGAATGCAGCACATGGGAGCAAAGAATTTTCAGTAACCACCAAAGCCTGGCCCCAATGACAGCGACCGGTGCCCCACCTTGGTCTGGCACCCCCACTTACCTGCTCCACCATCCCGCCATGGCCAACGCCCACCATGTTCCGCACTCTGCCGCCTGCTGCCGATGCCGGCCATGTTCCGTGTGTGCCCCCTGGTGGTCAGTGCACATCATAGCAATTGGTTGTTTGGTTGTTCAATTGTTCTGCCATTCAGTCTATTTGCATATTAGGGTTTTATATATATAGATTATTTTAGGATATTATAATGAAGATGTTTCTTAAGCCATTTTGTTAATGAAAATGGATATATTAAAAAATTGTACATATTTAATGTGTACAACTGGCTGAGTTTGGCGACAAGTATATATCCATGAAACCATTACCACAATCTATATTGTATACTTAAAATTTTGCTAAGAAGGTAGATATTATGTTGTGTTCTTATCACAAAATAATAATAATTAATAATCCTATATAATAAAAAGCCTAGGTGGTGTCACGCTCTCCTGCGATGTCATCACAAGATGGCCACCCTCACGTCATCACAAGATGGCTACCACAAGATGGCCACCATAAGATGGCTGGCAGGGGAAGGCAGTTGTGGGTGATCAGGCCGGCAGGGGAGGGCAGTTGGGGGTGAATAGGCCTGCAGGGGAGAGCAGTTGGGTGCAACCAGGCCAATAGGGGAGGGCAGTTGGGGGCAACCAGGCCTGCAGGGGAAGGCAGCTTGGGGCAACCAGGCTGGCAGGAGAGGGCAGTTGGGGGTGAGATCAGGCCAACAGGGAAGACGGTTGGGGGTGACCAGGCCAGCAGGGAGGGCAGTTGGAAGTGACCAGACCTGCAGGGGAGGGCAGTTGGGGGCAATCAGGCCGGCAGGGGAGGGCAGTTGGGGGCAATCGGGCCATCAGGGGAGCAGTTATGCATCAATCAGGCTGGCAGCAGAGTGATCAGGGGGCGATTGGGCTGGCAGGCAGTAGCAGTTAGGGGCAATCAGTCAGGCAGGCAGGTGAGCGGTTAGGAGCCAGAAGTCCCGGATTGTGAGAGGGATGTCCAACTGCCAGTTTAGGGGTCTCAGATTGGAGAGGGTGCAGGCTGGGCTGAGGGACAGCCCCCTCCCCTATGTACGAATTTCATGCACCGGACCTCTAGTAATAAAATAATGTGATGATTTGGAGGTGATGATTTTTTATTGCATGGAAGGAGGTTTATAATAAGGAATTGTCTCATACGATTCTTCACATGGAAACTGAGAAGTCCTACAATCCAGGAGACCCAGGAAATCAGTGGTGAGGTTTAGTCTGAAGGTCTGAGAATCCCACTCCAGTTGCAGAAGACCAGTGTTCCAGCTCATGCAGTCATGCAGGGAAGGAATGAACTCTCCCTTCCTCCACCTTTTGTTCTATTCAAGTTCTCAGCCAATTGGATGATGCCTGCCCACACTGGGGAGAACAACCTACTTTACTGAATTCATCAATTTAAATGCTAAGCTCATCTGAAAGCATCCTCACAAATACCTAGAAATCATGTTTAGCCAAATACCTGGGCACAAGAAAATTGACACAAGAAAATCAACCATCACAAGATTCTGTTTTCTAAAAGATTATGTGTAGAATCCATTTTAAGAATGAGATAAATAAAAACTCTTGGCACAGGGCCTGATACACAATAGGTAATTTATGAATATTTTCATTTATTAATATACTAGAGGCCTGATGCATCAAATTCATGCCAAGGGCTCAGCCCTCACAGCCCCTCGCTTTCCTGACCAGCCCTCTCAGCCCCTCGCAGCCCCAGCTGGCCCTCATATCCCCAGCTTTGTCCTGACAGTGGTTCTGCTGTTCAGTCTAATTAGCATATTAGCTCTTTATTATATAGAATATAATTGGAAATTCAATATAAATGCTATTTATTCCAGTGCCTTCTCACATTAATCAGAAGATAGTTCCCTAAAACACATTTAAATTCATTTTATTTTATCCATTTTGTGCATCCCTGACACAATTGTATATACATCACATATCATGTATGTATCAAAGGTCATTTACTTATGGATAGAGTTGGTTGCCGCTTACTAAGTAGAAGGTGGGAGGAGTGTGAGGCAAGCTCCCACAGCTACCAAAATAGCACAACCACTGTTTAGTATTTTGCCCATTTATTCATTTTTTAAGTTGAAAGTTTTCCCTGCCTTTAAGTATGCAAGAAGCTTTGCAAGGGGTGATTTCTTCAGCCTATTAGCACAACCTGGCATATAGTAGAGGTTAATGAAAATGTGTCGACCTCTTAAAAGAGAGTGGTTGATGACCATTTGGATGAGGAACACATGGTATGTACATGAGTATACCTGAAGAAGGTCACAATTCAGGAAAGGAAAGGTGTACCAATGAAAAACTAGATGCCTTTAAAACCATATTTCCCCAGTTTCTCCATTGTGCCAAGAATCTCTCCTAGAATGGCCATGCTCCTGCTAGCTTTCCATGGCCTAACATGTATTCTAGAATGAAACACACAATATTGTGTGCAAAGGAAGCACCATGCCCTGGGATACTCCATTTGTTTCTTAGATGAAGTAGGTGTGCTTCCTTCCTTCTCCTTCCATCCATCACACTGAAGTCAAAGGAATCTTTTTAAAATTCAGATAGGATCATTTCATGTCTTGTTCTTGGAGTCAAGTCCACAAGTCCCTGAGTGAGCCTGCAAGGCTCTCTGTGACCAAATTTGTCCTGAATTTGCCAGTTACATCTCACATAAACCCCCTCACTCCTTATGCTATAGTCTCTCACTTCTCTCAGTTCCTCAAGGCATCCCCTGTTTTACAGGTCCTTGCATTTGCAACTCTTTCTATTTGGAATAGTCTCCCCCACCCATGATTCTGCCATACTTATTCCTTAAGCCTCAACTTAAATATTAGTTCTCTCAGTGAAGCCTTTTCTGACCACATCAAAGTAGGTCAGAACCCTACTTTGTTATGTAGTATAACAATATTCTATGCTTCTTTTGTTCCATTTTCCAATATCATATGAAAAAATCAGCTAACTGTGTAATGGTTTAATATCTAGGATGGTTCTAATCTCTAGGAGGAATTGTGTCTATCTTATTTACTACTATATACTGGAACCTAGTATTATGTCCGATACATAATAGATTGTGAGTAAATATTTTCTAACATGGTGAGTAAGATTGAATCTCCATGGAGATGTTTCCCAGGTAATATTTTAGCAGATGCAGAGGTCATTAAAAGGTGACACTTGGATTCATAGTTATCTATCTTCTGATTAAATAAAGTAAAAGCCCTCCAGGAGATGGAAGTAGATAGTGGTTTTCATTATGGGAGAATATAAAACAGCTTGAGTTGACTAAGGCAGATGGTCCATGGAAAATGCTTCAGAAATAAAATAGTTCTTCTGATCTTTGGTGATCAAGAAATATTTCAAAAGTCATATATGAGACTCAATTCAGCTCTACATCAAGATCTACAAATTGTTTCTAGTAATTAATGCAAATCATTACATCTTGATCCTCTACGTTATCTTGGGAAGTAGACTAACACATTCTAGTTCAACATTTCACAGTCACATCTCCTTTCCCCTCTATTTTTTCTTTCTCTGTTTAACTACTTGTATTTTCCATGACAAATACTTAAATTCGATATGATTTAATGTTGAGAAAAGGTTTTGTTTTTGGTCAAGGCTGATTTCCACCTCACTACCCGCAACCAAAGAATGTGACTGCCCTTACTATGTAAATAATAAACTATTGTTTTGTAATTATTTCAGGTGCAAAAATTAGCTTTGCAGAAAAAAAAATGAGTTCCTAAGAAAACACTCAACAATACCCAGGTCAGGTCAGAGAAATAAATTTTACATTTTATAGCATGTTATTATTCATTAAATCTTTTGAGATTCCATCTCTCTTAATCCTGGCTATAATCACAGCAAGGCAGAACTTTTTACTGATGTGAAAACTGAGGCAGAGAATTTCTGGATCAAGGTCATAGAGCTAATAAATAAATCGCTAAAATTCAAACTATAATTTTCCGCCTCAATATGTCTTCGTAATTATGAGCTCTGGATCATGTGTTAAGGGAATAAGCCAAAAGCCCAAAAGATGATTTGTAGAAACTTTTAAATTTTTTTTGCTACTTGGAAACCCTCACCCTATGAAGGTTCTTCTTCAGAGCCTCCTTCACATCCTCGTTTCTCAGGGTATTGATCATTGGGTCCAACGTAGGAGTGACCACAGTGTAAAATACTGACACAATCTTGTCCTCCCTGAGGGATTTGCTCATGTTACCTTTCAGGTATATGAATATGAGTGTCCCAAACTGCAGTCATGTGAGAAGCTCAGATGGAGAAAGTTTTGGCTTTGTCACCTACTGTACAAATCTTCAGAATGGCCCAAATAATAAATAAGTAGGGTATAAGAATCACTAAAATGCTTTGGTTGTTATGACCAAGAAAGCAAAGAGTTAGGTCACTTATCCCCATAGCCTGGTCTCACCACAGGAAGCTTCAGCAGGGATGGAAGGTCACAAAAGAAGAAGTTCAACCTGGTTGGACTTACAGAAGGAGATTGAGAAGGTACACTCAGTAGGGGTCTAGGAACTGAGCATGCCACTAGCATATGTACCAGCACCAGGGCCAGGCATGTCTGTGGTGTCATGGCAGTGGCATAAAAAAGGGGATTACATGCAGCCACATAATGATCAGAGTCCATCACAGCCAAAAGGAACCATTTAGTACTAGCACAGAGTGTGAACAAAAAGCACTGGGTCACACAGCGCTCATAGGTAATGACCATCTTATCAGCATCCAAGGTCTCAAGCAACTGAGGGACAATAGCATAAGAGTAGCAAATGTCTAGGAAGGAAAGGTGGCTGAGAAAGCCTGGGAATCTGGAGGCAAGGGTCACTCTGACTCAACACTATCATGCTCAGGTTGTCCCCCTGGTAATGAGATAGAGAACCAAGACCACAAAGATGAGACATAGCTGCAGCTCTCCCTACAGCTGGGACCCCATCAGAATGAATTCTGTCACCACAATGCCATTCTCTGCCATGAATCCTAGTCTGCACACTGAATTTTTTTTAAAGTCTCATTGAAGATAAGTCAAGGTGAATATGGCTGGATTTGATCATTTTTAGTAATGATAACAATCTTCTAAATTTGTAAAGCACTTGACATTCTTCATAAACTTTATTTCATTTGACCTTAGGAGCACAAATTGTTAATCCCATTTCCAAGAGAAGAACATGAGGGTCAAAGAAGTAAAGTGACTAGTTCATGATTTCACAGTTAGTCAAGAGGAAAAGCCAGAGCTAGAGTTCAGTTCCTCAGACATTTCCATACTTCTGAAAGGTTCCAAATTAATAACTTCAACAGCCTCACCGCAGAGCCAAAAGAATTCCACGTTGTTAGAGAAACCCTACTGGTAGAGTTTTAAGGTCATAAACTGTGAAATCAGACCTCAGTTCAAATTCCTAGAGACCTCGAGCAAGTTAATTCAGCTTTCTGAGCCTTAATCTCCCTATTGATTTAATGGAGATTTCAACACAAAAGTCACAATATCATTGTGAAACACATAATGTACATACTATGCCTTAGCACGTGGTCTGACTCACACACTGGGGATTATTTTTTTCTAAATTATGCAACAATGTAACATGCTTCTAGGTTCATGAACATTTTGGAATCTTATCTCCTAATCCACAGCCCCCAGGAGTCCCAATATCAACCCTATCATCCTTTGCAGTTCTTTTGATGTGCATATAAACAAATGGAATTGGATGCAAAACAGTGAGCAGTGAGCCGTGAAGAGCAAGCACTGTTAGAACCTCTACAAACTGTTATAGGCCAAGTCACTTTTTCCTCTCTGTTCCTGCCAAGCACCACATCCTGGTTTCCAAGTTCCTCTCTTATTCCAAAGGACCTGCCCCATTTTTTTTTAATGCCAGATCAATATCAATTCAAAAGATACATGAATCAAGCCATTCCAGAATTAGCCTGCACAGCTCATCAAGGGACAAAGCCATCACACTGAGTTTAGAATTCTAATACAGATGGAGTTTTTGCCAGGTACTTGGACAGTCTTGCCTCAGTACCTTTGGGTGCTGATAATTTGGGGTGCTGGAAATACTGAATGTGCACTTCAAAGGTGGTTCTTCTTGTAATTCTTCCAACCTGGAAATAAAAATTGAATTTGAGAAAGATCTCATAGGCTTTCAGCTAAATAAGAAAATGAAACTTTGATCAATGTTTGACAAAATCTGAACTACTGGTGAAATGAAGGCCCACATCTGATTTTCTCCCCCTCACCAATTTCCTGATGATGTAAGTATTTGGGAGTGTTTTTCTTTCCTTAAGAGCCATTCTAATCCTGACCTTTGACCAAAACAATGACTTGCTCTGTTCTGAAAGGAATTTACACAAATCATTCTGACCAAAGGGAGAAAAGAGAGAGAGAAAAAAGACTACCATTTATTTATTCAGTAAGAACCTACTGAGAACTCACCATGTGCCAAGCATGCTTCTGGTTGTTCAAGGGGCGGGATGAATGGACAAAGATCTTTGTCCTTAATAGAACAGACGTGCTAGCAGAGAGCCAAACATATACAATATATTTTTAAAGTATATTTTCTACTATAACTGGTGATAAATGTTATGAAAAATTTTTTTAAATGAGAAACAGTTAGGTGTGGGAAATTAGGTGAGTCAAATAAGGAGAGTAGTATTAAATAGGACTGTCAGGGAAGGTTCATTGGAAAGATGACATTTTAGCAGAAATGCTGGGGATCAGGCAACTATTCAGTTTATTTACACACATCATTATCCACTAACAATAGAAAACAAAGACACAGTGCACCTGCAGTTGACCACCCCACTTGCAGTTCCAAATATGCTAAGTTCTTCAAGTCCTTGTGAGAGGCTTTCAAGGCAACTGTGTTCCAAAGGGTCAGCTTCCTAAAACAAAGAGAGTCCCCTAAGGTATCAGAGGCCCTAAAATCAGCCAGCGATCACTTGGGGTAAAAGTAAAACTAAAACTTAACAGAAGGAAGATAAACGATCCAGTCAAAAAATGGGCAAAGGACGTAAATAGACACTTCAAAAGAGGACATACAGAAGGCCGAGAGACACATGAAAACATGCTCAAAGTCACTAATCATCCGAGAGATGCAAATCAAAACAACAATGAGATACCATCTCACACCAGTCAGAATGACTATCATCAACAAATCAACAAACGACAAGTGCTGGTGAGGATGTGGAGAAAAAGGAACCCTCGTGCACTGCTGGTGGGAATGCAGACTGGTGCGGCCACTGTGGAAGACAGTATGGAGTTTCCTCAAAAAGTTAAAAATGGAACTCCCATTTGACCCAGTAATCCCACTTCTAGGACTATATCCCAAGAAATCAGAAACACGAATCAGAAAGGATATATGCACCCCTATGTTCATAGCAGCACAATTTATAATAGCTAAGATTTGGAAACAGCCTAAGTGCCCATCAGCAGATGAGTGGATTAAAAAATTGTGGTACATCTATACAATGGAATACTATGCCACTATAAAAAAGAAGGAACTTTTACCATTTGCAACAGCATGGATGGAACTAGAGAGCATTATGCTAAGCAAAATGAGCCAATCAGAGAAAGATAAATATCACATGATCTCACTGATATGTGGAATATAAAGATCAACATAATTTGATGAACAAGAATAAGTCCAGAGATAAATGGAAGAGGAGGCGGGTTAGAGAGCAACCAAAGGACTTGTATGCATACATATTAACATGACCAATGGACACAGACACTGGGGCGATGGGGACTTGCCCAGTGTGGGAATAGCTGCCGGGGGGGGGGGGGGGGGGGGGGGGGCGGGGTGTCAAGCGGGGAAAAGGAAACCTATGTAAAACTTTAGACAATTAATTAATTAATTAATTAAAATAAAGTAAGACTGGAATCTAAACAATAGAGCATAGTGGCTAAGAAAGTGGGCCCTGGAAACAGACAGAACTTGTTATTCCAAACTCAGACTCAGTCATTTCTATTTGTGTGACCTTAGGCAAGGCACTTGACCTCTGGAATCTCAGTCTCAACATCTATTGCAACAACATCAGCACTGCTGTCCTATGAGAGGTAAAAGAGATAATTCATGAAAGCACATGCACTGAACCTAGTACAGAGAAAGTAATGCATATAATTGTTACATAAGTGACTTTTCAACCACTAAGTAGTTCCATCATTCAGAAATGTAATGTATCCCCATTTTATTGCTGAGTAAGATGAGGCTCAAAATGGTTAAACCAACTTTCCCAAGTCCTGGCAACAGGACTTCAGGCTCCAGATTCACGGTACTTTCTACTAACCTACACCTTGGCTCATCACTTTGGCCCAGAAAGCAGGATGCTATAGCCCAGCTTCAGACAACCCCAGCTGGGGAGGCACAAGTCAAGAGAGCCACCTCATTCCACTGCTCCCCTAGGAAACACCTTTAGATCTCCTCTGGGGGAGGGCAGCTATTTTCCTTTGGAGAGGAGTGTCATGATAGGAGGAGGGGCAGTTGATGATGATAAGCCAGAGAGAGCAGATATGGTAGGAAGGCTGGAAACAGCATCCACAGCCCTGAATTCAAGTCCAATTTCTGCCACTGATGTACTGTGTAAATTTAAGCTACTGTCTTCCCATCTTTAGGTCTGTGTCTGCCCATGAGAAGGTTGCACTGAACAACCTAAAATGCTGCATCTTGTTCTATAACATGAAGGTCCCTCTTCTCCTCCTAAAATTCCAGTGAGAAAGGGAGAGAGCATCTCTATATATTAAAAAGCCTAATATGCAAAGTGTCCCCCTCTGGAGTTTGACCAAAGGGGAGTTTGATCACTTGCTATGACATATGCTGACCACTAGGGGGCGGCGTGAAACGAAGGAAGGCCCCAGCTAGCAGGTGGCAGCCGGCAGCCGCTAGGGACCCTACCTATTCATGAATTTTGTGCACTGGGCCTCTAGTATATTAATAATGACATTAAGACAACACTCAATCTGTGTCAGATATTGTTCTAGGTGTTTTACACAAACTGCCTCATTTACTTCTCACAACACCCAAACACCAATAGTATTATTATCCCCATTTACAGGCTGGGAAGCAGGGCCTTGTACAGATTAAGCCATTTGGTTTAAGTAAACCACTGAGCTGGGATTTGAACCTCAGTCTGTAAGACCCCAGCTCCCACCTGCCATCCCATTGCTCACAAGCATGGTAATAATGAGTTGCCATGTAGTGAGCACCTTTTTATGACCAGAATTTATATACATTGCTCTCTGCATTTGAGCAAGGAGGACAGTAACATAAGTTTAATAAAGGTTTTGGAAAATGACCCCAATTCAGAGTTGGAAACACTATATTTGCTCTTTTTGTAGTATCTCCTTTTTTTCATATCTTGCCTGCAGGGAGGGGAGGGTAGAAAAGAGTCACAGGACTACCATCAGATTGAACTCTAATGAGGAGGGTGCAGCCACTGAGGAACCATCCCCTCTGGTACAGGTTTAAGGGATCAGACAAAAGCCACGCAAGCCAACCTTGCTGCTGCTTCCTCATTATCACCTGCCTACCTGTCCTTTCCCTTTGCCCAAATCTCATTCCTCGTTTTTAATTTCTTTTATCTTGCTTCATGCCATGCATTCTTACAAACCACTTTACATCTCTTTTGGAAAGAGATATTGATGAATAAATAAATGCAAAATAAAATGGCTTGTGGACCAGGAGCCAGTATAATCAGAAGGATTGGTCCTATCAGCCGCAGACCAATAATAGTGCCGCCAGAGGACTTGGCCAGATGGGTTCTGGAAAGACAGCGCATGCACCCACAGATTAGTCTAAATCAGACTAATCTGTGGGTGACGAAGAAAGGCAGAGGCTCGACAGACAACATGGAAAGCTTGGGGAGGTCTCCAGGTCTGTGCCCCTGATGCCACAGGGGTTTCAGAGGAAAGCCCAGCAGGCACTGGTGTTTAATCATCTTAGAGCAGAGAAAGCACTGAGCTAGGAGTCAAGAGGCTACTATGGATCAAACGAGAAAATTGACAGGAAGATGATTCTAAAAGTAAAAACATTTGCACTTGGAAGAAATTGTTAGGAGGGCTCAGGCACCAGCTTTATAATAACACATATATAATAAATTCAAGTCTCCAGGCAGTGACCTGGGCCTCCTCATTGAGACAGTGAGCAGCAGGGAAGTTCCCTTAACTCAATACGACTCCATGTGATCCTTTCCAAGCATCAGTGTGCCCATTTTGCAAAGGGCAGAGGAAATTTTTAGAGAAAACTGAGGTTTCCCAGTGTTGGCTGACCTTCTGAGGAGTTGGAAAGTTCGGTTCTCTCCAAGAACAGTGCCACTTTGCCTAGTGATGCATTGTTTACATTCCTGAACTGGTCCGAAATGATTGATTATTCCACACAGAACAGCAGATCCATTCCCTAATGATTAAGGAAAACAAACAGCAGCTCCACAAAATCTCCAGGCAGGGAGAAGAACCATGAATCAGTGCAGCCTCAGAGGAAAGTATTTGGTCCCGGGCCATTTAGATAAACTAAGTTGCTGGGGAAATATGAACAGAGCAGCAGTTTCCTAGTTTTAAAGCCCACAAAATAGTTGAAATTGCTGGCTCTTAAGGATGCACAGGAAAAAAGTGAATCCTTAATGCTATGAACCCACCATGCTCCTCGGTATTGAGTAACGTCAGCATTTCATTTTCTCAGAGATCTGTTATCTAATTGCTGATCAGGCACAGAAGTGCTTCTCTCCCACACAGGCCTCCCCTGGTGCACTTCTGTAACCCTAGGGTTATCTTTCTCCCACATTAGTTATGTCTGCCCAAGACCCACCGCCCCATTTTTATGTCAGCCAATGGCAAACACACCTAGGTAATGGAATTCCAAAGCTAAAGGAGAAAGACCTTGAGATTACTAATGCTCCCCAAAACAAACGTCCACTAAACCTCAGAAAACTCACAGGGGTTTCAGAAGAAAGAAATCCCAGCAGGCGTTGGGGTTTAATCATCTTAGAGCAGAGAAAGCACTGAGCTAGGAGTCAAGAGGCTATGGATCAAACAAGAAAATTGACAGGAAGATGATTTTAAAAGTAAAAACATTTGCACTTGGAAGAAATTGTTAGGAGGGCCCAGGCACCAGCTTTATAATAACACATTCTGTGGGAAATATATCACCATGCATCTGAAGAGTATTTATATAGCTCAGCAAAACTAACCTACTTTGATCCTCCAAGTCAGGCTTAAAGTTATTTAAAAATGGTGAGGAATAAAGTTTGTATGATGTGCCTAAAGGTAAGTAGCCATTGCTCTCAGCTGGAAGTATGCAACAGAGATTCATAAAGGACATGCCTTTATACTCTGTGCCAGGCAGTAAGCTGGACACTGGGGAGGTAGATGAATATACAGAATAAATGGACATAGATGACAATGGTTCTCCCGCTGCCACTGAAATAGAACTGGCATCGGCTATTTGTGATGGCTTAAAGAGGAAAGGGGAATAAGGGAAGGAGTTACAAGATGTTTTGATGGTCAAAGTTGTCAGTGTGGACTTGGGATCTCAAAATATTTGAAGGGTAAAAAACAAGCATAGCCCTCTCCACCCACACTCTGTGTTCAAGTAAAGAAGTTGTTCAATCTAGAAACGAAAATAAAGTTTCTATTTAATTTTCCCTTTTCCTTAGAAACTTGTTTGGAAAAACCTCAGTTGTTAATTTTTTAGTTGAATTAAAGCTCACAAATATATAAAAAATATTCTCCAGTGAGCCTCTGAAAATAGCAGAAAGGCAGACCAGCCTGATGTCATGGAACTGGAATGCTTTGAAGGTCTACCACAGGGGAGTCAAATCCCAGCCAGTTGCTTAAATTCTCTGAACTTCAGCTCTTTCATCTATAAGATGGATATGAACAGTACCTGATTCATAGGAGTGCAACCCCTCTTCTGGGTATTTACCCGAAAATTTTGAAAACATTCGCAAACACAAGCACCCCTCTGTTCATTGCAGCATTATTCATGGTGGTCAAACATGGAAACAACCAAAGTGTCCCTCACTAGCTGATTGGATAAAGAAGATGTGATACATATACTGTATATAACAGAATACTACTCAGCCATAAAAAAGATGAAATACAGCCATTTGCAACAACATGGATGGATCTTGAGAATATTATGCTAAGCAAAATAAGTCAGATAGAAAAAGTTAAGAGCCCTCTGATTTTACTTATATGTGGGTTATAAAATTGAAAGCATAAAATGAACAAACAAGAAAAACAAACAAATACAAACTTGTAGAAAACAGAATAATAGTACGGTAGTTACCAGAGGGAAGGGGAATGGGAGTAGTAAAGGGTATAGAAGGTCAAATTTATGATGATGGAAGAAGATTTGACTTTGGGTAGCAAACACAATAAAATATACTGATTTTCGCAGCCAGATTTTATATGGGTGCCCCTTCCCTGATCTGGTGCTCTGGCCTGGGGACCCCAGCTTGGGATTGAGAACCCACTCTCCTCAGGGGGAACCTTAGCCCCTGAGATATCTCTCCAGGACCTCAGCCTAATTATATACAGAACTGGGAAGAGGTCATATGCGGTCACGTTTGCATTTATACTCCACCCCCTCTCATTTACTCCTACGAGGTAACTCCAACAGGAAATGCCTTCCACATATGTCAGAAAAACTTCTTTATGGTTTTATTTTTAATAGGGTGTATTTGACAGATGGAATTTTAAACATTTTACTAGTATGTAGATAAATACATATGCCTTTTATGGTTTCTTTCTGTGTGTTTTTTTATTTATTTGTTTTTTAAAAATATAGTTGCCCCACTAAAAGCTGAAAAAGATTCACCTATATTTATAAGCTTTGATATATCTGAAGTTTGTAAGCTGTGAAATAGATACAGGTCAAATTTCTCTTCCCACATAGTTAACCAACAGTTCCACCATCAGTGATTCAATTAACGTTTGTTTCTCCAATTATGTAAAATACCACCTTTATTATATCCTAGCTTCTCATGTGTACCATACTTGGACATGTCTGAAAAACAGTTTCAATTTTAAGCTCTAGAGTAAGCTTTCCTACTCTTGTTATTTTTCCAGATTTTCTTGGCTGCTTTCACCCATTTATCCTTCCAAATGTATTACAAAGATTGAAATATTTTTGTAGTAATATATAATTTTTCTAAGAAACCCCCACATAATGATTATGAAGTGTCATTTGGACAGTTTGGAAGATATTCTTCCAGATATTTCAATGCCCACATAAATATCTATATATATAAAAGCCTAAGTGACCAGTAGCTATGACGAGCACTGACCACCAGGGAGAAGACACTCAACACAGGAGCGGAAACCACAGGCATGGAAACATGGAACAGACTGATGAATCTCAGAAGGAAGCGGGGAGAAGAGAGAATGGGAAGAGATTAACCAAACATCTTATAAGCATACTAGAGGCCTGGTGCACAAATTCGTGCACCAGTGGGGTCCCTCAGCCTGGCCTGTGGGGATCAGGCCAAAACTGGCTCTCTGACATCCCCCAAGGGGTCCTGGGTTGTGAGAGGGCACAGGACAGGCCGAGGGACCCCACCAGTACACGAATCCATGCACTGGACCTCTTGCAAAACAATAAATTCCTCAGAGCTGATATCAGACCTTCTTCCATTGAAATTGTTAGAAAACCCAATAAAATTGACTTAACTAAAAAATGATACATACTGACTCAGGTAACTGAAAATACTTGATCTGAAGCAGAGCAGCCCCAGGAACACAGATGATGTCATCAAGCTACAGGCTTTCTTTTTATAATTGAGATAGAATTGACATTGAGATATATAGGTAACATTGTATAAGTTTAAGGTGTCCAATGTGGCAATTTGATACATGTGTATACTGCAGTATGATTACCACTATAGTGTTAGATAATGCCTCCATCTCCTCACAGTTATTATTTCCTTTTTGCAGTGAGAACATTTAAAACCTAGCCTCTTAGCAACTTTGAAGTACCTATAAGTTGCTAACTATAATCAGATCTAATGCTGTGCATTAGATCTCCAGAACTTTACCATCTTCTAACTGCAAGTTTGTGGCCTTCGGCCCACATCTCCCCAATTCCAACATCTCCCAGCCCCTGGTAACCACTATTCTCTCTGTTTCCATAAGTAAGGCTGTTTTATGAGTAGAGTCCACATATAAATAATATTATACCATCTTTCTCTGTCTGACTTATCTCATTTAGCACAATGCCCTTAAGGTCCATCCATAATTCAAATAACAGGATTTCCTTCTTTCTTTTGACTACATAATATTCGTGTGTGACACTTTTTTTATCCATTCATCCATGATAGCCCCTTAATTTTTCCCATATCTTGACTATTGTGAGCAATACTGAAATGAACATGGGAGTGCAGATATCTCTTTGAAAGAGTGATTTACTTTCTTTTGGATTTATAGACCCAGACATGGGATTGCTGGATCATAAGGTAGCTATTCTTTCCCAGGATTGCTTTTCCTATTCAGGGTCTTTGTGGCTCCATACAAGTTTCAGGATGATATATTCTATTTCCGTTTTTAAAAAAAATGCCATTGGAATTTTGATAGGGATTGCCTTGAAGCCAGTCTTTCTTCATCTATTTCTTAAGAGTCCTCTGGTCTGTCTCTACTCCTCATAGTGGCATCAGAAGCTCCAGGTATAAACTCAAATGTCTATCAGGAAGAAAGAGCATCCTTAAGTATCCCAGTTACCAGATAGTGCAGCCACCTGAGGCTGCTGTGAGAGTTGGCTGCTAATCACTCACAGCTACAGCCTTCTCTGAAGTATTGACCTCAACCAAGGAATCTGCTTCTCCCAGAAATGTCTAGGGGGTTACACCTCCACATCTTGGGAGCAGTCAATGAATAATTGACATAGGCTATAAAAGGCCAACTCCCTTGCCTAAAGGCAGAACTGAGTGTGTGGTATAATTCATACTCCAGAGTTCCCCTAAGGATCAGACCAAAGCTAGATTCCAACGGAGACTGCATCTTTGCTTATTTATTTTCTGTTCCCTTTACTCCTTTACAGGTTTCTTCTGAGAGCACTCCCTCCATGAAACACTTTCCCAAAAATCTCTGTCTCTGGTCTTTTTTAAGGAACCCAACCTAAGACACAATATTATATTCAGATTAGAGGCCCAGTGCATGAAAATCATGCACAGGGGGTGGGGAGAGAGACCCTCAGCCCGGCCCATACCCTCTCCAATCTGGGACCCCTTGGGAGTTGTCTGACTGCCAGGGATCAGGCCTAAACTGGAGGTCGTACATCCCTCTCGCAATCCGGGACCGCTGGCTCCTAACTGCTCACCTGTCTGCCTGCCTGATCACCCCTAACCACTCTGCCTGCCTGCCTGATTGCCCCTAACTGCCTCTGTCTGCCTGCCTGATGCCCCTAACTGCTCCCATGCTGGCCTGATTGCCCCTAACCACCTCTGCCTCAGCCCCGCCACCATGGCTTTGTCCAGTAGGACGTCTAGCAGGACATCCTGTCTACCCAGTCTAATTAGCATATTACCCTTTTATTAATATAGATTCCCCCAAGGAAGAAAGGTAATAAATACTCTACAATCACCCATTTCCACAAGTTCCCCAGGGGAGGTTCCATGGAATACTATTATTATGGCATATTCAATCTCCTTCTCTACCTTGTCCCCAATTGCCACTCTCCCTTGTAAACCATTCCAGGGAAGACAAGAATTGTCAGTTCTACCAAAAGTTCTGATCTATGGCTGCCTCCCTTCTTTGTAATATATTCTTGCATCATTTGACATCTACAGTTGCAAAAACCACCCTGGCCTGGCTGAATGCTTGTTAATTACCAAAAGGATTTATCCCAGCCATATCACTTTGGAGTGAATGGGTACAGTAAATGGCCTCTCTGACTGCCCTCTTGCTGAAAAACTTCTGATCCTACATTAATGAATGGATGAACACATACAGGGCAAAGGGGCGATTCTCCTGAGAGGACTGAGTGTCTGTGGAAGCAGAATACACGTTATTAGAAGGAAACAAGACAGGTTCTCCAGAAACACACAGTCTAGCTGGGGAGATGAAACTAACCACCAAGAAACAGCCATGAACAATGTAAGGCAAGTGGAACTAAGTGCAAAACTGTGTGGTGATAACAAAGGGAGTACAGGCTTCAGAGACCAGGGAAGACATGCAAGCTGAAATAGCCAGAGAAAGCTGCCAGTAGAAACTCTGGAAATAGATCTTTACAGAAGGCTAACTAACAAGCTACTCTGCATATAGATTTAAATGACTCATATTTATACCACCCTAGCCTCATTCCCTCCTGAACCAATAATTCTTCCTTATGAAATTCTGAGCAGACAACACAGCTAGGTTTCAGTGGCCGCAACAAGATCTGACATCAGGTCTAAAGATGGATGTAGGTGAAAGAGAACTTCACGCAGTCCTCAGATCTGAGTTCCGGTCCTGGCACTAGCACTGATGAACTGGTACAGTGGGATGTTGAGGGCCACTGGCAAAGAGGAACCAAGTTCATTCATTCCCTATAGAAACTGCAAATGAGCTTTCAGACTAATGAGATTTACGAGTTGTCACAAAATCCCACAAGATTTCTGTTTTCTTAGCAATATTTTTATTTTTCAATTATAATTGACACACAATATTATATTTATTTCACGTGTACAGCATAGTGATTAGACACTTGTATAACTTACGAAGTGATCACCCTGATAAGCCTAGTACCCACCTGGCACCACATATAGTTATTACAGTATTATTGACTATATTCCCTATGCTGTACTTTACATCCCTGTGACTGTTTTCATAACTGGCAATTTGCACATCTTATTCCCTTCCCCTTTTTCACCCATTCCCCAACCCCCCCCCCCCTCATTTGGCAACCATCAAAATGTTCTCTGTATCTATGAGTTTGTTTCTGTTTTGTTTGTTCATTTATTTCCACATGATTTGTTTTTAATCCTCTCAGATGTGTGGAGAAGATGAGATAATGAGCTCCTGCTGAAGTGTGTTCTTCCAGATAGGACTGGCTTTTCCCAGGAGCCATGGGGGCTGTCCCAGGTGCTGATTTATGGTTCTGGAATAACATTTGTGCTCAATGCCTCCCTCCCACAAGACCATCCCCAAAAACGCTTTAAATATCTCACTGGTTTTCTTGGTTAAAATCTTTCAGCTACATTCATCTATTTGAGCAATACTAGCTGCTTTCTACAAAATGCTTAAATTACCTTGAATTATTTTGATTCCAAACCTAAGATAAACCCAAATGGATTATTTCATCAGGTAATTAAGATGGAATTGTGACCTTGGTAACGAGAGGATAGTGGCTCTGAAGTAAGGTTTGCACAAACTAGGGAAGGTGAAACTAGGCAGAGAATCTGGTCATTGTCATTGTAACTTGTCATTGAATGTGACTGTGTCCAGACTGGAATTTTAGCTCTTGTATAAAATATACAAGTAAGATTGGGTAGATTTTTTTAAATCTATAGATGTAATCTCTTTAAACTTGTGTGTCACCAGGTAAATTTTAGAAAATATAAACACTTTCATGGGTCAAGAGTGGGGTATTGGAGTGCAATACTTAGACAAGGGACACTACTGTAAATTGTGGTACTGCCTATAATTATGCTGGAGGTGGGATTGATCATATGTACTATAGCTTGGGCCTTAGAATAAGACAGAAAGGAGTTAGAATCTGGGCTTTTTCGATGACTAATCATGTCATCCTAGGCAAGTAACTTAACTATTCTGAGTTTTCATTTTCTTCAGGACAAAATAATACCTTTATCACGGGGTCATTGTGTGGATTATGTAAGATAATGTATGTAGAATGTTTAACATCCTGATCAGCACATAGCAGGTGCTTAATAAATGACTACCAATATTAGGCAGAGCAGCACACCACAGTGGTTCAGCCCCACAATTCTTGGATCCAGGAGACTAAGATTAAGATCTAAACATCTTGTCTTTCTAGCTATGAAACCTCAGGTAAAATGCTTAATGTTTCTAAGTCTCAGTTTCTTCAACTGTAAAATGAAGATAAATATTTCACTCTCATAATGTTATTGTCAAGTTGAAATGAAATAAAGCTTTTCAAGTGCTTTACATGCTACCTCAGTCAGGTCAGTAGCTCAGTAAACGTTAACAATAATATTTTGAGACACCAATTTCAATAAGGTGGGGAGAAATTTTGTTGAGCTCCTTCATTCTCCCCAATGAACTCAACCTTTGGAAGCAAGAGAAAGAAGAGTTTGGGATAGGTTTCAAGTAAGCACAAGGTTTAAGGGCATCTCTTTTCTGAAGGGTTCCTCTTGGTAAGACTGTCACTTTTTCCAGTCTCTCTCCAGGGATCTCATATTTTTCTACATTACATATTATAACCAAAACATTTTACAAGTGAGGATGTCAATCCATCTGTCCCTTGGCCTTCCTAAAATGTCTACTGGTCATAGACCTTGGCTTTTCCTCTTGAAAACTGTCCTAAGCTCAAGGAACCTGTTGCTGCCCTCTACTTTGGGCCCATCCAAACTACAAGGAACCTGTTGCTGCCCTCTACTTTGGGCACCCCAAACCCCTTCTTAAATAAAATCATACAAAACTGGGTGCCACCATTCTGGTCCTGAAATTTTTCCTTCTGGGAAATATTCTGGAAATTGACTTTCTGAAAAATAAACACACTCTACCAAATTAGGTAAAAATCCACTTAGGTTTTCAAAACTCGTGATTATGTTTCCATTTTATTATTGAGAAAACTTGGACTCTAATTTGGTTAAGCAGTTTTCCCAAGAACATAACAAAGGTGGGATATGGCCCAACTAAGACTATCTTAACCTTAAAAGGAGAAAAAAGAAAAGACATGAACTACCAAAAAAAACCCTCCAAAATCAAACTTAATCCTCTTCTCCCATGGAAGTTGAGTATTTGCCTAATAGTCTTAGAGGTGCTATGATTTTAAAAGTTGAGACTTGGGACTACAGAACATGTAATTCTTTTTTCTGTAGGAGGACAGCATGTTGTGGCAGAAAAGGCGCTGGATTTATGGTGAGAAAATACCAGATTTAAGTGCTGATTCTGTTTCTCCAGGTGTGTGGCAAGTTAACTAACTTCCTTCACCTCTGTAAGCCTAACTTTGGTCATCCATAAAATAGTCCTGGCTACATCCAATTTGTGGGGCTGCTGGAAGGATTAGAGCTAATACATGAGGTGGACCTGGCATGCATGTGGCACAAACCCAGTGTGGCTGCCTCTGTAGCCCTGTGTCCTGCCACCTTATCTCTGGTTATATACACTAAACAATCTTGTCCCTAAATTAGAGGGACCATCTGTAACTTGCCATGAGATGGACAGAAAGTAGACTATGACAATTTCAGAATTAGATGTTGAGAAAGATGTTAAAATTAGTCAAGTTTTCTTATGAGTTAGAAGTAGGAAGGCTATGGTTATCCAAAAAACTACAGGGAGGTTTTCTGATTCCAGTCATCATAAATATGAAATAAAATGCAGAGAGCAGAATGAATTGATAGCAAAAGGCACAGAATATGTCATCAAATCAAAATCATTAGCCTTCAGAACTCTGATCTTCTACTTATTAAACTAGATGGCCTAAGACCAATTTATCTCCCAGAAGTTGAAATTCTTCATTGGTAATAAATACATAAATAGATAGAGGATAGATAGAGGATAGATGATGAGAGATGAGAGACTGAGAGATAGATAGATAGATAGATAGATAGATCGATCAATAGATAGATACATAGATATAGATAGATGATAGATGATGAGAGATGATAGATAGATAGATAGATAGATAGATGATAGATAGATAGATAGATAGATAGATAGATAGATAGATAGATAGATAGATAGGTGATATATAGATGATAGATGATAGGTAGGTAGATAGATAGATAGATAGATAGATAGATAGATAGATAGATAGATAGATAGACACATAGATACATAGATAGATGATAGATAGATGATAGATGATAGGTAGATAGATAGATGATAGATAGATAAATTGATAGATAGATGATAGATAGATAAATTGATAGATGATAGACAGATAGATAGATGATAGATAGATAGATAGATAGATAGATAGATAGATAGATAGATAGATGATAGAGGATAGATGATAGATGATGAGAGATGATAGATAGATAGATAGATAGATAGATAGATAGATAGATAGATAGAATAAGATAATAGCAGTTGCTTGAAAGTCATCCAGCCTGTGCTGCTGAAGTGGGGTGGAGGGAGCAACCCAAGGAGGTTGTTTTATATAATATGTCAGCGTCTCCCTCTCACTAATGACCCCTGATTAGAGCTGAAGGAAGCCCCCAAATCAAGACTAAAGTGGACAGAAACTTTTAGTTACCTTTTTATTAATATGATGTGATATAACTGGCAAAAACATTGTGTAAGTTTAAGGTGTACAATGTGTTCATTTGATACATTTATATATGACAATATGATTACCACCATAGTGTAAACTAACATCTCTATCATGTCACATAATTATGATGTCTTCTTTGTGGTGATAAAAATTAAAAACTAGTCTCTTGGCAACTTCAGAGTTTTTAATACAGTATTGTTAATTATAATCATTACGCTGTGCATTAGATCTCCAGAACGTATATCTTCTAGCTACAAATCTGTAGCCTTAAATAACACTTAATATCATGTGACTAAGCAATTTTGACCACATGATTAATTATGTAGTTAGAAAAAATATATCAACAGATAAGATGAGGGAATAGTCAATATACAGAGCAGATTCATCATCTTCCAACTTCTGAAAGGTTTTCATGAGCAGGAATTAAATTGTCATGATTGTCTGGGAGGTGTAAAAACTAAGCCAATGTGTAAAAGATAAAGGTAGAGAGAATCCAAGTTCAAAAATAGAATTAACAAGTAGAGCTGTCCACAGATGGAGGCTCACCCAGCAACTTATGACCACGTGGAGAGTATGTGGTAGAGGAGACTCCAGCATCCAATGGGGACTAGAACCGATGCTGAATAGATTCTTTCCAAATCTAAGTCTATTGTCTCTTATCTTCACAGAATTGTCCAAATATAAACCAAGATTTGTTTGAATCAAAGCACCAGCTCATGGCTCAGCTCCAAAAATACAGGCCAAGAAGAACCAACCAGGTAAAGGATTTCTCAAAAACAAGCTCAATAAATTCTCCTGAAAATATAAACCTAACCTCCAGAGAAAGAAACTGTATTTCAATTCTAAGGTTTTCTTCATCTTTATTTTATTCTCATCCAAAGTTCACATTGAATCCATGGCCGAGAATAATATCACCACAGTAACCGAGTTCATTCTCATGGGCTTTACTGACTACCCCAGGTTGGAGATTCTCCTCTTTCTGGTGTTTCTGAATTTCTATATAGTCACCTTTCTGGGGAATGTGGGGATGATTATTCTGATCCAACTGGATGTCCAACTCCACACCCCAATGTACTTCCTCCTGAGTCACCTCTCCCTTCTAGATGCCTGCTACACCTCAGTCATCACCCCTCAGATTCTGGCCACACTGGCCACAGGCAAGATGGTCATTTCCTATAGCCAATGCGCTGCCCAGTTCTTTTTCTTCACCATTTGCGCAGGTACAGAGTGTTTCCTGCTGACAGTGATGGCTTATGACCGCTGTGTTGCTGTCAGCAACCCACTGCTCTACACTGTAGCCATGAATCCCAGAATCTGCTGGAGGTTAGTGGTGGGAGCCTATGTCTGTGGGATAGCAGGGGCCATCCTGCGAACCACATGTACCTTTACCCTCTCCTTCTGTGATAACAATCAAATCAACTTCTTCTTCTGTGACCTTCCGCCCCTGCTGAAGCTTGCCTGTGATGACACAGCAAACACTGAGATTATCATTGTCTTCTTTAGCAACTTTGTGATTTTAGCCAATGCCTTGGTCATCCTGATTTCCTACCTGCTCATCATCAAGGCCATTTTGAGAGTGAAATCTTCAGGTGGCAGGGCCAAGTCTTTCTCCACATGTGCCTCCCATCTCACTGCTGTAGTCCTTTTCTTTGGGACTCTCATCTTCATGTATCTGCGGAGTGGTTCAAGCAAATCTCTAGAGGAAGACAAGGTTGTATCTGTCTTCTACACGGTGGTCATCCCCATGCTGAATCCTCTGATCTATAGCCTGAGAAACAAGGATGTGAAAGCAGCCTTCAAAAGGGTTGTTGGTAGATTCCAGGTGTTTTGGAACATGTACATCTGAGTGAGAGGACCTCTCCTTGGATCCATTTTCTTCCCATATCAATATAGTCTAAGAGGCACCAACATTATATGCCATCACCTACCAACAGAAGGAAGGTAGATAGGAACCATGAGGCACACAAGAAAAAAATGCAAATGTGGTAACATTTGTTTCCAGCAATCCTATAGTACTTGCTTCTTCTCCCCATCTCCCACCTCAGATCCATTCCTAGAACTCAAAAATCTCATGTTACATTCTGACATCATGACTTATAGAATCTCTGGGGCCCAAGGTGCCTTCAGTTTTTCTCTTTCCACCCCATTAATTATTTTTTCTTTTAATAGCTGAGTAACTGGTTATCTTAGCAAACAGGGCATGTTGTACTGGTATAAGACAAAACTGAGTCTCTAAATGGTCAAAGGAAGGGATTGATTGATAAACAGGCTTTGCTCTTCACCATTCTAGAGACTTGGGTCACCCCTCTCCCCCTTTCCAGGGCTGTCTTCCTTCTTGCTAGTGCCAAAAGAATAGAATTTCTAAATTTGTAAATTGCCTTCCCACTTGAAAATTCGTTGATTTTGTGTTCTTGCTTTAATGCTACTCTGACATCTTCAAGATTAACTAAACTATCTTATCTTTGGGGCTGTCTGCTCAATGGCCAGTACCCTAGTTTCTGAGGGATATGGTGTGACAGGGACATACACCCCACAAGGCCAAAAAAACACACTGTGCTGAATGACCTTACTCAGAATGTGTTTTGTATTCCAAGGCACTCATCCAAACACTGCCCAAATGTCAGTGTATCAAGCTAATCTGAATCTCTAAAAGAAAATACTTAAAAGCCAAGTGTGGGAGGTGTTTGGGAAAAGCAAAGACTATTAGGGGGGAAATCTCTGTTAGAAATCAAATCAATAAAAAATGAAGGTGGGCCTCATCTTTAAGACCATTTGTTCCATGAGACAAGCTGTTGTTCTAGACCAGGAGGTGGCAATTTTTTCTGTAAAGGACTATATAGTAAATATTATAGGTTTTGCAGGCCATAATTTTTCTGTTGTAAATATCTTGTCTTTTTAGAACATCAGTTTCTTCAAATAAAAAACCAATTGCTATTTCTCTCTTTTATTTAATTTTCATCTTCCAGTGCACTTTAATCAAAATTCTGTCATTGAGTGGATCCAGAGACATGGAAGCATGGAACAGAGTGCAAAATCTCGGAGGGAAGGTGGGGGAGGAGGAGTAAGTGGGAGGTAATCAACCAAGGACCTTGTATGCATATATGCATGGCCCTTAGACATAGACAATGGGATGGTGAGGGCCTATAGCAAAGGGCAGGGACAGGCTGGAGGGGGTCAATGAAGGAAACAAGGGAAGATATGTAATACTTTCAACAATAAAGAACTATTTTTTAAAAATTAGAAGAGAAGCATACATTGTCAGGATGGGCATATCAATTCAGTCTTACAAATGGAATTTCCAAAGATTTATATATCATACATGTATGAAAAATAAAATATATAATATCTAGCTTTATAAATGTCCCCACTTGATCACTTTATATTTAAAATAATTAATACTACCTCTGTCCAATAGATTAAGCATCCCGGAGTCACTAATCATATGTCAGCCAAATAATATCCATTTCCTGAAAAAGTTCTAGGGGAAATAATTAATATTTCCTTTTTGAAATAATTGTTATAAGGATTAAGGAAGATGATAAAAATCAATTTTGAGGTTTAGATTAGTCAGAACAGACTGGGTTTGCTGTGGCAACAATCAGCTCTAAAACAAAGGTTTTATTTATAATTCACAGTTTTTCACCTGGAAATCAGTAGCAGGATTATTGCAAGCAAGAAACCACCAGAGAATTTGGAAGAATCAAGTAAATTATTATTATTATGCTAGAGGCCCAGTACACAAAATCCCTGCACTTGGTGGGGAGTTGGAGGGGGAGAGGGGTCCCTCAGCCCAGCCTGTACCCTCTCACAGTCTGGGAGCCCTCGGGGAGTGGGCCTAAGCCAGCTGTCGGACATCCTTAGCACAGCCGCTTCGCTCACTAGCCATCAGCCCAGCTTCTCGCTGAGCAGCTCTTCCCCTGTGGGAGCGCACTGACCACCAGGGGGCAGCTCCTGTGTTGAGCATCTGCCCCCTGGTGGTCAGTGCACATCATAGTGACGGGTCATTCCTCAGATTCAGTCGATTTGCATACTAGCCTTTTATTATATAGGATGGATAAATATATTTATTATAAGGAATTGGCTCATGCAGTTATGAAAGCTGAGAAATCCTGCAATGTGCAGTCAGCAAGCTAGAGACCTAGCACAGCCAATAATGTAATTCCAGTTCAAGTTCAAAGTCCTGAGAAACAGGAGAACCGGTGGTGTAAGCTGCAGTTGGGCCTGAGGCCGAAGGCAGAAGAAAGCCTATGTTCCAGCTCAAAGACAGTCAAGAAGAGAGAGCAAATTCTTCTTTACTGAGCTTTTTTTCTCTATTCAGGCCCTCAATACATTGGATGAGGTTCACCCACATTGAGGAGGTCCAGGTGCATTACTCAATTCACCAAATTAGATGTTATCTCACCCAGAAACACCCTCACAGGCACACCCAGAAATAATGTTTAACCAAATATCTTGGCACCCCAGTCAAGTTGTCACATAAAATTAATCATCACAAGCCTGGCTATGTTGCTAAATCAGTGATAACTATCTAGTACTATTGACCCGGTGCATGAAATCCATGCACATTAAAAGGGCATTAATTAGAGGAAATAATTTAATATTGCTATTTGCCCTTTCTCTATAATAGAAGTGTCAGAGATGAAAGAAAATTAATAAAATGTATATGAAAACCTTCCTCCTGGCAGAGTCTGGCACTCACCACGGGACCCAGAGTCAAGTCCCCACCCACCCACATGCACCTCAAAATTGTGTGAGACCCAGACCCGGACGTTCCCTGCACCCACTCTGGGCTAGATCCAGACCCGGCCAGTCCCACCCTTGTCAAGCCCTGCTGAGCAGGGGGTGTAGCCTCAGGTCCCCTGGCCCAGGGCTAGGATTGGGAGGCATTGCCTGAGGCCCCCCAGCCCAGACTGGGGCGGGGGGCATGCCTCGAGGTCCTCCATCAAGCCCCACCAGGTGAGGGACATGGCCTGAGATCCCCTGTCAAGCCCCTCTGGGTGGGGGCCATGGCCTGAGGTCCCCCGTCAAGACCCACCAGGTGGGGGGTAAGGGTGCAGCCTCAGGTCTCTTGGCCCAACACCAAGAGGGGAGCACAGCCAAGCCCTACCGGCAGGGGGGTGCAACCTCAGGTGTCCCATCAAGCCCTGCTGGGTGGGGGCGCGGCCTGAGTTCCCCCAACCCAGCACTGGGGGTGCACCTCGAGGTCCCCTGTCAAGCCCTGCTGGGTGGGGGTGCGGCCTGAAGTCCCCTGTAAGCCCAACCAGGCAGAGGGGCACAGCCTCGGGTCCCCAGGCCCAGTGCTGGGGTGGGGGGCGCAGCCTGAGGTCCCCTGTCAAGCCCCACCTGGTGGTGGGTGCGACCGGAGGTCCCCCGGCCTGGCACTGGGGCAGGGGGAGCAGCCTCAGGTCCCCTAGCCCAGCACTAGGATCGGAAGCGCACCTTGAGGTCCCCTGTCAAGCCCTTCTGGGTGGGGAACATAGCCTGAGGTCCCCTAGCCTGGGACTGGAGCAGGGGGTACGGCCTGAGGTCCCCCAGCCTGACGCCAGGGCAGGGTGGCGGGGCCTGAGGTCCCCTGTCAAGCCCCATAGGAGCAGGGGAGTGCGTAGCCTCAGGTCCCTACTGATTGCTCGTTAAGGCTCCTTAAGGGAACTTGGCCTCAGCTATGGGTGCAGCAATCTTTGTGATGGAGTGATGGTCAATTAGCATATTCCCTCTTTATTAGATAGTATTATGACATAGGATGCAGACTACTGTTCTTTCTTTTTATTTTCTTTTGAGAGCCAATTTTATTTTATTATTATTTTTAAATCTTTATTGTTCAGATTATTACAAGTGTTCCTTTTTTTCCCCCATAGCTCCCCTCCACCTGATTCCCCACCCCACCCCATGCCCTTACCACCCCCCGCCACTGTCTTCATCCATAGGTATAAGATTTTTGTCCAATCTCTTCCCGCACCCCTCAAACCCCCTTCCCCCTGAGAATTGTCAGTCCACTCCCTTTCTATGTTCCTGATTCTATTATATTCATCAGTCCATTCTGTTCATCAGATTTTTAATTCACTTGATTTTTAGATTCACTTGTTGGTAGGTATGTATTTGTTGTCATTTTGTTGTTCATAATTTTCATCTTTACCTTTTTCTTCTTCTTCCTCTTCTTAAAGAATACCCTTCAGCATTTCAATAATCCTGGTTTAGTATTAATGAACTCCTTTAGCTTTTGCTTGTCTGTGAGGCTCTTTATCTGACCTTCAACTCTGAATGATAGCTTTGCTGGGAAATCTTGGTTGTAGGTTCTTGCTGTTCATCACTTTGAATATTTCTTGCCACTCCTATCTGGCCTGCATAGTTTCTGTTGAGAAATCAGCTGACAGTCGTATGGGTACTCCCTTATAGGTAACTAACCATTTTTCTCTTGCTGCTTTCAAGATTCTCTCTTTGTCTTTTACCCTTGGCATTTTAATTATGATGTGTCTTGGTGTGGTCCTCTTTGGATTCCTTTTGTTTGGGGTTCTGTGAGCTTCCTGGACTTGTAAGTCTATTTCTTCCACCAGGTAGGGAAAGTTTTCTGTCATTATTTTTTCTAATAGGTTTTCAATATTTTGCTCTCTCTCTTCTTCTGGCACCCCAATAATTTGGATGTTGGTACGCTTAAAGTTGTCCCAGAGGCTCCTTACATTATCTTCATATTTTTGGATTCTTTTTTCTTTTTGTTTTTCTGGTTGGGCATTTTTTGTTCCCTCATATTTCAGATCTTTGGTTTGATTCTTGGGGTCCTTTGATCTACAGTTGAATTTCTGTAAATTCTTTATTTCAGACAGTGTATGCTTAATTTCTGACTGGTCCTTTTCCATTGTTTTGGCATTTTCATTAAGGTCCTTGAAGGTCTCACTAAGCTCCACGGAGGTCTCATCAAGTTTCTCAGCAGTTTTTAGAAGATTCTTGAGTAACCTTATAAATGTGGTTTTGAACTCCATGTCCAGTAGTTTGCTTTCCTCCATTTCTTTCATTCGTGACATGTTTCTTTCTCTCCGCATTTTGCTACTTCCTTGTGTTGATGGAGTGGTTTTCTGTGGTAGGTTACAAGTGGTTCAGCCTATCACCTGAGGTGGACACTCTTGGTGCACCCCTTTGTGGGCTGAGTGCAAAGTCTTGGTGTAGTTAAGCCTTGATTGCTGTTGGTACACTGAGAGAAATTGACCTCCAGGCCAATTAGCTGTGAGGACCCGCTGTGTCTATAATGGAAGAACTGTTGTGCTGGAGACACTCTTATGGGGCAGGACTTGCTTCAGTGGGGCTTTGGTGCTCACTGAGTCTGCCTCTTGAATGTGTCACTTATGGATGTGAGTAGTTGAAATCTGGTGTCGTCTCACACTGGCCACTAGTTACACTAGCTTCTGGATCTCCAGTGGGGTGCTAGTCAGCTACTGTCTGAGGCCACCCAGCAGGAGCTACAGCGAGAACTACAGTTTTCTCCTCTTTGTTTGGGGTTTGGAGGTTTTGGAGCTGTCTGACCAGAGCTGCAGCTTGTTAGGTTAAGCTGCGATAGGGCAGGCCATTTATATGCAAAACCCACTGTGTGGAGCTTGGGTGGGTTTGTAGATTGTGCAGGGCGGGATCTCAGGGAGTCACTAGGCTAGGGCATGGCAAACAGCGATGGCTGTCAGTCAGCCGTCTCTGCGTCTTCACGTTTCCAAGTCCTTGCGTCCGCACCCCAGCGCAGTAAACAATGATTGCTGGGCACACCTCTGCAAGAAAGCCACCCTCACTTTCCAACCCGATGGCAGACAGTCCAGCTTCTCCCCGTAGGAGTTTGGGTCCCCAGTGTCTCCCCAGAAACTGGAGTTCAGAGTAATTGGGAGCTTGTTTCCCTTCAGGTTGAAAAAAGCAGCGCACCCAGTTACCCGCTGCCAGCCCGATTCGTGCGCCTCCGTACCTCAGCTTTTCAGCGCTTGTGCACGTCTCAGTGCTCTTTTCTCTTTCCTTCTAGTTGTAGAACTTCCACTCAGCCAGATTTCGCGTGTCTGGGTGATAGGCATTTTGCCTTTTAGTTGTAGTTTTGCAATTGTTGTGCGAGGCAGCAGTTTAGGTGTTTACCTATGCCACCATCTTTGCTGAATCAGACTACTGTTCTTTCATTCTATAGTTCATTGTGGTTGGACAACCAATAGATAATGAACAATGGGCTCTTAAAATGTGATGTCCAGTAAAAGCAAAGCTTTGAGAACTATGAGGTCTCTGTTACGCAACAAATGGTAAGTAAGGCATGAGGAATTCAAGATGGTTTGGTAGGTGGTTGCTTCTAAAGAAATTGAAACTGGATAGTTTCAATTTCTTGATTAAATACAGAATAAAAATCAGAGACTATAAATTGCATATTTTAAAATATCTGAATTCTTTCAGCCTTAGGGCTAACATAATGAAAACAAAACCCAGCATTTGAACTGTGGCATTCCAAATTACACTGACAGAGGAATTATTTCCCCTTGTCCAGAACTGAGTTTCTTACCCACCTAGGCTTAAAGTTGTGGTAGTAATTGAGAATGAATGAAACAGAGAGAGAACAGCCTACCGGAATGGAAACATAAGGGAAGAATTACTTGGCTCAGGCACAAGGATCTAGAAAAGGTTTATTTATCCAGTCTAGGGCAATGGTGAAAGAAATTTTCAATCCCAGCAGCTACTGGTGTACCAACCAGTGTATTGTGGCCCATTTCATAGCACATGAAGCCAACAGGTTGTCCATTGTAGTTTCTTGGGAGTAAATGAAAAATATGCAGAAAATAAGGACTAAGAGCATATATCAAGTAGTCTGAAAGTTTTTGCAGTAAACACTTTTGGTAGCAATAAACTCAAAACAGACGTGTGTTACTCAAGAAAGTTGATGATGAACACACATTTTGCACAAAATGTTTGTTGGCTTTTATCATCCATTATAGGAGTCAAAGTGAGGACTTGAAAAGTAGAAGATACAAATCTGCTGTAGGTATATCAACACCTGCTTTCAAACACTGAGCCTGCTGATCATGGCTTAAAATAGCAGGTGTGTTTACATTTCACTCTGGGAAACATGACTTTTCAGTCCCATCAAAGGTAATTTAGCTCAACATTTCTTTCTTGCTTCTTATCCACAAGATGGTGAAAGTATGTAAGCCTTTGAAGTGCAACTTTTTAATCAACCTAAGTGATCTGCAATAATATAGGGCTCATTTGTTAAAATGTTCTCAAAATTTTTATTGTATTCATTTTAAATCAGTCAGAAATGTTGTATCTTTTATCAAATCATATAATGAATAGTGCACAAAAGCCTTCAACTTTTGAAGGCTTTAGCAAGTTCCAAGTATTGAAAACAAATCTTGCAAACTAGAAGGCATTGAAATTTATCCCTTCCATTGGATGGGGAAAACTAAATAAAATAAACAAGCTAAAATAGTGCATAAGATGTTATTTTGAAATTATATAACTGTGGCTTGGAATATATTGACTGTGGCAGGGACAAGTAATGTGTTGAATCTTGATCTAGAAACTCAAGTGTATTAAGATTATGAAAATTCATGTATGATATTATTTTTTCTGAATGTTTGTTATAATTCAATGACTTTTTTAAAAATATCATGGTCATTAAGCATATTCCACTACATGACCATAATATTATAATACCATTAACACACCTAAAAAATTACCAATTTCATCCCATCATATAATTTAATATCTAGTTTACATTCATATTTTCATTATTTATCCAAGAATGAGTTTTTTATTTATATCGGTTTTAATCTGGATCCAATCTAAGTTCAAGCACTGCAGTTGATTGTTACATGTCTTATATTTGTTTAATCTAATACAGTCCTCTTCCTTTTCATTTGTCCCAAGACACTGAGAGTTGTGCTATAAATATTGTGTATTCCAGATTTGCCTGGTTGGGTGCTAATATCTGTAGGCAGAATTCTAAAATGACCTCCAATGACATATGCCCTTATGATCCCCTCCCTTAGAATGAGAGCAGGACCTGGGAATATGATGGGACACCACTCCCATTATAAGGTTACCAGATTTTGAAGATATACTAGTAAGTAAGGTCCTGAATTAGTGGACTCTGAGTTCATTAAAAGGGCCGTTATCCTTGGTGAGGAATAACTAACCCCCAAAGAGAAATTCAAAGCAGCAGAGACATTTTCCTGCTAACATTGAAGAAGTAAGCTGTCATCATGAGAGAGGAGGGGCCACGTGGCAAGGACCTGAGGGTGGGTGCAAGACCAGTCCCTGGCCTACTGCTAGCAGGGAAATGGGCACCACAGTCACACAATTACACCGAATTTTACCAACAACCAGATGGAGCTAGTAAGAAGATTTTGAGTCTCAGATGAGATGCCCCTGCCAATCAATACCTTGATTTCAGTCATGGGAGAGCCTGAGCAGAGGACAAAGACAACCACACCCTACTTCTTGTCTTGGGAAAGTTATAAGATAATAAATTTATGTCATTTTTAAGCTGCTTTATGTTGACTATCATGAGGACCAAATGGTAAACTGGGTTCAAGGAGACTTTATGCACTGTACAGCTGTTTTGCTTCCTGACACTGCCCTTCTGAGGCCCCTGCACCAGCCCCCTTTTACCTACCCTCACGTGTTTACCTGGATCTCTCTGGAAACACTGCTGTGTTTGTCCCAGAGACTAGCTACACTATGCCAGGGCCAGTACAATTCATAAAGAAACAAAGTTCTGTTGACTCTTAGTTTATTAATAGTTCCTGCCCGTTTGGGGTTTCTAGTCTCCTTCAGGGCACAGGGCTGAATCCCAATGCTTCCCCTTCTAGCCAGAGTCTCCGGACGCTCACCAGCCTCTCCTCAGCCCCACCCTCTCCTGGGTCAAGAGTTATGACTATTCTGCACTAATCATCCGAGAGATGCAAATCAAAACAACAATGCAGTACCATATCACGTGTTAGAATGGTTATCATCAACAAATCAACAAATGACAAGTGCTGGTGAGGATACAGAGAAAAAGGAACCCTTGTGAACTGCTGGTGGGAATGCAGACTGGTGTAGCCACTATGGAGAACAGTATGGAGTTTCCTCAAAAAACTAAAAATGGAAATTCCATTTGACGCAGTGATCCCACTTCTAGGAATATACCCCAAGAAACTAGAAACACCAATCAGAAAGGATATGTGTACCCCTATGTTCATAGCAGCACAATTCAGCATAGCTAAGATTTGGAAACAGCCTCAGTGCCCATCAGCAGATGAGTGGATTAAAAACTGTGGTACATCTACACAATGGAATACTACGCTGCCATAAAAAAAGAAGAAGAAGAAGAAGGAATTCTTACCATTTGCAACAGTATGGATGGAACTGGAGAGCATTATGCTAAGCAAAATAAGCCAGTCAGAGAAAAATAAATATCATGTGATCTCACTGATTTGTAGAATAATTAACAACATAAACTGATGAACAAAAACAGATCCAGAGACAGAGAAGCATCAATAAGACTGTCAAACCTCAGAGGGAAGGTAGGGGAGGGTGGGAGTAAGGAGGAGAGATCAACAAAAGGACTTGTATGCATGCATATAAGCCTAACCAATGGACACAGACAACAGGGGGGTGAGGGCATGAGTGGTGGAATGTGGGGGGGAGGGGCAATTAGGGGATAAAGACACATATGTAATCCCTTAATCAATAAAGAAAAAAAAAGAGTTATGACTATTCCAATGCTTACCTGATCATCCTCACTTAAAAATTAGTGTCAGATCTCAAAAGAGCCTTAGAGGCGATTCAGTCCCCTTGCATCAAACTGTGGTCTTTAGAGGTGGAGGACTCTTTGAAGAGGCCCAAGAAGTCACTGAGAGGGCCAAGGGAGGGTCCAGCTGGCAGAGTCAAGGTCACTGACCCTGCCTAATAGAGGGCAGCTCCACCCCTATCTGATTTTGCGCGTTGAGCTTCTAAGTGTGTTATGAAAGGATTCTTCTGTTGAAAGAAAGTTTGAGAATCACCTGTTGATTCCAATATTTTCCTATCACAGAAGGAAAAACTGAGACCCAAGAAAGAGGAGGTGACTTGCCAAGACCACTCAGAGCATTCACAAGAGAGTTGGGAGTAGAATTCAGGCCAAAAACAGATTGAAGCTGAACCACCGGAAGCTTGATGTTGGATGTACCCACCCACCCCAGAGACAGATACAGCTGAGTCAGGCCTGTGGCCACACACTTAACAAGGCTGCATTGCTGGCCTATTTTTTAGCCTCTCCCTGAAGACCTCAGATCTCTCCTGTGCATCACTGGATGAATACTGGCTTTGAAGGTTATGGGATGTGAGCAATACCAGAGGCCCTGTTGCAGGGAGTTCTGACTCCTTCATAAACACAGGCCCCCATAACAGGGTCCCTTGTTGAGTGGAGGTATTGATGAGCAGGGTACACCTCCCATTCTCACTGTCTCTGCCAGTCCCTGGACCAAGAAGTAAGGAAAGTTAGCAGTTGTCTGGATGTGAGAGGCAAGGTTTTGGGGTGCTGGAGCCCAAAGCCACACAAGTTCATAGAGCCCTGAAGAACTCCAAAGATATAGTGAGGAGCTCAGCCACACTCCCTCTCCTTTTCGGAGTCCCCTGAAGACCCAGCAGATGTACCTAGAGCCTCCCAGAAGTCAGCCCAGGCATTCTGACTACAAAGGACCCTAAGTCTCATGCCCACACAAAAAGGACAGCCCCCCATGACCTGTCCAGGTGCCCTCATGGCCCTGCTCTCAGCAATGCCTATGGGGGACACTATCTGGGCCCCTGGCTACCTGCCAACGTTCAAGCCCTCAGACATCTCCACTGAAGGAGACATGCTCATTAGGGTTGTGATCCCCTTACACACAGTGCTGGATCAGTTACAGGTCACGTTCCAGCGGCCTTGGGAGCAGCCTCTGTGCCAACCTTGGGTTGTGCTCTTTATCCCTTGGGAGGGAGGGAGTGGAGGAGCAGCCTTCCTGATCACTGCAGGTAGCTGGGGTCCCCAGGCCTGTCATCCACTATCCAGGGCCCCCTGGCACTGAGATCCTTGACAGTGACAGCCCCTCGCACTGTGCACCCAGGTATTAGAGACTCAGTGCCAATACCAGCTCTCCCAAAGTCACTGAGTAACCCCCTCTGCACATGCTAACATTCCTTCAATTTGATGGAGAGAAGAGTTCAGCAGCCTTAGGCCTGGGGATGGTTTCAAAATCACAGCAGCTGGAGCCCTAACCAGTTTGGCTCACTGGATAGAGCATCAGCCTGCAGACTGAAGGGTCCCAGGTTCGATTCCGGTCAAGGGTATGTACCTTGGTTGCAGGCACATCCCCAGTAGGGGTGTGCAGGAGGCAGCTGATTGATGTTCTCTCTCATCGATGTTTCTAACTCTCTATCCCTCTCCCTTCCTCTCTGTAAAAAAATCAATGAAATATATTTGAAAAAAAATCACAGTAGCTAGAGCTATAAGACACATTTACGGAAGTGTTCATGGGACAAAGGGAAGGCAGCCCAGGCTCACCTTGTCAGCAACTCTCTCCCAAGAGCCCAGTTTTCACAGGTATCTAAACCGTTTCCAAGGCTCTGCTGGTTTCTAACCACTATGAGCCTATAGTGTCTGTTTACAAAGATGCCCAGGAAGTATGTAGCCAGACCTCAATGTCACTCTACCTCGTATCTGTCTTATTTCTTCTGCCTAAGTCTTTGTCAAAGGCCTTCTACCACGTGTCTTTTGCACCTACTCATGGCTCTCTGCTTTTTATCTAAGTGTTTGCCTGTGCCTGAACCCATCTGTATGCCTGTGTATATGGCTACCAGTCTCTACATATGTCCATCCCAGTCACATATCTATGTTACCTGTCTCCTTGTCTCATCTATACCTGAGCTTCTGTCTTCACATCTGATCATCTATTTAGTTCATGTGTCTGCCTGTTTACAGGTCACAGCTACTCACCTGGTAAATGTCTCAGTCTGTGGACTCAGTGCTATATGTCTGTCTCTATTGCTGTCAGCCTCTGTCTCCACGTCTAGGAGCAGGGAAGACTTTGTGTGTCTCTTTACCCATCTCTAGGAAGATGTCAGCCTTTCTCCATGTCTGTCCACTTGTATAAGTGTCTCCCCTAGAATCTGCAACACCCCAAGACTTCTTTATTTCTGCAAATGTACATATAAATTCAATCCCACATCATCTGGCCCTCACTGCTCCCAAGGAGAGATTCTCAGGGCTGTTTTGGGCAGCTCTTTCAAATGCTGCTGACTGATTCTAACACCCCCTGTCCTTCACCCTCTGTAAGATTCAAAGTCCGCTTATTCCTGCACATCCTGGGTATTCTCTTTGCTATGACTGAGGCAAAAAGGGACCCAGCCTTCCTGTATCTCTTGATTCATTGCTGAATAACTGAAACTTTTATGAGACCCTTGCTTCAAGTTATTCTATCTTAATAAGTTTTGGGGAGGGCCCTTCATACAGGCTAATGTGTATCCTTACAAGCAAAGAACTTATGCTCTAACACTCCCAACCAAACCTTATTGGAGTATACTAAATATATCTATTTATGAAACTCTTTTATAAGAAGTCAATGACCTGCACCTGCTCTGGTTAGCTGCTTGTCTTTGGTGAGATGAGGACAGGTGATGGGACCCAGTTGAGCAACCACTAGAACAAAATCTGCTCTAAATGAAGGCCCACCACTCCCAAGAGAATGTGGGATGTTAATGAAGCCCACAAGTACTGGGCATCAATTAATTAAGTGATAGTGCTCCTGGACTGCTCACTGGGAAGGGACAGAGTTGAATGGTGTTACACAAACTGTCTCAAGGTGTCAAGGCATCCACATTTCTGAATACTGAGATCCATCCTAAGTTCCTGCTGACGGGAGTTTAAAATGCTTCTACCTTGCCATGGTTGGCTGACAATGTTTTTTCACCAATGACAGTGAAGCCAGCAAAGGGGGAAAATCTATAGATAAAGAAGACTCATTTTAGAGAAACAGAGAGCTGTAGCATCCCATAGTCAAAGACAGAATTTCCATAATTGTGTCTTGGAAATAAACTTCTAAATGGTTGGCATGTGCAAATTGAAAGGCAAGGGACTAAACAATGACTACAAACCCTGAAAAAAGAAATGGGAAGCCAATCACAGGTGCAAGGAATAAAAAGATTATGGCACAGAGAAGCAGGTCCATCCAGATGGGCTGCAGTGAAGTAGACCCACATCAAAGCCTTTGATGGTCTTACATAATGGTACACAGCAAACTGTAGAGTTCTGATTTCAGAGTGTATCTGTGGTCATTCTCACCAAGTCCCAAGTCAAAGTACCATCTCCAAGATAGAAACCAGGTTGTTCCTTACTAATAATTAAGTCAATATCCTGATACGCAGAATGGGTAAAACAAGATAAACAGCACTGCTTAAAAAATTCTATCTTAATAAGTCTTGTTTCTCTCTGGAATTACTCCCTGTGACATTTCCTGGATACCAATGAAGTCGTGACTATGTTAAGTTAGCACCTCCCATGACTATTTTTCACTCTGTGAATAAATATACCCCCAAAGAAGGAATTATATTTTCAGAAATTTTCTATTTGCAAAAAAAAAAAAACAAACATGCATTTTCCCTGACATGATTTCATGGTTTATTTTTATTAGCAGTGGCTTTTAAAACTTTAGCTGTCCATAGGAAATATAGTCAATAACGTTGCCATGACTGTGAATGGTACCAGGTAGTGCTGAGTATCAAGGGGAATACAATTTTCTTTTTCTTTTTTTTCCTTGTAATTGTCTTTTTAAATTTCATTTCAAGGGAGCTGACATTACCATAGATATACTTTTAAAACAATTTTCAAAGAGCCATGTGATATAGAGGAAGGAACATTCTATATTTCAAATAAGATAATGTTACAAAGCAGATAAATGCATGGATCACATGGAAAATCAATTGTGATTCTGGGGACATTGTGATGGAAATTGCTGGTTGTCTACCAAAATTTTTTCTTCTCTTTTCTACAATAATCAGTTCTGGTGGATATCTGGAAGCTTAGCTATAGACTATATTTACCATCTTTGCAATTAGTTATGACCTATGGCTAACTTCTTACCAACAGATGTGAGTGGAAGTGATGATTGCCACATCTAATGGAGAAACCTTAAGTCACATTGTGTGTCTCCTCGAGGCTCCATCCTCACCCTTCCTGCCCACTGGAACACAGTGTTGACAATGCAAATTACAAGAAGGCGCTAAGTTGGGGGTTGGCAAATGGTCTTTGTCACGACAACTAAACTCTATCATGGTAGCACAAACACAGCCAGAGACAATTCATATGGTGTGACAGTGTTCTGATAAAACTTGATTTATGGACACTGACATTTTAACTATATAAAATGTTTATGGTCATGAAATATTATTCTACTTTTGATTGGTTCCCAATCTTCTATTTTTGTTGTTGTTGTTGTTGTTAATCCTCACCTGAGATCATTTTTCCATTGCTTTTCAGAGAGAGTAGAAAGGAGGGTGAGAGACAGAGGAGAGAGAAACATCAATGTGAGAGAGATACATCGATTGATTGCCTCCAGCATGAACCCCAACTAGGACCAGAGATCGAACCTGCAACCCAGGTATATGCCCTTGACCAGGAATCCAACCCATAACCATTCCGTGCATGGGACAATGCTCTAACCACACCGGCCAGGGTAGTTTCCAACCATTTTAAAGTATAAAAACAATTCTTAGCTCACAGGTCATTAAAAACAAGTGTTGAGCTGAACTGATTTCACGGGCCACAAGATGAAGGGAGCTTGGATCCTTATATGCTGTTGAGCAGAGCCACCCACCAACCGAGAGCACTCACCTTTGACTCCTGCAGGAAAGAAAAAAATCTCCTTCATTATTTAAGCTACATTATAGTTAGATCTCCTTTGTTATAGCAGATTAGCATTTTATTTTAACTAATACATAGTCCATAATGCTTAAATACACAGACCTCTGCTGCATTCCATAATCCTCACCACCTTCTTTCTAAAAGGCAAGGAAACTGGACCCTACCTGCCCCCCTCACTGGCCTTTCCAAGACTTGAGGGAAATGGCTCTACTCAGAGCTCCCTTCACCTCCTTGTTTCGAAGACTGTAGATGAGGGGATTAAGCATTGGCGTGACAATGGAGTAGAAGACAGACACCACCTTGTTGAAGTTGATGGAGGAGGCCACTTTGGTCCGGACATACATAAAGAAAAGAGTGCCATAGAAGAGGCTCACTACAGTCAAGTGAGCTGTACAAGTGGAGAAGGCCTTCCGGCGTTCAGCCGCAGAGCGGATATGCAGCAGCGTCCAGACAATGTTACTGTAGGACACAGCAATGACCACAGAGGAGGTCAGGAGTACCACCAGAGAGACCAGGAAGTCGGTGGTCTCCTTCAGGGTGACATCCGAGCAAGACAAGGCTAGCAAAGGTGAGGCATCACAGAAGAAGTGGTCAATAACATTGGAGCCACAAAATGTCAGCTGGGACATGAGGTAGATGGGTAGCATAGGTGTGAGGAAGCCCACCAGCCAACAAGCACCAGCCAGACGGATGCAGGTGCCCCAGGACACCAAGGCCCCATATCGGAGAGGCATACAAATGGCCACATAACGGTCATAGGCCATGGCAGCCAGTAGGAAACATTCAGTTGCCCCAAGAAAGGTGAAGATGAAGAGCTGGGAAAGGCAGCCAGCATAGGAGATATTCTTGTCCCCTTCTTCTCCAATAAAACCAACCAGCATCTTGGGCACTGTGACTGAGGTATACCCGATTTCAAGGCAGGACAGGTGTGTCAAGAAGAAGTACATGGGTCTCCGGAGCCGAGGGTCCAAAATCACCACCATGATGATGGCCAAGTTCTCCAATAAGGTAAACAGGTACATGGTGAGAAAGAGTATAAAGAAGAGAAGGCGTGTTTCATGCACACCGGCAAAGCCCACCAAGACAAACTCTGTCATGTGGGTCCAATTTGAGGTATATAGCTTCATATTGGAAGTGGGAGCTCAGTAGACTCATTGTCTTGTAGATAATGACAACTGAGAGAGAACCTATGACGATGTTGGACTGAAATATCTTCCACTTCAGAAGAGGAAAGTGAAGTTAAGACACTATCCCCTCAAAGAATTTATAGCCGTTTAGGGCTACAAGAAAATGGAAAATTTCAGTACAAAATGAAAAGTTCTACATAGCAATAAGATAGGGTATAATGGGAGGAAATAGACCAGAAGCTCAACCAGTCTTGAGGAATCTGAGAAATCTTCCTGGAGAAAGGGCTATCTAAACTGGAACCAGAAAAATAATTGTAAGTTACTGAGATAAAGATAGTGATGTAGAGATGACATAAGTATAAAATCTCAGATGCCAGAGAGAACATTGTGCATTTGAGAAACTTCAGGCTGCTCTAGTTTACTGCAGAGCTTAAGAACTTAGTTTTCTGATCACGCATACCTGGTAATCATGAATCTTCTCTCTCTCTCTCTCTCTCTCTCTCTCTCTGTGTGTGTGTGTGTGTGTGTGTGTGTGTGTGTGTGTGTGTGTGTTGAGGAATAAAAGCAGTTTTTTTCCATGTAACTTACCTGGACAGGAAACAAACATCCTCAGGGTCTGGCATCCTCTCTCTAAGTCAGATCAGAGAACTGAAACTATTATAAGACAATACCTACTCGTGTACCAGGTACAATGGTGGATGCTGGAGGTATCAGCTCTGTACCAGGCCCTGTCTTGGATGCTGGGTGACAGATGCTTTGTGCCAGGAAGCCTCTCAGCATCACCATGTATCCTGCCTGGTTCAGAGCAAGTGTCCTGTCATGTGTTGACCTGAACTGCATACAAGTTTGGAGGAATGAGGGAAGGAAAAATCTTCCTAGTGAAGACAGGACTAGCAAACTCAAGTCACAGCAGAGAGGACAGGTAAGAGTTAGGAATAGCCCTAACTGGTTTGGCTCAGTGGATAGAGCATTGGCCTGTGGACTGAAGGGTTCCAGGTTCGATTCCAGTCAAGGGCATGTACCTCAGTTGCAGGCACATCCCCAGTAGGGATTTGCAGGAGGCAGCTAATTGATGTTTCTCTCTCATCGATGTTTTTAACTCTCTATCTCTCTCCCTTCCTTTCTGTAAAAAAAATCAGTAAAATATATATTTTTTAAAAGATTTAGGAATAATAATAGCAATGCATGGATGAAACAGCCCAGCTAGTAAATTGCAGAGCCAAGGTTTGATCCCAGATGTGTTTGACTCTAAACCTCATGCTTTTAATGACTATGAAGAAGAATAAACATTTAAGAAAACTTTATTATGAAAATTTACTGTCTCTAATACAAAGTCAGGCTTCTACAATAGTGAGTGTCTCTGTGAGGAAGGGCATCTCCAAAGAGTGAGCATTCTTTCTAGGCTACAACACTGTAAGCCAAATTGCTAAGGGGAGGGATGTGCAGGAATGTGCTCTGAAATTTCCTAGAGCCACCAGAACCATGAAGCATTTGGGGCTGCAATGCAATTATTTGGCCAGGAAGCCAATGTTTATAGACCACCCACTGTGGGGATGTGGGGGCCTGGACTTGGGCCTGGTGGAGACAGGCACAGAAATCTGAAGTCTTTGACCTTGTTCATTTCTGACTTTGTGTATCTTCATGCTTTCATTGCCATGAAATCATGGAACGTTGAAGTCAGAGGGAACCTGCTTAATAATTTTTAGGGAAACCATAAGTGAGGGTTTTAGAGCCTGACAAACCTGGATTCAAATTTCAGTCTCGGCATTTTTAATTTTTGTTTGTTTGTTTGTTAGTGTGTTTTTTTGTTAATCCTCACCCGAGGATATTTTTCCCATTGAATTTTAGACAGAGTGGAAGGGAAGAGGAGAGATAGAGAGAGAAAAACATTGATGTGAGAGAGACACACCAATTGGTTGCCGCCCGAGCACAACCGAGCCTGCAACTGAGATACATGCCCTTGACGAGAATTGAACCAGGACCCTTCAGTCTGCAGGCTGACTCAATCCACAGAGCCAAGCTGACGAGGGTTAGGCATTTTTAATTTTAGGAAAAAGAAAAACAATTTCCCAATCAGATCATAGTGTGTGGGGTAGGGAAGAAGGCAACCTTTAACCAACAAAACCAAGTTTAGCAGGAAGAGAATGAGGTGCTCCCAGCAAACCAGAGGAGAGAGGTGTGGAAGCTAAATCCATGAGAAGAGACTGTGAGTCCACTAGAGGCAGGGACACAGAGTGGTTAAAACCATATTCAGGCATTAGATTACCTGGAGCCTTCCAGCCCCAGGTCCACCACCTCCCAACCGAAATGCAAAGAAAAAACCTGCATGGAAGGCAACGCCTAATCCAATGGAATGAATTTCTAATGGAACCCTTTAAGTCAACAGCCATGAGTTAAATGAGGTGAGTTTTTTGGGCAAGAGTTTCAGGATGAACTCAGCCTCACCTCCGGGCTCTCAGATCATGTGTGGTAAGCAGATGAACTTCCCTCCAAAAAAAAAAAAAAGAGAGAGAGAAGAGGGTTTTTATTGAACCCCTCCCATGGCCAGATTCTGCTGAGTTTAGATTATCTGATTTAATCCTCACAACCATACTTTGGTCCTATGGCCTATCCTTCATTCCTGGGTTTCATGCAACTGAAAACACTAAGGCTCAGAGAAAGAAAGAAATTTGCATCCGATCAAAGAACTAGTGAGTGGCAGAGACGGGATTCAAACATAAAACCCTGAGCTTCCCCCACACGGAGACATCTCCCTCTGTTATTTCATCTCTCCGAATGACACACCTGCAGCCCTGGCTGCCAGCCTGCCTGTGAGGTTAATGTGTCTGTGTCTTGGATCCCCATTGGCGGAATCTACCACAGGTTCCAGTGACCTGCAGGGGCACCATGAAGCTCCCAGGCCTATTAACCACATGAGCTTCCTCCCTGAGGCTGAAAGAACTTATCAACCAAGTCACGCCTAGGAAGCAAGCAGCCAAGTGGAGTGGGTCCTAGGGGACAATCACTGAATGAGGAGAGACCAAACAGGAACTTGGCCTAATTTGGTGTCCTCAGAATGGAGCTCTCTGGGCTAAGGTTTTCCCTAACAAATATGGAAAAACAGTTTGGGACCCATGCAGGGAAATTAAAACTTGGCTCCTGTGGCAACGTGCTTGTGCAGACCCGTGACGAGCCTGGTGAGAGGCTGGCTTCCTCCCCGGTTCAGTTCTCTCCACCTGGCCTCTGGGAGACTTGTCCCCAAACATGAAAAGAATTGGAAAATGAACTTACTAAGATCTGGACAATGGTTTCTAAAAACAAGCACCAAATCCAGGTGAGCAGATGATGGAAGATGGGCACCATGAGACAGGTGGAAGGGGCCGCAAGATGCCCGGGGTGCTGCTCTCAGCTTCCTCTTCGCTCTCACTCACTGTAGCCACCTCCCTGTTCACTGCAATGTGACAGCAATAGCATAACTCACTTCCAGGTGCACAGACAGCACGCTCTCTAGAATTAGAGGAGTGAAGTTTGACCTTGGCTCCATCAAGTACCAGCTATATTTTGGGAAAGTCACTTAAATGAGCGTCAGTATTCTCATCCTCAAATGGAAGGCATAGTCCATACATTTGCAAGGCTCATCTAAAGATCGAAGGGAACAGCATTAAGTGAACATTCGGGGCCTTTGCTCTTATTGTTCCCTTTGCTTTTCTGTGTGGCTTCCTCCAGCACTTCCTCCAATTCTCTGTATGAGGCTATCTCAACAGAGAGGCCCATTCTGACCACCCATCTGAAAACACAACTCTCTGACCCCCTTCCTCAGCTTGATATTTTTGTCACAGCCTCATTGTCATCAGTCAGGTATTTACTAATATTTGTTTGTCTATAATATCACACAAACACATACACATACAACCCTAAGCTCCTTGAAGATAGTGCCTTTCTGTTTACTCATCACTGTGTTGCCAGTGGCATAAAGAGTCACTGGGTTGTAGTTTGTATGCAGTAAACATACTGATGTCATCATAAAAGAATGAACACTTGCTCCAAGCATCATACTGGCCCAAAGGGTTGTTTTTTTTCCACTTCTAACTACCTCTTTCAAGGAAACGGGAAGAGAAGGAAACCCACTAATACTTAAGGAAGAGCTATCCAATTTGGGTGTTGAAGTCCATAGGACCATCCTGCCAATCAAATCCAACACTGCAGGCACCCACTCTCACTGGTCTTGCGTGGGGGACAAGTTGAATTGATTTTTACATATAATTTCTTTTTCTTAGCTACTGAATTTAAATTTTCTAGAAGACTGTTCTATAGCCGCTCTTTTCAAAGTCTGCTCCACCAAGCCCCACATTTCTCCAGTTGCCAGGAATTATAAATGGGAGAAAGGGACCTAGCATGTGGGGCTCCCATGAACCTTGCTTCAACCAGCTGGTAAATGGCAGCTGGTAGGTGGTAGGTCCAAACAAGAATACAGCCCAGCCTGACCCCACCACCTACCATCTTTCCACCACACCACCTCCCTGGGGTGCTGGCATTGCTCAAACCAAATTAACTGAGTGCTTCTCTCATTATTCCAGCAGCTTCCCAAATGAGCAGGCATGACCTGCTCCTCAAAGCTGCTCCCAGATGGTCTCTTCATGAAGGAAACAAATGGGAAATTAGAACATCAGAAAAGAAATGGAGGTCTCTCCAGTCATACATGCAGCAGAGGCCCCATCTCCAGGCACACTGAAGAGTTCACTACAGCAGAAATAACCAAGGTGGAATCAAACTTTCTGAGCTTCTGGCTCCTAATGTCCAAACAGGAATACTACCTGCTGAATAATGTTCCCAGGACATTATGGGAATCAATGAGATAGTGAGTAGGCAGGCCTTTTGGAATGTTAAAGGGACACTCTGGGAAGACCTTCTTATTATCTTGCCTCCATTACTATGGACTATGCTATTCCTGCAGAATTTCAATAACGGGAAAGCCCAGGGGATGGTAGTATCAGTGGGGCCCTGGGGATGGCCTTGAAGCTGCACTTGAATGATAAGCAAATTAATCTTGCTTAGATTGTAGGTTAATTTTGCTTAGATTGTAGGTTTATTTGAGGTGGACAGAGACAGTGAAGAACTAAGACCTCCCCAAACATCCTTGGCAAACCCCCTACAATATGCAAACTTAGGCAAATCAGTTGGATTCTGTGTGCTTCAGTTTTCTCACTTGAAAACAGGTTAATATTTAAAACCACAATGACTCTATAAAAGACTTTTTAAAAGAATAAAAATAAAATAAAATGGGAAAACTTTGAAGAAAAGATTGGGTGAATCTGAAGTCAGAAATCCTTACTCTAGGACAAAAATCGTACACCTATGGATGAGGACAGTGTGGGGGAGGTAAGGGCAGAAGGTGGGGTGAGAACCGGGTAGAGGGGAGCTATGGGGGGGAAAAGGAGAAACAATTGCAATAATCTGAATAAAGATTTATTTTAAAAAAAAGAAAGAAATCCTTACTCTAGGTTTGGTTTATCTTTGGTTGATGACATTTTTTCCATACACCACCTTCTGATTGCTCTTTGGATATATGCCTGTTAATTTCCAGCACTGCTGTAAACCAAAAGCTAAAGAGCCCATGTCCAGGTGCTCCGGGGTCTCTAGAAGAGCCAGCCACTCACCTGTCCCATACTATTTCTTTGTTTCTTCTTCTCTGGGTGGAATACAAAAACCCAACATTCTCAGTACCTGGATCTCATTGTGAAACAAGGACCCCAACTTCAAGGATCACAGCTTTCCTGAACAAAAAGAACAGGGCAAAGATCCATTATCAGCTGAACTGGAAAGGAAGGGAATTGGGTTTGTCACTGACTATAAAATGACTCATACTTGTCTATATGCCTCTAACACCCCAGGGGTGGCCCATGGGATCGGGTCTCAGTGGAGGTTTGAAGCACTCAGACAACAAAGGAAAGAAAATAATAAATCACTGAAATTTTCTTTCCCAGAGGATGTGCAGAAGCTACATGGGAATCCCAAGTTTGTAGACTAATTGAACAAGTACCAGTGGAGGATGAGGGGCCAACCAAAGAAGATCCCATGCCAGCTAGACTCTTTGTCAAGGTCTCTGGCTCTAACCAACTCTGGAATTGGGTGAAATGAAATTTCCAGAGTTCCAGATTATCAAGAATGCAATGAGCTCTTCCTCTATTAGGATGAGTTAGATATCCCCACCCACCAATCTCTCTTTATTCCCAGGTGGAGAAAATCTACAATGCTAACAACAGACAAGACTGAGTAGTCACTCTGGGCCAGGCTATGTGCTGTACCGGTGAGAAATGCCCAGCCTCAGTCTTGAAGGAGCTCAGAGGCTGTGACTAAGGCTGTGACTAAGGATCATTTTTATCCAGAATGTAACTATACCCAGTTGCCTTCATTCCAAAGAACTTCCCTCGGAGTATTTGAGGATTATCTACAGGCTGAGCAATCTTTTTCCCCAAAAGGAAATATGACATCATTTCACAAAGCAAAAGGAAGATCAAGGTTGTGATTATTTACTCTATTTGATTGTAGGAAGCAGCCAAGCCAAAGCTATCAGGGCACAAGGTGACCGGTCCTTTAACATATTCTAAACACAAAGCATATGTCCCTTGATTTCATATGACCTTTCAGTTGCAGATGTCTTATCTTTCCAACTAACCAATAAAGCTCCTTAATGGCAGGGCCATTGTCATAAGTTATTGGATCCCACAGAGGCTAGCACAGTATAGCTCAATATAAACCATCACAGACATGGACCTGAGTCCACCTAAGCCTCTTCATGGATGTGCTACCGTGGGCAAGTCAACCCCTCTGAGCTCCTTTTCTCACCTCTGAAGTTGGGAAAATAATCTACCTGACAAGGGTGTGTTTAGAGATAAATGAGGTAACAAAGATGAAGGGTTCACTAACCTAACAGTGGATGTGAGATGATTTTACTATAAAAATTCAAGCTTCTCTACATTGTTTACATTAGCCAAGACATGCAAGCAACCCAAGTGCCCATCAGTAGGTGAGTGGATAAAAAAGCTGTATTGCAGCCCAGCTGGTGTGGTTCAGTGGTTGAGCATCAACCTATGAACCAGGAGATCACGGTTCAATTCCTGGTCAGGGCACATGGGCAGGTTGCGGGCTCGATCCCTAGTGTGGGGCATGCATGAGGCAGCCGATTTATGATTCTCTCTCATCATTGATGTTTCTCTCTCCCTCTCACTCTCCCTCTCTCTCTCTCTCTCTCCCCCCCCCTCCCACTCCCTCTCCTTCTCCCTCTTCCTCTCCCTTCCTCTCTGAAATCAGTAAAAATATATATGTTTTTAAAAAGGCTAAGTTTTAAAAAAAAAAAGCTGTAGTGTATTTACACAGTGGAATACTACTTGGCCATAATGAAGAAGAAAATCTTACCTTTTGCCAAAGCATAGATGGACCTAGAGGGTATCAGGCTAAGTGAAATAAGTCAGAAAGATAAGTACCATATGATTTTACTTTCATGTGGAATCTAATGACTAAATCACCTCCCAAAGGCCCCACCTCCTAATACCATCTCATTGGGCACTAGGATTTAACATATGAATTTGGAGGAGACACAAACATTCAGTCCATAACAATTGCCAAGTGTTAATGTTTGATCAAGCTGGGAAGTGTGTATAACGTTATCATTGTATTATGTTCCTTCTTGGGTATCAATTTGAATTATTTCGTGATAAAAAGGCATTAAAAAAGAATACCTGCAAAAATACCAGGTCAGACTTTGCTTCTGGGTGTTTTAAGGCTGAAAAAAAATCATTTGGAGGAAACTGAGCCTCTTTTGTGAAATGAGAACTACCTACAATTCCGTAATGATACACAAAACTTCCAAGTACAAGAGGTGATTTCAAATCCCTTTCAGAGGAGTGGCAAAGGCCCTCAGCGTTTCAGTCTAGTCCATGTTCCTCCTCATTTGTCACAGATCCTCCTCCATGTGTCCCAGTTTCGGGGCTGGATATTTGATTCCTCAGGCAGGAGGAAAATAAAAGGAATATAATCATTCAAAGCCTCTTTCATTACCATCACTCACAGAGAAGAATTCCACCTTCAAATCGCTCAATTCTGGACTTCTGTGGTATCAAACTGGGACAACAGATAGGGTGACAAAAATTAAGGCACCGGCAAGGCTGGATGGGTTTACATGGTAAAGGCAGAGTATTCCAGGCTGAAGAGAAAGAATATGACTGGAAGGTGAGAAGAGAGGGCCAGGCTTGAGAGCAGAGATTTCAGGTCTGCCTGTGTTTCCTTGGCCCTCCAGGCTCAAATTCAGCACTGTCTCCCTGCCCTGTGTAGGCGCGGGATCTGGTCACAGTTAACAGTCTTCCCAGGGATGCGCAGCTATGCTCAAATTCAGGACTGCCTCCCTGACTGGGCGCAAACAAATCAATAAATGACAAGTGCTGGCGAGGATGCGGAGAAAAAAGAACCCTCGTGCACTGCTGGTGGGAATGCAGATTGGTGCAGCCACTTCGGAGAACAGTATGGAGTTTCCTCAAAAAACTAAAAATGGAGCTCCCATCTGATCCAGTGATCCCACTTCTAGGAATATATCCCAAGAAACTAGAAACACCAATCAAAAAGAATATATGCACCCCTATGTTCATAGCAGCACAATTCACCATAGCTAAGATTTGGAAACAGCCTAAATGCCCATCAGCAGATGAGTGGATTAGAAAACTATGGTACATCTACACAATGGAATACTACGCTGCGGTAAAAAAAGAAGGAATTCTTACCATTTGCAACAGTATGGATGGAACTGGAGAGCATTATGCTAAGTGAAATAAACCAGTCAGAGAAAGATAAATATCACATGATATCACTCATCTGTGGGAAATAATGAACAACATGAACTGATGAACAAGGACGGATCCAGAGAAAGGGAAGCATCGATCAGACTGTCGGGCCTCGGAGGGAGGGTCAGGGAGGGTAGGGGTAAGGGGGAGAGATCAACCAAAGGACTTGTATGCATGCATATAAGCCTAACTAGTGGACACAGACAACAGGGGGGTGAGGGCATGAGTGGGCGGGGGGAGGTAATGGGGGGATAAGGACAAATATGTAATACCTCAATCAATAAAGAAATTAAAATGCAAAAAAAAAGATTAAAAGGGATTTAAAGACAGTTTGGATGTTCTGAGAAGATGGATATCTTTAGGACTTCCCCTCTTAGGTTAATACTGTTCCTCACAGAAGAAACTTCCAATTCCTTCTGGAGGGTAGTGTTTGGGCCACCAGCATTGTGAAAGCCAAGAGGAAAGAGCCTGGGTGCCTCACCATTCAGTATTATTTATGCATATGGTTACTTAATACTCCTACTATAATGTGGTAGCCTCACCCTTAGCTGTGCCTGTCCATACACACTCTGTTTTATCATTTCCAGGAATGAGCCTTTAAAACATTCTTGGGATGAGAGAGGGACAGTGGGAAAGAAGATCTAGAGAGGTATAACTGCTTCTCAAACAGCTTTCACCCAGTTCTTTTGTTCTAACCCCTACTTTTGCTCCAGGTCACAGGTTTCTGGAATTGCTAGTTTCTGAGACTTAGAGGGTTCTCAGCATAAGCTGGGTTTATTTAATTTTTCAGCTTTCTCAGACCATAATGGCATAGAGGTCTAGCTTTCTCAGATTTGCTAATCAGTTATTACTCATTCATCTCCTTTCCAGATTCCAAAATACTGTTGCCATTGTCTCTTCACCTATACTCCCATTCTTGTTGGTTTGGGGTTTTTTTCTTTCTTTCTTTAATTTCTTTACTGTGTTTTAAAAGGGTAAACATGGCCCTAACCGGTTTGGCTCAGTGGATAGCGCATCAGCCTGCGGTCTGAAAGATCCCAGGTTCGATTCTGGTCAAGGGCATGTACCTTGGTTGTGGGCACATCCCCAGTAGGGGATGTGCAGGAGGCAGCTGATCGATGTTTCTCTCTCATTGATATTGCTAACTCTCTATCCTTCTCCCTTCCTCTCTGTAAAAAAAAAAAAAAAAAAAAAATCAATAAAATGCGTGTTTTTTTTAAAAGGGTAAACATGGCCAAACAGCCATTGTAACTCAAAGCCCCACATTTTTTTATTTCAATGACTCTATTTTTTTATGTTCAAATATTCCAATTGGTCCTTTTTTCCCTATCTCCTCATTCTTGTTTTCAGGCTTTTTCTCATGATTTTTACTATTGTAATGAAAGTTTTTATTTCATTTACTTCTATGAAATAATCAATGTGTTTACTTTAAAGCCTTGCCTGATCATTCTATAAAATCACTTTCATCTGAAGTGAATCCATGCTCTGATTGTTGGTTTAGTGGCTGGTTTTTCTTAGTATTCATTTTTATTCATCAGTTTCTTTATTTGGTTTAAGTCACGTTTTGGAATATGATGTGGTTGGCCTGGTTTTTTTTCCCCTTTTCTCTTCTCCCCTCTACTTTGCCTTCATATTCAACTTTCCTGCAGAGTAGCTTTGGGGTCCCCAATTCAGATCCAGGTCTAGTAAGGACCTTACTAGTGTGGTCATCCTTCAGAACGACTGGGCTATAGCAGATCCAGACTTAGTCAAGGAGAAGCTTGACTCAGCTCTTGGTCACAAGGTGATGTCTCATCCTTGTCTCCAAGCCTGGAGCTGGATAGGAGCCATGGCTCCTATCCAGCTTTATTTCTAGCCTCCTCTCATGAGGGTGGGGTATGAGAAATGACTGTCACCCTCGCCCAGGGCTTCAGTCAGTGAACCTGCCTCTGCGTTCCCACCTCACAGAAAATAGTTTTGATTCACTTATCACCACTGACTGCCTCGTCTTCCAAACCCAGCAAGTCCACCCACCCTTTCAGCCCTGATCACTGAGTGTGTCCCTATGCCAGCTTGGAGCTTCAAAAATCCTTGTCTTGTATGTAAGCCTGACTATCCCTTCTTCTTTTTTCTCTTTTCGTTTTATGTAGCACTGCGTGGAGCAGAAGGGATTCTTCAAGCATGGACTCCACCTTGATCTGGCTTTCAGTAAGTGGTCTTTAAAGTTAGATAGTTGGACCATGTAAATCTCAATTGTGGTTAGAATTCTGATGCCCAAAGTGGCTGGATCAGGTCAGCTGTGGTACTGAATGCTGCTTTAGCTAGGCTGAATTTTCTCTCCATCTCTTGCACATTACCATAGCACTAGGAAAGCAAGAGGCAATCGAATTAAATATTAACTGAACATATTCTGAATACTCAAAATTCAAACAATGATAGAGTAGAATTGAGTGGAATAGAAATAAAGATTTGAAGTTAACTCATTTTAGATAATTTCTTCCTAAAATGCACTATTTTAGCATCCACACGGCTGTGGGATTAAATGAGTGGTTTGTGTAGGACTCTTAGTACACTATCTAGCACGTCTTAAGTCTGTTAGGATGCACCTGGCATTATAATACATTCCAAAGGAACCAGAGGATCCAGTGGGTATAGAGGTTCTTTTGAGAATCAACAGGAAGAGAGAAACAAAAGGGAACAGGAAATGACTGTCCGGCCAACAGGGCAAAGGATTAAAATCACAGAAAGATGATTATCACCAATAAAATGAAGTTTTCCTCCCTGCCAGTAACCTTTGCCCTGTACACAATAAACAAGGAACTGTTAGCTTAAATCCAAAGGCTTTGTAAATCCAGAGTAGCTACTAGGAAGACAACACATTCCTAGACCCTCTGGAATGTATTGTACATTCTGTGAGGGTTGGGATTTATCTGTGTTGCCCATTGCTTTCTGCCTAGGTCATAGTGAGCATTTAATAACTGTGGGATAGGCTAAAGGTGCTCAGACAGGGATTGGTGTAGTAGATCCCAATGCACACACTTGTGAGATGAATTTATATTGTGGATACAGAGGGGTAGCAAGTCAGCAGAGGATATATTCTGTCAGCCTCCAAGATTCATACAACTGAATGCACAAAGGAGAATCAGACATGTGTCCAACATTGGCCATGTGGAGGATTCATGGAGGAGAATTCAGGGACATACTTTTAAGCAGGGAAGTAGTGAAGTCTGCATCATCAGGAAGCCTACCCCACAGGACCTCGCACATGAGTAAAGCATCATCAATGAAATGGTATGTGTGTGTGTTACAATACTCTCTGTCAAATAAACACATTAATTCAATTGTATAGTAAGAATTCTTGACCTGAATTTCAGACATTCCTAAAAGGACTAGGAAAGAAAAATATGACAACAGGAACAGCCCTTAAAACCAATTATGAAGAGATTCAAATATAAACTGCATGGATTACAAGGCTGTGTAACCTCCATGAACTCAGAATGTAGCTGGTTTCTAATTCCAAGGTTCATTAGAGATGAGTGGCGGAGCAGATGAATGCTATTTTCCACACATGTGCCATCGGGACACCACTTCCCCCTCTCTGGTTCTCATATTCTTTATTGATAAAATGAAACCTTGCCTATTAGGAATATGTTGATTGCAAATAACAAAAAAACTTAATCAAGAATTCCAGGTTATGGGCTTGTATATGAAGAGTCCTAGGGCTATAGCCCTGCCAGTGTTGCTCAGTAGCTGAATGTCAACCCAAACACCAGGAGGTCACCAGCTCGATTCCAGGTCAGGGCATCTGCCTGGGTTTCGGGCTTCATCCTCAGAAGGGGGCATGCAGGAGGCAACCTATCAATGTTAATGTTTCTCTCTCATTGATGTTTCTATCTCTCTCGCCCTCTCCCTCTCGCTCTAAAATCAATTTTTTTTAATTTATCGTTATTGTTGAAAGTATTACAGATGTCCCCTTTGTTTGTTTGTTTGTTTTTCCCAATGACCCCCTCTTCTCCACACCCACCCCTCCCAGGACTTCACCACTCTATTGTCTGTGTCCATGGGCTATGCATATGTGCATATAAGTTCCCCAGTTAATCATTCCCCACCCAGCCCACCACCTCTGCCTTCCCTCTGAAAATCAAATTTTTTTAAACCTATTTAATAATAATTTTAAGAAGAGTCCCAGATATTTAAACAAGATTTTCAAGGTCAACTTTTTTCCATCCTTCTGTTTTGTCCTCTATTTTGACTTCATTCTCAACAAGTCCTCTCCGCTTGGTGACAGACTTATATCCTCACATGTATAAGTCCAGTGGAAAAGAGAGCACACCTCTCCAACAGTCTAAGTCATGAGATGGCACCTCACTGACTCCAAAGGAGTCAGGTCAACCACCGTGGCCAGAGGAACTTGATGTTCTTATTCTGTTCATCTAAGATTCATGCTCACCCCAGGCTTTCCCCACCAAGATGCAACCAGACGGTTCCATCCACAATCCCACATTGCCTTATGTTTAGAGCAGAGCCTTACAGAACCTTCAACATAGTCTTACAGAAACTCAAGATAGACCAGCGGGGAAGCAAAGAGCAGGATTCCCAGGCTGAGTCTTGGAAAGGATGTTGTTGTTGATTAGCAATGTCTGCTATTGAGCTCAAGCCAAAAGAGACAGTGACTCACAAATGACATAGATTAGCCATCCCTAGAAGAGGCCATCTAGACCTTCATTCCCAGGATCAAAGGGCAGAGAGAGCACTACCTGTGCTTCCGTAACCCTAGAGACTCCATGGAATGAAGACTTAAAGTATGCTTTTATGTCTGATATAGGAGGGAGAAAGGAAGACTCAGAGAAAACATGATGAAGAAAGCAATGGGAATAATTCTTGAAAGAACACAGGCGTGATGGTTTAGTTTTATTAAAAAGAAAAAATCATTAAAATGAGAATAAGATGGGTTTAAACCCCAGATACACTTTTTGTCAATTTGACTAATACAATTCTGACTAACTGGTTAAATTCATAGACCTTAATTAATATTATCCCAATACCTACCACAGTATCCAGCAGATAATAAGTGGGCTTTAACAGTATATAGAATAAATGCTAACAAATGGATAACCATGTGCAAATTAATACATCCCCTCTGCACTTCAGTTTTCTTATTTGTAATAGAGACTTAATAATTCTCCCTATGGACTTGCTGTGAGGAGTCCATGAGTTTATGTATGTACAGTGATCAGCATGTAGTGGAAACTCATTAAGGTACTCTAACACCCACATCAGAGTCACCGCTCTTAAACATTAATCAATAAGAATATTTACTAGTCCATTGTATATACTCAGCACCTGGAGAACAGAGGGGATAGCGGTAAAATAACCAGAAGAGAAAACACAGATTGTCGCTTTAGAGACTGTCAGAACCAAAGTGTTCATTGCAGCAGCCACTTCTCACTAGATCATCATTGAGGAAGTCAAGAGAGGGCAGCAAAGAGCTATGGGGCTAGAAGGGAAGATGAGCCTTCATCTCTGACAGCCTATCCCCCAATTCAGAGTAAGTTCTAAAACCAAGCCAGGAATTAGGACCTTCACACACTGGCATCCTGATTCAGCCACTTACTTGTTGTGTGACCTCAGATAAGGCACATAACCTCTCTGGCCTACATTTCCCAATCTCTAAAATGAGGATAATTAGGGCTTAAAGTTGTTGTAAAAGTTGAAAAAATTGGAAGAGTTGCTGAGTTCTGCAATAGAGTGGCCTCAGGGCAAAATGGAGACTCCACACACCCAAGCTCAGAAGCAGAGGCAAGAAGAGAGCTGACTTTGGGGATTACATAAGTAGTACCTTATAAAGAATATCACATATGTTATAACCAAAATATAGTTACAGTTTCATGATGGTACACATACTCCCTTTGACATTCAGACACATGTATCCTAAAAAGTGATTGAGGCAAAGACCATAATTTTTGTTCACCAAATCCCATTTCTCTTTTTCCTTCCTGGGCACATGTAAGACTGCTCTGGTCAATAAAATGTGCGGAAAAGTGATGTCCGTCATGTGCAGGCTGAAGCAGTGGAAAGTCCCTATGGGACCCGCAGCTTCTCTCCTCCTCTGACGTGGAACCAGAACCATCACTTAACCTGAGTACCTCTTGCCCACTGGCTCTGGATACCTAAGACGAGCGATAAATAAAACAATGTTGTGTTAAGACAGGTATTTGGAATCTATATGTTATTACAGCATAGCTGAAGCAGCCCTGATAGTAACAGAAGGAAAAAAATATTTAAAAGGGAAGCATGTGTGGCAATATTCATTTAGTAAGAAAGAACTTGAAGCCCCAAAAAAGCATCCAATATCATATATATTGAATAATGATACACCTCACCAGGAAGATATGTCATGGTACTTTATTAATTTAAGCTCAACAATTCAAAATTTTATAAAGTAAATTGTTTTAAAATGCAAAGGAAAATGGCATTCTTGGAAGGAGAGTCACATGGGAAGCCAGGGAAGAGGTGTGAGTAGAGGGAGCAGAAACAGGAGTTTTTAAAGGATTGTTCTAGCTATTTAATTTTTTTTTAATAGACTCCAAAGAGGCAAAGGCAGAAGCAGGAAGATCAGTTAAGAGGCTATGCAGTAACCCAAATTAACAATCACAGTGGCTTTGACCAGAGACACAGCAGTAGGGGTGATGAGAAGGGGTCAGCTGATGAATACATTTGAAAAGTACAGACAATAGGAAGTTTGGGTTGATGGGATATGAGGTTCAAGGGAAAGAGAAGAGAGTAGAATACCAAGGCTAAACCTGATCACTAACATGTGATCAAAGCTGTGGGAAGAGCATGCTTGCTGGGGGGAAGACCAGAGTTTGGTTTTGGACCTAATGAAAATGTCCTTATAGACATATCCAGGTGAAGAGATTAAAAGGGGAGGACTGAATCCAAGATGGCGGCATAGGTAAACACCTAAACTGCTGCCTCCGACAACAATTTAAACTGCAACTAAAAGATAAAACGTCTATCACCCAGAACCATGGGAAAGCTGGCTGAGTGGAAGTTCTACAACTAGAAGGAAAGAGAAAAGAGCATTGAGACGTGCACGAGCGCTGAAAAGCTGAGGTACGGAGGCGCGGGATCCGGGCTGGCGGCGGGCGACTGGGTGCGTTGCTTTTTTCAACCCGAAGGGAGACAAGCCCCCGACTACTCTGAAATACAGTCTCTGGGGAGACGCGGGGGACCCAAACTCCTACGGGGAGAAGCTGGACTGTCTGCCAGAGTGGCTTGCTTGCAGAGCTGCGCGCAGGAATAATTGTTTACGGCACTGGGGCACAGGACTCCAGGACACGGTCGACACAGAGCGGGCTTACTAGCAGCCATTGCTGTTTGCCACGCCCTAACCTAGTGACGCCCTGAGACCCCGCCCCACACAACCTACAAACCCACCCAAGCTCCAAGCAGCTCAATTAGCATAAGAAAGCCTGCCCTATCGCAGCTTAACCTAGAAAACTTGCAGCCCCGGTCAGACAGCTCCAAAACCTCCAAACCCCAAGCAAAGAGTAGAAAACTGCAGCTCTCACTGTAGCTCCTGCTGAGTGGCCTCAGACAGTAGCTGACCTGCACCCCATTGGAGATCCAGAAGCCAGTGTACCTAGTGGTCAGTGTGAGACAACAGATTTCAACTCCTCACATCCATAAGTGACACATTCAAGAGGCAGACTCAGTGAGCACCAAAGCCCCACTGAAACAAGTCCTGCCCCATAAGCGCAGCAGTTCCTCCATTATAGACACAGGGAGTGCTCATAGCTAATTGGCCTGGAGGTCAATTCCTCCCAGCGTACCAACAGCAATTCAGGCTTAACTACACCAAGACTTTGCACTCAGCCCACAAAGGGGTGTACCAAGAGCATCCACATCAGGTGATTGGGGAGGCTGAGCTACTGCCCCCTATAGGTCACCTACCACACAAAGCCACTCCATCAACACAGGGAAGAAGCCAAAATGCAGAAACAAAGAAACATGTCACGAATGAAAGAAACGGAGGAAAGCAAACTACTGGATGACATAGAGTTCAGAATCACATTTATAAGGTTACTCAAGAATCTTCTAAAAACTGCCGAGAAACTTGATGACACTTCTGAGGAGCTTAGTGAGACCTTCAAGGACCTTAATGAGAATGCCAAAAAAATGGAAAAGGACCAGTCAGAAATGAAGCATACACTGTCTGAAATAAAGAATATACAGAAACTCAACTGTAGATCAACATACCCCAAGAATCAAACCAAAGATCTGAAATATGTGGAAACAAAAAACATCCAACCAGAAAAACAAAAAGAAAAAAGAATCCAAAAATATGAAGATAATGTAAGGAGCCTCTGGGACAACTTTAAGCGAAACAACATCCGAATTTTTGGGGTGCCAGAAGAAGGGAGAGAGCAAAATATTGAAAACCTATTAGAAGAAATAATGACAGAAAACTCTCCCTACCTGGTGAAAGAAATAGACTTACAAGTTCAGGAAGCGCACAGAACCCCATACAAGAGGAACCCAAAGAGGACCACACCAAGACACATCATAATTAAAATGCCAAGGGCAAAAGACAAAGAGAGAATATTAAAAGCAGCAAGAGAAAAACAGTTAATTACCTACAAGGGAGTACCCATACGACTGTCAGCTGATTTCTCAACAGAAACTATGCAGGCCAGAAGGGAGTGGCAAGAAATATTCAAAGTGATGAACAGCAAGAACCTACAACCAAGATTACTCTACCCAGCAAAGCTATCATTCAGAGTTGAAGGGCAGATAAAGAGCTTCACAGACAAGAAAAAGCTAAAGGAGTTCATCACCACCAAACCAGGATTACATGAAATGCTGAAGGGTATTCTTTAATAAGAGGAAGTAGAAGAAAACGGTAAAGATAAAAATTATGAACAACAAAATGACATCAAATACATACCTACCAACAAGTGAATCTAAAAATCAAGTGAATAAAAAATCTGAAGAACAGAATGGACTGGTGAATATAATAGAATCAGGGACATAGAAAGGGAGTGGACTGACGATTCTCAGGGGAAGCAAGTGTGAGGGTTGCGGGAAGAGATTGGACAAAAATCTTACTCCTATGGATGAAGACAGTGGCGGGGGGTAAGGGCATGGGGTGGGGTGGGGAATCAGGTGGAGGGGAGCTATGGGGGGAAAAAAAGTGGAACACCTGTAATAATCTGAACAATAAAGATTTAATTAAGGAAAAAAAAAAAAAGAGAGATTAAAAGGGGAACTGGGTCAGTAAGTCTGAAGTCCAGAGGAAAGCTCTGGGCTGGAGATATAATATCTGGAAGTCTTCAGTTTACAGAGCATTGTTAAAGTGAAGAGACTTCCTCAACATGCCTAGAGAGTGAGTGCAGGTCAGAAAAAGAAGCCATCCAAGAACTGTGCCCTGGGCACCTGTGCATGATGAGGCTGGTAAATGAGGAGGAACCACAAAAGAGACAGAGAAGGAGCAACCCACAGTAGGAAGAAAACCAGGAGAACCTGCTGTGCGGATGCCAAGTGGAGAGAGTGTCTCAAGGAATCCAACATCGTCAACTGTCAAACGCTGCCAATCTGTTAAGATCTGAAGAGTAGAGTGAGAGCTTATTGGAATAGGTTCAGAGAAAATGCGGGAAGAATTGAAGATAATGAGTATGGACAACTACTTAGAAAAATGTGTCTGTAAACCGATGCAGAAAAAATGAGGCAATAGGTGAAGGGGACATAAGCTCCAAAGAAGGTTTGGGGTTTTTTTCAGCTAGGAAAATTAGCCAAATGTTCATGTGCTATTTTCATGTTTATCGTTAAGTGAGTGAGAGACTCAGTGCCCTTTGCCATCTCTTGGTTCCCAGACCTTCTTTTCCCACAGCGAGTAAGAGAGCATGATAAGCTCGTGATGACTTCAAAGAAGATACCGCATTTGCGTGACTAAGCCCCAGTGATGAGCTGTCTCCAAGCCCTCACTGTTAACACCAGGCCATGAGTCCAATCAATTAAGGATGAGTTGGTAGGGAAGGCCAGTACCTCAATAGTATTGCTTTTTATTTAATGATTTTTTATTATCAAAGGACTTCATTGTGCAGTTTAAAATATCAAACAATAACACGAGGCTCAGGACAAGAAAAAGCTTCCCTGTTCCACTCCTCCCTATGCCCAGGCTCCACACCCCGAAGCAATTGTTTTCAACTCTCTCATTTGTTTCTTATGGTGTCTAACGTCATGTTTCCAGAACACATGCTTACAGTTTTTTATTTCAAGATTTTCATTTTTTACTTCAAAACAAAAATTTTGTTCTCTTAACCCACACACCACACCCATATCCTTTTATCCCTTCTATATCATTCTCTCAGTAAACTTACATCGAGATTTTGTTTTGTTAAACTGATATATAGTCCTTACATTAATGACTATAAAAATAGAATTCATAGCTGAGTCATTTGGTATATCACATACCCTTTATTATATAACGTTTTTGTTTCTCCTGAATTAATAATTGTCTTAGTTTTTCACTCGCTTCGTTTTTTATGTACCTATAATTAAGCCATACTCAAACTATCCCCATACTATTTCCAACAGAACTAAAAACCCATCTCCATACAAATACCTCAGATAAGGTATTCATTCAAAGTATTCCTCAGAGACACATCTCCTGGGGCCCTGCACACTCCTGCTCCTCCCTCTCTGGATGGGTTGCCCTTCTGATCTGATGCACAGTTGTCATCCCAGGACCACCCTCAGGATGGGAATTCCTTTCTCCTCTCTCCTCTTGGATTCCCTGTTTGCTAGATCCTAGATATTTTTCTTTCTTGGTTTATTTCCTAACTTTGCCACTTTCTCTGTAGCTTCCTGAGACAAGATGCATGAGAGGTATATTTTATGACCTAAGATATCTAAGCACTTCTTTATCATTACATTTAATAGTTTGTCTAAGTATAGAGTTCAAGATTAGAGATCACTCAGTCTTCTTAAAGTGTTGCTCCACCATCTTCTGGTTTCCAGGTGTGCTACTGAGAAAGCCAATGCCATTCTAATGCTCATTTGTTGTTTGTGGTCTCTTTCTTTTTCCCCCCAGAAGCCTTATAGAATTTTCTCATTTTCCCTTCAATCTGATATTTTCTGGTTGGCCCTTAAGACAATTCTGTTGTCATTTATTTTCCTAGACATTCAGTGCACTTCTCAATTCTGGAAACACATCTTTTAGCTCTGGAAATTGTCCTTTATCCTTCCTGTGGCAATCGTCTACCCTCTGATTTTTCTGTTCTTTTTTTCTGGAATTTCTATTAGCTAGATGTTAAAATAATTTGCCTGATCTTCTATTTTTCTTCTGTTTTCTTTAACAGGTTCTTTTTTTAAGCATTTTTAGCAATAAAGTGTTTTTTTAATTAAGGTATGTACATTGTTTTTAGATATAATGCTATTGTCCACTTTATTCTTTTCCATTGTTTTAGTTTTGAGGATATTTTCTCAGTTCTCTTTTTCAAATGTCCTATTGAATTTTTAAATTTTCTTATCACACTATTACTATTACAATGTCTTTCTGATCTTTAACTGTTCCTCTTTTATAGTACCCTGTTCTTGTTTGTGAATAGAGTTTTTATTCATTCAACTAATAATATTGCTGAGCACCTACCTTGTGCTAGTCATGATAAATGAAAAAGATTGAGTTCCTGATCTCACAGAGCATATATTCAATTGGAAGTAACAGAGCTAATAGATGTACTATACAATATCAGGAGGTGATGATGGTACAAAAAGAATGATTTCAACAAAGACTGGAAATAAAAAGTGATTGGGAGTGGCTATTTCACATTCCTCTCTCATCTCTCATAAAATATTAATTATAGTGTTTTGAAGTTGATATCTAATCTCTGTATTCTGTTTCCTCCAAGTTCTTTTCTTATTTGTTGACTTTGATCTTGTTTTTCATTCTCTAGTCTTTCCCCAAAAAAGCTTGGCTGTACATTCATATTTAAGAGTGAGGCTCAGGTTGGCATGCTTGGGCAAGGCTTCTCAGCTCCTAGGCATCAGCAAAGAGAAGTTTAGAGGGGCACTGGCCTTTGAAGGTTGGGGATAAGGGTAGCACTCTTCTCCTAGTTGGTGGTCTTCCCGGAGAGGATTCCTCTGCATTGCCACAAGCATTCTGGGAGCCATATCAGGGTAAGCAGGCTAGGGAACCCTTTTATAGACTTTCATTAATTCTCCTTTTCAATCTGATACCTGACTACTGCCTTCAACTGTACCTGGTATCCCCAAATCCAAAGCTCTCAACTCCAGAGAGAAAAGTGGCCCTCAATCTTTTACTGGGGCAAGGTAAGGAATCTCCGGTGCAACTGCTCTTCATTTCAATTGCCTCCCCATTTTTAGCCCCAGCCCACTTCTAGCCCTAGAAATACCTTGTGTCCCCAGCTCCTGAGTCCTTAGGGACTTCTGCAGAGAGACTCACTTTATGTCTTGTTAGCTTCTTCCTGCCCCTTTGTAAGGCTTAAGAATTAACTTCACTTTTTCTAAAATGTATCTTTATTATTCAAAGTATTACAGATGTCCCCTTTGTTTTTTGCCCCAGAGACCCCTTCCACCAGGCTGGCCCCTCCCAGGCCTTCACCACACTATGGTCTGTGTCCATGGGTTATGCACATATGCATATAAATTCCCCAGTTAACCTTCCCACCAGCACCCACCCTTCCCCACCTTCCCTCTGAAATTCATCAGTCTATTTCAGGCTTCTTTGTCTCTGGACCTATTTTGTTCATCAGTTTATTTTGTTCATTAAATCCTACATATGAGTGAGATCATGTGTTACTTATCTTTCTCTGGCTTATTTTGCTTAGCATAATACTCTCCTGGTCCACCCAAGAATTAAGTTTCTTAATCTTTCAACTGCTCTGTTCTCCTTTAAAATTCTCTTTATTCTTAGGTGTTCATACCTTTTCTTTTACTGACATTTTAGTAAAATGTCATGAAAAGAAACACTTATAAAATCATATTTCAATCCCCATATTTAACCAGAATAATTCCTTTGTGGTGGTCATTCCTAATTGCTTCTGACAAAATAAAAATAAGAATTTCTGATTCATCATAAATGTTAGTCTGAGTTCACTGCCAGGGAAAGTGGGAAAATCAGATTCAACAAGGAAAGATCCAGTCCTGAGTGATGGGGTCTTCAGATAAACTCTCAAAAAACAACTCAGAGACAATTAGCCCAAACACTGAGTGCTTCATCACATAAAGGTATACACCAAGCCAGTTTCATGGGCACATGACCTGAGCAACCACACAGGGACCCCATGCTCAGCGGGCCCCGGTCTTGACTTAAATTTCCAGTCACCATCTTGCAATTCTTACTTTTTAACAAGGGTCCCCCGTTTTCATTTTTCTGAGCCCCTCAAGGCCTGTAGCCAGTCCTGGCTATGCATGAGGTACAGGAACCCTGGGAAGATGGTCTCACCAACCCAAGACAAGAGCAAGATATGTAAGGGCAAAGGCCACAACGTTCATGAGGAAAGAAGATTGTCTGATTTAAACAATTCATTATCTTGTCAATTCAGTACTGGTCAATAGTGAAGTGAAGCTCAGGCCCGTTGTTGATCCTCCAAGTCCATTTTTTGGTTTTTAGGAATTGCATGCCCCATCAGGTTCATTAGTTCGGGCTCAAATAAAACATCTGAGTCACACACAGAGAGCAGTCACAAGTTCACGCTCAGGCTATTTCTCTGCTGATTCTGACCAGTTTTCTGAGAAGCAGTTGCTCTGGTTTCTTTCCCGGGGGCCTGACCACTTGCTATCTATCTGTCTAACAATCTCTCACATCTTCCAGACTCAGGGTCTTGCACAGACAAGTCTATGTGCACGTGCTGAAGGTCCAGCAAAAACTGTCTTTATTGCTGCTTCGTATCCATTTCCTCTTCGTTCTGTCTTACAAAAAAAAAAAATCTAATATTTTTATGGGGGTGGCAGTAATGTGCCAAGCTAAAACTGTATATTCCAGCCTCTCTATGGGTAGCCCTGAGCTCAGGCCAATGCAACTCAAATGGATTGAGCTATGGGTTTTAAATCATTGGCTATGGATTTCCCAGTAAGGTTTCGTTTTCTTGATATGGAGGTTATCTCTTCTTTTGCATCTTTTCTGCTACATATAGCTCTTAACTAATAGCTGCAGTCACAAGAAGCCACTCAGCAAACATTCAGCGCATGCATATTTGCTGGGTACCCAGCACTCTTCCAAGCCACTGAGATACATCAAAAAAATAAAACACACATCCTGACCCTTGTGGTGTGAACAACTTGCAATGCGAACACAGGCAAAAAGAATCCCATGGGCCTCAACTTTGACATTTCTGAGCAGCTGAACTAAAGACAGAAATTTACTTGAGAAAAATTCATTTTATTCATCCCCTTAGGGGCTAGCTAATTGGCATAAAGGATATTAGAAATAGCTTAACTGGAAAAACTAGAGTTATGATTTATTTTAGATATATGATATATGATCTACTTTGGAACCACAATTAAAAATTAAAAATTTTAATATACATGCATGTGTTTATAATTTATATATCTATGTGTGAGTGTGTATATATGTTTTTTAGAGAGAAAATAAGCAAATCAAATGTGGGAAAATGTTATTGTGACTCTGAATGAAGAATATATTATGTTTGTTATATTTTTCTTTCATTTATCTACATGAGAAGTAGGGGAATCTGTGATTTACTTGGAATCTTGTAGCAGGTTTATAATCTTTCTATGAATAAAGTAATAAAACAATTAAGACAATTCCAATAGTCCACATGGGGAGGGAGTACTCGAACTCCGAGGTCCCTTGGGACTATTTCTCTGCACTGTGTGGAGAAAGAAGTCTGCCAATCCTTTTGTTAAAAGTATCTACTTTGGAGCAAGCCTTTCTAGCCAGTGCTGGCCTATGGGCCTGACGACCAAGACAGATCCCCATTCCAAAGTCCAGACCAGCTGTTCGTGCCTGCTGGCCAACCCAGGGCTGTACAGCTGCTGGCATTTGGCCTGAGACTTGCTCTCATGCCGACACTCCAGCAGCAGCGAGGTGGTGTGGGAAGAGATGTAGAATGCCTTAGCATTCTACACCTGCTCCTAGCACCATTCACCAAAAATAATTCGACACTCACGTCATGTCGGTTGGCAATAACAGGACACCAACAGTGGAATGTGTGCCTCTCAAATCCAGAGAGGCATACCATGATGTAATGGAGGGTGAAAGAAGCAAAATGCAAAACAGTGTATCAGAATAATCCCACATGTGTTAGAAAGAAAGGAGGGATGGAGGGAGGCAGGGAGGAAGGGGAGGAGGAGAATGAATGAATGAATGAATGAACGAACGAACTGCAATCCAGTGGCAAAATTTTCATATCAGAGTGAAGAGGAGGAAAAGAGAGGGAGACAGAAAGAAAGGTAGGTAGGAAAGGAAAGTGAAGGGAATGAAAGACAAAAAAAAAATTTTTTAAACTTTATTTGTATGTCCATATGTGTATACATAGAAGAAGATCTGAAAAGATTCAGCTTAACAGTGGTCCTTCTTAGAAGATGAAGAGAAGGCTCTAACGTTTTTCTACTTTTTCTTGTCTATTGTATAAATTTCCTGAATTAATCCATCTTGATTTTTTTTTCTAGTGAAGAAAAGTTAAGTCAAAGGACTATGTGGTAGGGAGGCAGTTCGCTCCTTGAAGAAAAAGGGCTGCTGTCCCCACTTTGAAGTAAATAGAGGCAAGTGCCATCGAGATGAGAGGTCAGCAAGCTACAGTCAGTGGGCCAAAGGTGGCCTGTCCTCCACTGTTTTTGTAAATAAGGTTATATCACAGCCCCTTCTGTTTATTTACATATTGCCTGTGGCTGCTTTTGTGCTACTAACAGCACCATGTCATGTAGTTAGTTGCAACACAGACACATGTGTGGCCTACAAAGCAAAAAGTATTTACTATCTGGCCTTTTACAGAAGAAATTTGCTGATCCCTAGTATCCATTCATACTCACCTTGGAAATGGGAGTTGTACAGTCTACATTAGAACACTGGCCCAAAAATTCAGACTCTGAGAGGAAGGGGTAAAAGGTAAGTTGCAAATTTATCTTATTAATTTAAAGGGTCACCTCACATCATAAAGCCCATCCCTATTCACTCAATGCCAAGAGCCTCAAACACAGCCCTGTCTGTCATTCTTTGTCAGTTTTGTTCAAAGAATTTATCACCATCCGATACTTTCTGCTTTGTTTATGTTTGCCTCCCCCATCTATATATATAAAAAGCCAGCTACAAGAACAACCAGAACAACCAGAGACCTATTCAGGGCCCTTTGTCCAGACTGGCCCCGCCCCCCAGGGAGAGGTTAGGGGCACCCCTAGGCAACGCAATAGGGTACGAGTTTTATGGGGGAAAGTAGAAGAAATAGAGGGTAAAGTCTTAAGGGTCTGCAGGGTTAGGATGGTCGGCCCGGAGTAGGTCTGGAGTGTGCTGGGGAAGGAAGAGGAAGATCTGATTGGAAAACGGCTCAGCACAGTACCTTTCTCATTGCGAATGGGCGGGCACCAGCCGTGGACTGAACGGGCTGTTGTTTCCTGAGTGCGCTTGGGACCGACATGTTCACGGCAGCGACAGTACCCCCGAAACGTCACTGATTCCAAATAGTAAACAGCTATCAACATCAAAGAACAGAAACATCCTCTCCAAGCAGAGGCCCTGGACTTGGAACACAACGGAAGGAAACACCACTTAAGGAGGAGCTAGAAAAACCGGAAGTGTGTGACCAGAGGATTGTGGGATTGTGGAGGACGCCTGGGCGCCCACGGCTAGAACGTGAGCCTGTTATTGAGCACGTACTAGTCCGCCCTATAGTCCTCAGTCTCACAGTATTTGGACGTGACTTCTGGTGGAAATTATTTCTATTGAGATTTGCTGTTCCTTTGCGGCGAGGAAGAGCGAATGAAAGGTTTCCTTTGTTACCTTGGTTTGAAGCGGAGGATAAGAGCCGCGAGTATGACCAGTTCTACGAGGAGTACACACGCACCTCCCAGGAACTGCAGATGAAGACGAAGCCTTCAATGAAACCATCAAGATCTTGGAAGAGCAGGGCCAGACTCGAGAAGTGCAGCAAGGGATATCTGGATGCTTCCGGCGTGAGAGCAATGAAAAAGAGATGCAGAGGCTCCTGCTGAACTCAGAACAGCTCAAGTCTCCCATCACCGAGATCCAGGAGAGCCACACGAAACTGGAACAGGAGCTGCAGACACAGGCCTTGGACAACCCGGAGATCGATAAGCGCATGAACAGCCTGAAGCCAGACCTCATGCAGCCACGCAAGATCCGAGACCAGTGCCTGGTATGGCTCACCCAGAAAGGCGCCCAGCAGAAGAAAACCAACGAGTGGTTGGGAATCAAAAAGGAGACGGAGACCCGTGTGCACTGATGGAGGATGATGGCCTCCCCCACCATGAGGAACGAACCTGGTGTGTGGGCAACATCACCGCACGCAGGCTGAGGGAATGCTGAATGGCCAGCGGGATGGTACCTTCCTCATCCGTGAGAGCAGCCAGCGGGGCTGCCATGCCCGCTCTGTGGTGGTGGACGGCGATACCAAGCACTGTGTCATCTATGCTGGGTCAGCCGAGATGCACCCCTGCCCACAGCACCTCTGCTCAGTGCAGTTTCAAGGCTTCTCCTTGATCATGTTGGGTTCTGATTTTGTTTCCTTGACTATAAACCCATTTTCTCCTCTTTTGGGACAAGAACCCCGGTTTTCTATGCTGCCCTTCCTGTGTGCCCAGCTAGGCTGGCAGGTGGGTTTTGTATGGTATGTTGATGCTGATGTGGATATAAAACATTGAACTCAAAAAAAAAAAAAAAAAGGAAAGAAAGGAATTCTTACCATTTTGCAGCAGCATGGATGGAACTGGAGAGCATGATGCTAAGTGAAATAAGCCAGTCAATGAAAGAAAAATATCACATGATCTCACTCATTTATGGATAATAAAGAACATTATAACCTGATGAACAAGAAGATAGATACAAAGGCAGAGAAGCATTGAACAGACTGTCAAATTACAGCGGGAAGGTTGGGGGCGGCGGGGGAGATAATAGATCAACCCAAGGACTTGTATGCATGCATATAAACATAACCAATGGACGCAAGACACTGGGGGCTGAGGGCATGTATGGGAGTGGGGTGGGGGGGAAATGGGAAGATGTGTACACATGTAATACCTTAAACAATAAAAAAAATTTTTTAAAAGGAAAATGGGATAGTGACGAATAAGAAACTTTGGAGACAGTGAAGGGCAGTTTGTCCAGACTGTTGAGAGCTAAGAATTAGAGTTTAATTGGCATAGAAATCCCACTAATAGCACCTGATGCCTGAAATCTGAGCACTCTACTTTTAGGTTTTCCAGTTCAAGATTTTGGAGACTACCTATTAAACATTCCTGGTTGGAAAGTGTTTGTATAGAAGCCCCTAAGTATTAAGTATTTGCTGTGTTTACCATGCTTAGATCTCTGTAAGGAATATGGAATCATGTTAAACACCTCATGTTCTCAAGAAGCTTGACTTTTAACATAAAAAATAAAGAATAAATATAAATATTAGAAATAAAAAAAGAAGAAGCTTGAGTTTTAGGGGTGAAATCAGGCAGCCAGGCGAGCAGTTAGAGGCCATCAGGCAGGCAGGCGAGCGGTTGGGAGCCAGCAGTCCTGGTTTGAGAGAGGGATGTCCAACTGCCAATTTAGGCCCAATCTGTGATATAAGAGCCATGAACACAAGAATCTTCTCATTCTTGTTTGTCCCTCTATCCCCAGTGCCTAGAATACTGCCTGGCCCATAATGAATGCTCACGAAACACTGAATAATTAATTAATCACAATTCAGTTATAAAATTTTTATATCACAGTGAAGAGGCAACAAGAACCAGTCCCACGGTAAAGAAAACGAGCAGTCAATCTATGAACAGCCCATGGAGATATTATAAAGATGTGAACTATAATGATTGGTAACTGTGGATGTGTAATTCCTCTATTTTTCAACTGAATTCAAAACTAATATGGACAAGAGAGTCTGCCTGGGTCCGGGGAGAGAGTAAGGCTGCAATGAAATGTAAAACCAGTGTCAGAAGCCGGGTGGGGATGCTTTATTATGGTGTACTAGTAGCCCAGCACACGAATCTGTGCACCAGTAGCTCTCTGCTACCCTCCTGTAGCTCCCCCCGCCCCCCTTCCCTCTCCCCCTCTTCATAGCTTGCTGCCCTGCCCCCTCCTGTAGCTCTCTGCTGCCCACTTGTAGTTTGCTGCCCAGCCTCCTGCAGATCCATGATCCGGTCATTACACGGTCTGTCGTTACGCCTCATGGCATAACAGATAATTAGCATATTCCCATCTTATTATATAGGATGTGTCTAAGGCACGGCCCAGGGGTCTTCACCTGAAAAACAAGGTGAGAGGAAATGGGGAATTCACCCAAGGATGCCCCTTTGGGGAGTTTGGAAGCCAACAGTGATTCAGAGGAAGAAGGAAGCAGCAAAGGGTCCCAACTGGAAATTTCAGCCCTTTCCTTATTCCTTTTAAACCATAAAGCTATCAAGTGGGACCCAACAAATCCCCAATCACAGCTCCCACCTTTAAACACACACAGTGCATAGAAGGGGTGAGCTAGAACACAGTGTCCAAGAGGGGCTAAGCCCATGGGACCCACGTCCTGGAGAGGTAGAGGGTGCAACAAGGGGCTCTCTTTTCCTTCATTCCATGAATCCTGCTAAGAGTGGATTAAATAATCAGGTGCATGGTGTGGAGTACCAGTTACAGCCATTCCCCACATCTCATTTCCTTTCTTAGGCCTGTGGATCCTACCAAGGGTCCTTTCTTTGTGAGGTAGAGGAGTAGATGGGAAGATGAGAGACTAGAGACTTTGAAAGGGATTCTAACCTTTCACTTAAAAACACAGAGAAAAGAAATGAAGGGAATGTAAAACCTCCTCCTTTGGAAGGAAAACATATGTGACTAATGGGGATTTGTATTAGGTTTTGTCACAGATCAAAACTATTTCCCCAGGATATTTTCAGTAAAAAGTATCCTTATTCATTAATCCTTTGTTGTGTTGGACTTGCTTTCTGGGAAATGATAACAAAGTTCCCACTTCAAGGTGGGTGTAGGGTCAAGAACAGAGGCTACTCCTAGTGCCCAGTCACATCTGAAATACAAGAATAGCCTATTGTATTCTGCAGCCCTGGAGGTCTTATCTCTGCCTAGACCAAATGCAGAAAAATGTGCAACCTTGAAAGACAGAGAGCCATTCACTCTCCTAGGTGAAACCAAAAAAAGCTTGCACTGTTTTAGAAACAAATTAACTCCCAGTTGGCTAGCAGATACCAAAAGAAGACAACAATCCATTCAAAAGTAAATTAATCCTTTGTACAAATAACCAAACTTGAATACTAGAATGGTGTGGACCCACATACCCATTTAAAATTTCTCCAAACTTTGTACAATATGCCCCATTCTCCCAGTTGAACAATCTAATTATTTGTCTAAAACAAGTTGTGTCTGTAATCCCTGGATCTTGTATTTTTCATTAACCCTTTCACTACAGCGTCTTCCCCAGGCAGATAACACATTACCTGATTAATTTCACCTTCAATTAGAAAATGGAAAACTTACTCACTCAAATTCACAGTTTACAATCTTAAAGGCATGCAATTCAGAAACTCCTATTTGTATTACCTCTAGGTCTTTGCTTTTTCTTGCAGAATTGACTCGCTCATCTCTATCTTTTTCTCATGGATAATGTGATATTTTATACATCTCAATTACTAATTTGAATCTTCAGGAAACACACAAAATACATGTATATATTTACCTTTTTTCAGTGCTTGCATCCCCAAATATTTGTTTCTATTTGGATTTGGCAGCCTCCATTTCAGAAATTCATCTGGATTCAGACCAGACTTTGCAAATATTTGCTCCAAGTTTTTAGCCGTCACCTCCTTCTCCTTCACTAAAATCAGATGGTTCTTATGCCTTTTATTCTATTTGTTGTTGGAGTTGAGGGGAGTGGAGTAAGGGGGTGGCAGAGTACACACATGGTAGCTGAAATTCAGACATACGAAAAGGTATAAAGAAAAAGTCCCAACCCTATTTCCCTGCATTGCGATTACCATCATTAACATTTGGCATGTATCCTTATAAATCTTTAGTATATGTCATTCATGCACACACATATACACTGGATTATATCTGGTTATGTGACTTGCTTTTTTTTTCACTTGCTCTGTTTGCTGATTCATTTCTCACATTTATTGAGCATCTACTCTGTCACAGTTCTCTCTAAGCCCCAGGAGCACATCAGTGAACAAAATAGACAATTCCTGTTCTTATGGAGCTTACATTCTTGTGGAGAAGGCAGAAAAAGAAAAAACAAAGAAGCATATACTATTGCAGATTGTAATGAGAGTTATAAAAAAGAGAGAAGGGGAGAGAGTTGAGTATTGCTACTTAAATAAGATCAGAAAAAGTCTGTCTAATAATATGGCATTTGAGCAGAAGCCTTGGATTCGAGTCAGACAAAGAAACAGGGTTGGCTGGAGAGGAATGGGCTCCAAAAATGCAGAATAAGCTCAATGCTTCGTGTTATTGTTCCTAACCTTATCAGAGACATGGAGCTACTGAAACAATTTTGATGTATGTAGAGATAAAACAATTTCATCGCAAATACACAGTTATATGCCCTTGCCCTTTCCCACTAGTTATAACTTCCTGCCACACACCATCAAAACATTGACTTGAGTCTGTTAGTCACATCTGGGATTCCTGTCCTACTTGTAGGGTTCCTTCCACCTTTAGATAAAGGAATGAAACCCATCTGAACTTTACTTCAGAAACTCTGATGTCTACCAAACCTCCAAATCTGACATAAGAAGAGTAAATACATATGTAGTCCTCACAAAGAAATTGAATTCATATGAAAAACCTTCCCACAAAATAACTCCTGGTTCAGAAGGCTTCACAAGTGAAATTTTCTGACATTAAAGATATCATAAAATGGATCATTTCCCAACTCTTTAGTAAGGCCAGCACAACCCAAATCCATAACATTCCAAGAGCATATAAGAAAAGTAAACTATAGGTCAATCTCCCTCATGTTAATAGATACAAAAATTCTTAAGAAAAATATTACCAGAGAAACCAAGATGGAGGCATAGGTAAACACCTGAACTTGCTGCCTGGCACAACCACTTCAAAACTACAACTAAAAGACAAAACGGACATCATCCAGAACCACAGGAAGGCTGGCAGAGTGAAAATTCTACAACTAGAAGGAAAGAGAAAAACACACTGAGACTCAGAGGAGGTGTGGAAGAGAAGTGCGGAGGTACGGAAGAGCGCACAGAAAGAGGCTGGCAACTGTGTATGCTGTTGTCTTTTTCAATCGGGAGGGAGACACAAGCTCCCGACTGCTCTGAACTCCAGCTCCAGGCGAGACTCTGGGAACCCAGACTCATACGGGGAGAAACTGGACTGTCTGGCATCAGGTGGAACTCGAGGGCGGCTTTCTCTCAGAGGTGCTTGCGGCGATGACCGCAGGACACTGAGACCCGGGGGCCTCTTAGGGCTGGGCTAAAGGTCAGCCATTGCTGTTTGCTCCACTCTGTTGATTCCCTGAGACCCCGCCCCACCCAATTTACAACCCCACCCAAGCTCTGCCCAGAGGCTTTTGCACATGAATGGCCTGGCCCTTTGCAATCTAAAATTACCTAACAAACTGCAGCTGGGTCAGAGAGCCCCAGAACTTCCAAAAGAATGCCCAAGGCTCCACAGCAGCTTGCATTGCTTCACAGCTGGGCCTCATCTGGGCACCTCCAAACCCCAAACAAAAAAGAGGACTCTGCAGACCTCTCTGTAGCTCCTGCTGGGTGGCCTCAGGCAGAAGCTAAATTAGCACCTCCTTAGAGATCCAAGAGCCAGTGTACCCAGTGGTCAGAGTGGGACCATCAGATTACAACTCTTCAGATCCATAAGGGACACACTTGGGGGCAGCCTCAGTGAGCACCAAAGCCCCACTGAAACAAGTCTTTCCCCATAAGGGTGTCTCCAGCACAGAAGTTCTCCCATCATAGACACAACTGATCCTCACAGCCAATTGGCCTGGAGGTCAATTCTTCCCAGTGATACCAACAACAATGAAGGCTTAACTACAACAAGACTATGCACACAGCCCACAAAGGGGTGCACCAAGAGTGTCCACCTCAGGTACCTGGGGAGGCTGAGCCACTGGTCCCCATAGGACACCTAGCACACAAAGCCACTCTATCAACTCAGGCAAGCAACCAAAATGTGAAGACAAAGAAACAGGTCACAAATGAAAGAAATGGAGGAAAGCAAACTACTGGATATAGAGTACAAAACCATGGTTATAAGGTTTTTCAAGAATTTTCTAGGAACCGCCAATAAATATAGTGAGACCCTCAAGGATATGAAAAAGGACCAACTAGAAATTAAGCATACATTGACTGAAATAAAGAATAATATACAGAGATCCAACAGCAGACTAGAGGATCTCAAAAAATCAAGTCAAAGACTTGAAATATGAAGAAGCAAAAAACACCCAAACAGAAAAGCAAAAAGAAAAAGAATCCAAAAATATGAAGATAGTGTAAAGAGCCTCTAAGACAACTTCGAGTGTACCAACATCCGAATTATGGGAGTGCCAGAAGAAGAAAGAGAGCAAGATACTGAAAACCTATTTGAAGAAATAATGACTGAAAATTTCTCCCACCTGGTGAAAGAAATAGACTTACAAGTCCAGGAAGAGCAGAGAAGCCCAAACAAAAGGAATCCAAAGAGGACCACAACAATACACATCATAATTAAAATGACAAGAGCAAAAGACAAAGAGAGAATATTAAAAGCAGCAAGAGAAAAACAGTTAGTTACCTACAAGGGAGTACCCATACAATTATCAGCTGATTTCTCAACAGAAACTATGTAGGCCAGACGGCAGTGGCAAGAAATATTCAAAGTGATGAATAGCAAGAACCTACAACCAAGATTATTCCACCCAGCAAAGCTATCATTCAGAACTGAAGGGCAGATAAAGAGATTCACAGACAAGAAAAAGCTGAAGGAGTTCATCACTGCCAAACCAATATTATATGAAATGCTGAATGGTATTCTTTAAGAAGAGGAAGAAGAAGAAAAGGGTAAGGTTAAAAATTATGAACAAGTATATATCTATCAACAAGTGAATCTAAAAATCAAGTGAATAAAAAATCTGATGAACAGGATAAACTGGTGAATATAATAGAATCAGGGGCATAGAAGGGGAGTGGCCTGACAATTCTCGGGGGAAGAGAGTGGGGGGCGGGGTGCAGGAAGAGACTGGACAAAAATCGTACACCTATGGATGAGGACAGTGGGGAGGGAGAGGGGGTAAGGGCAGAGGGTGGGGTGGGAACCGGGTGGAGGGGAGTTATGGGGTGGAGGAAAGAGGAACAACTGTAATAATCTGAACAATAAAGATTCATTTAAAATAAATAAATAAATAAAAGATGCTTATTGAAAAAGAAAAATGTTACCAAATTAAACCCAGCCATATCTAAGAAGGGTTATACATATTAATGTTGTATTTCTGAGTTAATATCTGTATATTTTCTGGGAATACAAACAAGATTCACTTAACGTGAAAATAAATCAAAGTAGTTTACCATATTTTCAGAATATAAATTGAAAACTATATGATCATCTGGGTGAGAGAGAGGTCTGGCCTTTGCCCTCTACTATTGGGAGGCAATCTATGTCATACCTGGTAGCAGTGTCTTCATTTAGGGTGAGGCAGCCACACCTGACAGTCTTTGAGTGAGGGTTGGCTACACCAGAAAGACCAACCATATGTCTTCAGGTTGGAGTTTTGGATCATGCTATATATTCAATCTGGAGGCTGAGTTCAGCCACCTTGGCAATCAATCAATCAATCATACCTGCATTAAAAAGCTCTAATAAAACTGCCCAGGTGAGCTTCCCTGGTTGGCAATACTCTTGTCACATATCAACGCCTAGAGTAATGCATCCTGAGGATTGCAAAAGCTTTGCATTTGGGACATGCAATAGATTCTGGCCCATTTATCTTTCCCTTTGCCCAATTTAAATTTGTATCCTTTTTATGTAATATACCATAACCTTGAGTACAAACAAGTGTTCAGTGAGTCCTTCTAGAGATATATGTAGTCTGAGGGTGGTTTGGGAAGCCCCCTTGAATTTGGAGTTGGTGTCAGAAGTGAGAGTGGTCTTGTATGGACTGCTCCTCCTAACTTTGTAGTTGGACCCTAACACTCTGCAGTTGGTGCCAGAAGTCTTAAACAGTCTTGTGTGGAGACTGTGCCCTCTAAGTGCATAGTTGGCTAAACTCTCACAGTTGTGTTAAATTGTGGAGCAGCATCCTCACTGATGTCCATTCTTGTTGGTTCTTCCAGTCCTCAGACTCTGCCTCAGAGAACTCAAATACAGAGAAAAAAGCAGGTTTCTCATATTCAGAGCAGAGATTTCAGTAGAATGAGAAACTGAGATTCTGAGCACTAGGGTAAAGATAAATGAAAAAATTGAAGGATCCAGGCAGACAGACCACAGAGAGACACCCAGCAGCCAGGACAAAACTGTACCACAAACAAACTTGGGGCAGAGAGCCCAGGATTCACTCCTGACCTCACTCCACCTTCCTGCATTTTCTTCATGTGTCTCAGGTGCCAGGCTGCCTCATCTCCACACTACCACACAAACCACTAATGAGACAGAGCCTGCTATGGCTTATAAGATAGAGTTAAAGTGGACTTGCTGTGTGAGAAATTACTTTGGTGCCACAGCAGCCTCCCAGTGCACCATCAGGGAAATTTGAGCAGAAAGGCTCATGGACCAAAATAAGATTCTCAAATCAAATGGTTTATTAAATCAGTAACAAAAATACAGGGAGAAAGCAAGAGTGGAAAAGACAAATTTAGGAAACAGTTCAAGCAGGGTTGAACTGTTACATAATAATATCCCAGGGGAACAGGAGACTAAGGGTCTCCCACTGCATAGGAGATTGATGCAGAGGGAAGTTAGGGGAGGGTGGGTGAGAAGAGGTCAACCAATGAACTTGTATGCATATATGCACCAAATTTGTTTATAGGACAGTTTTGTCCTGGCTGCTGGGTGTCTCTCTGTGGTCTGTCTGCCTGGATTCTTCAATTTTTCATCTATCTTTTAGCCCAGTGCTCAGAATCTCAGCTTCTCATTCTATTAAAATCTCTGCTCTGAATATGAGAAACCTGGCTATTATAAATAACTAGAGGCCCAGTGCATGAATTTGTGCACAGGTGGCCTGTGGGGATCAGGCAGAACCCCGCAGTCCAACGCCGCCTGTAGCTCCTACCTGCCGCTCCTGCTCAGCCTGGCCCCACTGCACCTGCCTTGGGCTGGTGCCCAATCAGTCCTGATCAATTGGGAGAGGCTCAGCTCGCCAGCCGTGAGCCCTGCATCTGGCGCCCCTTCCCCCCCCCGGAGGGGAGTGGCCTGCAGGATCAAGCTGAAACCAGCTCTCCAACATCCCCTGAGAGGTCCTGGATTGCGGAAGGTGCAGGCCAGGCAGAGGGACCCCACCGGTGCACAATCGGGCCAGGGAGGGACTGTGGGAGGGCTCCAGGGTATGTCCAGCCCCAGCAGCAAGCTAACCTACCATTCGGAGCATCTGCCCACTGGTGGTCAGTGCACATCATAGTGACTGGTTGACCAGTCGACTGTCTACCCTCTGGTGGTGAGTGCACATCATAGTGAGCTGTTGTGCTGCCTTAGCATATCATTAGCAAATTACACTTTGATTGGTTGAACAGTTGACCAGTCACCGGACAACTGGACACTTAGCATATTAGGCTTTATTATACAGGATGCTGCAATGAACATATGGGTGCATATATTCTTTCAAATTAGTGCTTTGGATTTCTTTAAATACATTTCCAGAAGAGGAATAACTGAGTCATGAGGCAGTTCCATTTTTTATTTTTATGAGGAACCTCCATACTGTTTTCCACACCTACAGTGCAAGAAGGGCTCCCTTTCCTCCACATCCTCGCCAACAGAGGTGAGGAATTGGAGTCAGTAATTAATCTACTTTGAGCACTTGTTTTTGTACTTGCATGTGGTGATACACGACCAAGATATCATCAAGGGATGGGAAAAAATTCTGTTTTGTTAAGCAGATAGCTTTTTTGTGTGAAGAAAATTCTTTTAGAATAGATTAAGGTTGTGACTAGAAGAAAAACAAAGCTTTTCATTTTTCTTAGCCTGTTCAGGTTATTTGGTAAAATTTCAGGGAGCCATTAGATGTTGATGTACAGTAGAATGTGACAATGAATGGGATTTGAGGAAGATGGGTGAAATCTGATAGTAGGTAGGTAGTATAGTCAAAATCCATAGGACACACTAGACTCCAACCCCAGAGGGGACTTTTGGATCTCTCCAGAGGTGTCCACTACTTTCTCCAAGCTATCTACACATCTCTCTACCCCAGGGCTCCCTCCCAGCTTCAGGAGTCTAGAAAGCCCAGGATTCACTTCTGACCTTGCTCCCATGGACATGGACAATGGGGTGGTGAGAGCCTGGGGATGGGATGGGGGGAGGATGGGAGCGGGCTGGAAGAGGTTAATGGGCGGAAAAGTAGGACCTATGTAATACTTTCAAAAATACAGATTTTTTTAAAAGAACAGATTGATGGCCCTAGCTGCTTTAGCTCAGTGGATAGAGCATTGGCCTGCAGACTGAAGGGTCCCAGGTTCAATTCCAGTCAAGGGCACATGCCCAGGTTGCAGGCTCCATCCCTAGTGGGGGACGTGCAGGAGGCAGCCAATCAATGATTCTGTCTCATCATTGATGTTTCTATCTCTTTCCCTCTCCCTTCCTCTCTGGAATAAAAAATAATTTTATTTTTTTTAAAAGAAGAAGAACAACAGATTGATGGCTGCCAGAGATGAGGTGGTTGGGTGAAAAAGGTGAAGGGATTAAGAAGTACAGATTGGCCCTAACCGGTTTGACCCAGTGGACAGAGCGTCAGCCTTCGGACTGAAGGGTCCCAGGTTCGATATCGGTCAAGGGCATGTACCTTGGTTGCGGGCACATCCCCAGTAGGAGGTGTGCAGGAGGCAGCTGAATTGATGTTTCTCTCTCATCAATGTTTCTAACTCTCTATCCCTCTCCTTCTCCCTTCCTCTCTGTAAAAAATCAATAAAATACGTTTTAAAAAAAAGTACAGATTGGTAGTTACAAAATAGGGATGTGAAGTACAGCATAGAGAATACAGTTAATAATATTGTAATAACTATGTATAGTGCTAGATTGGTACTAGAAATAACAAGGAGAATACTTTGTAAAGTATATACTTCTCTGACCACCATGCTCTGCACTTGAAACTAATACAAAATAATATTGAATGTAAACTAATTGAAAAAGTTTTTTTAATATAAAAACAAAGAGTGGACAAGTAGTGATTTACTGATTAAGTAAAAAAATTGGGGCTGAAAAAAAAAAGTGAGAGACCGATCCAAGATGGTGGCGTAGGTAAACACCTAAACTGCTGCCTCGCACAATTTAAACTGCAACTAAAAGACAAAACGTCTATCACCCAGAACCACGGGAAAGCTGGCTGAGTGGAAGTTCTACAACTAGAAGGAAAGAGAAAAGAGCACTGAGATGTGCACAAGCGCTGAAAAGCTAAGGTACGGAGGCGCGGGATCTGGGCTGGCGGCAGGCGTTGCTTTTTTCAACCCAAAGGGGAGACAAGCCCCCGATTACTCTGAAATACAGTTTCTGGGGAGACGCAGGGGACCCAAACTCCTATGGGGAGAAGCTGGATTGTCTGCTACCGGGTTGGAAAGTCAGGGGGGCCTGCTTGCAGAGCTGCACACAGGAATAATTGTTTATCTGCGCTGGGGCACGGGACGGGAAGCAGTAGGAGACACAGAGCTGGCTAACTAGCAGCCATTGCTGTTTGCCATGCCCTAGCCTAGTGACACCCTGAGACCCCTCCCCACACAACCTACAAACCCACCCAAGCTCCAAGCAGCGGCTTTTGCATATGAATGGACTGCCCCATCTATCGCAGCTTAACCTAACAAACTTGCAGCCTAGATCAGACAGCTCCAAAACCTCCAAACCCCAAGCAAAGAGGAGAAAACTGTAGCTCTCGCTGTAGCTCCTGCTGGGTGGACTCAGACAATAGCTGACCTGCACCCCATTGGAGATCCAGAAGCCAGTATACCTAGTGGTCAGTTTGAGAAACCAGATTTCAACTCCTCACATCCATAAGTGACACATTCAAGAGGCAGACTCAGGGAGCACCAAAGCCCCACTGAAACAAGTCCTGCACCATAAGCGTGTCTCCAGCACAGCAGTTCTGATAGACACAGCGAGTCCTCACAGCCGATTGGCCAGGAGGTCAATTCCTCCCAGGGTACCAACAGCAATTAAGGCTTAACTACACCAAGACTTTGCACTCAGCCCACAAAGGGGTGTACCAAGAGCGTCCACATCAGGTGATTGGGGAGGCTGAGCTACTGCCCCCTATAGGTCACCTACCACACAAAGCTACTCCATCAACACAGGGAAGCAGCCAAATTGCGGAAACAAAGAAACATGCCACGAATGAAAGAAACGGAGGAAAGCAAACTACTGGACGACATAGAGTTCAGAACCACATTTATAAGGTTACTCAAGAATCTTCTAAAAACCGCCGAGAAACTTGATGACACTTCTGAGGAGCTTAGTGAGACCTTCAATGACCTTAATGAGAATGCCAAAAAAATGGAAAAGGACCAGTCAGAAATGAAGCATACACTGTCTAAAATAAAGAATATACAGAAACTCAACTGTAGATCAACGTACCCCAAGAATCAAACCAAAGATCTGAAATATGAGGAAACAAAAAATACCCAACCAGAAAAACAAAAAGAAAAAAGAATCCAAAAATATGAAGATAGTGTAAGGAGCCTCTGGGACAACTTCAAGCATACCAACATCCGAATTTTTGGGGTGCCAGAAGAAGAGAGAGAGCAAAATACTGAAAACCTATTAGAAGAAATAATGACAGAAAACTCCCTACCTGGTGAAAGAAATAGACTTACAAGTCCAGGAAGCACACAGAACCCCAAACAAAAGGAATCCAAAGAGGACCACACCAAGACACATCATAATTAAAATGCCAAGGGCAAAAGACAAAGAGAGAATCTTGAAAGCAGCAAGAGAAAAATGGTTAGTTACCTACAAGGGAGTACCCATACAATTGTCAGCTGATTTCTCAACAGAAACTATGCAGGCCAGATGGGAGTGGCAAGAAATATTCAAAGTGATGAACAGCAAGAACCTACAACCAAGATTACTCTACCCAGCAAAGCTATCATTCAGAGTTGAAGGGCAGATAAAGAGCTTCACAGACAAGAAAAAGCTAAAGGAGTTCATTGCCACCAAACCAGGATTACATGAAATGCTGAAGGGTATTCTTTAAGAAGAGGAAGAAGAAAAAGGTAAAGAGGAAAATTATGAACAACAAAATGACATCAAATACATACCTACCAACAAGTGAATCTAAAAATCAAGTGAATAAAAATCTGAAGAACAGAATGGACTGGTGAATATTATAGAATCAGGGACATAGAAAGGGAGTGAACTGACGACTCTCAGGGAAAGCAGGTGTGAGGGGTGCAGGAAGAGATTGGACAAAAATCTTACTCCTATGGATGAAGACAGTGGCGGGGGGTAAGGGCATGGGGTGGGGTGGGGAATCAGGTGGAGGGGAGCTATGGCGAAAAAAAAAAGAGGAACACCTATAATAATCTGAACAATAAAGATTTATTTTTAAAAAATTGGGGCTTAGAGAAGAGGTGATATTGCTTAAAGAAGCAAAAAAGGACAATCTATATAAGATCATCCTGACATTGCGATGAAATCTGAACCCTGTACACTAATAAAAGATATACTGATGAGGTAATAAAGGTAGCCAATATAGGAAGCAAAATGCCCTCAGTAACCCTGGGTAAAGAATATAAAACTGAAACTCATAAACACAGACAACAGTATGGTGGTTACCAGGGAAGGCAGTAAAGAGTAAAGGGAGCCAAATATATGGTGATGGAAGATGATTTGACTGTGGGTGGTGGGAACACAATGCAATGTACAGATCATGTATCACAGAAATCTACACTTGAAATTATATACTCTTATTAACCAATGTCACCCCAATAAATTTAATTTAAAGAACATTTACAAAATAAATTTTTAAAAGAATAGATTGTCAACTGATAATTCTTAAACAGACCACCAGAAAACCTGTTGCTCAACCAAAGCCAACTTGATTAGGCCCTACTGTAGTAAGAGAGAATACAGATCTTAGTAGTGTCTCAGAAGGAGGAAATCAATGGAAGACATTATCAATGGAAGACATTTATAGGGCTTGGAGGTTTAGACGTAAGTGGTTTAAGGTGGATCTTTCAAATCAGAGAGCAGATCAGGATTGGACAAAGTCTGTGATGTTATAGTTTAGGTTTGGCAGATACAGAGAGGGAAAAGCCTGAAAGTAAATCTTGATAAGCAAACTATTGTTTGCTGAGAACATAGTTTGTCCGGGTGAGTAATCTATTATCCTGATAGAAGAGCTGTTTGCACAGAGGAGCAACTATTTAATCAGACAGATTGGCTTGCAGAAATTCCATGAGGCAAACAGTGAAGTTATTTATTGGTTTACAGTCATATCTTCCTAGGCCTGAACTTCCTGGAACAATTGGTTAAGTCATGTTGCCGTAGGAAGTCTCTGCTCTCACTCCCAGTAGTTAAGTTACGTGAGTGTAAATGATCTGGCTTCTCTGCTCAGAAAGTAGAAGGCTATTGCATCATCATGAGCAGAGGACTGACACAATGAAGGGGGCGTTTGCGTCAGACGTCAGACATATGCAGGTTGGAATGCAGTGAGGGAGGTCACACGACTCAAGGCACTGTTTCACTTCAAAAGGTCAGATTCATCAGGTGTCTCCCAGATAAATAAACCCTCTTTTACCTGCAAAAACTATGAGTGATTTCTCTCATCTGCTGAGACTCTCTCCCAGATCAGTAGTCTAGGGACTGAATCTCTTTTCCCCAAACAAGTCATTTTCCTAACAAGGCCCTTTGCTTTGCCTTGCTTTGTTTTGCACGGTGATTTCACGTGGGATTGTGGAACCCAAGGTGCCAGGTTGCCAAGAAGAGAGCCAATTTCTTCCTTCCTGGTCTAGAAAAAGCAGTCTGTCTATGCCTCATTCTCACTGGAATTGGTCCTCCAGGCCCCATACCTGGAGGTGTCTGTCAGAGAGTTGGAGTGAAAAGTTGGAGATACCTTCTTGTCAACCAAGGGGGAACCGGTTAAGTAAATGATAACACACATGCACAACAAAACAATATGCAGCCAGGAAATGCGATGACATAGGCTAGTTCTTATTAATTGATATGAAAAAATGTCCATGGCATCTCATTGAGTGAAAAAGCAAGTGACAGAATAGCTTGTATAGTATGATTCTGTTTATGAGAGCATTGAGAAACCTATAACAAGAATGGTCACCAATTCCCATTTTTTATAGGGGTAACAGGTGACATTTTACTTTCTTCTTGGCTCTTTTCTGTGTTGCTTAAATTTTTGACAACCAGCATGCATTACTTTTACAAAGAGAATAAATCTACTTTGTAGGGGGGAAGAATTATGTTGCTTTTGAGGTGAAGATATGTATTTTCGATATTGTTAAGTGACTAAAGCAATCATGGCATAATCCTATTATTGTCTATATATAGCAAAAATAAAAAAAAGTACCCTCAAGCATGTTTCCCAGGGTTATTTTGAAGATCAAAGGAAATAATTCGGGAAGCCACATTAAACCTTCAATGTTGATATCATTAGCACTTTCAGTCACTTCCTGTGAGACCCAGGAATTATGTTGGCATGTGTCCCTGAGACATCTTGGCCTTGAAAGCCTTTTTGAGTCTCAATAATACAGAAAAAAGAGGCTCCCACAGGATGGACGTTGTAAAAGAAGAGGGTCTGTTTGGACATTCAGTGGAGCATCTTTGCTCCCCAGGGGCTCCCGAGCAACTCTTAGCAAAATCTTGCCAGCATCCCTTAGAGATAATCAGCAGGTCCAGGTCTGCTCTTGGGAGAACCAGTCACAAATTCCCACTGGCTTATTTCTGAACTCTAGGGGTAAGGATGAAAAAAGCCAGATGGATCTTAAGACAGGAACCTTTCCAGCAATTAGGAATCTCTAGGCTTTGTTCACAACTGTCTGAGAAGTTCTTTTGAGAAAGCTGGTCAGAGGCAATCAATAAAAAGAGGAAAGAAATCCCTCTAAGAGGTCCCCAAAAACAAGGCTATGGATGGAGGGGCTCTGCTCAACCACAGGTAGGTGGGCTGAGGGTAGAATCCTATTACCAGTAAGGGCTTAGACTCCTTTATCCCCTCTTCCTCATAAGCCATGCTCAGACTCTTGACATCTGATCACCAGCCCCAGCACGAGGTGAATGAGGAAAGAGATCAGAGCATTGGAGCAGTGTGCAATAAGTTTGAAATTGATTTCCTTAGGGCTCTACCCTGGGATCTAATGTATTTAACAGGTCAAACTCTCCCTGGTACATCTTATCCCCTCTTAGCTTCTACTACCAGCTTTATTTTGTACACCAGAGACCTTGGAGTTTACTCTGACTGCTTGCTCTCCTCACGCTGCCATTGTCAGTCCATCACCAAATCCTATCATATTTATAGCCAGACATTTCTCAAATCCAGTTACCTCCCTCTCCATTAGCCCCACTCTAGTTTAAGCTATGAATCCCTCCTGGATGACTTCAATATCCTCCCAACAAATCTCCCCCAACCACTGACCTTTCTCCAATCATTTCTTCACAATACACTCAGAGTGATTTTATTTAAAAAAGCAGATATGACTGCCCTGGCTGGGTGGTTGAGTTGATTGGAGCATCATCCCACACACCAAATGGTTGCGGGTTTGATTCCCAGTCAGGACACATACCTAGGTTGTGTGTTTTGGAGGCAACCAACCGATGTTCCTCTCTTATCTCTCTCTCTCTCTCTCTCTCTCTCTCTCTCTCTCTCTCTCTCTCTCTCTCTCTCTCTTAAACTTGATGAGAAACATATCCTCAAGTGAGGATTTAAAAATATATATATATATGACAATGTCATCCTCCTGGTAAAAATTCTATAATGGCATCCCATAAAATAAAATTCCTTAACCTGGTCTAAGGTATTGGACAATAATAGTGTAATCTCTAACCTGACTGCCTGAATTTAAACCTCAGCTCTGCCACTTACCAGTTGAGTCTTTAGGCAAGTTGCTCAACTACTTGGTTTTCTCAAATGCAAAATGGAGATTTCAGTTGTACATCTTATAAGTTTGCTGAGAGGATTAAATGACATTAAAGGTATTTGGTACAGGGCCCGACACAGCAAGCACTCAAAAAATGTTATAAAACACTGACTGCCTGCTCACCTCAGCTCACACACTCTCTCCCTTTGTCCTCTACCCACGCTGGCCTTTATTCAGCTCCTCCTCCTCACTAGGCTGTCTCAGACCTCAGGACCCTTTTGTAGACTCTTTCATTCTTCTCCTGGAAAACTCTTCCTTGAAAAAATTCTCCTTCACATCCCTGAGTCAAAATTTTTGGCTCATATCATTCAGTCCCTCTATTTGGAGCTATAATTTATATGATTATTAATGCTTGTCTCCCCCTCTAAACTCCCTATGAGTAGTCTACACCATCAAAATCTATACTTAACCAATCATAACAGACGTCTGACCAATCAGAGTGGACCTTGGCCAGTATCCCATACAAGAGCTTTCCATCTGAATAGCCATCTTGGTTATTTGAAAACCTAGAGACAAATTCTTAGGAGCATGACAGCAGCTGAGAGAACTTCCATAAACTGAGAACCTCCCTGGGGAGCTTAAGAAGGTAGACATGTGGACTCTCTGACATGTGGACTCTGACCGGTGCTCTCTGGTTAGAGACCTCACCTCCAATTCTGACTGAAGACTGTGTCCTGTACTGCACCCCAAAGCCACAAATCTGGCATGTCCTACTGCCTTCAGTTGTTTCCCGTTAAAAACATGGACCTTAGTTCTTTGGTTATAATTTTACTGAGCTGGAGTTTTCATGTTTACTATAACTTCCTGTTCCCCTAGACAAATATTTTTCTCGGTTAGTAATCAATAATAACACAGACTTTATTTTACTTGTTTTGTTTCATTTTCTCTTCCTGGATTATCAGTCCTGTCAACAGAGAGAGATCAGGAAAGTCCAGTTTTCTGACACCTGCTTAGCAGACCCTCGTCAAAGCATCAGAGCCTCAATGCCCAAAACATCTCCAATTGCGTATGTTAGTGACTTACATACTAACAAGTGTGATAACAAAGCACCACAAACTGGCTTGAAACAAGAGAAATTTTTTCCCTCACAGTTCTGGAGGCTCCAAGTCCAAACTCAAGGTGTTGGCAGGGCCACATTCCCTCTGAAGCTGCTCCAGTTCTGGATGCCTGAGGCATTCCTTCACTTGTGGCCTCATAACTCTATCTCTGCCTCTTTTCCTCACATGGCCACCTGCCTCTGTGCCTGTATCTTCACCCATCATCCTCCTCCCTGTATCTCCATTTTCTCTTCTTACAAGTTTACCAGTCATATTGGATTAAAGGCCCAACCTAATTGAACATGACATTATTTCAACTTGATTACTTCTGTAAAGACAGCATTTCCAAATAAGGTCACATTCACAGGTATAGGAGTTAGGACTTCAACATATCTTTTTGGGAGAAACAATTCAATTCATAACACCAGGAAAAAATGACTGCTCTAGTGAAGCACATTCCATTGTGATGATGTTAGTCTTGACTTCCTGTGTCCCTGGGCTCAGGGACTGAGCCTTTGTCCCCAAATATGGTCAAAATTGATCCTTTCATGAATTCCTTCTCTGGGACAGCATGCCAGACCACCAACACCCACTAACCATGCTAGTTCCCCATAGAAGAGGATTATACCTATAAAAAGTATATGAATATTAGAATGGGATGGGTTCTAATCCCACTTTTCTAATATACTAGCTCTCTTACCTTGGGCAGGTTGATAATCTCTCCAAATATAAATGGGTCAGGAAGTGAGTCAACACATAACTCATAACAGGGGTTTAATTTATGACAGTGTCCCCTCGCCAGCTCCCCTAGAACTGCCCACTCTGGGAGCATCAAAAGGGTGATAGCCAGAGGGAAAGGGGTTGAGGGTAGTTGGAAGTGGACAAAGGAGGGGAGGCAGTAATGGGGTTGGAAAGAGACTTTTCTTGAGGTGATGGGTGCACAATGCAGTGTGCTAATGATGTTTCATTGAATTGTACACTTGAAACCTGGTTTTGTGAACCATGTCACCCCAATAAATTCAATTTAAAAAATAATAATATGGATAATAAGAAAAAAGGGGTGGTGGGGCAAGAACTGACCCCAGGCCTGCTCTAAAGTACAAGCATGTCTTATTTGCTCTCTCTGCAGTGCCACGTGCACCTCAGTTGAGAACTGCACCCAGGTCACCTGGTTCCTCCTGCTGGGGCTCACAGAGCAAGAAGGGCTCAAGGGCACCCTCTTTGTACTCTTCTTGTTCATCTACTTAGTCACCCTCATGGGCAACCTGGGCATGATTATCCCGATCCACATAGAGCCACGGCTGCACACACCCATGTATTTCTTCCTGAGCGTTCTCGCCTTCATGGACTCCTGTTTCTCCACAGTGGACACCCCCAAGCTGCTGGAGAACTTCCTCACCTCAGGTCAGTCCATCTCCTTTGCAAGTTGTGTGGTCCAGATGGCCCTCATGACTCTCCATGGTATTGCTGAGTGTCTGCTCCTGGCCATCATGGCCTACGATCGATTTGTTGCCATCTGCCACCCTCTCCTCTACCACACCATCATGTCACAACGTCTGTGTTTCCAGCTGGTGGCAGCCATCTATACAGCTTCTGTTGCCAATTCAGCTTTGCTCACTGGGTATATCTTCAAGCTGCCCTACTGTGGCCCCAACATCATTAACCACTATTTCTGTGACATCCCCCCAGTGCTTCAACTTGCCTGTGCAGACACTGCAGAGGTTGAAATCATCGTCTTCTCATCTTCTGCCCTGATTTTCTCTTTTACCATCACCATCATCCTGGTCTCCTATGCCTACATCCTGGTGACTATCTGCAGAATGCATTCCCCAGAGGCTCAGAGCAAAGTATTCTCCACCTGTACCTCCCACCTCACCATTGTCTGCCTTTGGTATGGCACCATCATCTTCATGTATGCTCAGCCAAGCTCTCTCAGTTCCATGGAACAGAACAAGTTCGTGTCTGTCTTCTACACTGTGGTCAACCCTATTCTGAACCCTCTGATCTACAGCCTGAGGAATAAAGATGTGAAGTCTGCTTTAAAGAGGAGATGCCTTGGCAAGCTGCCTTCTTAAACAAGCATGGAACATTCTATCCCAAGCCACAGCATGGTAGCCACAACATAGTGTATGCATAATATTAGCACATAGATAAGAGTGAAATATGTGCCAGCACTTCTGTGAGGATTAGAAGAGTTAATGTAGCCCGGCCAGTGTATCTCAGTAGTTGATTGTCGACGTATGAACCAGGAGGACACAGTTCAATTCCCAGTCAGGGAGAGGTAAAGAGAGATAGAAACATCAACCATGAGAGAATCATTGCTCAACTGACTGCCTCCTGCATGCCCCACACTGGGGATCGTGCCTGCAACAGGGCATGTACCATGACTGGGAATCGAACCATAACCTTTTGGTTCATAGATTAATGCTCAACCACTGGCCGGGCAATAAAAATATTTTTTTAATTTAGTTAACATGAAAATTTGATGAGATTACATTTTAAACTCCATATTCCCAGTTTCTCTGGGAAGAAAATTTAAATGATCACTCCACCAGTCTTATGCTCAGCATAATCATCTGGTGTTGAGACAAAGGTGTCCTTTTAGACAAGACACAGATTTTCCAATTCTTCTCCCCACCCCAATGATCCCCACCACTCTTTTTAGAGAGTCTGCTGCCTAGTTACCATGCCCTGAGCTTTTTCTAATATAGAGACATTTTATTCTATTCACATCTCTAGCAAAGGTGGGGAGGGGTAACATAACCCTAGAAGTCTACATTTCAAGACAAATAATAAGTGCCTAGAACAATACCTAGCACAGAAAAGATTCTCAAACAGTACTCTTGGAATGAGTGAAGATAATATTTATTCTTTGGATGTGAAGAATATCCCTATAGATATGATATGAGCCCTCCCTCCTGACCCCACCCCCCCCAAAAAAAAAAAACTGTGCCATCATAAAAAGAAAAGAGAAAAAAAAAAACACTGCCTTTTTCATTCATGTAAGGTATCTGAGTGGTCTTTATAGGCATTAGAGTTTGCAACCCTTGGTCCAGGGAGAAAATTCTCAACTCCTCAGTATTATCCTATAAGCTTGTCTCAACCTCACTTTCCAGGGATCACCCCACAGGTCCCACCAAATACCTCCTCTGTGGCCAGAGCCAATGACCTGGCCCATCCCAAACAGGTCATGTATTTGTACGAAGCTCTTCCTTTGATCACATCTTTCCCAGAGCCTGGAGGGGTCATTCCCCAATTCATTTGTCAGCCTGAAAAATCTCTTTGTTATCATTCCAGTCCCAGACTAAATGTAACCTCTTTTGGGAAATGTTTCTGACTCTTGCAGATAAAATTCATCATTTCTTTCTCTGTGCTCTGGTCTGCCTTTGTTTAAAAAAAAAAAAAAATTAAATCTCAGAAATCAAAGATTAGGTGGCTCAGTGGGAAAAAAAAAAAAAAGTTACTTTCAAGTAGGAAGTCCAATCCAGCACAGTCTAGGAAAACTTTAGATGTGCAAATGGGGAAGGAGAAATGAGGTTGTTTTCTAAAGCCACAAGACCATGAACTGTCCCTTTCCTGAGTTAGGAAGGCCAAGTCCCAGGGTGTTAGTAACTGGCTGCTGACAAGTGGGTTTGTTTTCAGTTGTGGGTTTGTTTGTTTGTTTTTTACAATACTATTTTTTTTAAGAAGGCAAGTGCATTTAGATGAAATTAAGTACATGGTTCAACACCACTTTGAATTCTGTCTTTGCATCAATCTTCTGGAGTATAGCAGGATTAGTGCCTCTGTTACGTTTTTACCAAATGAGAATTTTTTTACCCAAGCACTGTTGACAGTATTTAATTATTATGGCTCCCAACCAAGGATGATTCTGCACCCCAAGGGGTGTCTGGCATGGTTAGAGACAATTTTGTTGGTCACACTGCATGTGTGTGCATAAGCACAAATAGCATTTGGAGGCCAGGGATGCTTCTAAACTTAAAATGCATGCAATAATCCCCCACAACAAAAAATGATCTGACCCAAAGTGTCACCATGCTGAGGTTGGGAAACCCTGCTCTAACCCATTTTCAAAGGGCAGTGAGTTGGAACTTGCTGCTTGTTAGGGCATAGCCTAAAGAGCCCAACATTTTTTTAAAATTCATGCAGATTTTGTATTGTGCTTTTTTAAAAATAATCCTTTATTGTTGAAAGTATTACATATGTCCCCTTTTGTCCCAATTTGACCCCCTCCAGCCCGATTGCCCCCTGCCCCAGGCTCTCATCACCCCATTGTCTGTGGCCATGGGCCATGCATATATGCATACAAGGTTCTTGGTTGATTACTTCCCATGCACCCATCCTCCCCCACCTTCCCTCAGAGATTCCACACTCTGTTCCATATCTCTGGATCCATTCCATTCATCAGTTTATTTTGTTACTTAGATTCCACATATGAGTGAGATTATGTGATACTTGTCTTTCTCTGACTGACTTATTTGAATTGTCCTCTTAATATGAAAAATAATGTCACAAACTGCTTACCATCAGTCTAGGTAAAGTTCCTGCTAGAGATGGGTGCTATAGTTCTGTGTGTCCCCAGCACATCATTTGTAGCCCAGGAGGTGAAAACCTGACTTTGAGAAGCTTGGGGCTAAGGTGAGTCAGTCCCTGTACCCTAACCAATGTCCACCAACCTGAGTTAATGAACCAGACCAGGGCCTGACCCAGTGGACACCTAGGTTTGGAGACAATCTAGCTTGGTTGGAGGTGGTCTTCTGGGTGAGGTTGTGGCATCCAGCTGCCTCAGAAGGTACATGAGGTGCCCAAATCAGGAGGTACAAGTGCAGTGTACCTTGTCAACAGGCAAGGAGACCAAGTCAGAGAGCTGATTATTTACCTCTACACCAGCACTCACAGAGGTAGAAGAAGTGATCCATGGAAGAAGTGAGCCAACCAGGCTGCATGGGTTCAGGAAACAAGTTTCAGAGGCAAAAGAAGGGCCCTTGGAGCTAGGAGAAAGGCAAAAAGAATACATGGAGAAAGGAGAGGAGAAAAGACAAGTGTGCTCCAGGGAGGGCACACCTTGGGAAATAAGGGAATGGAGAAAGGCATGTGTGTATGAGGGAGAGAGAAAGAGCATGCTGGGTCCTTCTCTTAAGGGCTTTTATCTGGAGGTCTCAGAGGAGGGTCTATTTCTAAATAGACTATTTAGGAAAAAAACAAGATGGCAGCATAGGTAAACACCTAAACTGCTGCCTCACACAACAATTTCAAAACTACAACTAAAAGACAAAATGGACATCATCCAGAACCACAGGAAAGCTGGCTGAGAGGAAATTCTACAAATAGAAGGAAAAAGAAAAGCACACTGAGACTCAGAGGAGCTGTGGAAGGCAAAGGTAGGGAGACGCAAGCGTGGAGAGGACTGGCGGCTGAGTGTGTGGCTGGCTTTCTCAAGCGGGAGGGAGATGGAAGCTCTCGACTGCACTGAACTCCAGTTCCGGGCGAGACTCTGAGAACCCAGACTCATTCGGGGCGTGGGGGGGGGGGGGGCGCGGATCTAGACTGTCAGGAAAGAGAAAAGCACACTGAGGCTCAGGGGAGCTGCGGAAGGCAGAGGTCCGTACGCATGCGCACAGAGAGGACCGACTGCTGAGTGTGCAGCTGGCTTTCTCAAGCGGGAGGGAGACGGAAGCTCCCGACTGCGCTGAACTCCAGTTCTGGATAAGAATCTGGGAACACAGACTCATTCGGGGAGAAAATGGACTGTCTGGCAGTGGGCAGAACTCGAGGGTGGCTTTCTCTCAGAGGTGCTTGCAGCGATTACCAAGGGACACTGAGACCCAGAGGCCTCATAGGGCAGGGCTGACAGGAAGCCAAGGCTGTCTGCTCCGCCCTGAAACTCCGCCCCATGCAAGCTGAGCACAGAGGCTTTTGCAATTTTGTAAGTCTTGTCTCATAAGGGTGTCTCCAGCACAGAAGCTCTCCCAGCGTAGACACAGCTGGTCCTCACAGCCAATTGGCCTGGAGGTCAATTCCTCCCAGTGATACCAACAACAATCAAGACTTAACTACACAACAATGCTGAGCACACAGTCCACAAAGGGGTGCACCAAGACTGTCCATCTCAGGTAACTGGGGAGGCTGAGCCACTGGGCCCTATAGGACACCTAACACACAAAGCTACTCTACCAACTCAGAGAAGCAGCAAAAATGTAGAGACAAAGAAACAGATCACAAATGAAAGAAATGGAGGAAAGCAAACGAGTGGATATAGAGTTCAAAACCACAGTTATAAGGTTTTTCAAGAATTTCCTAGAAAAGGCCAATAAATTTAGCAAGACCTTCAAGGATATGAAAAAGGACCAACTAGAAATTAAACATACATTGACTGAAATAAAAAATATTTTATAGACACCTAACAGCAGACTAGAGGACCGCAAGAATCAAGTCAAAGATGTGAAATACAAAGAAGCAAAAAACAGTCAACCAGAAAAGCAAAAAGAAAAAAGAATCCAAAAAGTTGAAAATAGTGTAAGGAGCCTCTGGGACAACCTCAAGCGTACCAACCTCTGAATTATGGGGGTGCCAGAAGAAGAAAGAGCAAGATACTGAAAACTTATTTGAAGAAATAATGACCGAAAACTTCCCCCACCTGGTTAAAGAAATAGACTTATAAGTCTAGGAAGCACAGAAAACCCCAAACAAAAGGAATCCAAAGAGGACCACAACAATACACATCATAATTAAAATGCCAAGAGCAAAAGACAAAGAAAGAACATTAAAAGCAGCAAGAGAAAATAGTTAATTACCTACAAGGGAGCACCCATATGGTTGTCAGCTGATTTCTCAACAGAAACTATGCATGCCAGACGGGAGTGGCAAGAAATATTCAAAGTGATGAATAGCAAGAACCTACAACCAAGATTACTCTACCCAGCAAAGTTATCATTCAGAATTGAAGGTCAGATAAAGAGCTTCACAGATAAGAAAAAGCTAAAGGAGTTCATCACCACCAAACCAGTATTATATGAAATGCTGAAAGGTATTCTTTAAGAAGAGGAAGAAGAAAAAGGTAAATATAAAAATTATGAACAACAAATACATACCTACGAACAAGTGAATCTAAAAATCAAGTGAATAAAAAATCTGATGAACAGAATAAACTGGTGAATATAATAGAATCAGGGGCATAGGAAGGGAGTGGACTGACAATTCTCAGGGGGAAAAGGGTGTGGGAGGTGCGGGAATAGACTGGACAAAAATCGTACACATATGGATGAGGACAGTGGGGGTGGGGGGTAAGGGCAGAGGGTGGGGTGGGAACCGGGTGTAGGGGAGCTATGGAGGGAAAAAAGAGGAATGATTGTAATAATCTGAACAATAAAGATTTATTAAATTAAGAAAAAATAGGCTAGTCATCAGCTTTCCTGGTGTGTCCCCTCAGGGTGGTGGTCTCCACTGATTAGTCAGTGCCAGGGCAGGGAATCACAGTCATCACAGAAGGTACTGATGTCCATCATGGCATCACCCCACCAGACCTTGCTGCTTTTCTGGGCCTAGAGCTGAAACAAAACTGAGGTCTAGAGGTTATCTCTGCGGTCTAGTTTGATGAAAACCCTGCCTCTATGGTCAACAGACATGAGGCTTTGTTCTTAGGATTATTTGATGCAGGTCAGAAATGCATTGTCTTGAGGGCTTAATGCTTAAGGGAGTGGCCATGCAAGAGCTTATATGGGAATCACATGAGGCTTTTCTCCAGCCTCCTGGTTCCTTCTCTAAGGGTGTCTGCTGCATGACTAGCAACATGCTGAGGGAAGAAAGGTCAGGGAGAATCCAAACTGCATGACCAGCAATATGCTAGGGAAGGAAAAGTCACCCAGGAGTTGAGTTACCACCTTACAATTGTTTGTTGTTATAGATCCAGGGCTTTTCATTCTGGTGATATTCTGTATTCAACTTATTGTTCCTATTCTGCTCATGTTTACCTAACTACCTATTACAGAGAGGCAAGGTCAGAGAAAAAGAATGAGCAGCTAACCACCACCCCTCTGGACCAACCCTTCTCCAGACCTCTCTCCTAGAAGGCTTATCTCCTGTAGAAAGGTCTCTATGTGGGGCACAGGTCAAGTGAGTCACACCTGGGAAGGAGAATGTCTTCTCTCTCCATCAGGATGAGTTCAGGCAGGCTTAGGAGTGCAAGGGAAGGGCCATGAGTCACTAATGATCAAGAAAGCCAAGGAATGGGAGAGGACAGAGCAGACTCCTCTGTTCTGTCAGTGTTCACAACCTCCCTCTTGACCCATGTTCAAGGATACCCAAGGCCTTTCTGGGCCAGGATAGCTAGGAAATTCCTTGACATGTGGAATGGGGAAACTGAGACAGGTAGCTGAACAAACTGGCTGAGCAATTTACAGCCAGATATAGAAGGTCACCAGGGCAGAAAGCTCTGAGTGCCTAGCAACAGACAAAACTAACACCATACCTCACCCTCAGGGTGGTCTTTCCTCCCCTGGCATATTGATGATCATGCAGTTTAGACCCCCTGACCTTTCCTCTCTAGAGATAATATCTAGGCCTCAGTTGTATTTCAGCTCCAGGCCTACAAAAGCAGAAAAACCTAGAAAAGCTAATGAATATCCTAATTAGATCCTTCCCTAAGAGACCTCCCCTAAACTCCCAGTCTTTAAAACCCTCAGATCAGAAGTACCCAGTGCACTCTCTCCCTCCCAGCAGCAGGCCCCCTGCCTTTCCCTTCCATCTCTTCCCCCTGAATCTATCTCCAAGGCCCCCTTTTCTCTAACTTCTCAGTGACCTGACAACAACCCCACATAGCTTCTCTCCTGTTGCTTCTTCTATCCTAAGCCCTTCCTTGTTTCACTGTCCCCAGCTTTAATACACATACTGTCAAAATCACCTGGACTCATATTGTGAATTCTTTCCTGCACAAAGGAAGAACCCCCACACTACAGGCCGGTCCAAGGCAGACCCGCTCCAGCCAGTCCCTTTCTGGTAACATTTTCTAGGCCCAGAGTCTCTCAACCTTGATACTATTAACACTTGGAGCTGGATAATTCTCTGTTGGAGGCTGTCCTGTACAATGTGTTTAGCAGCATCTCTGGCCTCTATCTAAAATGCCAGAAGCATCTGCTCCACACCCAATGGTAACAACCAAAGATGTCTCCAAGTCTTCTGGGTATAGGGAGGAATCAACCTGGTTGGGACCTAGGAGGGCTTTCTGGCTCTTTACTCCTTTCTTATGCAGAAGACAGGTGGACTCTTAGCCTTTCTTATCTCCTCTCTTGGTGTTGCCTCTTCCTAGCATTTCCTGAAGATTATCCCTCAGGCTCTAATTACCTCAGGGCTTGACTGTGACTACTTTCAGGGCAGTGGGTGAGGAATAAGTAAAGATGAGTTTCCAGGGTTTAGAGAAGGAAGGAAGAGCCAGGAAGAGACATGGAGTCCATGTCCTATGGTAACCGAAAGCCCTGATGAACTGAGACAGCGCTCCCCAACCGAAACATAATGCAAGCCACAAATACAGGCAACATATGTCATTTAAATTTACTAATAATTACATTTTTAAAATTAAAATAACTAGGTGAAATTAATTTCAATGATATATTTTAATGAACCCATATATCACAAATATAGTCCACTTCAATATGCAATCAACACTTAAAAACTACTCAAGAGATATTTTACATTCCTTTTTTCATACTAAATTGTTAACATTCAAAGAGTATCTTCTACTCACAATGTATCTCATTTGAATCAGCCACACTTCAAGCTCTCAGTGGCCACACTTGACTAGTGGCTACCAAATTGGACCTGGCAGGACTAATGTCTTAGAGAGAGTGAGACTTACTCCTGCCCCCCTTGCAGCACCAAGGAGCTTCTGGAAGCCAAGACCTTAGCTACCCAGTGAGGTGATCTGTTCAAGAAGATATTTGTACTTCAGAGATACCCATTTCAAATGGCTCCTGTCCCATCCAGAACTGTGACATCCTCTTGGGCAGATAAACACAGCAGCCTGCCGGTTGTCTCCCTGGGCCTTTTCAGACACTAAGACCTCACCCATTTCACTCCACACCCCTTCGCAGGAAGAAAGTTATAAATCCTCTGGGTACAAATTAGCTTAATCCCGCCCTTTACTTATACTTTCTTCTAAGGATCCAGCCTCACATGCCCTGCTCCTGTCCTGGGACTGTTTGCTCATTGCTGGCCTAACCAAGACTGCAGATACAGGAGGCCCTGAGGACCCTGCCCTGTGTGCCATTATCCAGTCACTAGCCTTTCGCCCAGTTCTGCTTCCTGGTAGACATATGCCATGTTCAGTTGAGCTGGGTGACTCTTTGATTGATAAAGTCCTATGTCTTGTGGACAAATTCCTAATTAAGGCACCATACTTAGGATGGGGGCCCTCAATGGAAATTTATAGCCTCTCTTTGTGGGTGGAATCCTCCCCTTTCTTTGTTCTGCCAGGATATGCATCCTAAAATCAACTCATCCTGCCTCAAAGAAAAACCTGAGGGGCTTGGATGATAAAAGATAAAATGCTGAGGCTGGGCCCTGGCTGGTATGGCTCAGTTGGCATCGGCCCATACACCAGAAGGTGGTGGGTCAATTCCCAGTCAGGTCACATGCCCAGGTTATGAGTTTGATCCCTGGGTCAAGGTGTGAGGCAACCAATCGATGTTTCTCTCTCACACGATATTTCTCTCCCTCTCTTTTCCTTCCTCTCTCTAAAATCGATTTTTTTAAAAAGCCTACAAGATCACCAAATTGTCTGAGGATAACTTTCTAACACCGTTAAGTCTCTCATACTGACTGAAAGTGCCTGGATGATAATGCAAATCTGATTATCTAAGTGCTCTGCTCCAAACCCTTCACTGAGTCCCCATGTCCCTCAGGGGAGAATTCAAAGAGCCTTGCATGACCTGTCAGGCCCCTCATGAACTGATCCGGTTGATTTCCTGGGTTGTTACTCAGCAAGCCCAGCCTCAGACCCTTCACTCCAACATCACTAAGATATTTGCTGTGCCCCAAGTCAGTCTTTTTCCTCCATCTATATATGCTACCTATTTTCATGGAACATTCTCCCCCCTCCACTCAACCACCATAATTTACCCAAGATGTCATTTTCCACAACAAGCATTCCTGACTTCTACCATGCAGCTTGAGTCAATCCCCCACTTCCACATGTGCTCTCTTAGTCTGCCCGCATCTCTTCACACAGTATATTGTAATTATTGCCATAGCACCTTTTTTCCATCTCTTCAAGGACACCCACCTCTTCCACCAGTTTCAGTCTCCAGCAACTATTTTCTTTTACAAGACCCTGCCCAGAGATAAATTTTCCATGAACGTGACAAACCAAGACTTCGGGGCTCCTTACCTGCCCAGACCATTCCAAGACCCCGGGAAGGTCAGATGTTTTTTGTATAACCTTAAAAAGAAGACATATTAGCCACGATTGCTTAAAAACTCTGTGTTTTTTTAACCTCAATTTCCCCTTCAGCATACTTTCCCTCCCACTAGAGTGGCTGCAGGCAAGGAGAGGCTCAGCTAAGGGGTAGTTGATGTAGAAATCCACTATGCTTGTGTATATTGCATATATCTATGTGATTTGTAAACATTTTTATATATTTAGTTATGTTATTGGTAATCATTCAAGTGGAGAATGGGTTCTAGGAGCACTGTACTGACTCACCCAGCATCGATCATGAAAAGGCAAAGCCAGAATTCAGAAAGCATGGTGCTCAGAGTCCACAGCATTCAGATGCATGTGGGTTTGAAATGTACAGAGCCAAAAGATAGCCTGTGGAAACCGTTCCCAACCATCAGAGCTAATACAAATACTAGTATTATGCAACTTTTTAATTTTTGTAATGTTTTAGTCAGCTTTAGAACATTTTTCATTTGTTGCCATTTATTTTCTCATTCATTCCAAGTCATCATTTTTTATGCAGTCTTCCATTCGTTTTCTTAATGAGCTTTTTCCCCAAAATGATATAATCATCAAATTCCACATAACTTCTATTTATCCCTAAACTTATCCTCATGACAAAGCTGACCCAAGTTGGACCCCACATTCTCTCACTCAGAAATTGGAATTAAGGGTTCTGTGTCACTGGAACATGTGAACTTGGGAGCCTTGAGACTACCACATTGCTCTCTGTAGAAAGCTAGAGGCAGAGAATTCTGTCTACTTTCCTGCCTTACTGATTCCTGCCTTCTCCCTTCCGGTGGGGTCTGTTTTAGTTATCCATTGCTGCATAAAAATCACCCCCAAAAGTTGCCCTAGCTGGTTTGGCTCAGTGGATAGAGCGTTGGCCTGGGGACTGAAGGGTCCCAGGTTCGATTCTGGTCAAGAACATGTACTTTGGTTGCGGGCACAACCCCAGTAGGGGGTGTGCAAGAGGCAGCTGATTGATGTTTCTCTCTCATCGATGTCTCTAACTCTCTATCCCTCTCCCTTCCTCTCTGTAAAAAAATCAATAAAATATATATTTTTTTAAATCACCCAAAAGTTAGCAGCTTTAAAATATGTATTTTTTAAAAATCACCCCAAAAGTTAGCGGCTTTAAACAACAAACTTTCATTATGTCACAATTTTGCAGGTCAGGAATCCCAGAGTAGTTGAACTGAGTGGCTCTGCCCAGCCAGGACCCTGCACGCTGTTGGTGGAAATATAAATTGGTATAGTCATTATGAAATGCAGTATGAAGGTTCCTCAAAAAATGTAAAATAGAGCTACCTTCTGATTCAACAATCCCTCTTCTGGCTATATATCCAAATGAAATGAAATCAGAATTTCAACAAGATAACTGCACTCCCATGTTTATTGCATCATTATTCACAGTAGCCAAGATAGGGGAACAACCTAACAGATGAATGGATTAAAAAATATGAGATATGTCTCTCTCTACATAAATATTAAAAATGTGAGAGATGTATACATATATATATATATATATGAATATTATTCAGCCTTTAAAAAGAAGGAATTCCTGCCATTGTAACAACATGGATGAAGCAGGAGGGATTATGCTAAGTGAAATAAATAGGTCAGACACAGAAGGACAAATGGTCTCACTGCATGGTCTCACTTATATGTGGCATCTAAAATAGCCAAACTCATAGAAGCAGAGAGGAGAATGGCAGTTGTCAAGGGCTAGAGGGATGGGCAAATAGAAAATGTTAGGGAAGAGGCATGAATTTTCAGTTATGCAAAATGAGTAAATCCTAGAGGTCTAATATATAACACTGTGACTATAGTTAACAATACTGTGATTTCATGCTAGAAATTTGCTAAGAGAGTAAATCCTAAGTGTTCTTACCACTTTATATATAAACTATGTGAGGTGATGGTTATGTTAATTACGGTGATTATTTCACAGTATGTCATCAAATGGTATACCTTACATATATACAATTTTTAATTGTCAATTATGCCTCAGTAAAGTTGGGGGGAGATACCAGCAAGAGCTGCAGTCATCGGTCATCTTGAAGCTCAACAAGGGCTGGAGGAGCTGCTGTCCATGTGGCTCATTCACATGGTCCAACCACTTCCTCCTATATCCAATCCCCAGTCATCCTTTCTGGCCTAATTGGGAGGAAGTACCAGATTCCCTGGTCTTGTGACCTTTCTGAGTTGCTATTAGTCAATTTCAATTCACTTTTCTGTTTCTTTCATTTCCCCCAAAGTCATTTCCTTCTATTATTCAACCAACAAATATTTATTGAGCACCACAGTGTACCCTGCGATGTTTGTGACTATATGGAATACAGAACTTGAAAACACCTTGATCCCTGCCCCCCAAGTTGCCTATATTTTGACTGGAGGGGCAAAACTGCCACCTGTTTAGTAATTAAAATGAGCTTAGGGCAGTTTCTAACCAATGACTAGGTGGCATGCTCAAGGGAAAGTGCTGTAGGATTTCAAAATAAACAAGTGTTGCTTTCCGTTAGAAGGGTCTAGAGAAGGGAAAGTTTAAATCAGACATTATCAGGGATAAATTTGATTGGGGAAGAAAGAAAGCCATCATAAGCTTGAAGAATAAAACAGGAATTCAAGCAGGCCATTACTTGCAAAGCGCTGACTGCATGAGCACAGGGCCAGTACATGCCTGCTGAGTTGAGCACAGAATAAACCATGTTTCTGAAAGCTGTCATCCTCAGCATCCTCCGTTCTTGAGGCTGTAATCCAGCCACGTTAACACTGAGGGCTGTTTATGACTGTGGGAGAAAGCATTTTGTCGTCATTAGCTCTCAGAGGTTTATTGCTGATGCTTCCCACACTCAGCCCCATCCTAAGAAGGAAGCATATGCTGGCAGCTGTGAGCATTATTTTCAGGAAGGTGAGCAATCAGCCAGCTAGAAGAGAAGTTGGGGTGGGATAAGAGAGAAAGGTAGATGTAGCTGAAAGACTGAGGTGACAGGCTGTAAGAAAGGTGGGAAAGAAGAGGCGTACCTGAGATATTATGTTTAGGAAGCAGAGATGTGTTTAGACAAATTATTTGCGACTTGCTGTCTGTGACACTGCGCCTTTTCAGCACCCTCGTGAATGGACAGCAGTGCTTCCCCCAGGCTTGCTCTTCCCTGGAGATGATCATCTTGCTCCAATTCTACCTCACAGTTACCTTTTTCTTCTTCATCCCAATCACATTTAGCACCCCAAGGAAAATCTACTATATTAGTATGCAATTAGTATGCAATAGGTTACTCTTTTTGTCTTTGTTTCCAGAAAGACAAAATTATATTCAGCAATTGGTAAATCTAAATTGCAAGGCATAGTCAATATAAGCTATCATTAACTGGAAACTTGCTATGTACTAGGAGTCTGCTGCTACACACTATAGGTGCTGTATCTCATTTGGTTCTGTCAACATTCCTGTGAGGTAGGGATTTTCAATCCACTTTACAGATGAGGAAGCTACTAATCATAGCATTATGTGATTAATCCTAGGGTACACCACTAATAAATATCAAAATCAGGATTTAAACCTGGTTTAAGTAATTCCCAAAGCCATGTTAGTGTGGACCCCAAGATTTTAGGAGAGACACAAGTTAAATTTATTTAAATGTTATATTTTTAATGTGCATTAAAAATGAACAACTGTTATATTAAATCCAAGGATTTTAGGAATGATTTTCTTAAGGTAGAGCTAGATTTGGTTCATTTTTAAATGAGTTGGCTTTTTAAAATATTAAGTAAATATTACAAGTAGCATGTAGATTTAGCAAACATCATGATTGACTTTTAGAAAACATGGCAATAGGCTAGACTTTACATTATTAAATGATATTTCTGGAAATGTATCCAATCCTCAATCTTTGAAATGTCACTATAGCATATAATTTCCTTATAAAATGCATATCCAACAAAGGCATGCTGAGATGCAAATGCTGGGGGCTTAGCTAAATTCACTCACTAGAAAGGGACTCACCCCAAACACCAGCGGGATAGTGCAGGTGGTTTGAATTCATTTTTCAGGAAAATTGTGAGTTTCATCTCTGATGAATCTTTAAGGTCATGGAACTGCACATGTTAATTTCATGAGTTCCTAGAGTCCTAGAATTCCTTAGCTCCTACCAGGTTCCTTTCCTGCTCCTTTGGGTGTCTAAGACAAAGGACTTATCTAAGGCAAAGGAACCATGCATGGTCCGTTTTACACGGTAGGTATTCAATTGAAGCTATTGAACTAATAAACAGCGCTAGCCAGTTTGGCTCAGTGGACAGAGCATCGGCCTGCGAACTGAAGGGTCCCAGGTTCAATCCCAGTCAAGGGCACATGCCCGGATTGTGGGCTCAATCACCAATAAATGGCATGCAGGAGGCAGCTGATCAATGATTCTCTCTCATCATTGATGTTTCTATCTCTCTCTCCCTCTGTGAAATCAATAAAAATATATTTTTTAAAATAATAATTAATAAATAAAGTAATGCCTACAGAGGTATGAGTGAATAGTAGGTATTATATGTAAGTAGAATTTAAACATGAAGGAGAAGATATTCAAAGTGGATAAGAGAAAGTTTTCATTTCTTCTTCATAGAGAAAGCAGCATAAAAATAGACACCAAATCCATCCAGCTCAGGGTTTTTGACCCTCCACTAACACCAGCAGATTAAGAAGTCACCTGCCTCCCCTACCAACCTGAGCCCAGTGTTGCAGACACAGCAACCACCCCTACTCCTTCTCCCTTATACATGCTTAATAAGCCAATAGCCAAGTACTTTCTTTCCCAGTTACCTTTATGGTGAGAGGTGACTATATATATGATCTACTCCTGGCCAACGAGCTTTCAGAAAAAATTAGCTACCTGGCTTCTGGGCAAGATATTTGTTCATTGATTAAAAGAAGTCTGCCACCACATAGCCAGCATGACTCAGTGGTTGAGTGTCGACCTATTAACCAGGTGGTCACAGTTTGATTCCCATTGAGGGCATATACCCAGGTTGCAGGCTGGGTCCCCAGTAGGTGGTGTGCAGGCAGCAGTGAACCAATGATTCTCTTTCATCATTGACTAGAGGCCCGGTGCATGAATTCATGCACCAGTGAGGCCCCTCGGCCTGGCCTGTGGGAATGGTCAGAACCAGGCTCTCCAACATCCCCCAAGGGGTCCCAGATTGCGAGAGGGTGCAGGCCAGGCCAAGGGACCCCACCAGTGCATGATCGGGGCCAGGGAGGGACACGAGAGGTTGGCCAGCCAGGGAGGAACTGCGGGAGGGCTCCAGGGCATGTCCAGCCCATCTCGCTCTGTCCTGATCGGCCAGACCCCAGCAGCAAGCTAACCTACCAGTCAGAGTGTCTGCCCCCTGGTGGTCAGTGCACATCATAGCAAGCAGTTGAGTGGCCTTAGCATATCATTAGCATATTACAGCCGACCGGATGACTGGACACTTAGCATATTAGGCTTTTATTATATAGGATGTTTCTATCCCTCTTCCTTCCTCTCTGAAATCAATCTATATATGTAATAGAGAAATATGCTAATTAACCAGGACGCTGTAACAGGTCAACCGGACAGGAGGAGGTTGCGCACGCAGCATCAGAGGCGGGGCGGCAGGGACCTCCACTAGGTGAGGGCCAGACTGGCAGTGGCTACGCCTGCTGCAAGGCCCGGGGAGCGAGGCAGGGCCAGACCGGTGACTCGAGGGTGGGCAGCGCCATGTGATTTCGAATCGCACGCTGGGCTCCTAGTAAAAATATATTTTTTAAAAAGGAATCTGCCACCAAACCAGTCATTAATTGTTTACATTTTGTTCCATTTATATATATATATTATATAATATATACACATGATAGACAATTTATATGAAATTTTTTCCAAACGCTTTAGTGAGTAATTCCTAAGGGTTGGTGATTCTCTTCCTAGCCAGTACAGTTATCAAAATCAGGACAGTTTACAGTGATCTAGTACTGTTATGTATTCCACAGTTCATATTCAAATCATGTCAATTGTCTCCAAGATGTCCTTGATATTTTTACCCATGTACCCACCCAGAGATTATTTAATCCCAATGTCCTACATTTCTTGGTACTTTTTTAATGTCTAAGTATGTCCTTTGACTAATGCTGATACTTTGCTGGTGCCCTGCCCTGTCCTGCTCTTGGTCTTCCTGTCGGGTAGTGCAGTATCATCACAGCTCAGCTGAGCACCCACTGGACTAGATGCACCTCAATTTATATTAGCAATTTAAAAATTATGTATTTAACAATGAAGCTAACTTCTAAACACAGGAAATGCCAATGGGCATAAGGAGGAGCCAAGGGAATTGTTCACCTGAAGCAGAGATGCACACTGATCATTTCCCAGTTGTCACGTTTCCCCTCCTTTTCCTCTGTGACTCACAAACCCACAGCCACGCCCCCTGCAGTGGCCTCAGCTGAGCCCAGCATGACGCAGTCTCAGGTGAGGTGTCAGCTGACAAGTGAATAGGGAGGAAGCTGACCCCCTCCCTCCAAGCACAGTCAGAGGAAAAGGAGAGGAAACGTGACAACTGGGAAATGATCAGTGTGCATCTCTGCTTCAGGTGAACAATTCCCTTGGCTCCTCCTTATGCCCATTGGCATTTCCTGTGTTTAGAAGTTAGCTTCATTGTTAAATACATAATTTTTTAATTGCTAATATAAATAAACTACCCATTCTGTTAACAAGGCCTCCAGTGCCTCCTCAGATGACTCCCTAACAGCCTAAACCAGGAGAGCTTCCTAGAAAGGGTCAGACCCCAGAATCCCTGGTACATGTGCCTCCAAATCCCCTGGTGCCCCACCACTGTGGAGACCCAAAGTGAGGAACTGAGCCCTAGCCCTATCTAACCCTACACCCACACTTTGTGGAGCTCAATGTCACCAATTCGACCAGAATTAGAGCCCAAGACAGGCCCTTGTGTCCAACAGAGAAGCCCCCTGGGTCATTTAGAAATAACTGGGTAAACTGTCCCCCAAGGTCTTTGCAAATTCCCAGGGGGGAGATGACTTTTCTTCATCCAAACCTCAGCATCCTGGAAATAGATGGGAAGGCTCTGCGTAGTCTTGCTGAATCTTCCTGCTGGCAAAAAAATTAACCAAAAGTTCAACTCCTCAAGGAGACTCTAGCCTCCCTTCTCCTCAAGACCAAAGTATGTGACCAAAATCTATAGGAGAAAATCTCTTCTTCCCTGAGGTCTGAACCTTCCAGGACCCCTGGAGAGGATATGGGGGTAGGGGTGGTTTAGGACCTCCCCAGAGCCTTCAAAACCACCTGGATCAGGAGGGCATCTAGCTAGCTTTATAAATTGACAAGACTGGGATGTGTTCACAGCTCTGGTCCCAAGTATCACATTCTGTTATCCTACGTGTGTGCTCTGCCATCAAATCTGGATGAGTGGCTATCCCAGAAACAGCTCTGAGGAGGAGAACCTGATGGACACAAGCTGGAGTGAGAGTAAGTCCCAGAATTTCCCCACATGGCTGGTCCAGAGGATTTTGAGTCTTCAATGAAGCTGTAACAAGCTGGGGAGCACCATCTGCTAAGGTTTGTATTTGTCTATTAAAAAGTCTACTAAGTCCCATGAGAGTTGATTCAGAAAGCTGAGGTTGCCTGTTCTCCTTTCTCTCTCCCAAAATCCACCCCATCCTGCCCCATTCCCTACTCTGTCCGCCTTCAAACATTTTCTGAGACCCCCACTGCCTTCTAGTTTATCAGATTGACTGTTGTGGTATCACAGTGCTTGTGTTCAAGTCACCCTTATTTTATTTAACAAGGCCCCAAAGTGCAAGAGTAGTAATGCTGGCAATTCAGATATGCCAAAGAGAAGCCGTAAAGTCCTTTAAGTGAAAAGGTGAAAGTTCTCAACTTAATAAGGAAAGCAAAAAATGATATCTGAGGTTGTTAACATCTATAGTAGGAATGAATCCTTTATCCATTAAATTGCAAAATTTATAAATTAAACTTTATAGGTATATATGTATAGGAATAAACATGGTATTTATAGAGTTGAGTACTACTCATGGTCCCAGGCATCCACTGGGGGGTCTTGGAACATATCTTCTGTGGATAAAGGAGGATTACTGTATCAAGTGCCTACCCCTTTTCCAGAAGTCTGCCATTGACACACATTGTCTTTCAGCCCTCACAGAAACTGAGGAAAATGAGGCTCAAAATTGTTGAGTAACTCTATCAGGTTTCCTACTTTTTTCCAGTGCACCTTTGCCTAGTAAATGACTGAGATTAATTCTCACTTGAGGCTGTTGCACTTCCCCATCTCCTCCATGGACCCCCGCCTTCCTCATTCCTCCTGGCCCAGCCCTGCTCCTCCTCTCTCTGAAGCCTTCCCAGATTATTCCAATGGGTTCCTACTGCGGAGTGGGCACTAACAAACTTCACTCTTATGTCATGAAAGTAAAGCTGTCTCTCAACAGAATTTCAATATCCAAAATGGCCTAAGCCATGTCGCACACAATTTTGAAAATTGTTGTTTAAATACTTTAGACAACTGTAATTGTTTAAACACTTTTGAGCAACCACAAATGTTCAAATACTTTCAGATAACAGTAGTTGTTCAAAGATTTGCTCTTCATTGGATTTGAAACTTAGAAGAGTCTCTTGTTTTCAGACGTTATAATGTGAAAGGGAAGCAAAACAATCTTGTGGGGACTATGGGGGGAGAAAAGACTTAGAAATCTTGACAAAGCCCTGTTAAACAATTCTCTATACATCTGTGTAAGTAAAATGCAACGGTCTCAAAAAGAATTCAGTTGGGTAAGGGAAGGCTGACTAGAAGGGCTGAGGGTGAGTTTGCAGGATTTATGGAAGAAAACTGGAGGCAGTTTGCAAACTGAGGACCTCAGAGTACACCTGTAAGGCTGTTGGTCAAAATCACCACAATTGAGACTTACTGAGACGTGAGCCTCTGAAGGAATTGAAAGGCCAGCTGGGAATTGGGATGAGAGTAGTAGAGGATTAGAAGGGAATGCAGTTTGAAACATGGAAAGATGGTGAGAGGTGGGAAGTGGGGAGGAAGACAGAAAACTTTATTTACTGGAGAAGAGGATACAGGAGCTCAGCCTAAATACAATGCTAAGAGTGACTCCTGTGTGTGTGTGTGTGTGTGTGTGTGTGTGTGTGTGTGTGTGTGTGTGTGTGTAGGGAATTGAGCTGCCATCCTATCAGAGAAAAAGGAAAAGATTAATAATCATTGTAAATCAAAGACTCATGGACAAGAACTAAACCCCTAAGAAAGTTAGAAAAGCGTAAACACAAAAGATACCTGAGTGAAGATACGAGTACAGGGCAGGAAGTTGACTTTGTTAGGTTAAACTTCAAGACTAACTCATGTGACCAACCGAAGGACTTGTACGCATGCATATAAGCACAACCAATGGATATAAGACACTGGGGTGTGGGGGGAGGGTGGGCAGGTGAAGGCATGTCCTGGGGGGTAGGGGAGGTCGGGGGGAGATCAAAGGGGGAAAAAAAAAGGAGACATATGTACTACTATTTGTAATACTTAAAACAATAAAAATAAAATAAAATTTAAAAAAAAAAAAAAAAAGACTAACTCATGTGATAGGATTCTGCCATACCACCAGAACCCTGACTTTTAGGGTTGCATATTCTAACCTTTACAGTAAGCAGAAGTTTGGTCTATGAAGTGGGGATGGGGTGTTCTAATGAGTTCAGTGAAGCGGGGTGGGGTGTTCCAATGAATTCTACAAAGTCCCATTATCACAAACCCAGCTCTGGGAAGAAGGAGAGGTAGACGGGCAGAAAGTAGAGTCCTGAAACTGACTAGTTCTTCTAAGTCCACTGGGATTGGTTACCCCTGAGGGTAAGTGAAGAACTTTCAAGGAATTCATAGGTAAGACAATTTTAAAGAAAGCAATTTCCAGAACCTCAGTATCTACTGAGAAAAACCAGTGTTCATGAGAGTTTATCTGTGATGAGGGTAATGTATCCTTTATCATCTTTTTCACAATTGCAGGGTTTTTGACCCTCCACTTCTTCCATTTTGAAAAGAAGTGCAGGCTTCTAACCCATCTTGAATTTCAGTATGTCATTTCACCAGCCTACAAAACTTCCAGGCTCCCACACAGAGATAATTTCATAAATAGGTGCTGAAAAAGTAAATGACTACCTATAAAATCCTTTTTAAGTTAGATGGGAATCTTTCAACAAAATGGAGGGAGGATCTTCTCAAATTGACCAATGATGAAGCGTTTAAAATAATTTTTGATGCTACATCACTATGTGATTCTTGGCATTAACTAACAAGGAGTTCAATGAGTTGAATGGCATTATCATAAAAAAAAAAACTCCTTATATTCCTATCTATTCATTTATGTTAACAGTGTTTCTCAGAACTTCCTTCTTTATGGCCAAGGTACTCATATAGATCCTTGTGAGCTGGACAGACCCTCCTAAACTTGTCAGTTACAATCAGGTGTAGCATCTCCTTTTACTAGACAAATTCACATGGATTCTTTTTGTGTTGCCTGGGGCTATACTGGCACAAAGATCCACAGCCAGGCAGGGAGTTCAGGGAAGATGCACTCACTCACTGTCAGATTGTCAGGACCAGATGTGATCTTAGACGTCTTCCATACCAAAACTTGACTTTGCCAATGAGGAAGCAGAAGCCCAGACAGAGAATTGTCCAAGGTAACAAAGCTAATTTTAGGCAACAGAGCCAGAACTAGAAAGCAGGTCTCCATCCAGTCACTCCAAGTGCTCTTTCTGTCATACTCTGTTCCTGTGACAACAGGTAGAAACAAGGCCATACCATATTCTTCTGCAAAATGGCACCACATTTCCTCCTTATCCTCTAGATAAACTGTTTGACATGGATGAAGAGGTCACTGAGGTTTTCCTAGGAATGATTTCGGGATGTACCCCAGACCCTTGAAGAGGAGGGAGATGAAGTATAGAATAGAGAGGAAAGTATGGGGAGAGGGCATTTCAAGTCCTCCTATGGATAAAAATAGTGGAAGATAGACAAGCAAGCACTAAACCACCATTTCCAAGATGGTGATGTCCCAGTTGCAGTCAACTCTATAGATTCTCAGAGGACAAAATGGTTATAATACAGAGGAGGAGCTGCCCTGAAGGATGTTTAAATAGAAGACAAAATGAATACTGAGACATAATACAACATGGATGAGCCTTGAAAACATTAAGTGAAAGAAACTAGACACAAAAGGCCACATATTATATGAAGCTATTTATATGAAATGTCCAGAATAAGCAAATCCATAGAAACAGAAAGTAGATTAATGGTTGCCAGGGGCAGGGGAAGTGGAAAGTGATGGGGAATGACTACTAATGGGTACAGGGTTTTCTTTTTTGGATGATGAAAATGTTCTGCAATTAAGTAGTGGGGATGGTTGCATACTTGTGACTATACTAACAACCACTAACTTACTCATTTTTTTTAATAAATCTTTATTGTTCAGATTATTACAGGTGTTCCTCTTTTATTTTTCCCCATAGCTCCCCTCCACCTGATTCCCCACCCCACCCCATGCCCTTACCCCCCGCCACTGTCTTCATCCATAGGAGTAAGATTTTTGTCCAATCTCTTCCCGCACCCCTCACACCTGCTTCCCCTGAGAATCGTCAGTCCACTCCCTTTCTATGTCCCTGATTCTATTATATTCACCAGTCCATTTTGTTCTTCAGATTTTTCATTCACTTGATTTTTAGATTCACTTGTTGGTAGGTATGTATTTTATGTCATTTTGTTGTTCATAATTTTTATCTTTACCTTTTTCTTCTTCTTCCTCTTCTTAAAGGATACCCTTCAGCATTTCGTGTAACCCTGGTTTGGTGGCGATGAACTCCTTTAGCTTTTTCTTGTCTGTGAAGCTCTTTATCTGACCTTCAACTCTGAATGATAGCTTTGCTAGATAGAGTAATATTGGTTGTAGGTTCTTGCTGTTCATCACTTTGAATATTTCTTGCCACTCCCTTCTGGCCTGCATAGTTTCTGTTGAGAAATCAGCTGACAATCGTATGGGTACTCCCTTGTAGGTAATTAACTGTTTTTCTCTTGCTGCTTTTAATATTCTCTCTTCGTCTTTTGCCCTTGGCATTTTAATTATGATGTGTCTTGGTGTGGTCCTCTTTGGATTCCTCTTGTGTGGGGTTCTGTGCGCTTCCTGAACTTGTAAGTCTATTTCTTTCACCAGGTAGGGAAAGTTTTCTGTCATTATTTCTTCTAATAGGTTTTCAATATTTTGCTCTCTCCCTTCTTCTGGCACCCCAAAAATTAGGATGTTGGTTCGCTTGAAGTTGTCCCAGAGGCTCCTTACACTATCTTCAAATTTTTGGATTCTTTTTTCTTTTTGTTTTTCTGGTTGGATGTTTTTTGTTTCCACATATTTCAGATCTTTGGTTTGATTCTTGGGGTACGTTGATCTACAGTTGAGTTTCTGCATATTCTTTATTTCAGACAGTGTATGCTTCATTTCTGACTGATCCTTTTCCATTTTTTTGGCATTCTCATTAAGCCCCTTGAAGGTCTCATCAAGTTTCTCAGCGGTTTTAAGAAGATTCTTGAGTAACCTTATAAATGTGGTTCTGAACTCTATGTCATCCAGTAGTTTGCTTTCCTCCGTTTCTTTCATTCGTGACATGTTTCTTTGTCTCCACATTTTGGCTGCTTCCCTGTGTTGATGGAGTAGCTTTGTGTGGTAGGTGATCTATAGGGGGCAGTAGCTCAGCCTCCTCAATCACATGAGGTGGATGCTCTTGGTACACCCCTTTGTGGGCTGAGTGCAAAGTCTTCGTGTAGTTAAGCCTTAATTTCTGTTGGTACACTGGGAGGAATTGACCTCCAGGCCAATTAGCTGTGAGCACTCCCTGTGTCTATAATGGAAGAACTGCTGCGCTGAAGACACACTTATGGTGCAGGACTTGTTTCAGTGGGGCTTTGGTGCTCACTGAGTCTGCCTCTTGAATGTGTCACTTATGGATGTGAGGAGTTGAAATCTGGTGTCTCACACTGACCACTAGGTACACTGGCTTCTGGATCTCCAATGGGGTGCAGGTCAGCTACTGTCTGAGGCCACTCAGCAGAAGCTACAGTGAGAGCTGCAGTTTTCTCCTTTTTGCTTGGGGTTTGGAGGTTTTGGAGCTGTCTGACCCAGTCTGCAAGTTTGCTAGGTTAAGCTGTGATAGGGCAGGCCTTTCTTATGCTAATTGAGCTGCTTGGAGCTTGGGTGGGTTTGTAGGGCGGGGCCTCAGGGTGTCACTAGGTTAGGGCGTGGCAAACAGCAATGGCTGCTAGTTAGCCGGCTCTGAGTCTCCAATGGCATCCGCGAGTCCCGTGCCCCAGTGCTGTAAACAATTATTCCTGCGCGCAGCTCTGCAAGCAAGCCACCCTCTCTGGCAGACAGTCCAGCTTCTCCCCGTAGAAGTTTGGGTCCCCCGCGTCTCCCCAGAGACTGGATTTCAGAGTAATCGGGGGCTTGTCTCCGTTCAGGTTGAAAAAAGCAACACACCCAGTAGCCCGCAGCCAGCCCAGATCACGCGCCTCCGTACCTCAGCTTTTCAGCGCTCGTGCACGTCTCAATGCTCTTTTCTCTTTCCTTCTAGTTGTAGAACTTCCACTCAGCCAGCTTTCCCGTGGTTCTGGGTGATAGACGTTTTGTCTTTTAGTTGCAGTTTAAATTGTTGTGGGAGGCAGCAGTTTAGGTGTTTACCTACGCCGCCATCTTGGATTCTCTCCCTCCTAACTTATTCATTTTTGAATGATGAATCTTATGGTATGTGAAGGATATCTTGGTTTTTAAAAAGACAGAATGAATTGTCAAATAGAGTCATAAGCATATTTGTCAATACAGGCATAAGATATTGGGGAAGAAGCCTTACATTTATCAATCACCTGCTGTGTCCCAAACATTCAAATATTTTACTTTTTTTTTTTAAGCCACACAGAAACCCTGAGAAATAGGCATGTTTTCTTCATTCCACAGATGAGAACACTAAGGCTCATAGATGTAGCTTATCCAAGGTTACATAACCAGTTAGTGCCATAGTCAGAATTAAGACAGGTCAGCCTGACTTCACAGCCCACGTTCTGCTCACTATAGCATGATACTTCCATTTAGCTTCTTGTGCCTGTTCTCCCTCATTCCAACTTGCACAATGGTGGGCATGTTTGAGTAATACTGTTTGGGGGATTATCAATTGTCACCTCTGCAGATGACACCTGGAGAACTAGCCCTTGCCAGTGGCAACCACACCCCAGTTACCCAGTTCATCCTGCTGGGATTCTCCAAGTATCCAGATCTCCAGGAGCTTCTTTTTGGAGCCTTCCTGCTCATCTATGCCATGACAGTGGTGGGCAACCTGGGGATGATGGCGCTCATCCTCACAGACTCCTGTCTCCATAGCCCCATGTATTTCTTCCTCAGTATCCTCTCTTTCCTTGATATTTGTTACTCTTCTGTGGTCACACCCAAGTTGTTGGTCAACTTTCTGGCCTCTAATAAGTCAATCTCTTTCAAGGGCTGTGTGGTCCAGCTGACCTTCTTTGTGGTACACGTCACAGCTGAGAGCTTTCTGCTAGCCTCCATGGCCTATGACCGCTTCATGGCCATCTGCCGACCCCTCCATTACAGTTCTATCATGACCAAGGGGGCCTGTCTCCAGCTGGTGGCTGCTTCCTATGCATTGGGTGGAGTTAACTCTGTTCTCCAGACTGGGAATGTCTTCGCCCTTCCTTTCTGTGGGCCCAACCAAGTGACACACTACTTCTGTGACATCCCACCCCTTCTCCAGCTGGCGTGTGCCAACACAGCCACAGCAAGGGTGGTCCTCTACATCCTCTCTTCGCTGGTTACCCTTGTGCCTGCTGCAGTCATTCTCACCTCCTACAGCTTGGTCTTGGTGGCCATTGGGAGGATGCACTCAGCAGTTGGGAGGGAGAAGGCCCTCTCCACGTGTGCCTCCCACTTCCTGGCCATTACCATTTTCTATGGCACCGTGGTTTTCACTTATGTTCAGCCTCATGGATTCACTAATGATACCAGTGACCAAGTAGTGTCCGTCTTCTACACCATCATAATTCCCATGCTCAACCCTTTCATCTATAGCCTCCGAAACAAAGAGGTGAAGGATGCTCTGCAGAGAAAGCTCCAGGTCCACATCTGTCCCTTCTGAGCCCTGCAAGGCTGTTTGTTGGCTTGAGAAAGGCATAACGTCTTCCAAATCACATTCTGCATTGACCTAACCAAGAGTAACCCTGGTTTGGAAGGAGGTGAAAGAAGTGTAGAAGAAACAGCAAATATCATACTCTATCCAGAGCACTGCAGTTTTTAAAATATCTTTATATCCATTATCATATTGAATCTTTGTCACCGTGTTGGGAAGCAGCATTGTTATGATGATTACATTTTATGAATGAAGGATACTTGACTCTGTGAAAATAAATTAGTTTCCTAAAGCCATACAGTTAGTGAGAGAATAAGTGTTCGAAATCAGAACTTCCACAGCAAAACAAAGGAAATTTCAGTTATGCAACCACAGCCACAAGTTAAGTCTTTTATTGGGAACCCATCCTAGCTTTCAAAAAATATCAGACAAGGGCCAGCACAGTCATTTCTGTTTTGCACTGACTTAGCGAAGTGGAGATAGGTGAGGCTACAAGTGGCTCTGTTTTTTAATTCCTGTTCCAAAAAGAAAGATGACTGGGACATAACTGTCCTTATTTCTTATTGCTGCTATATTTTACTGAGCTGTTCCATTTAATAAAACCTCAGGATCAAGAGAGACCTTTCCTTATACATACAGATGTTTTCTAGCCAGATGTATGCACATATCTCATTAGTCTCAGGGGGTGGGGTGAGAGAGAGAGTGTGTGTGTGTTTTGGGCAGTTACAGAATTATATAAGACACTGTGATTAGGAGACGGATTCAAAAATATTATATTTGACATGAACATCTTTATATATGAGATGTGGTGAGTATATGTGATTTAGAGAATTACACAAATGAAGAAGTTGAACTTGACCTAACTTGGGGTTGAACACTGAACTGGAAGCCATGCTCTTAAATGAATACAGTCTGAACTGAGTCAGCTTCACCCTGAGAGTTGTTTGCTATGGAAGCATTGAAAAGGCTTCTTTCAGATTCAAATAAAAATTTTCTAAATACAGATAATCTTATTACAAAAACAAGTTTATCACAGAATCATTTTTGAAAACAAAATAAAAATTAGAAACAACCTAACTGTTCAAAGATGGAAAAGGATGAAATGGTTCATCCCCCAGATGGACGATGATGGAACCACTAAAAATTATGCTTGTGAGGAAGGACTACATGATCACATGGAAAACAGCAGTCATAACCCATAGAGTGATTGCAACAATGTAAGAAAAATGAGCTGTTTTGGCTCAGTGGATAGTGTCAGCCTGCGGACTGAAGGGTCCCAGGTTCCATTCCAACCAAGGGCACATGCCAGGATTTCGGGCTTGATCCCCAGTAGGGGGCATGCAGGAGGCAGCCAATCAATGATTCTCATCGTTGATGTTTCTATCTCTCCCTCTCCCTTCCTCCCTGAAATCAATAAAAATAAGTGGGGGGGAAATGGGAAGAACATTCAAAAGTGTAACTAATGATTGTGAGTGATAGCACCATGGGGAAATGTTTTTGTATTTTTCTCAAATTTTTTCCAAAACTTTTGTGATATCATGTTTAATTTTGATACTTTATTCTAAAATCAAATAATTAAAGAAATCCTTTCCAGGAAGCTGAGTGTGATACGTCCTCATTTCATCTTCTTTCCTTTGGCCAATATTTCCTAAATTCCTCCGGTGCTCCCTATTCCTTTAATGCATAAACTACATTTTTAGAACATGCCCACAAGAGAAGTCAAGACTGGAACATTACAGTGAAGTGACTTGGTAAAAATTAATCTAATTCATTCATCTGTAAAAATATTTATGAAGCACTTAGATGCAACATATTGTGGTAGGCCCTACCTGAGTTAGTAGGCAGACCATATATGTATTAATCATAGTATATCTTATGCTACAGTAATAAACCTTAGTCAGTTGAATATGAGACTGATCAGGTGACTCTGCAGGGCAACTATATTCATCCATCAGCATGTGGACAATGCCACCATCTCAACCTGTGCCCTCCAAGATATTAATGGTGGGGGTAATAATCAAGAAGGTCAAAGACAGCGTTTTTTATTACCAGGCCTAAGGTTGGCTCATAGCACTTCAACCCTCATGTCATTAACCTGAAATCAGTCTTATGCGTTCCACAGAAATGCAAAGGAGGCTGGGAAACAGAGCCTTCTTTTACACCTCAAGAAAGGAAAACAAAATGTGATTCAGTGAAGACATCGCTTTGTCTCTGTCACTGGCTAATTGGGCACTTGGTTAGACCATCATCGGTAAGGGGTTCTAAAACATCAATAGAATAAATCAGAAATAAGGCGCTGGTTAACTCATGTTTCTACATAATTGAGGTGGATCGTTTCTTTGGGTACAAGTTTTAAAACCTCTCTCACCTGTGCTGAACTATCTCTATGGAATGTTTTCTGAATCACACACCTAAGTTGCATGGTGCTACTACAAGCAGTAAAACTAACTCTGAGATCGGCTAGATGACAGTTGCCTAAAGCTACTTTAAATTTAAAAACTAAATAATGCACAACGTAGTAGCATTTGCTAAGAGTGATCTTATCTGAGTTTAAACCCTGTAACATATCACCCAAGAGTTGGTACACACCCAAACACAAACACTCCTAAAGGAAAAAAAGAAACCACAAAAAGAAGGAAAGCATTTTAAAAACATGAAAGTCAGCCTTAACCATTTTGGCTCAGTAGATAGAGCGTTGGCCTGCAGACTGAAGGGTCCCAGATTCGATTCCAGTCAAGGGCATGTACCTTGGTTGCAGGCACATCCCTAGTAGGGGGTGTGCAGGAGGCAGCTGATTGATATTTCTCTCTCATCAATGTTTCTAATTCTCTATCTCTCTTCCTTCCTCTCTGTAAAAAAATCAATAAAATATATTTTTTAAAAATAAATAAAAACATGAAAGTTAGGGGAAAAATACAAAAGTTAAACATGCATATGAGATGTAATTTTATGGTGTAATTTTAATTAATAGATTATCCATTGCTATCCACCTCAACTAAATAAATCTTTCTATAAAACCATAAAAGACATTCTGAGGAGGGGCATCCTGTCCCACTCACTGTTGTATCCTCAGTGTCTAGATCAGTGCCTGGCACATTGTAGGAGCTCGATAAACATCTATTCAATACATAAATGAATAGGTATTTACACATTTGTTTTCCTTAGACCAGTGGCATTGTCACCATCTGAGAGCTTTTGAAAAATGGAGACTCTGGGTGTCCACCCCAGATCTCCTAAAATTGTGTCCTCATTCTAACAGATCAATTTTTTAAATTGATTTTATAGAGAGAAGGAAGGGGGTGGGGAGAGAGAGAGAGAGAGAGAGACATCAATTTGTTGTTCCACTTATATATGCATTCATTGCTTGATTCTGGTATGTGCCCTGACTGATTGAACCCGAAACCTTGCATATCCAGACTTGAGCTACCAGGCCAGGGCCATGGTTCTAGTTTTTAAAGTTCAAAGCTTTTTATCACAAAAGTTTTATCTCTGTTTTGAGTTTCCAAAACATATTTAAACCTCTAAGGTCAGGGATTGACCTTTTTTTGGTATTTGCTCTATGATGCCATGAACCCACCCAAGGCGTGGTTGCCAAGAGGGACAAGCATCACTGGGTTAAAAATAAATTACAAGAAATAAAATCAGTGTATCAAAATAAGATTCCACCACACCTGATTATAAAGATTCACACATTGGCACCCCCATACACTTTACCTCTCAGCCACAAACTTTGGCAACATCTTTACAGCATTTTGTACATATGTTTTAAATTTTGTCGGTTTCTTTTATAATTGGACACAGTTGTCAGATTTGCTTAAGTTCAGTAAGCATCAAATTTACTGTTTTTGGCAGAAAAAAAAATATCTTCCTTTGTCTCAACCATAAAATCATTAACATCACACTGTATTTTTTCATTTTCTACTATGCTTTTTATGAATAAGGGCAAATATGCAATAAAATGTTCAAGTAACTACACAAACATTGCCATATTTAGAAGTAACACTCCAACTGCAACACTCCTGGTTGGCAGACAGCAGTACCAGGAGGTAACTTAAAACAGTTACTTGTCTACAGAAATGAAAGTAAAAGTTGGTATAGGAAGGACTTGTATGCATGAATATTAGCATAACCAATGGACACTGACACTGGGGCGGTGGGGGCTTGTCCTAGGGGTGGGAGTGGTCGGGGAGGGGTCAGTTGGGGAAGAAGGAGACATATGTAATACTTTAAACAATTTTTAAAAATTAAGAAAATGGAAAAAAAATTTTAATGAAAACAAAAGACGAATGTCAATTGCAGATGTGTCACGGTGTGATTTTACCAAAAATCCAAAATCAGAAGTAAAATCCTTGAGAAAGCCTCTCTTAGAGCCAAGATGATCATGACCCAGCTTTGAGCTTGAACAGCCCAATGCTCCCCCCCTTGACCTCTTCTCTAAAGCCACTAGTCCCTAAAAAGATAAAAAGATACATCTCCCTCATGTCAAAGGGCAGCCCTTTTCTCTGAGTCAAGCTCTGTTAGGATATGATGAGGCCACTCCTATGATTTTGTCCTGAAAAACTCAGCAATTTGGTCAGCAAGATATGAAAATAATGTTGTTCTGACATGTCTGACATGTGAGTTGACCAACTCACATACCAGCTAGCAATTTTTATTTAAATTTTAACTTTGCTATAATGGAAATTGTCTTGAACCTGTCCTCTTTGACCCTTCTTACACTTCACTCACCTCTCCCTTTCTGCACACATCTACTTCATTTGCCACATACTATGCTCCAGTACTGTGATATAGATATAGGCTCCACATCTCCTGCAACTGGTGCCCTTCGAGCCTAGCACGGTCTATCAGAGGCAGCACCAGCTCTAAGTCCCTTCAGCCTCCTCTTGCCATCTTCCTTTTCTACTTGTTCAGAATCCTCTATTTTTATTTATTTACTAGTGACCCAGTGCATGAAACTTGTGCACATTAAAAGGGGATTAATTAGAGGAAATAATTTAATATTGCTATTTGCCCTTTCTCTATAATAGAAGTGTCAGAGATTAAAGAAAATTAGTAAAATGTATATGAAAACCTTCCTCCTGTCAGAGTCTGGCGCTCACCATGGGACCCAGAGTCAAGTCCCTGCCCACCCACATGCACCTCAAAATCGCGTGAGACCCAGACCAGGCCGGCCCACCCCCATTGGGCTAGATCCAGACCCAGCCAGTACCACCCTTGTCAAGCCCTGCTGGGCAGGGGGTGTAGCCTCAGGTCCCCTGGCCTGGTGCCAGAACAGTGAGCATGGCCTGAGGTCCTCCAGCCCAGTCGGGGACGGGGGGCGTGCCTTAAGGTCCTCCATCAAGCCCCACCGGCAGGGGGGAGCAGCCTCAGGTCCCCATCAAGCCCCACTAGGCAGGGGTGCGGCCTGAGTTCCCCCGACCCAGCACTGGAGGTGCACCTTGAGGTCCCCATCAAGCCCCACTGGGTGGGGAGCACGGCCTGAGGTCCCCTGTCAAGCCCTGCCGGGCGGGGGGTGCAGTCTGAGGTCCCCCAGCCTGGTGCCGGGGTGGGGGGTGTGGCCTGAAGCCCCCTGTCAAGCCCCACCTGGTGGGGGGTGCGGCCTGAGGTCCCCTGCCAAGCCCCACAGGGGCAGAGGAGGGCACAACCTCAGGTCCCTGCTGATTGCTTGTTAAGGCTCCTTAAGGGAACTTGGTCTCAGCTGTGGGTGCAGCCATATTTTGTGATGGAGTGATGGTCAATTATATTCCCTGTTTATTAGATAGGATTTTAGACGGAGAGGAAGTGGGAGGGGGAAGAAAGAGCGAGGAAGAGAGAAACGTAAATTTGTTGTTTCACCCATTTATGCATTCACTGGTTGATTATTGCATGTGCCCTGACAGGATCAAACCTGCAATCCTGGCACATCAGGATGATGCTCTAACCAAGTGAGCCACCTGGACAGGGCAGGAGTGCTCTATTTGTTAGTAGTTACGTATATTTAATATCACAAAAGTCTTATGTTAATCATCATCTTTAATTCCTTCCTGAATATTAGAACTTGAAAATCAGTATTCTAATCACAACTTACCAATATTTTAATTCCCCTCCCGCAAATTACACACTGCCTTTTCCAGTTAATGCTTAGATACTTTTACCAACATTATTAGTACCTTTGTTCAGTGTTCCTGCTTGCATCTGACTTTCCATTTGAGATCATTTTCCTCTGCCTTAAGAACATTCTGTAGAATGACCCATTCTGAGTGGCAAACTTTGCTTTTACCTGAAAATGTCTTCAGTTAGCTCTCTTAAAAAAAAAAAAAAAAAAAAAGTTTTACTAAGTGTCAATTTCCATAATAGTTCTTTTGTTCTTAACAGGATAAAAGGTAAGAATTTTTTAAGAACAGTATTCCACTGTTCTCTTTCATTGTGGATGCTAAGAAGTTACCTGTCTGGGCTGCTTTCCATAAGCTGCATTTCACCTTGATGTTTCTAGTATGAATCATCTTTAATCTCGATTGGACTTCATTGGGATTCCTAAATCTGAGGTTTTTTGTTGTCTTTCATCAAATCTGAAAATTTATCAGCCACTATCTCTTTGGATATCGCTCTTTCTGTTGTCTCCTCCAGGAGCTCCAGATAATGTATGTTAGATCTTCTCTGTTGCCTTCTATTGTCCACAACTCAACTTCTTTTGCCATTTTCCTTCTCCTCTTTCTCCTCATTCTCTGGACTGTATTCTGGATTTCTTGAGAACTATCTTTTAATTCACTAGTACCCCTTCAATTTCAAATTTGTATTTTTCATTTCCAATTCAAAACAGCTTTTTTTTTAAATCAGCTGGGGCTTTTGTAGGGGTTGTTTTTGTCATCTTATTTTCAAACTTTAGTTCATGAGCCAAAATGTTATTTCATAGTTTGTGTGACAATGCCAACATTTGAAATATCTAAGGATCAGCATATCTTTCTGTCTCCCTTTTCCCTCGTGATGCCTTCTTTGTGCATCTTATAATTTTTGAAGGCTTAGAAGGCAACATTTGCTTCTGGAAATAACCTGGTGGCCTGACCGAGTACCACTGTAAATTCCCCAGGTAAGATATTCTGGATCACACAGGTAGTGTAAATTTGGGAAAACCCTCAGAGGGCCCATCTTGTGGTTATGAATTCTCAGGGAAGATACTGTATTGTTTTTCCCTCCTTCTATCACCAAGGTTGAGACAAGTTATGTTCCTTGCTGCTCCCTTCTACAGTTTATTTTTTGTTCACCTTAATACTGAGGGTATACCAGTTTTACCTGAGTCACCTGCCAGATTCCTCTTTTCCTGTTTCCTATATCCTGTCACTAGAGTCAACGCTTAAAGTCTGCTGAGTTTGATAAAAGTTGAGCAAAGGCTAGCTTTAGCCGTTGGTTACTTCCTAGTAGTACAGTTTTCACTTCATTTTGAAGATGTGAATTCCTTACCTTTGTTTATTCAGCAATGTGTACATAAGTTTCTTTGATAAATTTTACCTCCAGGAGGTCTTGTTTCTACTGAAAGGGCTTTTCACAATGCCAAAAACAGAAGCCTCAGTGAATTCCAACTACACACACTACACTGCCCCCACCCTTGATTCTGATAACAGAGTGGATTGTAAAAAGGCCCAGAGTCCAAAGTTTGCAAAAGGCGAAGAGAGGACTAAAGTGAAGACCAGAGAAAACTGAGTGTCTGCCATGTCACCACTTCTTTTTCTTTTCCTCAGGCATAAATGACTTAAGGCATTCAGACTCTTTGTCTATTAGTATGAGATATCTGGAAGCAGCAATATAGTAATCCCTTCTGTATCCTCAAAGTGGAAGAACCTGTCCTTTTCAACAAGACTTGAATATGAGCTAAGTATAGCACTTTTCCTGAACTAAAAAGAAACCAAAAGCTAGCTGCCATGTACTTATAATACTTATGGCTCCTACTAACAGGTATAAAGCTCTTGATTCAATCCATTTGTGGATAGCTGGTCCTGATCACTTCATACAATATAAAAGGAGAAACACATGTCAGGAGGTTGTGGATAAGAAAGGGTTCTACAGAAAACCACCCCACAGGGTGTTCTGATCATATAATTTCCTAACCGGGGAGGTCATGGTGGGTACTCATGCCCATAGTAAAGGATTTATCTTTGCCTTAAGCAAGCCCTGTCCATTGCTCTTGTGTATCTAGGTTAACACACCTTGGAAGTGCTGGAGGAATTCTTTTCAGACCCTGGGAGGTACAACCACCCTCCAGGGAGCACATTAATGGAATCCCCCACCTTGCTTTCTCCCACCTTCATTTATTCTTCCTTAGGTTCCCTCCTTAATTCCAAATGCATGAAGAAACTGCAAACTGTCACTCTAGGAAGTATTTTTCTCATTCTATTGAGATCTTGATTCCAGGTGTATCCTGTTTGCCTCAAATTTTTATAAAAACTTTCTCAGGCTTGGACATTTTCATGTCAACAGTATAATAATGTGGACAGACTAAAATAATTCTTTCACCAATCCTTTTCCTACCTCACTTCCTCCAGCCTTTCTCCCTACCCATGTCTGCCCCTAAATTCTGGGTGGATTTGCCAAAGAACTAATACTTTAAGGGAGACAACAGGAAAGTCAAGAGGTCATAAGGTTACATAAATTAGCTCCTACACCATCTTTTCTTACTTTTTTGTACTTTATTTCTTGAGGTAGGTTGTCCCTCGAGAGTGACTTTAAGTTCCCAACTTCATCGGATCCCTAGTTCAGGTACCCTTTGTAGCCAGAAGTGACACTTTAGTCCAAGTCACCAACTCCAGGGGAGTCTCTATGCCATAGAGGGCCCCATATCAAAGACTAGCTTCACTTCTTAGCAGCCTGGGCATTACCTACATGATAACAGTTTGCAAGGTAAGAAGTTTCTCCAACCCACAAGATACATATCAGCCTATCACTATTATCTCAAATTCTACAGTAAGCAATTCATTCCTGTGAGACAGACATTCTTCCCTCTAGAATCCTCCCTTACTTGGTCATTACCGCACACCACTTCCAATGGAGCTAGAGCCAGTCATGCTGGATTCCAGTTAAGAGGCTGGAACCTTAAGCAAGTCACCAGATCAGTGTCTCAAGTTGCAACAAACCATACACATTAGAATAAACCAGGTGACTTACAAGATTTTAGAATCCTGACCTAGCTGGTTTGGCTCAGTGGATACAGCGTCACCTTGCATACCGCAAGGTCCCAGGTTCAATTCCAGTCAAGGGGACGTACCTCGGTTGCAGGAGGCAATCAATCGATGTGTTTCTCTCACATCGATGTTTCTGTCTTTCCCTCAGTGATGATTAGAAAAAAAATTTTTTTTTAGAATCCTGAGTCCCATCAATTGAGTCAAATTTTTGGAAATAGAACATAGGAATCTTGGTAATTCTTGTGTACTTCTCAAATCAGGCTGTATCTAGTAGGTCTATAACTATGCCTATACCAAAATGAACCTTTATTACCTTATACTTCAGATATAAAAAGACAAAATAAGACTGGTATTTGCTCTTCCTGGGTGAAACGTTTCCAGTTTGTAGCAAAGTGCATTAGTTTAGCAAGAAAGAACAAGTAGACACATAAGGTCATAGTTTTAGGCTATCAGAAAGTATGTCACAGCAAAACTCATTATAGTTGGTTTTACAAACATGCTCACCATAAAATAAAAGCCTTATTAAGACAGAAGAGTGGTTGAGCATAACCTGTAACCTCTTCCAGAAAAACTGGGCATCTTCTATATGCTAGGCATTGTTGTGGATGTTTGCCTCTAAAATATAACATCCACAACAATGCCTAGCATGTAGAAGATGTTCAGTAAATATTTGTTGAATAAAACGAACCAACCCACGGAGAGGGGAGAAGAGTAAGGTTTGTATACAGCTCAATGCCAGTGGGGGGAAATATATATATATATATATATATATATATATATATATATATATGATAAAGTCTACTCTATTCACCAGCAACTAGGTATTTATATAGGTTAAAACAAACAATAAACCACTATCTTAGGTATAGCTACCAAACCTTTTTGGAAAGCAAACTCTTAATAGCTTTTTGGTTCTGTGCTTCATCCTTCTAACCTAAAACTAAACTATTAAACTTTAAATGGTATGTTATAATGCTTACATTTCCTAGCCCAAGGAAGTTTTCATATCCAAGACCTATTCAACAAAATTGAGACATGACCATCATCAGAAGCAGCTATATATATTTTTTAATCTCAAGACTGGGCATATAGAAACATTTTACATAAATTCTCAAGTCTTATTATAAAACAGGAAAATGGGCCCCAGAAAAAATGTCTCTTTCCACAGGTCTTAATCCCTGATCACTACAATAAAGACAATCCCTGGTAATCCAACAAGTATTTGCTACCCACCCACATATTTGGTAGGACACAAAAGAAGCCACAGGCCTGTCCCTTGTAATCTTACTAAAGGGTTACAGATAGCCAGAGAAGCAACAGTATGGCCCAGTTTTTATTATTTCTAAACATAAGCCTTTTAATCCTATATTTTAATAATTTTGTTAGTAGAGTTGGGTAGCTTCTAATCTTCTATCCATAAATGTTACCTTTGAGAGGGCCTTGTATTGCAATGGGCTTTATTAAATGTCGGTTTTGTCAATGTTGAAAAAAAAATCCCAGTGACTAAGGAAGTCATTAACTCTTTATACTTCACTTTCCTATCTCTAAGTTAGCAATAAGCTTCCCAGGCTCGACTTAGTCACATTTAACTTTTAAGAATCTTCAGAGGGAAAATGTTTCATATACAATTAAAAAGAATGTTGCTTGATAAAGTTGAGATTGAGCTCAAAACAAATCCATCCTGGTACAACCCCCTTCTTGGTGCTCTGGAGAGAAAAAGAACAACACACACCAATACATAAGAAAGTAACCAAGATGAAAAGGAGCTTGAAGTGAAGAAATGACACAGACTCCCCCACATACACACTTTAAAAACTTTATTTATATAAAAAACTCATTTGTTTTTAAAAGCATTAACAAGAAAAAGAAAAACAGAAAAGGTATGGAGCAGAAGACATGCCCCTTAGTAGTGTTCGGTGGGAAGGTGCAATTTTTGGTTCTCTGGAATTGAATGTTTAGTGTTTCTATAAACGGGAGAAAAAAAAAGAAAAAAAAAAGACAGTTAAAGGTCCCCAAAAGCCCATGGCTGTTCTATTACCCACACCCCACCAATAAAAAGAGCACCAGCAAAAGAGCAGAGAGGACAAAAGAAACTAAGAGTGGGCCAGGTCAAAGAACGGGGGCAGTTTCCCCTGTGCAGTATGCTCTTAGGGTCAAAGAAGGAAAAGACTCCTTTTGCCAGAAAAGGAGTGGGAAGAAATGGGAAGACAGAAAAGGGGAAATAAGGGATTTTAATGCATAGAGGAAGGGGAAGAGGCCAATGGGTTGTGCACTTTTCTCCTACCCCATAGCCTCCATATATAAGGGAAAGGGAGAGAGAAGGATGAAGATTTCCAGTTTGCACTGAACAGAGCTTTTAGATTAAGGGGAGGAGTCAAAGGCAAGTAAGGAAAAGGATTTAAAAAAAAAAAATCAACCAGCATAGCCGCTGATTCCTCTAGCCCAAACAGCTAATGTACATTAAACTGAAAGGAGGAGGTATCTTGGGGAGGAGGGCAGGCATGAATTCCCTGCAACCCTTTCAGAGATGATGGTATACTCTGGACAACTAAGGAATAAGAGTCATACCACTCACTCCCTTCCACCAACCTCATTTTGTTATCATTAGAACAGGATTTTTGCAAAATCCCAACTATATACTGTTGAGCAAAAAGCTTGCTATGGCTGAAATTAGAGGCTACACCAATTCCCACTGGAGAATCTGAGGGTCACTAGGTCACCTCTCCTCTTCTTTCTATTTAGGGCCAATAGTGGGTAAGAATCAACAAAATGTAATTTGCAAAATCATGAGAAAAGAAACTGCAGAGGCAAAGAAAGGCACATGGAAGGGAAGGAGGAGGTGCATCCCAGGCCAAAGGCACAAAGAAGAGGCAAAGCCAGGGTCCACCCCCACCTTTTAGGGTAAAGGGGGCAGAAGTATGTACATCAAGTCCTTTAGTCAACTAACCAATCCAGGGAGTAGGCAGGAAGGACAGGGCTATATGGGTGGGAAAAGGAGAATAGGGCAGGGGGAAGCCAGCTTTGAAGCCTCCTGCCAGTTTCAGACTGATTCATGTACATTCCTACTAGCTGCTCCTGGAGGTTCCTTCTCCTCTCCAGAATACACCTTTCTGCTCCTTCTCACCCACAAAAAGTCTTCCTGGACACATTCTCCTCTTTCTACAGCCTCTTGCAAATGGCAAAGCCAAGTTAGCAGACATTATCATAGGATCGAGAGGAGGGTTATGATGGCCTCGGTAAGGGGCAGTGGCAGCACCCTACGGTTGGCACGAGGCTTGGAGAAGAGATGGAGTCTGTAAGTCGTTGATGGTCCCTGCACTGGAGATGAGGAGAGCCAGGTTTCTTAACTTAGTTCTAGGAGACCTTCACTTACTCAAGGGCCCTTGCCAGATGATATGTGCCAATGTTGCCAGCCTTCTTTGCTTCAAAAATAGTCATTAGGAATAAGGAAGAGCTCACACTTCCCATAAAAAAAAAAAACAACAAAAGCAAAAACAAAAAGTCCCTTCCCCACCAGGAAAAAAAAAATCTCTATTAAGAATCATCGGTTTATCAGATTGCTGTATAATGCATATATAGCATGTGACTTCCAATTCTTCCCACGGCTTCCAATGAAGACTCCCACTCTCTCTCTCTCTCCCTCCGCAGAGGCCAAGAGTTCCAGAGAGAGCTGGCAGAAAGAGCTAATCTGCAGCAGTTTCTCAAGATATGCATACAACTGAGTCAGGGTTCTTGGGAGCAACTGGAGAGGATCTGGGGTGGGAGGAGGAACGATTAAGCTTCATTGGAAGAAGGAGTCGATGGAAAGAAGGCAGCCACTTAGGGCTATTAGGGCAGGCAGCCTGGCGTTGGCACAATAGTCCAGCGAAGAAAGGGGAAAATCATCAGTCCATTTCACCACCAAAAAATAAAAGTACATATATTATACGCCCAGATGTAGCGGAGATCGTGATGCTAAATCTTCTGCTGTAAGGAAAAAAGAGAAGGAAATGTTAATAGGGTTGGGAGTAAGAACCAAAAGTCAGTTGAACAAATCTGGAAGGAGGAAAGTAGCACATAATGGAGAATCAGATCACCAACGGTCTGCCCCAGCCTCTTAGGCAATAATCACAGAAAAGCACCCCAAGCACCATGTGGCTGAGACTAGTGTCTCTGGCCCGATTGGATCAGCATGATTGGCAGACCGCTGGCACACAGAGCCTCCTGCCTCAGCGATGATCTTGGGGGTGGCTAGAGGACATACCATGGGGGGCAAAGACACTTGGTCCCCCTCCTCATCCAAAACCAACACATCCAATTCTTCCTCCAGAGATTCCTGGCCCTCGTCCTGCTGTGAACACATGCAATTTGTTAGTATGGGGATAAGGAAATAGGAATTGTGTGAGTATGTGCTAGATCTAGGGAAAGTGCCCAAATCTGTAAACTCGAGCAAAACAGGGTAATAGTAAGAGAAGGGCAAGATTTCAAGAAAACACAGGTAGGGACAGAAAGAGAGTAACGTATATGAATAGATCAGTTAGTGTTAGTCATGTCAGTAACACATTTATAGTCTTCCTGCCCCCATCTCGATCGAACATCGCAGCATAAAGGCCCAAGAAATCCCAACAGGAGTCAAAACTCCTACTTTTCCCAAAAGCCCCTACCAGAAGAGGATGCGGTCCTTCACTAGGTATTTTTTCCTACTTCACAAACATGTAGGTTTCAAAACAGAATCAGCTGCAGAAGGACAACAGTACATAGAAAATTTACCATCAGGGGTGTTCCCTTCAATGGCTCCATTTCGCCTAGATCCCCGGATCGATCCAGTGTTCTATTATGGTCCCCTCTCTCATTCATTGTGGAATAGTTGTTATCTAAAGAAAGAAGCACACAGAAACATGATATCCCTCTCTAGTGTATACTATATATTAAGCAGATTAAGTGTGAATTAGATGCCTCTGTTAGGAATTGAACTTTGCCAAATGCTCCAGAAAAGCATTAAGGTCTGGTGGCCCCTGACCTAAAAGAACTTGAATCTAATTGGGAAGACAATATATATGAAATATGCAGAGTATGAAATACAGGGTAGGCAAAAGGTTTAGTTGTTGGTATGGAAAATATGCACTAATTAATAAAATAATAATACAAGAATAAATTCTGGGTTTTATGTACTCACAAATGTAAACCTACTTTTGCCCCATCCTGTGTGCTAATAAAGCTAAACAAAGAGGTCTGTCTATAAGGAACGAGAGTGAGGTGTGCTGCCACAGTTAGTAAGGGCCTAACAAAAGCAGACAGGACTTCAGTTAAGTTCTTGGCGATGAGAGAATTTAGAAAGACAAATGGGAAGGACATTCCAGTAAGAGGTATTACATGAGCATAATCAAGGAAGTATAGAGTGAAGAAATAGAAGAGCAAGTCAGACCAGGTGGGCTGAAACAGAGCACATGGAGAGAAGGAGCTCGGCATCAGACTATGAAAAGCTGTAACAGTTTAGGTTCTGTAGGAATGGGGGATGCATATGATGATTTTTTTTTTTTTTAAACTTCGAGCAAGTGGGAATGTGGAAGTAGATGGACCAAGTTCCATTAAATTTCCAAATGGCAATATCCAGTCAATGCTCTTCCAGAATGGTAATAGTGAGGGTGCTAGAAAATACTGCAGAGTCAAACAGTTCTCCTCATCACAACAAAATAATACTCCATATCCATAGGCGGGAATTAATCACCTACCTAATGATCTTGAGTTTGACCCCATATTGCTCATCTGAATTTCTTCCCGATCAGGTTTCTTATCTATATGAAGACAGAAAGTTATCCAACTAAAAAAACCAAACTTTTCGAAATCTATACTCATCATAAAATTTGCTCTCTAGCTGTCTTTTGTCCCTCTCATCAAATTTTTACTGAGTACCCACTATGTGCCAGGCACTAGACAAAGCCCTCATGGGACTTAAAGCAATCCCTTCCCAACAGGCTCCTAATATAAAGACCCCTTCACTCTAAACCAGCAATTTTTAAATTACTTGGTCTCAAGACCCCTTTACAGTCTTAAAAATTATGAGGATCCATGTCCAGCTGGTGTGGCTCAGTGGTTGAGTGTCGACCTATGGACCGGGAAGTCATAGTTCAATTCCCAGTCAGGGCACATGCCCAGGTTACAGGCTCAATCTCCTGTGAGGGGCGTGCAAGAGGCAGCCAATCAATGATGTCTCTCTCTCATAGATGTTTCTTTCTATATATAGTTCTCCCTCACTTTCTAAAAATAATAAAAATAAAGAATATTAGGATTATAATAAATAAAATAAGAATATAAGGGTTACAATATACACTTAAGTGAAAAATTTGCGCATAGGACAAAGGGTTTAAAAGATATAACCCAAAATAGCAGTGGGTATCTCTAGGCAATAGAAATAAATGATTTTGTTGTTGTTTTTCTAGTTGCCTGTTATTTTCTAATTTTACAACAGTAAACATGTATTACTTGATATTATATGGAAATATAAAAGGAAAAATTCATCATTTTGCAATATACCCATATATCCAATCATGTTGTACACCTTATATTTATACAATGTTGTGTGTCAATTACATCTCAGACAGAGAAAACAGAGAGACTGGGGTTCATTCTCTAGTCATTTTAAGTCCACTTGCAAAGACAAGGTCACACCTGGACTAACAGCCTGTTATGTTTTATTTTCTAATGATCAAACCTACCAGCTTATGCATTATAATACTTCTGAAATGAAGTATTATTACTCTCTACCAAAGACTAGCTCACTCAAAAAGAAATATATATCCTATTTCTTAGATAATAAGCCCATTAAATAGTAGAGGAAGAATAAAAGCTGAGGGAATGCCCCTGGATACTACTGTACCTGGTTTCTGGTTCCGGTCAATAAGAGGAAGAGTGCTATCATCATATGAATGACTGCTCTGGCTTCGAGATGCATTGTTTAGATTTACCTGGAGGCAAACATAAAATGCAATGTCAGAGTATTGAATTTACCCACATCTTATTCCCTAATGGGCACAAATCTTTAGGTTCCTAGTCCCAAATACAACTCTTATAAGAAGTAAATAAGGGTTAAGTAAATACCTACATAGTGAAACAAACTAGGATATTATGGCTTCTATCTGTGTTCCTGAAAAGATTACAAAGATACCAAACACTCATACTATCAGAAGACCCAGTCTGAGAAAATGGCATACTCCATCAAAGGGCTGCTGCAGATTTGGGGAAAGTAAAAAAGGCGCCCATCCTTCATTGCCACTAGTATATACAATGCTCTGTAACACAGAGGAAAACCAGAGCTATTTTGCCAGCAAATGAACTGTTGGCACCATTCACTTAGGGAGAGGAGCAAACCAAATGATTTCTTTACTACCAGTGACTAGAGTCAAAAGTACACTTAATGTGATAGTGAAAGAGAAGAAAAAGAACCAAACACAGAGCATTACCTGACATTGAGAAAAAAAGGTAAATGTCTCAGACCCTAAGAGTTACCCTACCTGAAAATCTGATTTCTTCCATCCTTCCTTTTCCAGTGGCTTCCGCAGTTCCTTATATCCCCAGATTGTCTGTAATACAAGTGCTGCTGCTCGAACTTCCTTTTCTGAGCGGTTCCTTTTGAGAAAAATAACAGCACATGGAATTTGGGTGTAAGACCAAGGAAGAAGCTAAAGACCCTGTTCTCTCTAACATAATGTAACATATGAACATAAATGCCAAAATGGGTAAGATCAAGTCCTGTATTCTGTCCCAAAGAGAGACATACAAAAATATTTAATGGAAAAGTCTGTTATTAATTTATGAATCAAGATGGAGAACAGGGTAATTAATACCACTTCACATTTTACAGTAATTAATGGAAAATAACCATAGAAGCAAAAAGGAAACGCTCCTTCCTAACAAATCCCCTCTACACTTAAACTCTTCCAGTTGTAATTTTAAGTGTTAAGCTCACCCTGATTTGTTGATCAAGACCAGCTTTTCAATACCCTGTGTCTCTCGAAGCTTTTTGGCAGCCTCCAAGTTCTCAGCAATAACCTCGTTGATGGTATTCAAAATAGAGACCACAGTGTCCTCAGAGAAATTCTGGGAAGAGCTCTGTTGCCCACCTGGCAGATTCTTTACCAAGTTGGGAATAGCATGTTTACCTATAGCAGTGAGACAAAGGAATGTGTTTTTGAAGAATGAGCTGAGTCAGGTATAAGGAGCCTACCACAGCTCTTAATTGCAATGATCGTAGAAAGTATAGGTACTATCCCTATGAATTCATTGCATTCTCCTATAGGATTACCATATCAAAAGAGCCAAGGACCTGGAATAGCCATGAATTCATTTCCCTTACTATTTCTTTATTTACGCTTTCCTTTTTCAATCACGTTGAAATAATGTGAATACTTATATTAAAAATGCTACATAGTCCTTTCAGATATTCTAATGAAAACAGTATATTTAATATTATAATAGTTCAATAGAATATAATCATTATGAATTTTTTAAAAACCCACAAATATCTGGACTCTGCCACTTATGAGGTATTTTAACTTTGAGAATACTATTTAATTTACCTGACCTGGAGTTTCCTTATTCTATTAAAAAAAAAAAAAAAAAAGAACCTTTTTAAAGTGCTGACAATCAAATGAGAACATACAGAAGTGCTTAACAAGGCCTACTAACAAAGTAAGTGCTTAAAAATAATAGCTGTGGCCCTGGCTGGACGGTTCAGTTGGTTGGAGCATCATCCCATACACCAAAAGGCTGCAGGTTAGATCCCAGATTGGGCCACCAATCCATCGGGGAGGCAACCGATGGATGTTTCTCATGTCGATGTTTCTCTTTCTCTCCCTTCCTCTCTCTAAAACCAATAAACATATCCTTGGAAGAGGATTTAAAAATAAATAAATAATAGCTATTATTGTTCTATTTTTAGAGTCATCACTTCTTGTCTTTCTAAAAACCATTCAACTATAGTTGACCCTGAACAACATGGGGTTTGAACTCTGCAGATCCACTTACATGCAGATTTTTTAAAATAAATATTGTAAATGTATTTTCTCTTCCTTATGATTTCCTTAATAACATTTTCTTTTCTCCAGCTTACTTTGTGAGAATATAGTATATAATACATATAACATACAAAACATGTGTTAATTAACTGTTTATGTTATTGCTAAGGCATCCAGTCAAAAATAAGTTATTTAGTAGTTATGTTTTTGGGGAGTCAAAAGATATATGTGGTTTTGACCATGTGGAGCTGAGCACCCCGCGCTGTTCAAGATCAATTGCATAACCCTCTGCTACACTTGCATTCACAAACTATGAAGGGCTAGGATCCTTCCTCTCAATCATTTCGAGAAATAAATTACTTAGCATCTGATGGATTAAGACACTGTACTAGATGCTGAGGGAATGGTTAACATCCTACTCCTTACCAATTAATTCTTTGTTGCGAGCATCCACGGCCAGATTTCTCAGAGCTCCAGATGCGGCTTTCACTACCCGCTCATGTTCATTGGTCAGGAGGTCAGCAATGGCAGAAAGAGCCTTCTCTTGACGCAGAGCAGAGCGGATGTATCGACCATACTAGAAGTAGCACATGGAGGTGGAAGAGATTACAAAAGGATGCAAACTAGTTATCTGAGTGCTCCCACCTCCAAATCCATTTTCTAAAAGGTACTCACTGTCCAGCGCCCAGCACACAAGTTCTGGATAGCCCCAGCTGAGGCTTCTAGGATGGCAGGAGTCTTGCTCTCCTTGAGGAGTGAGATGTATATCCGAACCACCTCTGGCTGAAATAAAAGCTCATAGCCTACACAAGAAAGGATAAGAAAGCAGAGGATACTAATTAGTACCTACAAAGCAGGCTATGGCTGGTATAAGTCCAGCCTTCATTCTGGACTGATGGGTTTGTGCTCCTATACCATTAGGCTCCCTCACTCACCTACCCACCCAACAGCAAACTCAGGGGCTTGATTCCACATCTCCTTAAGAATAATTAGTCCATGGTAAGAGCAGAACAGATATCACAGATATCAACTCATCATTTGCAATGTGTCTCTCCTCCTTCCTTGCCTCTTCTCTCCCACAGTTTACTTTGGCCTTGCTTGGCAGCGAGGCATGGGTAATGAGGGGATTCATCTGCTCATTGATAGCAGGGTTAAAAATTCCTTGTCTCAAATGAATTATTTCTACCTTGACCAAGTCATTCTTCCCACCTTTTCTGTGATTAAGTAAAAGGGCCTATTGTAGATTTCATGACATCTAAAAAATGTATATCCTGGAGAGCTGGGAATTTTGGATTCACTGTATGGATGAATATAAAGATCCAAATTATGATAAAGAGGCTTCTTATAATAAGTAATGTTTAAGACCCAAGAACTACTGTGGCTACGTAGGGTACCCAAATTTCTAATCATCCAAATCTTATCCTACCCTCAATAATGTGAACAGTTGCCATAACAAGCAAGTTACTGCTATACTATAGTTTCCCAATACTTTCATCACTTCAAATCCATAAATCAGAAAAGACAGAATAGTAAACATATTGTATAGTCTAGTGTTCAGCTACCAAATAGTTATCTGTGGACTATGTTTATGAGACCCTTGGAAACTGAAAAGAAAAAATAACTTACCTCGAGCAGGACTAGTTCTTTTAGGGAAATCCACTGTGTCGTTTGCTGGAACTTCTGTGGGTTTTTTTCCTTTGGAAATTAAAAAAGCGGGGGAGGGATACAAAGTTTAAGAAAAGGGAAGAGTCCACCTGGTGCATTTTTTTTATTCTTTAGTCAAAATCTTTGAATCAGAGATGCATCAAGTGCGGGGGGAGGCGGGGAATATCCAGGCCCCCAGCTTGTCCCAGCAGGGGGCTGTGCAGAAACAAGGACAGAAAACAGGCAGCAGAGAGGTAAGATAAGGATAACCACAGCTGTTGCTATTGTCCTGAGTTCTAGTAACTGGGACTGCTGCCCAGAAATAGCATGCCATGGGCCATTAGCTCAGGTGAGCTAAACTTGTTTCAGTGGTCTTCCTCAACTTAATTTTCCTACATGCATCCACAGAGAAGGGTTAGGTAAGGAAATACTAGGAAAGCTAAAACCAAAACATGCACATTAGAAATAGATAAGCACCTTAAAAGATTCCACTCACCTCTGGAGAACCACTCATCTTCCAGTGCATCACCCAAGGTGGAAAGCAGAGGGTAGAAATGAAGGAGGAAAAATGCAGGAGAGAGATGTCAACAGAATCATGAGCAAATAAGCAGGAAAGCAGAGGAAAAGAAATACATGGGAAACACAAAGGAGGAATGGAGAGAAGGCCCCAGATTAGCCGAGTTCTCTTCCGTCACTGCTCCAATCACTGATACCATTACCACCACCACCACCACCACCACCACCACCACCACCACCACTACCACCACCATCACCACCACCACCACTACCACCACCACGACCACCTTCTTGAATAAAGCACACAACACAGGGGAAGCAGCAGCACAGCACAAGGACATACTTGACTGGGCAGATCCTATACTGCTCAGCAAGTATTTTGCAACTAAAGTTAAAAGCATTCCTTCCTTTCCCGGTCCTACATTAAAGAGCAAGAAGAAAAGAGCTAAGACTAACCTTTGCCCTTCTTGGCCCCAAAACAACTGGCAGCATGTGGCCCCGTATTGTTGGCAACACTGGGAGGTGCCTCTTGGTAACGTTCTGCCTGTGGGATCTCCCGATGAACTTGATATGACAAGTTCCGAAGAAGGCAAACGCAGTTCTCTACAAGCTTGGGAACAAAAGAGAAAAGGCTTGATGAGAAAAGAGAATGCCTATAGTGACTTCCCATAATTCAGATATTACAATACTGATCCAAAAAGCATAGTCCAATCCATCATCTTTAACAGCCTCTAAGTGCCCCAAGCTTCTCAAAATCCTTATAGACCCTGGCTAATGGAATGACACATTTGGTGAATGGCACAAAACTTAGGGTCTTTTTCCTTAAGCTTTTTACTTTTTCCTACTTAGAAAAATGTACAACCCTGGAAGTATGACTAAAGAGCTTTAAGGTATAGAGGTGAAGAAAATTCTAAAAAATAGTTTTCTCCTAAAGTGAATACCAATTTTAGGGAGTAGGGGCTGGTTTAGGTATCTAATATTATTTAAAAGCCTGGAATGACAAGTCTGCATTTCAGGTACCTCATGGTTGTTTTAAGTGGAATTCACTCAGCCATTAACTTACCTTGCTGTCTGAATCCTTCTGCCCAATCTCAGCCTGAACAATGAAAATGAGGGCATCCACTAAACCATCACATTCCCGAAGTTTCCGTCGAGCTTCACTCCTCTCTGAGCTGACATTCCTAAGGGGAAACGGAGACGGCAAGATGATTCAGATCCAGAAATCCTCCCCTTTAAGTTCCCTCAACATCTACAAGTCTCCTCACTACCTTTTTTATAACAAATAGTGAATACCCCATAATAAGCAAGGCACTGCGACTGAAATTAAGTAAAATAGTCTCTGCTTTCAGGACATTTAGAACCAGGCCAGGGGCAGGGGGCAGAGAGGGTGTCAATAAAGTATACTAACCACAATAATTTAAGATGGAATAGATGCTTCTTGTATAGAAGTACAAATGAAGAAAGGGGTAGAGCACATAGGAGTATATCCCAAAGAGAGAAAGAACATATTGTATCAATTATAGAATGTAAGAAGAAATCAGGAAAACCTTCAAAAAATAAAGGCACTTGAGTTTAGCCTCAAATGACAAATAAGGAGAAGGGCACTACAAACAGGAAAAAAAAACAACAGATCTTCCTCACCCTACACCCCACCCTTCTAGGACTCTGTATTCTTTTTGTTGCATTGATCACAAACTGACCTGAAATACAGATAATTGAAAGCAGGGGCACAAACACAGGACTAGACAAGTGCCTAACATGTGGTAGGTACCGAACAAATGTTTACCAACTTAAATGAACAAAGTCAAAGAGGCACAGAAGCAAGGATATGTGGGAACAGCAAATAACCAACATCATGGGTGTATGCAAGAAAGTAGCAACGAAAGTAGAAAGTCAGGTTGGAGTCATAGCCTGCAATATAGACAGAATGGAGGCAGAATGACAGGCTAAAGAATATGAACTTTCTTTTTAAAGAAATTTAAATTAGTCCTTAAAAATTCAATCTTCATACTCTCAAAGCCCTTGTGTTACCTAAGGCAGCCAGCTGTGTTGGTAAGCACTGACTCCCACTCAATGTGGCGTGGCTTACAATCTTCGTTAGGTTCCCGCTCCCAGCCAGAATGCGGAATGATCACTTCGTCTGTCAAGGCATGCAGGGCATGGTCCACAATCTCCATTTTGATTGAGTCATGGGATGAGAGATTCCACAGGGTTCCTGGCAGAGACAACTCGTCAGACAGCTCTTCAGCACCCAAAATATGCTTGAAGAATGCCAAAGAGAATCCCCTATTCCATCATTTCGCAGTCTTCCCCAATGACTAAATACCTTGTAATGAATGATAGTCAAGCTTTTGTTTGTGACCCACAGTAAGAAATATATTTTTACATTATGGCTCAATACAAATACACATATCATAAAACAGTTTAATAAAACAATTCTTATTATAATCAATGCTTTCTAAGATATCTACAGAGTTTCTCAACCACTAGATTTTGGGGCCAGTTAATTCTTTGCTGTGGGGAGCTGCCTGTCCATTGTTAGATACTCAGCAGTATCTCTGGTCATTACTCATTAGCACTTTCCACCCCATCCCACTACCAGTTATGACAATCAAAACTGTCTTCAGACTTTGCAATTGTCCTCTAAGGTGCAAGATTGCCCCCAACTGAAAACCAATCATTATTGCAATGTCCTTCCTTCCTTTCTCTTAGAACACTGCCTGTGATCTACAAATCCTGTTCAATAGACACTAACAAATCACAACCCACAATCTGAAAAATCACTCTTCTAAAGAAAGGACCACAAGCTCAAATGTCTACACATGCTGGAAAGGTGAGTCAGGATAAGCAGATATTTAAAAGAAATTGTAAGAACATGAACAAATGGCAATGATACTCAGATTCAATGTTTATGCAACAACTCATGGCAGCAGTTGGTCAGAACAACAGAATGTGTTGGGAATTATTGCAAACTAGAGAACACATACCTCAATCAGCACAGACCAACTACTGTCAGGTAGCAAAATAGATCCAATGATACCAAGCAGTTCTTGCACATTGTTAACAAAAGCCAAGAATTTGGGAATTTTAAGTGAAATCTCCTGAATTTTAAACATTAGCAACAAATTCTTTAAAATTTTTAAAACCCTGCATGACCCAAACAAACCTGTGAGATGAATTTGACCCTAAGGCCATTAGTTCACAACCTTTAATCAAAAGTAAAAAGGACTGGAAATCCTTCTAGCACTCAGTATCTCCAGAGGTAACAGTGACCCTAACCTAGCAGTTTCCCTTAGACTTAGACCTACAGCTTACCAGTAATGACTTCAGTGAGGTCCACATCACGAGCCTTACGGAGCAATCGCACAAGGGCAGGAACACCGTCACAGTTTTTTATGGCAATCTTGTTATCCTGGTCCCGTCCAAAAGAGATATTCTTGAGAGCCCCACAGGCTCCAAGGTGCACTTCCTTTTTGGGGTGGTCTAACAATCCCACCAGTACTGGGATGCCCTTGAGCTTCCGGACGTCAGTCTTCACCTTGTCGTTGCGATAGCACAAATGTTGCAGATATGCAGCTGCATTGGACTTGACAGCATCCAAGCGGAATCCTAGCATGGCTATCACCTCCGGCAGCTCTGGCTGTCTCCAATTGGGGGGTGGAGGCCCTCCCTTGCGCAGGCTATCCAAGCTTGCTAAACTTCCTCGTTCATGCTGGGCCAGAGGAGCCCAATAGTACTGGTCTGAGGGCACCTCCTCTCCAATCATGTCTTCATAGCTCCTGCAGTGTTGGAAGAACCAAGAGGAAAAGGGATATATCAAGCTGGTTTCCTGAGTGTTCCCATTACCTCCTCTTCTTCATGGTAGGAGTAACCCCAATTCTAGTACACTAGATCTTATCTCTACTTTGCATAAATGATATATCGATCAATTTTTCTTAATGAGATAGTAATAATTTTAAAGGCATCTCCAACTGGATTAAAACTATCTTCTTTTTTCCCCTGTGAAGTTAACAAGCATTCAGAGACGTTAATCACAAAACAAGATCCAAATCCTGCTTAGCAGTGAATGTTACCCGACAGCTTAACTTCTCTGGATAGACTGAAATGAAGCTTCAGACAGCAGTTAACCAAAGCAACTGACTCAACGCCACAGTGAAGTCAGCAAACAATGCCTGAGAACACATATTATAAGCCCATAACTAAATAGGAAATGAGGCATTTACACACAGGAAATAGCTAGTGGGATCTGATTTGATTCCCATTCAGGGCACATGTCCAACAGGTCACTGATTTGATTCCCATTCAGGGCACAAGTCCAGGTTGCAGGTTCGATCCCCAGTAAGGAACGTGCATGAGACAGCTGATCAATGTTTCTCTCTCATCTGTTTCTATCTCCCTTCCCCTCGCTCTAAAATCAATTAAAACATATTTTTTAAAAAAACAGTACAGGACTTCTTATGTCATATGAGGACCTGGTTATATATGAGGTAGAAGTCTGAACATTAATTTTCACAGTTCATCCCAAGGTCACCTCTGCTATTCAACAAATGTGTTGGGCTGATTTCCAGCCCCCAAATTCTAAAGACTATACCTCCAATTCTGTCAAAATAGAGACTACTGATCACTATCACATTTTAGATACCCAGTCACTAAGAAAAAGAAAACAGACAAAGCAATTGAAGGTAGAGAGATTATTATTCCTATTTCAGTACTAACAGCAACCACTAGAGGGTGAGTCTGCCACACTATCATTTATTCATAACCACCAGGAAGGAATAGACCCATTATCTGTTGAGCTCATCTCACACTGTGGCTCCCACAGGAGAGAGGAGAATCTATTGTGTGGAACTCTCCAAATAAGCACACTGTTTGTTCCACAAAACCACTCCCACTGTCACCAAACCCTCAAGGTTAGCCTAAGCAGAGGGCCTTATAGCTGCAACATCAACCACTCAACAATAATTTAGATGAACAAAGCATTTAATAAAAAGCACTTGTTTTTAATGTCATTGAAACAAAATGAACAGGTTATATAGCTAAATTTCTAAAGTAGGCTACTAAACAGTGTATTAGTAAGATTCCATTTCAGTAGGGGAAAAATAAAGTCAGAGTCTGTTTACATGTATAGAAAAAAGAACTCAAAGGAAAAATGCACCAAAGTGTTAATAGTAAGTCTTTATTAGTGTGCTTTTCTGTGTTTTTTTCTCGTTTTGGAGTGAGCATGTTTAATTTTTATTATTATTTTAATATAACTAATTACAATAACCAGATTTTTGGTCATTCAAGAAATAGGTCCTTCTTTACAAGCAGTGGATCATGACATTCTTTCCTTTGTTTTACCAATAACAAGACTGTGTCCAGAGAGATTAAATGACTTGCTCGAGGCTACAGAGCCAGTGGCAAAGGTACAACTAGAACTAAAATCTTCTGGTTCACTGCTTTTTCCACTAATCATTATGCCTTACTGTTTTTGTTTGACCTTGTATTACTCTCCTAGGCCCGGAACAGGAAGCTATAAATGTTCTTTCTAGTCAAGCAGGTTTCCAAGTACAGTGCCACCCTGGAACAAACCCAAGAACCAGGCCCCAAACTCTCTCTATGTCAACTGTCACAACAAGGGACAGCAGAGAATGACCTGGTCACCCACACCCACCTAGGCCCAATCACTACTAATGAGGAAGTCAGAAAAAGTAGACTTGTCAGTAATCAGAAGGAGACAACACCCTGGGCAGACTCCTTAGGTGATAGCTATTATCAACCATTGCTCCAGCTGAGGTCTGCTGCCCCACCCCCTACCCCAGCCCACCCCCACACCCAAGAATAAAAGGTGAGTCACATGAGAGTTGGATTAGAAGTCCAAGTTACCTGAAAGGGGAGTGACTCGGGTTTAGATAATGGGGCCTATACCCCTGGGACCAACCTAGTTCACTGTTAACCAAAGCTACCTAATATGAGGAAAGTGAACACCAAGGCATTTTTTTAGAAGGTCATGACCTCATACAGAAATTCAGCAACAGATGCTAGGCTATACTTACCATCAAGACATCCACAAATCTTCTCCCCTACTTCTTAATTCCCTTTAACTGGAAAACACTGTCTCTGATTTATTCTAAAGTAGGACTGGCATCTCATGGGCCAATCCTGTTCCTGTACAGCCCCAGAACTACAAATGGTATTTACATTTAAAAGACTGTAAAAAGAACACCACCTCGCCCAGCCAGCATGGCTCAGTGGTTGAGTATCGACCTATGAACCAGGTGGTCAGTGGTCACGGTTTGATTCCCGGTCAGGGCACGGGTTGCGGGCTCGATCCCCAGTGTGGGGCGTGCAGGAGGTAGCCGATCAATGATTCTCTCTCTTCCTCCCTCTCTGAAATCAATAAAAATATTTTTTAAAAAAAAGAATACCACCACAATAACAATATACAACAAAAATTATATATGGCCTGCAAAAGTTCTTCTCAAAAAGTTTGCCACCCCCATTCTCAAACATTCTCTCAAGGCAAACCATCTATCTACCAGTCCAAATATCAATCACTCCCTTTTTCACACCAAAGAATCCCCAGGGATGAATAGGGAAGTCAGAGTAGACAGCTGCTTCTCAGAGTGTCAATAATGTACCACCCTCTAAGGATACCACCCCTGGTTTCACTTTAAAATTAACTATAAGAACCTACAGGGTGTTTATGAGATCAAGATTTGTTTTTAACTTAAGACTAAAACCACAACAGAGAAGGTCTTTGTACCTGTCTATTCTGACCCTGAAAGCCTAAAACCCTTAACTCTGTTCTTAATAACAAACCAGAAGCTGAAGAAATTCACAGAAACAAGTGAATATTCCCTAGCCCCAGGCACCAGGCTCCTTTGTGGTGCTCTCTATCACCAAAGGGGGCCAGATGTTAGACAGAAATAACAGAAACTCTTGGTGAGAAGCATCGGCCACAGTTTAGGACATAGACCAATAATCATCACAAGTTGTTCTTTATCATTAGAATATGTAACTTTTAAAGGAGGAAAAAAAGCAAGTCAATGCTTATTTACATCAGAAAAGGGAAGAAAAGGGTGGACTTCCATAAGAAAAAGCAAAGGAAAGGAGACCATAAGGTAATAAAAAGGGAAAGAAAGTGCTATCTTTTCCTTCCCCTTTTCTTGCCTACCTGAGGCGTCGGCGAGGGTCAGAGGGGGTCCCAGTCCGACGGGCAGTGCCATAATCGGACATCATGCCATAATCCAGGTCATCGTAGCCCATGCTACGTTGGTCATCTTCTAGACCATAAGGCTCTGGATGAAAGCGATGCAAATCTACGCTGCTCCCACCTACCCGAACCTGGGGCTGTGGCCCATAGACATCCTGTCTACTAGGTGCCCGGTAACCTTCCATGCTGGGCCTATACCGTTCCTCAATGCGGGTCACCCGGGACAGACTGCCATAGTTGTCACTGCTACTTGGATAACCATCTTCATAGTGGCGGCTATATCCATCAGGAGGGTAGTGGAAGTTCCTGGGAAGGGTAGCAGTGCCTGCTTGCCCCACGTAGGGACCAGGTCCCCCATTGCCATTCTTACGGAAGTCACGACCCAGTGTCTGGATATAGTTGTTAGAAACCGATGAAGGATCAACAGGCAGTCCGTCTGGTCCCATAGGGATTGGCTGTACTGTCCGTGTTGTCACAGTCTTTACTACTTTCTTGACCTTTAGGTAAGAAAAAAGAAAAATTAATGAAGCCCTGGCCAGCATAGCTCAGTATGTAAAAGCATCATCCCATACACCAAGAGGTCTCAGGTTGTGGGTTCGATCCCTGACCCAATCAGAGCAAAGGCAGGAGGCAACCAACCAGTGTTTCTCACATGGATTTTTTTTTTTTTTTAATATATTTTTATTGATTTCAGAGAGGAAGGGAGAGGGAGAGACAGAAACATCAATGATGAAAAAGAGAACCACTGATCGGCTGCCTCCCACACGCCCCCTACCAGGGATCGAGCCCGCAACCCATGCATATGCCCTTGACTGGAATCAAACCCGCAACCCTTCAGTCTGCAGGTCAACACTCTATCCACTGAGCCAAGCCGGCCAGGGCTCACATTGCTGTTTCTTTACCTCTCTCTCCCCCCAACCCCTCTAAAAAAAAAAAAAAAAAAAAAAAAAGTCAATGAAAATGTCCTCAGGATGAGGATTTAAAGAAAAATTAATGGAGTGTAGAATATAAGCTTAAATTCTAAACTACTCTAAGCAAAGAAAGAAACCCCTATCTCCAGCTCACTTTACATAGAAATGCCTTACAACCACCATTTATCCTTCTCCTCACCTTATAGGAAGTCCCCAGACAGGCAAACTGCCCTTGCAGTAAGTATGCCAATAAGGATAGCTACTGTAGATCTTGATACACCTTCTTTCTTCTCCACTCCACTCCATTTTCCCATATCTCACCTATCTTCTATGTCTGGACAGAGGTCACTTTCGCTTTCACTACAGATCAGTGGCCCTTTGCCCACCTTAATTAAGTGCTTAACCCCTTCCCTAATAGAAACCATAGGAAGACCTCATACAAATCCCAGACCTTATAAGCCTTAGCTTACCGTGGTCTCTGTGCGGCGAGTTGTTCCATCATCCGAGGTTTCCACAGAGACAACAGACATGGCTCCCTCAGGATCTTCCTCCGTATAGGTCTCCACAATCTGCCCTGGCTCCTGCATCCTGGGGATGGTGCTATAGAGAAGGTGACTGTGATCCTATAGAAAGGAGAAGAAAAAAAAAGAGTTACTATTAAGCCATATATAGTAACAATCCATCCCAATGAGGAGTACTGTCTCCTGAAGACAGAGACTCCTAATGCATCTTCTATGGACCCCAGGACTTTAGAGTGGTGGCTGTTCCCATCTTTTGAACTTGTACAGAAAGAAAGGATATATAATTTCCTAGTTCTAACAAGAAATTTTAAGATTAACCAGAAAATCTCAACAAGAGCCATCTTCTGACTAGCTCTGTTACCCTTCAGATATTGCCTACGGCTCAAGACCAGCCAGAGTTTAGGTAGGATTTTCTATAAAGTAGACACACACCCATTCTAGAAAGGGGATACAGTAATTGAAGGATCAAATACTGGATCAATGGTCATTAAAATTCATTCCAAAATAAAAACTACATATATTCTTTGAAGCTCCACTGTTTTATTTTCCTAAATAGAAGAAACCAATTAATGGGTGCTTACAGTATGCCAGGCACTTAACAAGATACTAATATGCTCTTATAGGCTGGGGAAGTATAAAGATACACATGATGCAACCCAGACCTTAAACCCAAAGAATTACCTGGGGTCCGTTGAGTTTCAGATCTGAAAATTTCTGTCGCTCAAGGTCAGCATCGCCCACAAACCGGCCGTTCTGAAACATAGCCCAAAGAAGACAATTCATTTTGTGGCCTTCCTTTGCTCTATCAAACACAAATGATCTTTTTTCCAAACAGGAAAAGGGCTTTCACGAAGGTATTTGTGGCCTGGAGTCCTTCTGTCAGTACTCATAAAAGAACCACATCACTCCTTAGTCTTAGCACTTTCTCAAAATTGGAATCAGACCTGGAACTCTGGCAGACTGGGTCTCTGGAACATAAGAATGCAAGCTCCATGAGGGCAGACAGTTTGGGGAGATGGGGTCGCCAGCTCTGTTTAATAATGTACCCCCCCTTGTGCCTTGAAAAGTGCCTGGCACATAATAGGCACTTAAACTACTTGCCAAATAAATAGCAGAGACTTAGATAAGTTTCCCAGAACACTATCTTTTTGGAAAGCCACACGAATATAAGGAAAGTTGGAAAAGTTAGGTTGGGGAGTTTCCAAAAGCCTTCTTTATTGCTCTACTACTACTGAAAACTCCCATACCAGGCAGCTTTTTAAAGAAAGAAGCAAGAGCTATGAGTATCCCTTTCCAAATAGGAAGAAAACAAGTACCCCCAACTCCCCTCAAGCAAACAGATGTCTCAACATCTTCATCATCAATTATTAAAGCCACAGAACACATTAAAAAATGTCACCCTTACACTGTTCTGTCTTAAACAGCAGGAAATAGACTATTGACATTTATTACATAAAAATACACTTGACTGCTCCTCTTCCAATATAATACAGTGAGATCCAGCCACCTTAGGAGACTCCTCCCCCACCCTACTCCCATTACATAGTGTGTAATGCTGTAGGGAGAGGAAGTTAAACATTATTTTCAGGAAGAAGGAAGGGTGTGGTTTCATTGCTGAGCAGAAGTTAAAAATAAAAGAGAGAGACGGGGAAACTATATACTATAAATCCTGGAATTCCCCACCACCTCCAAGCCTGAGCAATCTTGCTCTTCCCTTTCAATATACGCCTCTCATCCCTAACCCTCTATTCTGGTGTTTATAAAAATTCTAGGAATGTTACAAACATACTGCCTCCAAATTCCTGACCATCCCCCAAAAGGAATTCTGTCTTCTTTGTCTTAAAAATAATTAAGAAATCAGTAAAAAGGGCTACTGAAGCATGAGCACTGTTCTTAGTTCCCATCAGAGATCTCTTAAGATGCAGTCTATCAGGCAATGCCTAGAGATTACACTTACACACACACAAAAAAAACCTCAGACAGATTACATCATAGCAAAGTCAGACTAGAGAAATAGTAAGAAACACAAGATACTTCTTATTTCTAACACCAACTCTCCCAAGTCACATCACAGAGCCAGCCAACTCAGAGACCACTGGCTCCTGTGGCTATCTGGGTTAAACTAGAGTATGATGCTCCCTCTCCAACTCTAACCAACAAAATTAACAATGACCCCTTCCTCTAAGACATGATATGCACAGCCAACAAAAAGAGCACACAAGAACAATATGGAACAGGAATACACAATTTATGGACACTGCCACACCTCCTGAGTACATACTGTTCCCTGAAGGAGACTGAATTGGAGTTGAGAGTACAAGGTGCCCAACTTCCCTGACCACAAGCAAGCATTTACCTTCCTGAATTTCTGATACCAAGGGAGAGGGATAGGAGCTCAGAGAAAACAGAAGTAACCTGAGTACAACTCCAAAATATATGATCTACTATTATTAGAAGTGCATACCAGCCCAGCTGGTGTGGCTCAGTGATTGAGCATCAACCCATGAACCAGTAGGTCACCGGATGATTCCTCGTCAGGGCATATGCCCAAGGTTGCAATTCCCAGTGGGGAGTGTGCAGGAGTTAGCCAATCGATGTTTCTCTCTCATCTATATTTCTTTCTCTCTCTCCCTCTCTCTTCCTCTCTCCCTCAAGTCAATAAAACTTTTTTTTTTTCTCATTGAATTGCATAAATCCCAGTCCAGCAAAACTGGAAATCACGTGGATGCTTCTAGAGATAAATGCGCCCAACTCAGCACAGCAGCAACATATTCCCTCTCGATCAGTATTTGTTTTCCTTGTAAAGATTCATCATAAAGCATGGGCTCTGGGCAGCCCGTCACCATAAGGAAAGTAGTTTTCCCAAGAAGAATCACAGCCTCTCTATGACCAGGCCAAAGTCCTACCTGCAGGTCTGATGGAGAGAGGGGTTACCTGATGCCGGCGGGTGAGGGTGCCGTTGGCCATGAGTGGGTTGGCATCTTGTGGTGAGACCCGGACGCGTTCCAGTTGCGCCGAGACGTGGCGCCGTTCCTCCTCCAGCGCCCGGGTCAGCTTCTCAAACTGGGCCTCTTGTTCCTTCACAGAGGCTAAGATGCTGGCGGTCGACTCCACCTCTGAGTCGTCCATGAAGGTAAGGGGCAGAGCCGCAGCAGGACAGGAATGTTAGGAAGGTGGAACACAGAGGGAGGAGGAAGGAGGGAGAAGGCCCCCCCTCACTTCACACTACCAGGGAGAAGGTAAGAGAGAGGAGAGAAAAGGTCACAGGTCAGAGAAGACAGATGAATTATTCATCCCAGAGTCAAAGATGCCCTCTTGTGGTTTTTACTGCAGTGCAGAAAGCAAGCCACCACCAAGTCTGAGAGCCCATCACCAGTGTCTGCTCAAGCAGGATCCTTTGCCCATTACCCCCTTTAATACCCCTCCAGAAATAACTACTGAAAGGTAAGGTACAACTAGATCCCAGTCTCTACACTGTTGGTAGGAGAGGAAGAATGCAGCTAAGTGCTGTAGTCATGACATGAGATTAAAATTATATTCTTTTTCCCTGGAAAATTTTGCTGGCATCAACTTAGTGGAAGTTGTAAAAACAATCACTTACTGTCATGAAGGGACAAGCCACTTCTAGAGATAAAGGGACAGTTACAAATCTTACTTAAAACCTCACCCAAAACTGAACACTGAAACTGCTGCATTGGTGGCAAAATATACTAAATGAATATGCTAATTAAAAGATCAATAAAAAGTGAAGTAGTAGAAAAAACTTCCCACCAACAAAGCTGGGAAACAAAATTAAGGCCCTCATATTTAATACATTTATGAGGCAGGCTTTCTACTTTTCAAAACTATACTACAGTACTGGGGGCAAAACATGTGCCTTGGCTAACAGAGACAAGAAAGCAAGAGAGCCACCAAAAAAACCTCTTGTTTAAAAAGGCACAATTTTCAGTGTCCTTCAGCTCTTGTGGAAGAAAAGAAACATTAGCCTCAAACTAGGAAACCATCCCTCAGAGTAGTTCATATTGTAATGTCAGACAAGCAATGCCTAGAACTTCCTACACCTGTTATTCAGCAGAAGCTCTAAATAGACTATAGTTTTACCTCTTTACTTATCCTAAACTCTAGGTAATATCAAAACATCTACAAGGTTTATATGTACTACTTATAAAATAAATGACAGTTAAATAGAAATGAAGAGTTTCCCATACCATATTACATAAAATGCAAGCTGGCTAGTAAATGGAGGGGCATTATAGTCATACTGTTGGGCTTAATTGGGTTTCTCTCTTGCATGCTGGTTATGGCAGACTTTATGGCCAGTCCAAAATATACCATGTTGAAAGGCAGATTTTAGAATAAATCCTCCTCCCTATCCCCCACCCTATCATCAACCCCTAAAAAAAAAAAAAGGCACTTAAATTTTTTATTCTTAATAAACATATTTCCATACACACCTGTTAAGAGAAGGTCGTAATTGATTGTTTTAACACAGAGAACAGCCCAGTCTAGATTCGAAAAATCATGGGAGAAGCATCCCAGCCACCACAGCAAGGAGGAAGCAGGAAGAAGAGAGCTGCAGAAATATTCGGAGGAAAAATGGAAATGAGAGAAGAAATAAACATACCCAATGCATTAAAAAATAAAAAGAGCATGGGCAGGTACTGGGAGAAAAACAATCTGGGAATGAAAGGGAATAACTGAAAATATGACTAAGAATTGCTTGATGTGACAAATGTCCTTTGGACTTTGCTCTGTTTTCAGATACCTGGACCTTGGATGTAGCTTTCATTAAAACCTGGATCCTACTGTCATATCACAGGTTCCTCTACTTGTACTTATATACAAAATCAGGAGGAGGTTATAATATGAATAAAAACTCACTTACCCCCTGTTCCCAGCAACCAAATTGGAAAGAAAAAAAACGTTGTTGGAATGCCCTTCCCCCTCCTAAGACAGAAACCTCAAAGCCCAGTCCCAGCATGCCCACAAAGATATTGAGAAACCAGTGCAATAGTATAGTAGGAAAGACATGTGGAGACTAGCCTAGGCTTTGCTTCAGTTCCCTTTCCCACGCTCTCCAGAGCCCCACCAAGCACACTTGGGTCTCTTTGCTTTAGAATACAGGCATACCTCAGAGATACTGCAGTTCAGGTCCAGATCTCTGCAATAAAGCAAGTTGTATGTAATCTTTTTGCTGGTAGAGGGTCTTGGCTTCAATTTGTGAAAAACACAGTATCTGTGAAGTGCAATAAAATGAGGTATGCCTGTATATGGAGCATTCAGCAAGCAAGAGTACCCAGAGTAACTGATAAATGGGTGCCCAATAAACTCCCCATTTAAGTTTCCATCACTATGACTTCTTCTAGTGGATCCAGTCCCTAAATCTAAGAATGTGGTAGCCCTTTTCTAAATTCCTCCCACTTCCAGTTCTGGGCTCCCACAATCACTTATCAACTTCAGTTCTTTTCATTCCAAAGCCCACTATTACTTTTTCATATTCTCACCCTACATTCAAACAGTATACTCAAATGGCTTTAATAAGTACCCTTTTTTTTTTTTAATGTTCCTCCCTTTTCATCTCCATTTCTTCATTTTAAGCACTTGCCATATCCACTATTACAATGACCTATGAACCTTCCACACCAAGAGGACTCTTGAGTTCAGGAGAGATTCTTCCAGTTCTGGGTTTCAACAGGGCCTGAACTGTAGTTACCACTCTGGCAGCCTCTACCCTGTAATTTTCTTTGCTAATAAAAGCTCAAACTACCACTACTATGGAGTATACAGTGACAACACTCCTCACTACACAGATAAATAGTCTGTCACCCTGTCATAAATGGCCACTTTTTGCCCTCACAACTTTAATTCAATAAAGGGAGTTAGGAAGAATAGTAGGAAAACTACTCAGGGATCTAAGTCAGGAAGCAGTATCTTTTCCTAGCTTCAAGGCTTTAAAAGCTGACCACTGGACTATTATTTGGAGAAGAGGACAGCACAGTTAAGTAGAAAGAAATCAGATTTCCTAGGCATAGAGAGATTTTCTGCCTGAAAGAGAGTAGAAGCAGAGGCTGTGTAGGACCAGAATAGGGCTAAGAAGTCTGGTCTCAGTCCTGGCTCTGCCACTAGCCAACCATGACAGCAGGTCACTGCCATGTTCTCAGTAAAATCCCAATACCACTAGCCCAGTTTAACTAAGAGTTGCCGTAGGATAAGGTGAGATAATGTATGTTATACAAATATGAGGTATTAAGTTGTTTCAAGAGCTAGTTTCTATCTTCTCATTACATTACTTAATGGTAATGCCTCAGCCCAAAAGTATTTTGTGAACTAGTAGGTAAAAATAATTGAATCAAGAACATAACTGGATTCTAAGGAGTGGAAAGCTTGTTTTCCTACTCCAACTCTATTTACTAGGAGGTCCCACCTCGGCCAGTGTTTCTGGGACATAGAGTGCTTCTCCAGGGACTGGCAGCCATCATCACATTACACTTCTGCTCTAAGTTCTTGAATCCTTATTTGAGGCCTTTGCAGTTTATTACCAAGGAGAAAATTAGGTGAAAAGAACTAACAATTACTGAATGTTTATTATCCTGGCAATTCTTACAACAACCCTAAGGAAGTTTTACTGCAAATGAGAAAACTGGTTCTAAGTGAAGAAATTACCAAGGTCTCAGTTAATAGCAAGTTTTGAATTTAATCCCAGATCTATGCCATTTCACAGTCTGTGGTCTCTTTATACTGCATGCTGTCAAGCCCAAAAAATTCAGTCCAGTATGAGAGGGATGGTCCAGCCCTTCTCCCCTACAACCCTTAAGAGCATTTTCCCTCAGCATCACAGGAAAGGAGGGGGACAGGGGGTCCATTTATCTTCAGGTTAAAGGATCATCCACATGTCTACATAAAAGATATAAGTTGGGGAATGAAAATAAATGGAAGGAAAAAAAAAAAGCATAGTTGGGGAAGAGAATGAAGGAATTAGGCAAGTTATTAAGTACATTGCCTCATAAAACTCAGAGACCTAAGGAAAGATTCTTCTCCATGCCATATATATATCAGACCAGAATCTGTAAACCATTAACTGACTTAGATAGTTAGAGTCAAGAAGGTCTCATGAGTCCAGTCCAACACAACACCTTTCCAGGTTTGCCATTTAGTATTTTCAAATACATTACACTTGCTCTCATTAAAAAAAGACCATCATGGAACTCCCAAAGTGAAGGGGACAGGGCACATAAAATGAGCCTTGCTACTCCCCCTAAGACTAGGTTTTCTGGAAATAACTGATTTTACTCTTAACAAGCCACAGGTCCTATGAAACTACGGCAAGACTCCAGCATTCAAGTAATGACAATGGTTAAATTAAATATTCAGTCTCTTGTGTAAGAATTCCAAACCAAAAATAGTTAAATTGAATCAAGTACCCAGAAGGACCAAACAGTTGGACAATGGCAACCAGGTAGTAGGGCAAAAAATAAATAAAAATTAAAAAATCACTTGCCAGGAGCACAGTCCCTATAATGATTTGTTCTACTATAAACTGGCGGTAGAAATATAATTAGGAATTACGGTTCTTAGCAATTAAGAACAGACTTTGGAATCAAATTGACTAGGCTAGCTGAAACCGGTTTGGCTCAGTGGATGGAGCGTCGGCCTGCGGAATAAAGGGTCCCAGGTTTGATTCCGGTCAGGGGCATGTACCTTGGTTGCGGGCACATCCCCAGTGGGGGGTGTGCAGGAGGCAGCTGATCGATGTTTCTCTCTCATCGATGTTCTCTCTATCCCTCTCCCTTCCTCTCTGTAAAAAAATCAATTAAAAATATATTTTTTTAAAAATTGACTAGGTTAAAATCCCAGCTCCAATGCTCCTTAGTTATATGACTTTGGGCAAAGTACCACAATTTCTAAACTTCAGGGTTTTGTGATATGGGAGAAATAAAATACATAGGGTGTCTATGAGGATTAAATGAGACAATCCACATAAAGTACTAAGAGAAATGGTTAATTAAAAGTACTTAGTACTTTTAATTTTTATTTATTTTTTGCCCTACTACCTGGTTGCCATTGTCCAACTGTTTGGTCCTTCTGGGTACTTGATTCAATTTAACTATTTTTGGTTTGGAATTCTTACACAAGAGACTGAATATTTAATTTAACCATTGTCAAGACACACAGAAAGCTATTAATACAAATAATAGTAGAAATAGCAACACAAGAGACTTTGGTGGTATTGAATAAAAGACATGTCTCCACATGCTCCCCTCTCCCATCTACAGTAGTCCTGTAGACTACAGGAATTCTTTACACTCTCAAAGGGAAAAACAAAATCAAACTCCAGACTGGGGGTCAAAAAACCTGGGTTCAAGTCCTGATTCTGCCAAAAACTAGCTGTGAGAACACAGAGAAGTTATAACCCCTGTAAGCTTCTATTTCTATTACTTTTTCAGAGTTTAGCTTTAATGGGCTAATATATGTAAAATTTTGGGCTGGGTGACTCTGAACCTCTCTGTACCTCCATGCAATTCAGGTAAGTATATCCAAAGATATGATCAGACTTAGGCAAGCAAACCTCTGAGGAAAGAGGAGAAAATTATTTGTCCTAAGAATTCTAAACCCCACAAAATAGTCTTTGAGTCCTTAAGAAATTTTATCTTCTATCGCCAGCCCCAAAAATCAGCTTTCCTCCTTTCTTCCTATTTATTCAATTATGAAATCAAAACCAGTGTCACAAAGTTATGCTCTCCTGTAAAAGCAATGATAAGCAAAACTCCTCTTCTGTCATCCTAGGCATTTTAAATTGCTTTTTGAAAGCACACTGAGCCCCCTCCTACTGAAGAACACTGACCAATAAAATACAGCACCTGGCCCTCGCTGGCTTGGCTCAGTGGAAAGTGTCAGCCTGAGGACTGAAGGGTCCTAGGTTCGATTCCAGTCAAGGGCATTTGCCCAGGTTGCAGGAGGCAACCGATTGATGATTCTCTCTCATCAATGATGTTTCTATCTCTCTCTCCGTTCCCCTTCCTCTGAAATCAATAAAAAATATTTTAAATATGTATATAAATATATACTTATATATAATACCTATAATACTACAGAACTGCATTATATACATTCAAGCCAGAAAGGTAGGTAGTTCTTCTAGATACCTAACAAGTATTAATTTCCTTTAACTGGCATTTGTCCCAAAATTCAAAGCAATTTTTCTGTTCAACCACAAGAGAAAACTGCCATTTTACTTTTAAAATAATGTATTTTGTCAATAGTTTTTCCATAGTTTCTTATCACATGGAGTGCTTGTACCAAAGTCCAAAGCCTAAATAACCCCCACCACCACCACCATTTGATGTTCCAGAAGCTCAGTCAGACAATTTTAGTATTTCAGTCTCACTCCTGCACTAACCCTAAAAACCTGGCATGATTTGCATTAAGGCTAAAGAGAACTCTGCTTACTTCACAATCTCATTTCAACTGAGCACTTCTCATAGTTACTAAACTGATATTCTGGAAATGGCCTTGTTTAGGTGCTGGCAATTTCTTAACTTCCCTGTGGATTTTTTATGCTAGGCTCTCCTTCTCCCCTTAAGAGCATCCAAAAGGTTGACTGAAGGAGTTTCACTCTGATAAAGATTGATTGTATCTACCATGAATCTCTTTGGTGACCTAAGGAAGTCTTTCAAAGAATGATACATTCTATCTACTTGGGGTATCAAAGAAAAGAAGAAAAATAAATATACAAGTTTTTAAAATACTTCTAGTTAAAAGGAGGTTGAGCTGGCCCAAAGTTACCTGTCAGGATTTAAAGTTTTACTGTGACTTAAAATTTTTAAAAAATCACCTCTACCATCTTAACCCCAAATTTGGAAACCAGATGGAACATTCTTCTTGCTCTCTTCCCTTCTCAAGTATTTTCTGGAAACCCCATTCTCCACCCCCCTCCCCGGGCAAACCATAACACACTAAAATGGCTAATGACGGACTAGCTTTGAAGCAAAAGAAGGGTGTGGCTCTCAGCTAGTGAGGGGGCCCAGGACTGAAAGGGTATGGAAAGAAACTAAACCTGCTTCTCTCTAGCATGTATGACACACACACAGGACTGGTCTAACAAGTCCTTCTGATCTCTCAGGCCAGGCCTCCTCCTTTTCCTCCCCCATCATCCACATGCCTCTCCACTGGGACAGGTAACCCAGAATTTTCTCTCAATCCTGAGGGTCTGAGGCACACTAAGTTACTTACCTGAATCCCTGTTGCAACTTTGCCAAAAGGGCCTCACTTAGCCTTATAAGGAGAAAGTAGAGCTTTAGGGAGAGGCTGATAAGAAAACAAAGATAAAAGGGAGAGGCAAAAACCGAGGGAGGTGTCAGACTGGAGGAAGGGGAGAGGCCAATTGCCTTTCTCCTCCTACAAGAGGGAGAAAAAGAGGGAGGTCAGGTACACAATGGGCACTGAGAAAAAGTCTAATCAAAATGGAAAGGTATTTATTTAACTCTTGTGTCATAAAAGAAAAATTCTAAAATTATCTAGGACACCTCGTACCCTATCGTGGGGGGGGGGGGGAATTTTCATGGAAAAAAAACTTAACCTTAGGGTTTACTAGAAATCACCCACCCAACTGAGCTCCACATTCCTTATTGAAAGAGGCAGCTTCTCACCAACCACCACCCTCAACCCCTCCTTACTTTCTATCTATGGCATTCCCACTATCTCTTTGCCCATCATTTGAAGATCACTTGGAAAAGTTGAGCATGTAACTGAGTCGTATTTACATAGTCCTGCTTCCTCAGAGCCCTTTGAAGAGAGCAACAACCCCTTCCATCAGGTTTAGTATACAGTTCCCTCTGAGGCAAGCAACAAAGAGAAAGGAGGTGTGAGTCTATAAGGAAATCAGAGGAAGTGTGAAGGTACTATTTCATCTATAAGACAGAAAGCTGAAGAAAATGTCTCTATCTTAAAAAAAAAAAAAAATGACCTTACAGGGGAAGAAAAGTTGTGAGTTGTTAATTATTAATCTCCCCCTATAAGTTATCACATAATCTTTTCAACAACTTCTGAGGTAATATTGGCCCCTTTTTTATTTATTTTTCTTTTTTTATTGATTTTCTATTTTTTAAAGAGGAAGGGAGGGAAAGATGGAGGGTCAGGTCAGAGAGAGAGAAACATCAATGTGAGAAACAAAAATCAGTAAGCAAAAAGACCTGGGATTGAAGCTAGTTTTCTTTTTTTGGTCGGTTTTTGGTGTGTGTTTTTTAAATCCCCACCCGAGGATATTTTTCCATTGATTCTGAGAAAGAGAAGAGGAGAACGGGGGGGGGGGGGGGGGGGGGACGGACACATCATTGGCTGCCTTTGGCATGTGCCCCAAACCCAGCCAGGGATCAAACCTGCAACCAACCAAGTACTACACGCCTTTGATCAGGAATCGAACCCAACACCTTTCGGTCCTCGGACCGATGCTCTAACTACTGAGCCAATCCAGCCAGGGCACTGGCCCCTTTTTAAACTATATGTCAGAAGCATTCAGAATCCTGCCCAAAGCCATATACCAGTTAGTGCTGGAAAAGCATCTGTTCTACACCAAGTCCATGTTTCTTCTCCTGGACAGAGTGAAGGGAACATGAAGTTTCTATGCTTCTTGTGGTTAAAAGTTATTCTAACTCAAATAGAGTTGAACTGACCGAGGTGAGAGAGGATGGGGTGGGTGGAAGCAGCTCAAGACCTTTCTCAATTCTGTGGAAGAATAGCTTGCAATCTACCTCAGATTCCCTATGTTATAAGGAACAAGAATTCAGGAGGGATGGTGCAAGGAGAAAAGTAGTACTACTTTGTACAAGTACAAAATTTGTATAGTCATTTAACTTTCCACTGGAAAGCCTGTTCTAGACATCTGGCTATATGCCATCTTTTCTAATAGCCCCCACATCAAGAAAAAAACTCTAATCACAAATATCCCTACTCTCATATTTAATGTGACATCTTACTAAACCAAACTCAGAGATCAATGTTGGGGTGGAAAACAGAAGGAACTAGAAACAGGGAAGACTGTGCTAGCCAGCAACAGAACAGAGGGGAGGGATTGTTCTAGCGGTATGTTAGCAATCTGCCTCTAGGGCAGCTGTCCTTCCCAGCAATCAAAGACTGGTTTGTGTGTATGTGCTCTGGGGCTAGCCAGCTTGGCAAGAAGTTTAAGGACTCAGCCACCCAATCCACAGTGAGAAGAGATGCCCATTTCACAGCGGGAATGGAGGGCAGGGAAAAGACAAAACAAGGCAAAAAAGGAAGGAGGAGGGGAACAGAGAAGTGCTACGGGTGCTATTTTAGTCTAGATCAGCGGTCGTGAACCGGTGGTCCGTGAGGTCCAAAAGGGTGGCGACGGCTGGTTTAAGGAAACCTTTGGGGCAGCAGTTGCCAACCGGTGGTCCGAAAGGTTGGCGACCACTCATCTAGATAGAGGGGGGAGAAGGAGAGGCCCAGAAAACTGCCAATCATACCTAGTTATGTGCAAACAGACTTGCCAATACCTCTCAATACTGAAATCAAAGAATGGGTTTCTCCAGGTCTGGATGTAGTAGGGTGCCAATTGAAAGGACGAGATCTAAAGTGTAGGGCCCTAGCAATGCCTTTCAGACTCACCAAAATATCTGCAATATGTAGTTTAAAAATTACATAAATAGACATCTATCTCCTTCTAGAATTTCTTTCTTAATTAAATCTTAGAGATCTATAAATAATAGTAGCACACACAAAAACACAGTGAGATCCCCAATGCTAAGAGATGGAGCATATTTCTATAACTCAAGAGCTAAGATGCAAAGGGCCACAGTCAGAATTGACATCCCTAGTCCCTCGGAGTAGCTAGATGCTCTAAGACCTATTAGACACACAAAGGCAGCTCTCTTCTCAATAGAGGCTTGCAGCAGAGCTCCTCTCCAAGGACAAAGAGATTTCACAGGAGAACCACAAAGACATCGCCCCTCTCCGTTTCCCCACTCCCAGCTTTCTCACTTCCTGTCACAGTAGCACCAGACCACAGTCTCCCAGAAACAAACAAATACAAAAGTGCTGGATTCTGGGCTGCAGGCCAACCGCATTCCAGGGCATCCTGTCTACCAATCACCAGCCAGAGCTCCCACTTTGCCCTGCTCAGTTCCTTATCATGTTCAGGGAAAACAACCCTCCTCCCTGCCCCAAGCCAACCCAACCCGCTGCACAGGACAAAGCTCAGGCCTTTAAAAATCAGCAGAAAGATGTTGTGCGTGGATCTAGGGTTGGAGTGGGTAAGGGGATTTTTAAGATTCCTACTTGGCAAATTTCTTCACTTTGGAGACACTGCACTGGGGATTTTAAAACTACTGCTGCTATTATACTCAGCTCAGCTACATGTAATACATCCCAAAGAAAGCTTCATCATGTCAATCTGATCTCCAACCTGGATTCAGTCAATGGAATATTCCCACCTGGAGAACTACTCTAGGACACATCCTCTGTCACCTTCTCCATCACCCATTTCCACTGTCCTCAAAGTCTTTTAAACACTTTTCCCCCCACAAGCATAAAGCTGAGTCCTAAGAGGCCCCACAGAGAACAAACAAAGGCAGCGGACTCCACCCTACAAAGAGGCAGGATATAGGCACCAGCAGGTGCTAGGAACAAAGTTCCCTACTATCCTAGGGAATGAGAGGAAGACCCCTAAGAATTGCACAGTAGCCCTGGCAACAAAGAGGTCAAGACAAAACCTCAGCTTTTTTTGCTCACCACTCCCCGCCTCTGGGTCAGGGGCTGTAGATTTGGAACCTTGTCAGAAAAGAAAGACTCCCTTCCTAATAAGGGTTCTCAGCTGCTTCCAAGACTGGGAGAAATGATACATTTTTCCATTATCTTGTACAAGCCCAATGGACCTTAGCCCTTAACCCCAGAAGCAAAGATGCAGACAAAGTCAAACTCTGTTAGCCAGAGTTTCTTGAAATCCAAAGTAAAGCCCTCTGCCCAAAGGGCTCAATTCCCTTTGCAGAAAGCATAGTATAAGGCTCAGCAGAGTTCTCCAACCAGAGGGATATTCCAGGCATAATATACCACCCTATTTTATCCTCCCTTTCTTTCTCCTAATTTCCTTACCATTCTTGGATCTATTAGAAGTACTCTGGGTTAAACTCCAATTTAGATAGTACATAATGCAAAAGGAACTAAGTCTAAAACAGCACAACTTAGCACTAACCAATTGTGCTCAGTGGTTAGAGCGTGTCCCCCTACTCCTCACCCCCCGCGGGCCAACGGGTTGCAGGTTTGATTCCCGATCAAGGGCACATATCTTGTACCTCAGTTGCAGGCTCTATCCCTAGCCCAGGTCAGGGCTTGTGCTGGAGACAACCAATCAATATATCTTTCTCACATAGATGTTTCTCTCTCCCCCTTCTCCCTCCCTTCCACTCTCTCTAAAAACCAATGGGAAAATATCCTCGGGTGACGATTTAAAGAAATAAAACAGCACAACTTAGAAGAAATTAGTACATGTCTAAATCTGATATAACTAGGCAGAAAGAGGTAGGGCAGGAATATACACAGTAGTCAGCCATTCTAGGCTAGAGAAAAAAGAGAATTTCGCAACACTGTTTTAGAACAGAATTTCAAAAGTAGGGCCTAGCCACTGCAAATTTTATCAATGAAGCACACAAAAACAATAGTTTAAGATCTCTTACCTAGCATTGAATAAGACTAACTCCCTTTTTCTCTCAAGAACAACTGAAAAATTAATTACAATTGTTAGTATTCTTATCAGATTCTCCCTCATTCATAGTCCAGGCCAAATAAATCAGTCAGTTAAGTACTATAGTGGGATGTGGATACACAAAAGCAAACAAAAATAATAGAGTCTAGTAGGAGAGCTTTCTGAGATACTTACAAGGAGAGAGAGAAGTAAAAGACACACCCCAGAGACACAGAACAAGGACACACCTAGATCAATGCTGCTACTCCAAAAGGATGCTTGACAGGTTCTCTGCCTCGAATGGAGGCAAGACAGAAAAGGAGTGCTGACTCGGAAATATAGTCACCCAGGGTGTGAGGGAGGAAAGAGACTAGTATAGCCAACTGATTACAATTCAGCAGGACTTCATCAGAGGTTCTGGTTCTAATTGTATCTCTAGCTGTTTGCAGACATATTTGGAAAACCCACCAAAGGAATAATGAATGGGTAAAAAGAAAGTCAATGGAGGGGTCCAACGACTTAAGATGAATACTCAATGGTTGGAAAAGCATGAATCTGCTTTGCTAACTTTCCACCTTCCCCTTTCGCACCAAATCAAGCCCAACGCTGAAAGCACTGGACGGAGAGGAGGCAGAGAAAAGAATGTCATTGGGAAAGGTTTAGCTACATTCCAACTAGCCAGCATCCTGCACAGAATTGAGAGAATCTGATTCCACTGTGTGAAAAATATTGGGACTCTGCTAAAACATATCCAATCCCTCTGCCACCCACCATCCCCCACCATCCCCACTCTGAAAAGAAGCATAATTGAGATAGCTTGATGAAGGCACCAGCTGTTTCCACCACTCTCCCTCCCCCCCCAACTCCAGAGACCACAGTTCAAACTCACATCAAACACTTAATACAATTGACAGGCCAGTAGGAAGGAGAAGCCTGGACCAAAATAGCAGGAAGAGTGCCAACTGGCCCCACTAAGAAGGAATGCTTTCTTGGCTCAATGTAAAAATAAGAAACCTTTGTCATCCCCTCCCCTCTGCCTAATTATGTTCTCCTTTCCACAACCTATCCCTCAGTGTCAAATGGATTTCAGTTTTTCTCTCTACAACTGCTTGATCTATTTTCAAATGTCAGAAAACACAGGGGCAATATAAGGTTGAATGTAAAATAATACCTAGGAGATTGGAAGGCTTCCTGGACTGCAACAGCCAACCCTAGTACGGGGCTCCCACATAAAGACAAGGAGATAGGAGCCGACACAGCACTATTTTCCGTGTTTCAAGTAAGGAAAGAATGGAGAAAACATCATGTTTCCACACTTGAACATTAATGGTAACCCAATTTCTCAAGGCATGGGTATCCAGGTAAAAGTATTAACTTGATCAGCCCCTCCCCACCCACATTCTAAGTTGACCAGAGTTAGCCAAGGAGGAAGGGAAGGAAGCCAGAACTTCCTTTACAGACAGGAAGTGACATTGGCCCTTCCTGTCGAGTTTTAAACAAATTGTCCAGTTGAGTTTCAATGTTAACATCCTCTCCTGACTTGTTCTACAATTTCAAAATGGAGAGGGGAAATGAAGATTATCTAAAAGTTTCCCTTCCCCTAACAGGCAAGTCCAAGAGTGCTGGCATAACCCCCAAATCAGGTGGTAACATCTGTAATTCCAAAACAGTATAGGATAGTGTGGTAGAAAATTTGAGATTAGCCACCTGCTCACCATGTCCACTACCATGAGCTATTCTTCTCTACTTCTTATAATAATTAAATGACCATTCACCTGAGAAATCACATAGATATGTCGCTTAACTCAAATGTTTAGGTTTTGTGGTCCTCAAACCTGAAAGCATGGATTTAAATATAAGGATAGATGGAATAACACAGTCCTAAATCCTATATTCTAGACTCAGAACCTAGAAAGAACTGTCTCCCTTTGGAATTCTGAGTTGCTACCCTGGAGGATATCCCTATTTACATTGCAGATTGGACAAAAAAAGATTTTTAAAATGTCTTAGTTAAACTTTCCTCCAAGGAACAAAGAACTGTGCCACTTTTTGAAAGATTGGATCGGTTCAATATTCCATCCCAAAAGAAATCCAAAAGTCCTAAATCTAGCATTTAGGATCCTAGATAACTCTAGCTCTTTGACAATATCTATAGATATAGATAAAGATATAGATATAGATATATAGATATAGATATATAGATATATATAAAAGCCCAGCAACCAGAATGGCAGAACAACCAGAACGACTAGAACAACCGGTGGCTATGACACGCACTGAGGCAGCCAACCAGTCTGACCTGAGACCCAATTGCTGTCCCCCAACCCCAGCCAACCCGGCCCCTGATCAGCCCCCAACACCCTGATCAGGGGCGAGGCCGGCCACCAACTGCCTGTGGCCCTTACCCCTACCCAACCCCACCCCCAATCGGCCCACAGTACCCTAATCAGGGGTGGGCCGGCCGGCCAACCACCTGCAGCCCCTCCCACCAGCCAGCCCAGCCTAATGGGCCCCCATAGGGGCTGGGTGGCCGGGCCCCACCCATGCACAAATTCACGCACCAGGCCTCTAGTAATAGAAATAACCAAAAACTCTGGATTCAAGTGTTACCCCTGACACTTATCCAAGCAAGTCATTTTAACTTCTGGTTTGAGTAGGATTAAGTGAGTGGCAAAACATTTTTAGAAAAACCATAAAGAGAAATATATCCCACAAGGTAGTATGTGTCACTAAAGATTTAGGAAAGAAAAATGGCATTGAATAAGATACTTTCAAGACAACTAAAAACTACAAATGTAGACATAATACATATCAAGCAGTTATTTTAAAGCAACTTCAAAATTTGGGGGAGCCCAGCCAATGTGGATCAGTGGTTGAGTGTTGACCCATGAACCAAGAAGTCACCAGTTCTATTCCCAATCAGGGGGTCAGGGCACATCCCCGAGTTGTGGACTCAATCCAGGCAGTTGATGTTTCTATCTCTCTTTCCCTCTCCCTTTCGCTCTCTCTCTCAAAATCAATAAAAACATATTTGTAAAAATAATTGGGGGAATCTCTGATTGCCTAGAATATTTCCTATGCAAGATGATACAGTTACCTGACCATAGGAAAAGGAAATGGAAGGGGGAAAAAGGTTTCATGATTGAGGTCATCTCCCAAGGATGATATTAAGTAACAGATGACAACTAGATAGGTATAATTAAAGGGAAGAACAGAGGGTGAATAAGGTCAAGCTAAACTCCAAACAAGAGAGAGAGGGAGACAGAGAGACTTCCTTCACTAAGGGACAGACTAGCTAAACCAGAAATCTACAGAGGGAAAGTAAGAATGGATGATTCAAGACACAAGTACTCTGGTAATCAGAAATCCTTTTACTTTCCCATATGGGGTTACCACAGAACATCACTAGTTGATGCTTCTTCCATCTTACCAAAGTCTACCAGGCCAAGTAATTCAGTGTATGCTTTAATAACATTTACTGCTTAAACGTATATATGGAAAGGGGAAAAAGACATACAATTAGTTATCAGGAATGATCATTTCCCCCAATGTGCAAGACAGAAATATGGATATGGTAACCTATAAAATGGTCCCTGAAAGTCATTAAATCCTAATGATTAGGACTTTGAGGAACCTGGAGTTGTTTTTTTTTGTTTGGGGTTTTTTTGTTTGTTTGTTTTTTTGTTTTTGTTTTTTGTCAAATAAGCAAAGGAAAAGAGATAAGTAGGGCAGGTATAATATTTGGTCAAAAGCACAAAAACTAAACCAACAAATGTACTCAAATGGGAACTGTACTGGATTTAGGTTATTACTTATCCTGTTCACAGAAAATTGACTATGGAGATAAGAAGGTAAAGAAATATATTTCTCTAGGGAAGAAAATTTTGATCTTACTTCCCAAATACAGACAGGCTTATTCTAAGTCATTGCCCTACTATTATTCTCCTAGACAAGGGTCATCAACCTTGCAAAATCTGCTACTCTGCAAATTATTTGCTGACTATACTCACATGAACTTCTGCAATGGGACAAAAATGGCAGTTAAGTCAAATGTTACCTAAACTCCTTACAAATACACAAAGGTTAACAGCTATTGTCTACGAGATCTGAAATGAGAAGACAACTTTCTTTGTATAGTACAGTGCATGATGAGGTCCTATATTTTCCTCTCCTTCCCCCTCAACACACTCCTTGGTGCCTCTCTGAATAGGTCCAGTTCTCCCATCTCTCTTGCTAGCTAGTGAAAACCAGCCTCAGGGCCTTTGTACTTTCTACTCTTATCTACATGACTCCACCCTAATTTCATTTAGATATCTCTCAAACATACCTTTAAGTGAGGCCTTCCCTGCCACACTATTAAAAAACCTCATATCACTGAAACCGGTTTGGCTCAGTGGATAGAGCGTCAGCCTGTGGACTGAAGGGTCCCAGGTTCGATTCTGGTCAAGGGCATGTGCCTGGGTTGTGGGCACATCCCCAGTGGTGGGGGTGTGCAGGAGGCAGCTAATCGATGTTTCTCTCTCATCGATGTTTCTAACCCTCTATCTCTCTCCCTTCCTCTCTGTAAAGAATCAATAAAATATAAAAAATAAATAAAAATAAAAAATCTCATATCCCTCCTTGCACTTATTCACCACCCTATATATCCTACTTTATTTTTTCTCAATAACATAATATGTATTTGTTGCTTATTTATTTATCTGTCTCTTTCAACTATAATATCAGTTCTGTGAGGTCTATTTGGTAAGTATACTGTTTAATACAGCATACAGTAAATTCTCAATTTCTTTTGAATGAAGAATGTTTTACTTTTTTAATAAAAACAAATAGCTAAATTTTAAAAAAATCAACTTTGCTTCATTTTTGTTGCTATAACCTTTTTTTCTCATTGTTATCTTAGACCCATCAATTGGGGTCTCCTTGTAGCTTCACCTGCAGATTTGGCTGACCTTCAGGAAGGTAGACATTCAAATAGCCAACTCTGCCCTGATTTAACAAAGTAGTCAATGGAGAACAGAACAGCAGAGGGGTTATAGAACTCCCATTCCAACAAAGAAACGGTGGAAAGAAATCAGATTGGCACCAACTTCTCCTTTAAAATAGACTACTCTATTTTAAAAGTGTGCTGAATATACACCAGCTATTTTATTTCAATGAGATTTATTTCACTTGCAATGAACTGTAGGTGCTTTGATAAAGGTATTGAAAAGTTGACCTAGTTTCTATAACAATGTCCTATGTCCACAACCATCAGAATATATTTTGGTTTCTTAAAATACAAGCTCCCTAAAACAAAAAACTTTTCACTCCACAAAGAACTCTCAATGTGCTACTGTATTCCAATATAGAACAAAATGGGAAGCACACACAAACCTGACATTTACTCTGGAAAAAGTAAATTTCATTTGCTCTACTGTCAAATTAACCAAAATGAGTAATTAACTAGCAAATGTGGATGAGATCTGAAATCAAAAAGATAAAAACTAATCTGAATTACTAAAAGAGATCAATCTTCTTGGATGACAACAGTTAATCCTAATCTAGATCTAATTGAAATAAACCAGAAGCAGTAGCCTAATATTTGTACCTTTAGCACATGAGTACAATTTATTCTATAATAAGAATCAGTCCTGGCTGGTTTGGCTCAGAGGATAGAGTGTCTGCCTGCAGATTGAAAGGCCCCAGGTTCGATTCCAGTCAAGGACACAATGCCTGGGTTGTGGGCTTGATCCCCAGTAGGGGGCTTGCAGGAGGCAGCCAATTAATGATTCTCTCTTATCACTGATGTTTCCATCTCTCTCTCTCTTTCCCTTCCTCTATGAAATCAATAAATATATATATATATATAAAAAGAATCAGCCCTGACCAGTTTGGCTCGGTGGATAGAGTGTCAACCTGCAGACTGAAGAGTCCCAGGTTCGATTCTGGTCAAGGGCATGTACCTTGGTTGCAGGCACATCCCCAGTAAGGGGTGTGCAGGAGGCAGCTGATTGATGTTTCTAACTCTCTATTCCTCTCTGTAAAAAATCAATGAAATATATTTTTTTTAAAAAAGAATCGAACAACATAAACTGATGAACAAAAACAGACCCGGAGACAGGGAAGCATCGGTCAGACTGTCAAACCTCAGAGGGAAGGTAGGGGAGGGTGGGGGTAAGGGAGAGAGATCAACCAAAGGACTTGTATGCATGCATATAAGCCTAACCAGTGGTCATGGACAACAGGGGGGTGGGGGCATGTGTGGGGAGGGGTGTGGGATGGGAATGGGGGATGAGGACAAATATGTGATACCTTAATCAATAAAGAAATTTAAAAAAAAAAAAAAGTAAACCAAAACTGGCAATGGGAAAAAAAAGAATCAGAAACTTTTTCCATATTAAGTGTTAGTGAGGCAAAGCAACAGCCATAAAAACCAACAACCTAAAGGGAAAATAAGATAGGGCAGAGAAAGGAAGACACCAGAGAACAGGAAAGCAAACAAAAAGGAGAAAACTAGGAAAATCAGTAGTTGGTTAAAAAATGTGGAGAGCTGGGTGGGGGAGTTTGACAGAAAGCTATGGAATACCAATCGAAATTAGTTTAAATACTATTCAGAACACTAGTTTCATGGGTTACTTAGTATGAAGGAAAACTGTAGGCTGGAAGAAACCTAGAAGTTTCCAAACATGGCTGCATCTAATACATATATTTCCCACAGGCCACAGTTTGACTATCTTCTATAATAATAAAGGCATAATATGCAAATTGACCGAACAACCAAACAGCAGAACAACCTTCTGGATGACCACGCTATGACACGCATTGGCGCCAGGCCAGCCAAGGCAGGTGCCATGATTTTGGTCAAGGGAGCCCTGCCATTGCCCCACAATCACCCCGTAGAGGCAGGCCCAGGCCACCCTCTGCGGGGCGATCAATGGGGGGGTTCAACAACCGATCACCCCAAAGAGGGAGGCCCTGGCCACCCTCTGTATGGCGATAGTTTGTGGAGCCCTAGCTGGGTTGGGGGCGGAGGGGGGGACCTTCCTCTGCAGTGCAATCGATCTAGGGGCCCTGTGATCAATCACCCCACAGAGGGAGGCCCAGGCCACTGGCCAGCAACGCTGTGGCAGGTGTGCAGGGCTGGCCAGAGATCACCTCACAGAGAGAGGCCCAGGCCAGCCAAGCGATCGCACCCCATGCCTGTCGCCTGCAGAGGGAGGTGACCAGTGGCAGGAGGGCAGCAGCGCCACACAGATGGCCCTGATTGCCAGCCAGGCCTTAGGGACCCTACCTGAGGGGTCCCGGATTACAAGAGGGCGCAAGCCGGACTGAGGGACAACCCCCCCCCCCATGCACGAATTTCATGCACAGGGCCTCAAGTTCCATATATAAGAGCAAACCTCTTTCTTAAGAAGCACACTTCTCACTCGGCTGGCATGGCTCAGTCATTGAGCATCAGCCTATGAACCAGAAGGTCACTGTTCGATTCCCAATCAGGGCACATGCCTGAGTTGTGGGCTCAATCCCCGGTAGGGGGAGTGCAGGAGGCAGCTGATCAATGATTCTCTCTTATCATTGATGTTTCTATCTCTCTCCCTCTCCCTTCCTCTCTGAAATCAATAAAAATATTTTTTTAAAAAGAAACACAATTCTCACAGGAAGCATTGGTAAACTCAAAATTGCTACATGTCTCCGTTTTATTAATGTCCATAAATAAGGATTGAAATAGAGAATGTTTCTTGAATATAAAAGAGGGAAGTTTATTTCAAGAAAAGGGACAGTAAAAGCCTGCCTTCATTTCTATGTAACTGTTTCCTGTACAACCAGTCATAATGGAATGTTATCCATGAAAATCCCAGTTAAACAAGTGAGACTTCAAGGTAAAGAATCTGGTTCAAAGTCAAGAGTAATAAACCCAAACTAAGCTTTTTCAATTCATTCTCTGCCAAAATTAAAGTTTACCCTAGGATGCTGGAATTCTGTCTTTCACAAATACCAAATGATGAGAGACACTTGTATTGCTTTTCTTTTTCTTTTTACTAAAGCATCCAAGTCTCTGAAGAAATTACTGCAAAATATTCAAGCTTTGCCACCTGTTTTTCTTTCCCCACTCACACCTCACTTTACTTCATTAAAAGTTATCCATCCATCCCCACAGCATCCTTATTTTGGACAACCACACACACACCATTCCCAAACTTATCTATTACTAAGGATACTTTTTCCCATTAAAAAAAGTTAGCTTATCCATCCAGGAAGCCCATTTATTCTCTAATATAAGCATCTATATCTACCACAAAGTCTCAGGTTTTAAGACCTTAAAGCGCATTTATTGCAACAGACAAATTATGTTTGAGTTCATTTAAAGCATCCATTCTAGTAGCAAGCACTTACAAGGTATTAACATGAGCTGGGAACTGTACTATGAATTTGAAATATGTTAAATCATTTAATGGTCACAACAGTCCTGTGCTATGGTTTATACTGTCCTCATTTTACAGACACAGAGACCAAGGCATAGAGCAATTAAACAATTTACCCAATATTACATGGCTAGTAAGTGGCAGAGCAACATTTGAACCCTGGCAGTCTGGCTCCAGCATCCATGCTCTTACCTACTATGCTATGCTGCCTTGCCTCTCCATATTTATGGAACTCTCAGATTGGAAAGTTCCTGTTTGGTTAGCATATTGATCAAAAAATAAAGAATAATAAAGCATCTGTAGCAAATGTTAACAATGGTGTCTACGCCCTAACTGGTTTGGCTCAGTGGATAGAGCGTCGGCCTGCGGACTGAAGGGTCCTGGATTCAATTCCGGTCAGGGGCATGTACCTTGGTTGCAGGCACATCCCCAGGAGGAGGTATGCAAGAGGCAGCTGATCGTTGTTTCTCTCTCATTGATGTTTCTAGCTTTCTATCCCTCTCCTTCCTCTCTGTAAAAAATCAATGAAATATATTTTTTAAAAACCAAACAATGATGTCTAAATGAAAGAAGGGTATATAGGAGTTATTGTGTTATTCTTGCAACTTTCCTATAAGTTTGAAATTTTTTCAAAATTAAAAGTTAAAAATTTACTTTTATCAACATATAATGGGACATGTTTTGTGAAAGGAATGCCCAAATTACCTGTTTAAAGGCAACTTTAAAATAAAAAAAAAACTCTGAATCCTTATACTATTCCCACTACATGCCTGATCTAAATTGCCCACACTATTCGAGTCAGACTGAAGGACTCACTGGAGAAGTGGCCCTAAATATGGGGAACACTGTCCCTAAACTGGAATAGTAAATGTGGGCTATGTTCTCACTGCTTAATATTTAATAATCAACAACATACAATTCTAAGTAGAATTAGGGAGAAAAAGTACTTCCAAAAATACATTATACAACATAACTGAATACAAATAAATCCATGCCCTTATTTCCCCTAGCTTAGTTCTAACCTGAACAGTTGTTTCCCCCTCCTTACAATCTCCCCGCCAGGCTATCTCAATGCTTTCTATTAGAAACCTTGAAGGCAGCTGCATTGGGCAGAGTAATCCACTTCAGCTTCTCATGGCATTAAACCCCTTTTGCAAGAGAAGAGAACATGAAATCACCCACTGATTACCTACAATTCATTCCGTTAGGCAAGTTTCTTGTTACTATTATTCTAAACTATACATGAAAATTTGGGTTCTTAAACTCATAAACTTCCCAATACACTTTGTGAACAAAATCTCCTGAAGTTTCATGGTGGAAGCAGTGACCAACAATACGGTGATATCCAAACACAATTTTGTTGAAACACTAATGTTCAAACTATCATCCCAAGCTTTTTATGTTCTTATCAAAAAATATAAAAACCACTCACTTCTGACATGGCTGAAAGCAATACTCCCCTGATGCTGGCCTAATACGTTTAAGGTAACTAGTTCCTCTCCCCTAGAAGTGGCTACATGAAGGTTTCAATGGTTGAAGTTAACAGCTGTCTACATTACGAAATGAACTGATGAAGACCCTTACTTTTTTTAATGTATATTTTTATTGATTTCAGAGAGGAAGGGAAACAGAGAGACAGAAACATCAATGAGCGAGAATATCATTGATCAGCTGCCTTCTGCACGCCCCCTACTGGGGATCAAGCCCACAACCCAGGCATGTGCCCTTGATCAGAACTGAACCCCGGTCCCTTCAGTCCACAGGCCAACACCCTATCCACTAAGCAAAACTGGCCAGGGCAACCCTTACTTTTTTATACTATTCTTTGGACTGCTTTCCCAGGAAAGAAACAGAATTAAAGAAAATTTTAAATTTTAAATCTTCAATATTTCCAGAAACTTTCCTTAAAAATGGAATGTGGGAGATGAATCAAAGGTTGAAATTGAAACTACAGACTAGAGTAAAAGTTTCAAAATTACATTTCAATTTTATTAATCTAGGTGGTATTGCTTCCTATCTCAACTTCATTTTAGCCTTCCCCACAAAGGTCCCTCACTCATTACATCAAGATCGTTATTTAACCAAGGCTTACTGAACACCTCAGTGATAACACCTACATTCTAGCAGCTCATACTCTAGAAGGAAAGACAAAAGTAAATAGACAATTTTAATACCGTGTGATAACATTTGAACTACCCCCTATAAGCCTCTGCCCTGCAAATTGGCAGTATCATTCCAAACCACATGCCTGAAAATTCTCTGGAAGACATTTCACTGATAATCAATGAACTTTGAGGCATTTCCAGTAAATTTAAAAATGGACAGCAATGGTATGCATATGGAAAGATCCTTGTTCTAAAGATTGAAATAATATCCATGATAGCATACCCAGCTCTCCATTGCTTTATGGACAGTGGATTTTTTACATATGTTATTCCAATAGGGAGGAGGTTAGAAATCTAAGTGAGGACTGACCCTCTGCAAGATGAAACACCCTTTCCTTTAGCAAAGGCTGATTTTAGTTCTGGCTCTGTTTTCTATTCTCTCTGGAGAATGGCAGTGCATTAGTGGTTAAGTCTGTGGACTTGGTAGGTAGTCAGGCCAGGGTTTAATCCTGGTCTTGGCCACTAACAGGCAGTGAAATTTCCAGCAAACCTCAGCTTCTCTGAGGCTCAAATTCTTTAAGAAAACAAAAACATTTGTTGTGGGAAATTAAGTAGTTTATGCAAAATGCTTAGCACCATGAGAAAAAAACAAGAGAGGGAGAGGGGCTGCCATTTAATAAGGGGGCCATCAGGTACCAAAATAGAAAGCAATAAATTATATAGAGCTAATAATTTTTTATTCCAATTGAATAGTGATCTATGCTTAATTTATTTGCACCCATTCCTACAGAGCAACTACCTCATAAACTTAAGGATAAATTGCAATTACTGGGAGCTTTTTATTTTTTTTAGATTTCCAATAGTCCCAATTCTTATAATAGCTGAAAGAACATGTTCTAGCCCCTCTGACTCTCCATAATTGGAACCCTAAGAAAGGCACTACAACTCTAACCACCCACAAGAGACCCTTACCTGGAACACAGATTATACCTTAGTCATATAACAAAGAAACCAACAGTACATGGGAGTCAAACAAGGAAAGAAAAATCTGCATAACTCATACTTATTTGTCATTTTTTTATCCCAAAACCAAAATTATGAGCAAAACAAAAATTTAAAGATTTACTTATTTGTACCCCTTATTATATTTCCTGAAAGAACTAGTAGAGATGAGGTAAAAGACAATCTTCCATTTTATCATCCACAAGGCTCTATAGTACATACCAGTTAAAACAATGCCTCAGTTCGTGGCAATAGTCCTGGACATCAGTTAACTAGGATGTTCACTGCAGTTACACAAAGCCCAGTATTTAAAGCTGGACCCAAATCACCACCATTCAGTCATCCAGAACCTATTTTCAAACTGCCTTTGTACTCCTTCAGATTCCCTCGTCCCTCCCCCTAAAGGTTGAGTAGGAAACCGACACTCTGGCAGCAATATGACCAACCCTTCAAAGATACACCAAGAAACCTCCCTAGGCTGAAGTCAAAATAGAGAGAACATTTGAAAGATAAATTGGAAAATATCAAATAAGAACTAGAGCCCAACAGATTATAGACATTGTCCTTTTTCTTTCTTTTTAACTGCACTTGCTATAATTATGAGATCCAGATATGAAAAATCTTACTGTAGCCCTTGCAAATTATATTAAAAGGAGGAACAAAGTTGTTTCCTATGAAGCCACAACCTCATAAGGATGAAATCATCTTGCAAAAAATACTCTCAGTTCTAGTAAAGAAATACGAGGAAGTACTATAGTCTAAAATGAATTGGCGGGGGGGGGGGGGGGGGGCGCCACAAAAAATCACAGGTTATATACATATCAGTTTAAAGCTAATGAGCAGTTTACATATTAAGGCCCATCTTGTTACAATTAGGGCAGCACCTAATCCAGCAATAATTTTCAGACAGATTTGCATTTTCAAAAGTTTGAGAACACTCAGTTTTCAGCTACTGATGAGTTGGCGATATAATTATCTAGAATCAGTATTTTTACAAGAACATATCTGCAAAAACAAACAAATCTTAAAATTAAGTATAAGATTTGAAAGCATAGTCATTGGCCTTTAGCTCTTACAGATTTCTGATTTCACAGCAAACAAAACTTACCTCCAAAAAAGAACTGAAAGTTTGGTTTAAAATAAGAATTCCCCTTGTGCTTTCTCAAATCCATTCTAAACACTAAAGTTTGTATGTACAGTATAAGTGTTTTCTCTGAGCTTAACCTTATTTAATCTATGGCCCTTTAAGAGAGCATAAAGCTGAAAATATTTTCAGGTGTGTTGCCACTTTACTCAGGTGAACTAAAAAGCATGATTAAGAATTCCTAATCCCTTTTAGCACATAAACCAAATACTATCGTATTTACAGACTGAAAATACAACACCTCCACAAATCTTTGCCATCAAAGGTAGTTTTAGAAGGAAAGGGGATTACAATTCAGTTAACATGGACCCATCTGTTTTCTTTTATAAGGCAAAGCAAGGAGGCAACGTCTAGCAGGAGAATGAGGCTCCCACCCACCACACCTGGAAAGTAAAAGAGGGATCCACCCAGGAATAGCTGGGCTGAAACCGATCTGGGCTGTTCAAACTCTCTGTGGGAGGAAAACACCACCGTTTAAGCTGCAAAGCTCCCAGCAACTTTCCACTTCCACAAATCTAATGATAAAAGGGAAAGAAAAGTTTTGAAACACATGAAGTAGCATATGTATAACCAGCTTCCGACCCAGACAAATTCCTTTCCCAACCCACACGCAAAATGCCAAAAAACAAAACAAACAAAAAAAACCCAACCTTTGGTTTGGGCTCTGAAAACACAAGTTTGTAAGCTTAATCCAGAAAAATATATAAAATCAAAGAACACACCAAAATGTAAACTTATGGAGTTGCTCTCACCCCTCTGAATCTATTCATCTCTATTAGAGAGACCTAGAAGTTTGTTTCTGAATCTTGAATATTTTACCTTTAAAAAATATAATAAAATTCCCCAAAGTAAGTAGGAAGAAAAATTAATAATTGCTTAGAAGTCACCCGTCAGCATAGCAGACTCTCTCGTTTTTAAATTCCCTCTGGTTACCGTAAGGCAAAAATTCGATTTGGGTTATCCTCCTTTACCCGTCTGAATACACATTTTTTTAAAAGGCACACACCTCAAATGTCTTCTGTAAACCAGTCCTTTAAGAAAGAAACCCAAGGCTTCGTCAATGTGTTGAGAAAGACAAATCCAGCAAGGTAGTTGATTTTTTCGCCACCTCTTCCTCCTTTCAGGATCTTTCCTGGTCTTCTTTCTCTCCCTCTTTTTTTTCCCTCAGATCCAACACCTAAAATGGAAGTTGCACCCAGCCAAAGGCTAGGGAGCCTGGGTGGTGACAAACTGATCTGGCAGCCCTACCCCCTCGCTTTCCTAAGTGATGTCAGTCCCTGAGAACTTCCAATAGGAGCCAGGCATAAATCAGGGAGCAGATTTTATCCAATAGGAAACTTCATTATAGGAAATTAAAAAAAAAAAAGGAGAGAGAGGAGGAGAGAGACGGGGAAGTTTTATATATATATTTATATTTAAAGTGAAAACCGTATAGTCTCTGAGGAGTTATGGCAAAGCTCTGGGGGCCCAAAGGGTTTACAGAAGGGCATGTCTAAGAGTCGGTTCTCTTTGAGGGTGGGGCTCTTGCTCCCTCTCCCTTTCCGGGTGAGGAAAAAGCTGATTTCATTTGCCTGCTGCTATTTGATTTGTTGCTTTCTACCCCAAAGCATTTTCCCAAGGGGAGACTGGGAGCGAGGGAGAGAGAAATCCTAAAAATAGGACTATTATATGTTGATTTGGATGATAGAGGATATCTGAGGTAAACTTACAGATTCATTGTTTTGGTTTAACCGCATTAGAGCTAATTAGAAAAAAAATAAATGCCTCGACTTAAACAGTTCTTAATGTCTATACTTTCAACTAGAAGGAAGCTGAATCCACTGGATTGTTGAGGAAAATCACTGTCTTCCCATTTGTCCCCAAATTAAAATAATGTGGGTTTTGAGGGACAGAATAAATGGAATCCAATAAACAAGCAATATAGTTACAGAAAGTAACAGTATGTGTAAGGAAAAGTAAGTCTCACATCAAGAAAATTAGCTTTCTTTGTGAATTTCAAGCTTCTAGCTCATACATTCTCTTATTACACTTGTCCTAGAAAGTAAAAAGGATTATACAGGTATTCTTTTTCTGAGTTACCTTAATATGTTGTTAGCCATTATTCACCCAATGTTTGATATATAGTCCCATAGACCCTCATATTTGGTCTAAAGCCGTGGTCGGCAAACTGCGGCTCGAGAGCCACATGCAGCTCTTTGACCCCTTGAGTGTGGCTCTTCCACAAAATACCACGGTGTGGGCGAGTCTATTTTGAAGAAGTGGCGTTAGAAGTTTAAGTTTAAAAAATTTGGCTCTCAAAAGAAATTTCAATCGTTGTACTGTTGATATTTGACTCTGTTGACTAATGAGTTTGCCGACCACTGGTGTAAAGTGTCCAAAAGAATGCCTGAGAAGTGCGAGAAGACCAAACAGGCATCACAGCACTTGTTTGATGGGTTTTAAACAAACTAGAATGAACAGACTTTAGCTCTCATTATCTAAGAATCATCTCCTATTACCTTATCACATCTTTTAACTCTACTTTCCATCTATTCCTGCTCCTCCACAGCAAGTTCAAAAGCCAAAGGTAATTGCCAAAGGAAAACAATCAGCAGAGAAATGTTTGTTGATTTCATGGGTTCCTAGATCAGAACCATATTCTAAATATTGTATGATTTTCTAGAAATGGATTAGTCTTGTTTCCCTCACACCACCACTAACAACTTGCAAGTGTTTTGCCTTACCTTTCCGTGTGTGTGTGTGTGTGTGTGTGTGTGTGTGTGTGTGTATTTTCCCATCTTCCCCCACCATAAGATAAATTCCATGAAGACATGAACAGTGTCTTTCTAGTACTGGTATATCCCAAGAGCTTAGCCTTATATCAACAGATGAATGAGTGAATAAAGTCTCTTGGCTTACTACTTATGTAATCCTGGACAAGTCATTTAACATTAATGTATTTGTAGATTATATTAAAAATATAGCCCAGCCGGTGTGGCTCAATGATTGAGTGTCGACCTATGAGCCAGAAGGTCACAGTTCAATTCCCAGCCAGGGCGAATACCCAGATTATAGGCTCTATCCCCAGAGAGGGACTTGCAGGAGGCAGCCAATCAACGATTCTCTCTCATCATTAATGTTTCTATCTCTCTCCCTCTCTCTTCCTCTCTGAAATCAATAAAAGTATATTTAAAATATCTATACTAATAAAAGAGTAATATACTAATTAGACCAGGAGACCTTTCGGACATCCTTCCAGACAAAGCTAGGGGCTTGGCTGGCCTGCAAAGTGCCCCCAAACAACCCTCAGCCCCTCGTCCAGGCTGGCCATGCCCCCCAGAGGAGACCCCCACCCTGAAGGGGGCATGCACAGCCTGAAAAGGGCCCTCAGACCCTCACCCAGGCTGGCCATGCCCCCCAGCGGAAAACCCCACCACAATGGGGGCGTGGCCAAGCCTGCAAACCGCCCCAGCCCCTAGCCCAGGCCAGCACCACCCCCATTGGGGAGTGGGGACCCCCACCCCAATGGGGGCATGGCTGGCCTGCAAACCACCCCAGGCCCCTAGTCCATGCCAGCCCCGCCCCCTAAGGAGACCCCCACCCTGATATGGGACCCCCTTCAGGGCAGACCAGCCGGCCCCCATCCGTGCACCAGGCCTCTATCTACACTAATAAAAGGGCAATATGCTAATTAGACCAGGAGACCTTCCGGGAAACCTTCCGGATGTCCTTCCAGACAAAGCCATGGTGGCGGGGCCAAGGCAGAGGTGGTTAGGGGTGATCAGGCCAGGAGAGGAGGGCAGTTGGGGGCGAGCAGGCCAGCAGGGGGGGCCAGTTGGGAGCCAACAGGCCGGCGGGGCGGGGGCAGTTAGGGGCGAGCAGGCTGGCAGGCAGAGTGGTTAGGGGCGATCAGGCAGGCAGGTGAGCAGTTAGGAGCCAGCAGTCCTGGAGTGGGATCAGGCCTAAACTGGCAGTTGGACATCCCCTGAGGGGTCTAGATTGGAGAGGGTGCAGGCCGGGCTGAGGGACATACCCCGCCGTGCATGAATTTTGTGCACCGGGCCACTAGTATATACATATAGTTATATATAAAACATTTTTAAAGATAACTCAATGGTGAAAAAATTATTACAATTTAAATATGAAACAGCTATCTTCAAAAAAAGTGTCTCAAGGATTAATATGCATTAAGGAAAAACTGTTTACACTCAATTTATAAAAAATAAAAAGACTAGTTCTAATTATTTTAAGCACCTAGCATGAGCCAGTAAATGTCAAGAATAATGAGATAGACACATTTCCTGCTCTCAGTAAGCTTATATTCTAGCAGGGGGCGGAGGAGAGGAGGTTAATAAGTAATGTGCCAGATGGAAGATTATACAGAGATTTCAGAGTCTGATGAGAATGACTTTTAGTCTGTTTTAAATATTTTTTATTCATTTCAAAGAGAGGGAGAGAGAGAATCATAGATCTGCTGCCTCCTGCATGCCCCCTACTGGTGATCAAGCTCGAAACCCAGGCATGTGACCCAACCAGGAATCAGTCATGGATCAATGTTCAACCACTGAGCAAAACAAGCCATGCGACTTGTGGTCTGTTTTATTATTTTACTTTTTTTTTTTTTTTAATCCTCACCCGAGGATATTTTTCCATTGATTTTTAGAGAGAGTGGACGAGAGAGGGAAAGACAGAGAGAAATATCAGTGTGAGAGAGCACATCAATTGGCTGCCTCCTGCATGAGGCCCAACCAGGGCCTGGGCCAGGGAGAAGCCTGCAACCAGGTTATGTGCCCTGGACCGGAATTGAATCCGCAGGCTGATGCTCTATCTACTGAGCCAAACTGGCTAGGGCTTGTGGTCTGTTTTAGATTGTATGTCAGGGACAAACTCCCTGGAGAGGTGACATTTAAGTTGAAATCTGAATGGTAAGAAGCAGCCTACCATGAGAAGATATGAACAATGATAACTACTAATGCCAAAGCTCTGAAGTGTGGGGTTGAAACACACTGGATCCAGCAGAGTTGTTGCAAATAAGGAGGGAGGTGTAGGCAGGAATCAGATCATGACGGGTTCCTCTAAGTTAGAGAAAGTAGTTTTGATTTTATTCTAGGGGAAAGCCTGTGAGAGTTTTAAACAGCAGAATGGTAAGTTCTAACTCACATTTTTTAAAAGTGAGGCTATCTATGTGACAAATGGATTGAAAAGGGAACAAAAATGAAAGCAAGGAAATTAGTTTGATGATCAAGTGATAGTGATAAGCAGTTCACTACAGTGGTAGCAGTAAAAATGGAGAGAAGTCAATGGATTGAGGATATGTTTAGAGATAGTGTTGTTTTTTGTTTGTGTTTTTCCCCCTCCTTTCTTTCTTTTTTTTTTTTTTTCTGTATGCATGGAATATTACATTCAGTGGTCAGTTTTATAACTCTCCCAGTTTAACTTCCCCACCCATAACTGTCACCACTTACTTAACACATAAAGAAACACAAGATAACATTAAATGGTGAAAGATTAGAGAAGAACTGGGAAATAAAATTGTATTTTAAAAATAAATATTAAAATTCTTATATGGTGCAGCCCTAGTTCGTTTGGCTCAGTGGACAGAATGTCAGCCTGCAGACTGAAAGATCCCGGGTTCCATTCAGGTCAACAGCACATTCCTGGGTGTGGGCTCGATCCCCAGTAGGGAATGTGCAGGAGGCAGCCGATCAGTGATTCTCTCATCATTGGATGTTTCTATTTCTCTCTCCCTTTCTCTCTGAAATCAATAAAAATATACATTTTTTTATTTCTTCATATACGGTGCAGCGTGCTATGCTGTGATGACTCTACTTCTAAAATAGACTAAAACTAGCCCAGCCAGTGTGGCTCAGTGGAGGAGGTCTGGTTCAATTCCCAGACCGGGCACATGCCCAAGTTGCTGGCTTGATCCCCAGTAGGTGGCATGCAGAAGGCAGCTGACTGATGATTCTCTCTCATCATTAATGTTTTTATCCCTTCCTCTCTAAATTCAATAAAAATATATTTTAAAAAAATAAAATAGACTAAAACTATAAATGCCAAGAAGAAATGAAAAAAAATCAATTAAAAAAAAACAACACACTGGCTACCTGTACAGAGGAAAATAAAATATTTTTACCCCTTTCTACCCTCTGGTGGCTACACATTACCATCCAAAGTTTGTCATTTTTGAAGCTCTAGGTAGGATAGCCATTTAACATTCCCTTTAGAAATTCTACTAATACATAATTTAACTATAATGGTACTGGGTTAAAACATCAAGAAGTGAGTCTCTCTACTAATCCTGATAATAGTATACTCATGAGGTGGTAGAATATTTACATTTTTGTTATAGAACTCCATAGAATCACCTAAAACTTTACTGGTACTCCACTGATTAATCCCATCCTGATTCCACACAAACAGATGCCACAAACAAATATTGTTCTGCCTGTGTTTCCTTTTTTTTTTTTTTTTTTTTTTGGCTTGCTTGCTTTTTTGTGTATCTGTATGCTAATCTAAAATCTATCCTTCTATTAAGTTTTATGTCCTCTCATGAATTGTTTCCTCTTCAAAATATGACAACTACAACAAAAATGTCTCCTGTTCTCCTTTTTCTATCTTAAGAGCAGAAGCCTCAAACTAGGGAAAATATTACCTGATTTGGAAATACTCAGCCATCCCCCGGCTCCCCAATAGTTCAGTCAACTACCTTAAATCCTTTTTTGAGAGAGTATTTGATATCAATAAAGACATATTTGAGCGTACTGTACTTCCTACTCACCCCTCCACGTCTTGTCCCCTTCTCTTAGGCGTCTTCCTTTTCTGCCTCCAGTTGGCCTCAGCAGGGACTGCTCCGTTTTAATTCATCTCACTTTGTCATCAATGGCTTTGGATTCATCCACTTTCATACAGCGCTGGACATCAGGTGACATCTAACCGAAGCTAGGAACCGGGCCTAGCACACACAGGGCAAGGACCCACTGCCCAGACTGATAACGTGGGTTGGCATTCTCGCTAAATGTTTATAAACTTGAGGTCATTTAATTTTGTATATCATCCCTGAAAACAGCTGTTTCCAGTCAGGAAGAGTTCTAAACAAACCATCTCTGGAAGGACACCGCAGACCACTCGAGACGGGAAGTTCTGCAACCCTCTCTAGTCAGCAATTCGCCAAGATTTGGAGCTGAAGTGGAATCTGGGGGAAAGTTGAATTCAGAAAGTAGCCCAGTAACCTTGTTCCTGGCCTTAGGAGATGTCTGGATGAGAGATTAGGGGACGACGTGTGAGGAGAGCCATCACAGGGACTATTTCCTCCATTAAGCCTGGAGCGATCTTAACAGGGCTGCCGCCATTTGCAACCTCTCCTAGAAGACTCCGGAAGTCTCCTTCAAGTGCTCTGGGGCCTGCCCAATTGGAGACCCTGTTTTCGGGGCTTCGCTCAGCGATGAGGGAGACGCCAGCTACCATCAGAATTCCTCCGACCCCACCTCTCGCGCCGACCTTCTCCCCTAGCTCTCAAGTACCTCGAGACTTAACCTCCCGCCAAAGTGCTCCTCCTCCTGTGATTGGCTGTCCCAGAAACCTTCGGCCAATGGGGATGATGTATCCTGGCAGACTAAACCAGAGAGCTGGGGAGGAGGGAGGACGTCGGCCCCACGACGCATGTGCGCGAGGGCAGCAGCGCGAGGGCAGCAGCGCGAGGTGCGTGGCGCCAGGCGCGCGTGGCCTCAGGTCCTCACAGTCTTCACCTCCCAGTGCATGAGGGTGCCCCGCAGGAAGAGGACGCCAGAGAAACAGAGGCTGCAAACGCCGAGCGGCCATAGCTGGCGGTGAGGGTGAACCCTGAATTCCGGCCTCCGGGATCCCCACACTCTATTCCCAGAAACCTTTGCGTTAAGGAGCCTCTCGTCAAAGGAGTTGGACCAGAGCTCCTGGGTGCCCAGCTTTGCAGGGCCTTTCCTGAAGCCCTGCTTCTTACGCCAACTCCGATTCCCTTGGTTCTGGGCGGGGAGAGGAACCTCAGGCGACTCACCCACCTGTGCTGCTTTCTTGGATAACCCTCCCGTTGCGAGGCTGGACACTGGGAGGAAGCAAGCACAGAAAGGACAGCAGGGGCAGCCACTCCTACTGCAGAGCTAGTTCAGGTTGGGTCTGGGGGCAAGGCGGGAGCTGGTGGGTTGGTAAGCTTCCCCAGGCCTCAGTTTGGGCCCTTGCAACAGCTGCCAACCTCCTCCATCTGCATCTCTGGCTGGATCTGTATTGAACCTACCCTTTCTTAATTTACTTTTTCACTTTTTTCACTTTCTGATAGTTTGATGTTAACTCTTCTGATCATCAGTGCCACCTGACAGAAAACTGCATGCCAGGAGAGGAACACCAGCTTTGCAGTAAGTGTGAGGGGTTCAGGGCAAAAAGCTGGAAATGTAGTTAGCCTGAAGTCAGAGTATCCAGTTTGTTTTGGTTGGGGTAGAATGCTTAATTATCCTTGTCCATTGTTAGCCAGCTAATCAACTGGACTGACAAACCTAAAGGCCAGATTCTTTGCCAAATGGAATCAGGCTCGCTTTAATCAAGAACATCTGAACCATTAGGTAATGTCCTAATTTCTGTGCCGGACCTTCCCACCAATTCCAGCAGCTTTTCTTTACTGTGCACCCTCTGCTGGTTAGTGTGGTAGAGTGAGCTCAGAGAAAAGATGTATACACTTACTAGAGAATTTTATATTCGTATTGTTTCTTAAATGTTGAGGATTATACCCATATAATTCTGGAGTGTGATGCTCAGGAAGAATATGAGTAGTCAGAACTATAGATACTGTGAATGAGGAAAGTTCAAGGATAATAGCTATCATTTTGGGGGTAATAGTTATTGTGTGCCAGGCACTCATAAAACTAAGCAATTTTACCTGCATTGACTAATTTAATCTTTAAAACAACCCTCAGAGGTAACTACTGTTATCAGTTCCATTTCATAGATGAGAAAAGTGAGACTCGAAGTTAGGTTATTTACCTGAGATTCAAATTGAGACTTATCTTGTATCTCCCTCATGAAAAAACTATGATAGTCTTTCTTGAAATACCTTGGCACAATTTCTGGGCTTATGAATCCTCAACTTTCAAATTTTCCTACCATTTTAAAGACAAAAAAAGGTATAAGCATAGTTCTGAAATGTATGTTCTTTTATCCACAGGAATCTGACCTGTGAAAACCTAGGTTTATTAATAGACCAACATGTGTTCTCCTGCCAGTCCCAAAATCATATACAGAAATTCCCGGTTCCTCCGGTTGGCTTTTCTGCAGCTGTATCACCAGCAACAGAGTGGGGTATTCTGTGATGTCCTTCTGCAGGCAGAAGGTAAGAGACTGCAGCAGGTCCTCAGATAACATTGTTTTATTCACTGTTGCTTCATTACAACATTAATAAGGAAAATAAAATTGATTCCCAGCTAGGCCACTGTCTGTGTGGATTTTGCACTTTCTCCCCATGCCCGGTTGCTAGTTTCCTTCCACATCCCAAAAATGTGTATGCTAGGTGAATTAGCATGTCTGAGTTGTCCCAGTCTGAGTGGGTATAAGAGTATGTTCGTGAGTGCACCCTATAAGGGAAGGATGTTTGTCCATGGTTGATTCCTGCCTTGAGCTGCCTTATAGGCTTTGGCCACCTACAACCCTAAAGTAGAATAAGCAGGTTGGAAAATAATTATCTGACTTGCTTTTATTAATCATTAGAGGCCGGGTGCATGAAATTCATGCACGAGGGGGGGGGGGACTGCGGTCCCTCAGCCAGGCCTGCAATGACGCAAGCGTTCCGTGCCCCACCTGGCCAGAGGCCCTCTGCGACTGGGCACAGAATGCTTGCCTCATCGCCGGGGCAATGACGCATGCATCCCACCCCCCGCCGCTCTGTCTGTGCCCACTGCCCAGAGGCCCTCTGCGGCTGGGGTGGAACACTTGCCGTGGTGACAAAGCAAGCCTTCTGCCAGGCCGCTCACACTGCCCACTCTCAGCGGCCGCCCCCTCGGGATAGGGGGACTCCGGTGGGGCTGAGAGGACTGGGTGCTGCCATCTTGTGGCTATGGGCACCGCCATCTTTGGCGGAGTGATGGTCAATTTGCATATTCCCTCTTTATTAGATAGGCTTCTTAACTGTACATATACCTCACATTTATTACAGTGTTTAATATTGTGTTTTGGTTGTTCCTTATTTAATAGCTTGGTGGCATTTTTGTGACCAGAAATATGCTATAGAAACTTAACTCTTGTTTATATAATTAGCCTATGGTAAAATTAGTTTCTTTATAGTCATTTTGCTTAAAGTTCCGGTTTCTAAAAACCTACCAATGACATTGAGAACTTACTGTAGTGGGGACTCAATTGAAAACTCACAATAGAATATGATAAAAAGACTTTAGAACCAGGGAGAGGGGGACAAAACCAGAAAAAAGAAGTGTTCTTGCCTTTGAGTACTGTAAGCTATTTGTTAAAGAGCTGTTTGTTTTCTAGGACAGTTATATTTGCAAGAGTGAAAATGAGACTATGCTCTTTTTCTCTTAAAAAATGAAATTAGCCCTACCCAGTTTGAGTGGATAGAGCATCAGCCTACAGATCAAAGGGTCCCAGGTTCAATTCTGGTCAAGGGCATATACCTCGGTTGCAGGCTCCTCCCTGGCCCATGTGCAGGAGGCAACCAATCAATGTGTTTCTCTTTGTCTTTCCTTCCCTTCCACTCTCTCTGAAAGATCAATGGAAGAATATCCTCAGTTGAGGATTAACCAAAAAATAATAATTGTAAAATTTCTTTAAGTGTAGAAATTCTATAAAACTTGGATAATATCATAATGGGATGGTTGTGAATATTGAGTTAACATATGTAAAGCACTCAGAAAAGTGCTTTTAATATATTAGGTGATACTATTACATAGTTTCCTATTTTCTTGCCAACCTGTTTCTTTTTTTATTCTTGTCTTCAAATTTATGGTTTTTATTGTTGTTTGACTTAAAATACAGAGGTGGGCAAAAGTAGGTTTACAGTTGTTCATACAGAAAAACATATAACACATGAATCTATATATAAATAAAAACCTAAATGACTGTTATGACCAAACGACTGGAATGACCAGTCGACCAGTCACTACGATGTGCACTGATCACCAGGGGGCAACACAGGAGCTGATTCCCACAGGGGGAGCACCACTCAGCCAAAAGCCAGGCTCACAACTGGTGAGAGCAGCTGAGGCAGCAGGAGCCTCCCCGACTCTGCGGCAGTGCTACTGAGCTGCAAGCAGCAGTGGCAGACACAGCAGTCTGGGATGAGCATGAATGGGTGCGGCGCTCAGCTCTGGCTCGGGCTCCTCCCTGGCCACCTGCCACTTGGCGCACTGCTACATCCCTCAGGGGATGCCCAACCGCGAGTTTAGGCCCGAACCCCGCAGGCCAGACTGGTCTGTGGGGATTGGGTCTAAACCCGCAGTCGGACATCCCCCGAGGGGTCCCGATTGCAAGAGGGCACAGGCCAGGTTGAGGGTACCCCATTTCCTCCCCCGCCTCGTGCCATCCCCTGTGCACAAATCCATGCATCAGGCCTCTAGTAAATAATACAAAACTAAGCTGTGTTTGGCATACTCACAATTGTAAACCAGCTTTCTGTATATATGCCTTATTTCCACCTCTTCCCTTTATATTTGATACTAGAGGCCCAGTGCACAAAATTCATGCACTGGTGGTGGTGTGTGTTGTGGGGGGGGGGGGGGGTGTCCCGCAGCCCAGCCTGCACCCTCTCCAATCTGGGATCCTTCTCACAATCCAGGACTGCTGGCTCCCAACTGCTCGCCTGCCTGCCTTCCTGATTGGCCCTAACCACTTCTGCCTGCCAGCCTGATCACCCCCTAACCACTCCCGACAGCCTGATTGATGCCTAACTGCTTCCCTGCCAGCTTGGTCACCCCTAACTGCCCTCCCCTGCAGGCCTGGTCACCCCTAACTGCCCTCCCCTGCAGGCCTGGGTCCCCCACAACTGCCCTTCCCCGCAGACCTGGTTGCCCCCAAGTTCCCTCCCCTGCTGGCTTGATTGCCCACAACTGCCTCCCTTGCAGGCCTGGTCCCTCCCAACTGCCCTCCGTTGCTGGCCATCTTGTGTCCACATGGGGGCAGCCATCTTTTGTGTTGGATGGTCAGTTTGCATATTACTATTTTATTAGATAGATATTAAATCAGCATGAGGTTGAGCCTGGGAAAGGCCCAATACTAGGAGTCAGTTTACATTCTAGCTTTTTATTTAGTAACTAAGTGACAAATGGGCAAGTAACTTCATTTCTCTGGAGCTCAGTTTCATTTATAGAAAAGGATTTTGACAACCAGTATTGTATAGCACTCTACAGTTTACATAGTATATATTCTACAGTATATGTCTCATAACAGCCTTATGAAATAAGTGTTATATATAAGGTAAATGAACTGAGGCCCAGAGAATTAAGTGACTTGCCTGTTCGTTCTCTTAGTAAGTGTAGAGTTGGGATTCATTCCTTAATTCAAAATAAACAAAAAAAGGTATTACCTATTGTATGCTATAGCACTATACTGGCATGGGCATACAGTATATGTAAAGATAAAAGTCCTTCCTTGAAAGCAAATCACTTAAGGCCGTGGTCGGCAAACGGTGGCTTGCGAGCCACATGTGGCTCTTTGGCCTCTTGAGTGTGGCTCTTCCACAAAATACCACGGCCTGGGTGAATCTATTTTGAAGAAGTGGCATTAGAAGAAGTTTAAGTTTTAAAAATCTGGCTCTCAAAGGAAATTTCAATCGTTGTACTGTTGATATTTGGCTCTGTTGACTAATGAGTTTGCTGACCACTGACTTAAGGGAAACACTCAAATAACCAGTGTATTCAGGTAGGAGCGGGAGGGACAGGCATTCCCACAGGAGTGAGGGTAACTGTGTAGTATGATAACATATTGGGGTAACTATTGGCTGATATAGAAGCATCTTTTACAGGTTTGAGGAGTTTGGGGAATGGGGATTAGGGAAATTTTCTTGGAGGAAGTAACCCCCTATAGTGAGGTCTGAAGGGCAAACAGAAGTAGGAGGAAGTAAGGAAAGGTTTTCCCCAGGCAAAGAGAACAGAATATACAGAGAATTAGAGATGTGACCAGTGATTTGTGAATGGCTCCTTATGGCTAGAGTGCAGACTACAGAAGTGACCAGAAATATTACTAGAGAAATTAGCAGCAGCCATGTGTTATACAAAGGAAGTAGGTCTTGTCCTCAGAACACTGGGAATTGTATTTATAGGTTTTAAGAAGGTCATGATCAGATACCTACTTTTAGAAACAGCACTCAAGCTGCATAAGAATTATTGGATTACTCATGGGCCCAGATAGGAGGCAGTTTTGTAATCCAGAAGAGAGGGGATAGTGGCCTGAACTAAGATATTGAGTAGAGAAAGAATTTTTAAAACTTCTTGCAGTTAAGAGTATAGATTCTGTAATCAGCCCCACTCCCCAACCCCCAGTACAAGTCATTTTTTTGCTACTTACTAACCATATAATTGTAGGCACATATTTAACTATGCCAAAATTTACTCATCTATAATAACAAAGCTACTTCATAGGGGTCTGGTGAAGATTAAATAAATACTGGTAAAACGCTTAGAATAATACTTGGCATATAATAATGACTCAAAAATGACTTGCTTTTAAAAAATTAATGCTTAGCTCTAGTTGGTATGGCTCAGTGGATAGAGCATTGACCTGCAGACTGAAGGATCCCAGGTTCGATTCCGATCAAGGGCACATGCCCGGGTTACAAGCTCAATCCCCAGTAAGGGGCATGCAGGAAGTAGCCGATCAATTCTCTTTCATCATTGATGTTTCTATCTCTCTCCCTCGCTTTCTGAAATCAATAAAAACATTTTTTTTCAATTGTTTAATTAAATGCAGTAGGTAAGGGAGAACGAAGAATCAAAGATAACTTCTGGTGCTCAGGTTTGAACTGGGTGAATGTGATACTTTATTTTGAAATAAACAGTTTTGGTGGCATCATCATCAGCCTTTGGTGTTTGAAGCCATTGGAGAGACTGAGATTGCCCAGCAAATGCCCATAAAGTGAGGTGGTTCAGAACAGACCACTGCCTATTAGGCAGTAGATAGAGCTCAGGAGAGAATTGAGCTCTGAGTGTACATATCCAAAGGTCATGCCCTTTCTATTAGACCACAAGCAGCTTCTATAACTTTTTTACATTCGTGAGTTACAAAAATTTATTTAGCAAGTATTTGATCCTACTCTGTCAAGCATTGGGTATACTGCAGTAAGACAGATGGTCCTTACATTTAGTGAAGGCGGACGATACCGATTGCTAAGTGCTGTGATAGCTGAAGAATACCTGTGTTCAGGAGCACCAAACCCAGACATGGGATAGAGTGGGGGAAGGCTTTCTGAAAAAAGTAATATCCAAACTAGATTTTTAGTTAGCTAGGTAATAGCTCAAGGTTCCAGGAAAGCAAAAGGGACATATTTTTCCTTCTACTTGAACTTCCATGGAGGGAAATTGAGAGAAGGAACAACACATTTCAGTAGTAGTATCTGTGCTTAGCTCATGAACATGCCAGCCTGCATGAGATAACCAAGTGTTTGGGTTTCCCTCCAGGTGAGGTAGTCCCAGCCCATTGCTGTATCCTGTCTGCCTGCAGCCCCTTCTTCACCAAGCGCCTGGAGCAGGAGAGGCCAGCTCAGGGTTGTAAGGTGATGCTGGAGATGGGGGGCCTGAAGATCACGACACTTAGGAAGCTGGTGGACTTCCTGTATACCTCAGAAATGGAAGTATCTCTGGAAGAAGCCCAAGATGTGCTTTCTGCTGCCCGTCAGCTCCGCATATCTGAGCTAGAATCCCTTCAGCTAGAGGGTGGGAAGTTAGTAAAGGCCCCTCAGGGCCGAAGACTGAACCGGGAGTGCTTACAACCTCCAAGTGCTGCACCAATCTCTGCCAGGGTGGTGGCATCCAGCCACTGCCCTACTCCACTGCCTGTTACCCAGACTCCTTGTTCTCTTGGGGCAGTGAGATTGAAGTTGTCAGGGAAGGACGAGGGGCCCCAGGACAAGAGCAACCGACAAAATGCAGGGAACTTATCTGGCACTCTTCTGCTCAAGAGGAAGGCCAGAGCCTGCCCAGCTCCGGAAGAAGCAAGCTCTTTGCCATCCAGCCACAGTCAGGGATCTAAAGAGAACAAAAGTGACCCTGCCCTTGGTCCTACAGAGCTTTCCCCACCCAGCTTGTACCCCTCTGTGGATAAGCGACTACTGCCCAGAAAGATCAGGCTGAGTCGTTCAAAGCCATCATCTGATGTCTATCCATCCAAGCCTTCCAGCATTTTAAGTGGATCCAGTTCAGTGCCAGCAGCCCCTGGCCGGCGTCTTTGGCGACAGAAGAGTATAAATAAAGAAGTGCTAGAGGACAAGCATACACCAGGGAGAGCTAGTCCTCTACAAAGCACCTCAAGTCCATCTGGTCTTGGAAAGATGGGTGGGAGTAAGAAATGGAGCCCTGAAGTCAGGGCACCTAACTTAGACTCTGCAGAAGAGGGGCAGGTTGGGAGAGTGAAGCTTAGGAAGACTGTTAATGGGACCTGCTGGGAGGTGGTACAAGAACCTCCCCTCAAAACCTCTAAAGATAGCCCTCATGTCCCAGAACCTGGAGACTCAGAAGAACCTCCAGGAATTCAGTCATCCTCAGTTAACCAGCTAGAAATGTCATCAACTAGAATAGACCTGTGTCAGGACTCCCCTGTGTCCTATAAGCTACAAGACATTCTGCTCTCTGCTAGCCGCTCCCCAGACCACCAAGTGGTGAAGTCCGAGTTTGGATCCAGTCCAGAGCTGGTAGGGAAGGAACGTGGTTTCGATATTGACTGCACAGAGTCATATGCATTTGACACGGCCCTGCTAGAGCAGCCCTGTGAAGCCGAGGAGTACCGAATCACAAGTGTTGCTGCCACCAGTGAGCTGGAGGAGATCCTGGACTTCATGCTATGTGGCTCAGACATTGAGCCTCCTACAGTATCTCTGGGGAGTCCCGAAGCTGAGGGCTGCAGGACCCCTAGTTATCACTTGACAGAAACAGGAAAGAACTGGATCGAAGGGGAAGAATGGTATTTACCAGACATGGAACTCTGGCCCAGAGAGCTAACTGGATTAGAGAAGGAACCTGTAGGTGAGAACAAAGAGACACTTGAACCATTTAGCCCCCTTGTCATGCCCTCTAAGATTAGTGAAGGGGAGGTGCTTTCTGTAGGACGTTCTTGGACTCAAGACCAAGAAATTACCAGTTCCAAGCCACTGGATGGTCAGAGGGACAAACTTCTCCACATTGACTCCCTTGACCTTCCCCAAAGGTCCTATGGCGACCTCTTACCTCCATGTTCTAACTGGGTAGAGACAGGGCTGGAACTATCCCTAACTATGGAAGAGGTGTTATACCCTGCACCAGAACCAGGCAAGGAGGTACTTAGCAACTCTGAGCTGTTAGATTCACCTACTGCCAGCCCTGAAGAGGAAGAGATTGATGTGGTAGACTGGACATCAGAGGGGAAGCTAGTTCCTACCAGTATTCCCTCCGTATGGCCAGACCCTTCCTCAGAGTCAGAAACAGAGGTAGATATACTAACCTAGTGGATAGGGAAGGCAGTTAAGGGGCACTGAGGGGATGGGAAATGTTGGCTAGCAAAAGTGGTATTGGCAGAGGCTAGCACATGTCTGCCCTCTTGGCACAAGAGGCAGGCATTCCCCTTTCTCTCCTTAGGCCATGCTTTCCCCTCCCCAGGTTTTGGGAGCTGGGCAGAAATTTAGTACCATGGGTAGAAAATTATGAACTTGAACCTTCTTCGTTCCTTATAATCTACTTTACAGTGACAAATAAGTAGAATAATAAACTATGAGGTCTCCAACTCTAGTGTTTCATAGGTAATAGCCAAGGCCAGGTCTCCCAGGTTATGAGACAGCGAATTCAGGAAAAATTAAGTACATCCTCTGCAGTAGTTCTGTCAGAGAAAATGTTCCAAAAGGTGTGAAGCGGTGCTGGAGTGGAACACAAAGTGTATGGGAGTGAGAGGACATTGTCCAGCACCTTATATGTGGGACTTATTTATGAAACATACAAAGGGGACCAATCCCATAAGGCTGGCTTTTATCCTTTACCATATAATTAAGTTTTACTTTATTAGTCAAGTACTTTATTTCAACTTTTATTAAACCAAATCCAAGAACTTTTCAATGCCTTACTAGAGTGTTGCCTCACAACTGAACCATCAATTCTGCAGGGGAAGAAACTATAGCTTCAGGCACATAACTGAAGTTTGGCTATGTCCCGTCATAAATGCTCCAACATCACCAGAAACAGCTGTGAAAATGAAAGAGAAAAAAATCGTTAAAGAGATCTAGGGCCCGGTGGTCGGCAAACTGCGGCTCCTGAGTTTGCCGACCACTGCCTTAGGGAAATACACTTAAATATTTTAATAATGTACTAATGGCTTTAACCTGAAGTCAAAACTTCTGGGTAAGGGTAATGCCTTACGCAGTGGTTGGCAAACTCATTAGTCAACAGAGCCGCAGTTTGCCAACCACTGATCTAGGCAATCATATAGCCTGAGGAAGGCGTGTTCCTCCATCCTTGAACCCAAAGACTCAGGAGAGCTCAAGGCATCCTCCTCCCACATCTCAACATTTCAAAGTTATGAGGCACATACCTATGACGTGAAAGCACTATATGAACCACTAGATATGAAAACAAGAACAAATTTAAGTGACTAGTAATGAAGTGTTACCATATGGGACTATTAATAGAAAGACCCTACTAGGAACAAATAACACAAGAGGGTTGGGGTAAGTATGCATGAAGTTACACAAAGATTTTGCCAATAATAGGGGGAATCACAACCCATACAAATAAACACGTGTCAGTGCTTTTTAACTCATAAATGAGGGTACTGGTAGGATTTACAATCCACTTCAAAGATTCAAAACACCACCAGGGGTGTGGAAAAAGAAATATTTTACAAAACTGGCCCATACCCTCAGGACAATACTTAACTGCACCTTCAAAGGACATAAATTGCATTTCTATAAATCATTTACATTTGTCTTTGAGCCAAGTTTTAGAACTTAGCTTATGAATTAAAACCTGGAATTAATAAAGGGCACACTAGATAGAACAAAATAAAAACAAAACAAAAATGCTGATTTCAGTTTTTCCTACCAATATAGAGGGAAAGGTATTCCCAATAGAGGAAATACTGAGAACAGTTAAAGAGTTAGGAAAAAAAAAATGTAGCTGCTCTGTGAAATGCAGGGTAAAAGAGTTGCTTCGAAAATATCCACACCAAGATCAACCCATCCCTCCCTAGACCATCGCCCCCATTTCAAACCTCAGCATGAGGATTTCAGCCCAAGCGTCCCTACGAAAGGTACTTCTTTAGCTTCTCTACGACTTCTTGCGGCTCAGGGAACTTGAGTTTGCGTGGGGGCCCCTTCTTAATCCCAGTCCAGAGTTCCATACCTGGGGAAGGACCGGATGAAGCGACGTTACTATCTCCCCCGCTGTGAGACCAGCCCTTCCTCTCCTCCGAACCATGCCCTCTCCTCCCAGCCCCGGGTCCCCACTCACTGCTGCCGTCCGGGCGCAGCAGCGTCACCTCGAAGCTGCCCCTCCGGGGTTTGGCAGGGTTCACCTTCACTAGGAGCTCCGAGGCCTCTAGGCGCAGCGCCTGGCTCAGGGCCGCGGCGTTGCGCCCGTACACACGTCAACTCGTGCTAGGAGACGAGGAGGGTCAGAGATCAGGGCTCCGGGTGTGCGACACCCTTACCGCCCTTACCCCCCTTTTCCGCGACTCTCCGTGCCCCTCACCAATGCTCGATAACGACCGTCGCCGCCTCCACTTCCTTCTGGCCGCCAGCCAGCTTCTCCTGCTTCTCAGCCACCGAGACCACCGCCGCCTCGGCCTTCCGCTTCCTCCCGCGGGAAGCCATGGAACACGGCCCGGGAACAGGGTGGAGACGCGGCCACGGAGCAGTCAGTGAACAGCCTCTCTGCGAGCTCCAAACCGCAGGCCCAAAACTCCGCTCCCAGAACAAAACGCCTCCCAAGCAGCGGAAAGCGTGGCACACGTGGTCCGGGGCGGGACCTCCGGGCACAGCCACTCTGCACGCTGGGTAGGGGGAGCACCAGACCTAACCACCTGCGCCTAATATAAAGTTGCTTAGTGAATTCATGAGGCACAGCAGTGACAGGGACAGGGACTAGGTAGCTCTAAAATCAATCCTGGTTTCCGGTTTTTCTTTAACCGCAACCGCACAAGCGGCTAAATAATCATAATGAACTCGGACACCCCCCGCCCCCGCAATTAAAACTTCTTCCCTGGGACCTATCCCGAGCCAAGTCTACAATCTAACGGGGTGCGACCCAAACTCTAGATTTAAAGGCACTGTTCGTCCCCAACTCTCCCCAATCCTGGGTACCAATGACTGGCGTTTGGTGAAACTAATTAGAATGGCCTTTGAAGTTACTAAGAAATTAAGCAATTCCTTTGCAGTTGCCTGGCTTTTTAATACACAGAGGCACAAACAAAAGGAAACCCCAGTGTCTTTATTATGGAAAACCATCAACTGGGTGTGGGAGAGTAGGTAGGAAGGTAAGTGAAACCCCAATCCTGCCCTAGGGCTCTCTTCCAGGCCCCACCCCACAAAGGAAGGTCTCAAACTTCTATTCCCCTTCCTCCCAACCTCCATATTGTGGTTAAAGGTTTGTCCTTGGGACGAGTAACAAAATTAGGTTTATTTTTAATGAAGGCCAAAGATCAAGCCAGGGGGGCTTAAAGAACTAAGGGTCCTTGAGGGGAAATTTTTAGTGCAGACTCTGTACCCCAGCATCTTATGTTAGGGTTCAACCTACTGTAAAAGTAAGTCCAGTAAGGAATACTGAAAAACAACATGGTGGAGATGTGTGAGTGGAGGGAAGCACTCCAAGCTTGGAAAGCATTTCCTCTTCCATTATGTGAGATCTCTCCCTTCCTCCAGTGAAATAGCTGGCCACAGGAATGTGCCTGTCAATTCCCTGGATGCCTCTTTAAAATCAGAAGCAGCACCCTACACCATCCAGGCATAGCCAAACAGGGAAACCATAAATAAAAGGCGAAGCCTCACTCGGGCAAGGCTGTGGTTACAGAAGGGGCAGGGCTTCAAAGGTGCCTAGGATTGACCAGAAGGAAGCACTAACAAGGCAGGAAACCTATTTGTCCTTCTTGCTTTCCCCATTTGGCACTGCTCTGGAGGTTGGGGCCACAGACTGCTCCTCGGGAATATTATCTCCAGTCTTCCATTGCTTCTTGGCCCGCTGATACAGTTCATTCAAGTTGAATTCTCGGATCACATTCTCCTGCACAAAAGAGATGCAGAGGTCAGGGTTGGGGGGGAGAGTTCAGAGTCTGGGAAATAAGAAGTATTTAGGCACAGTTTAGGAAAAGAGGAAGCAAAGCACAGAAATCTACTCTAACCTAAATCTCTTTTATGGGTACCTAAAAGTCAACTAATACTTAAGCACCTATTATGTGCTGTACCAAGAATTATCCTATCTAATAATCCTATCTCATAAAGAGGGAATATGCTAATTGACCATCACTCCATCACAAAAGATGGCTGCACCCACAGCTGAGGTCCAGTTCCCTTAAGGCGCCTTAACAAGCAATCAGCAGGGACCTGAGGCTACACCCTCCCCCGCCCCCGTGGGGCTTGACAGGGGACCTCAGGCTGAGCCCCCTGCCCTGGCGTCAGGCTGGGGGACCTCAGGCCATGCCCCCTGCCCCAGCACCAGGCCAGGGGACCTGAGGCCATGGCCCCAACCAGGTGGGGCTTGACAGGGGACTTCAGACCGCGCCCCCACCCCAGCACCAGGCCAGGGGACCTCAGACTGCAACCCCTGCCCGCCAGGGCTTAACAGGGGACCTCAGGCCGCACCCTCCCACCCCAGCACCGGGCCAGGGGAGCTGAGGCTGCGCCCCCCTGCCTGGCTGGGCTTGACAGGGGACCTCAAGGTGCGTTTCCCATCCTGGTGCTGGGCTAGGGGACCTCAGGCTGCTTCCCCCTGCCTGGCTGGGCTTGACAGGGGACCTCAGGCTATGCCCCCCCACCCAGTGGGGCTTGACAGGGGATCTCAGGCTGTGTCCCCCACCTGGTGGGGCTTGACGAAGGACCTCAAGGCACGCTCCCTCACCCCCGACTGGGCTGGAGGACCTCAGGCCACGCCCCCCCATCCTGGCACCGGGCCAGGGGACCTGAGGCTATGTCCCCTGCCCAGCAGGGCTTGACAAGGGTGGGACTGGCCAGGTCTGGATCTAGCCCAATGGGGGTGGGCCGGCCAGGTCTGGGTCTCACACGATTTTGAGGTGCATGTGGGTGGGCGGGGACTTGACTCTGGGTCCCATGGTGAGCACCAGACTCTGACAGGAGGCAGGTTTTCATATACATTTTACTAATTTTCTTTCATCTCTGACACTTCTATTATAGAGAAAGGGAAAATAGCAATATTAAATTATTTCCTCTAATTAATCCCCTTTTAATGTGCATGAATTTTGTGCACTGGGTCACTAGTAGCTACATAATAATGTAATCTGCAAAACCACCCTATGAGCTAGGTATTAGTCTCCAATTTACTGCTAAGGAACCTAGGGGCTACAGACTATAGATACAGGTCCTTTAAGACTGAATCTTAACTAATAATTCCCCAGTACTAGCAGGAGAAGCATAATATAAATTTGCTGAGTGAACTCATGAATGAGGTCTAATAACTAGTCCACATTGTGGGTAAGTGGTAGAGCCAGGAATCAAACTCAGGTTGGGCTTCAAAGACCACTTACTATCCCATATGCTTCTCCAAACCACTTGCCCATTCTTTCCTGTACCTCAGAGAAAGTCCAAGAGACAGCTCGTCCTTTCTTATCAATCTGTGGCCGCCGCATGACTTCTTTGCCACCTTGGAACAGGATCAGGGTAGGAAGCTGCTTGGTGAGGGGGGATGTGCTCACTTTGTACCTACAGGACCCAGAAAGTACTCTGTAAATGCATATGTATACATCACTCAAAGTGATTCCCTGTTTACACCCTCTACTCAGGCCCTTACATACCGTTTACTAACATCAGTGTAGCGTCCAACATCCACCTTCCCAAAATTGAGCCCTGTACAGTTGTACCTGAGAAGGATATATTATTTAACATATTGTGAGAAGAAAGAATGGATCAACGGAAGTGGAACTACAGCTATTGGAGGAGATGCCTTTGGTTGCAATGTACAAAAAACAATGAGAGGGAAGGTACAGCCTCTCAATTCCCATCATCCCTCCCTTTGCACCACTCACTTGAGGGAGAGGTCAGCGTAGATTGGAGCAAATGATTGGCAGTCATTAGACCAATTGGCAAAGAACTCCACAATCCAAGTGACCCTCTTGTCCCGCTCCAGCTCTTCCTGCCACACACAGGGAAGAAACAGTGAGCTGGATCACACGGGCTCCTGGAAAGGTTCAGACCTTAGCATCTTAATTCCTCATCAGGGCTTCCCCTCTCTGCCTCCCTTAGCTCCCATGATGAACCAAGTATCCTTGACTTCCATTCTGAAGCACAGTTGCTCCTCCTAGTGAGTAGAGTGCACAACTACAAAATTACCCACAATAGACCCAAGAAATGGGAGGGAGGATGATCACTCACATCAATGGTTTTATCATTGAAGTACTTGATGTACTCAGGGCCCATGTATAAGGGAGGCTTGCATGTCATCAGGAACACTAAACACACACAAAAAAAATATGTTGAATGAAACAGATAAGGCCTTGGGCAAGGATTTACTTTCAAACCAAATCAAAGACTTCAAGCACCAAAGAACACACTTTGTGGGCATATATAGACCACTGACATTCCCTTCCTCTTAAAGTCTCTGTAGATTCACACCATCTGAGCTACACACGTAATTAGGAACAGATATGGAAGAACACTATGAAGAAACTGGTTTGAATTTGGTTCTAACCAAGTCTTGTAGTCTCCTTACCTATGCAGAGTGTGATGTAAAGCAGGCCCATGCGAATATCCAGGCGGAAGAAAAGAATTGCATTGGCCACTTTACTGAACATGAAGATGTTGCCTATATGTTGCTCCACAGTGACTGAAACACAAAGATGTCACAGGTCAGGCTAGGTGGCAAGATCCTATATCCCATTCTTTGTCCCTCTTCCTGGAATACTTTGAAATGGGAGAGGGGGAAAGGGATAAAAGTCCAAGATCAAATTCAGCATTAGCATGGAATGAGGGACTGGTGCAGTAAATAATGCCCTCTCATAACATGAATGAAAACAACTCTGAAGGGCTTTAGGCCTACCCTTGGGAGACAGAGAAACAGGCTAAACTTACTGGACCTGCGGTTCTTCATCATCACGATGGCACTGAGAAACATCAGGATCTCTATTTCTCTCTGCAACAGAATCAAAGTGGCAGAAATGCCATCAGCAGAGATAATTTGGGTGGTTAAAGGAGCCAATATGGAACAAAACCCAACAGAGATCCAAAGAGGAATGATAACAATAAATAATATGCTGAGGCGTAGTGGGAAAAACACCAGTCAGAAGATCTAGGTTCAAGTTCTAACCCTGCCACAACCTGACTGGTGCCTTTCAGCGAATCAACTGCTGAGCTTTGGTTTCCTCCATTGAACATCTTCTACCTCAAAATGCTATTGTAAAGATTAAATGATAATGGATATAAAACAGTTGTATAAAGTATAACATGGAATAAAACTGTGAGAAATTACAAGCAATTCTGTGACCCTGGGAAAATGAAACTTTTCTGGGGACACTTTCTTGTAATATTACATTCATACAATATATGGTTATTTACTTTATTTGGTTTTGCTTAAGTTAAATTATTTCTCTTCATCTAATATTCACAGTAATAATCATGCACCTTTAATATAATCTGAAACCTTAAGGAGGCATTTCAGAGCTCCCAAAGCTCCTTTTCAGTATCCTTGCTTATAGTTCTTTCTCACATTCCAGAATGTAAGCTCCACGTGAGCAAAGTGGGAAAGACAATAAACATGACAAAGAAACAAGTAATTTGAAAGAGTAATAACTGCAATGAAGAATAACAATGACCATGTGAAAGAAAGCATGGGAGGAGGCCAACTATAAATTGGATGGTCTGAGGCCTTTCATACCTTTCTGTTTATAATACAAGGGGCAAATCAATGTCAGACAGAACCAATCAACTATGATTTACAGCTAGGAGACAGAGACTTAGGTTTTTAGCCTCAATTTCCAACAAAAAGTAACTTATTGGATTTAGAAATGGCTATGCAAAGTGGGAGTTAGGGAAGATGACAGACCTTACTACATATACCTGAGCAGAAATGAGGAAGAGTTTTCCCAAATGAAATTGGGTTAGCCCAACCAGTGTGGCTCAGTGGTTGAGCATCAACCTATGAACCAGGAGGTCACAGTTCGATTCCCAGTTAGGGCACATGCCTGGGTTGTGGGCTCCACCCCAGTGTGAGGGATGCAAGAGGCCAATCAATGGTTCTCTCTTATCAATCATGTTTCTCTCTCTCTCTCTTCCTCTCCCTCCCTCTCTGAAATCAATTTTAAAAAAAGAGACAGAGAGAGAGAGCCCTAGCTGGTTTGGCTCAGTGCATAGAGTCTTGGCCTGCAGACCAAAGGGTCCCAGGTTCGATTCTGATCAAGGGCATGCACTAATACCTGGGTTGCATGCTCCTCCCTGGCCTGGCCCTGGTTAGAGTTCGTGCAGGACAACCAATTATGTGTTTCTCTCACATCAATATTTCTGTCTTTCCCTCTCTCTTCCACTCTCCCTGGAAATCAATAGAAAAATATTCTCTGGTGAGGATTAAAAACAAAGAAATTGGTTAGAATTGAGACTTAAAATTGTGGAAAAATAGATTTAAAAAGGGAACTGTGGTCAATCAGGAGATCAATGATAAGACTAACAGAAATACTCTGGCTCTGTAGCAAAGACTAGCTATGCATACTCTGAATCTTATTTCCTTTTCTTCCTGGGCAAACTGCAGCTAGGCTCTCCGTCTCCTTACATCTAGGTAGAACTGTGTGACTAGCACTCCTGAATGGAATATGAATGGAAGTGACATGTCACTGTTGCACACAGGCAGTAAGAAAGGGTGTGTCCTTGCATTCCAGGTCTCTTTCTTCATCTGCTGTCTGGATGATGCTGGGATGACCTTAAGTCCATAAATTGAAGACAGTATGAGACTGGATTCCAGACTAACTATATGAAGCAGAGCCCTTTTTTTTTAATTGATTTTTTTACAGAGAGGAAGGGAGAGGGATAGAGAGTTAGAAACATTGATGAGAGAGAAACATTGATCAGCTGCCTCCCGTACCAAGGTACACACCCTTGACTGGAATCGAACCTGGGACCCTTCAGTCTGCAGGCCGATGCTATATCCACTGAGCCCAACCAGTTAGGGCAGCAGAGCCCTTTTGATTGTTCTGCTTGTTTGCTCATTGTTCTTAAACTTTTTTTTATTGTGGACACTTTCAAACATACACATAAGTTGAGAGGATACTGAATGGTAGCAGAATATGACACCCCAAAATATACCACTTTGGCTAAAGCAATTGAGAACAACTAAATACCAAAAAAAGCCCCAACCCATTTTTCTAAAAACAAGACATAAAGTTTCAAAGGTGTCCCTCTAACCCAATGGTCGGCAAACTCATTAGTCAACAGAGCCAAATATCAACAGTACAAAGATTGAAATTTCTTTTGAGAGCCAAATTTTTTAAACTTAAACTTCTTTTAACGCCACTTCTTCAAAATAGACTCGCTCAGGCCGTGGTATTTTGTGGAAGAGCCACACTCAAGTGGCCAAAGAGCCACATGTGGCTCGTGAGCCGCAGTTTGCCGACCACAGCTCTAACCCACTCTACCAGGAAAGGCAACAGTTAATGAAGGGAGATAACCTTTATCACTATCAGCCTGAAGACAGCACCAGAGGAGTCTATATAATACTAGAGGCCTGGTGTAGGAAATTTGTTCATGGGGGGTGGGAGGGGAGGTGTCCCTCAGCCCAGCCTGCACCCTCTCCAATCTGGGACCCCTCGAGGGATGTCCGACTGCCCTCTCACAATCCAAGACTGCTGGCTCCCAACTCCTTGCCTGCCTGCCTGCCTGATTGCCCCAACCGCTTCTGCCTGCCAGCTTGATCACCCCCTAACCACGCCCCTGCCAACCTGATTGATGCCTAACTGCTCCCTGCCAGCTTGTTTGCCCCTAACTGCCCTCCCCTGCAGGCCTGGTCACCCCTAATTGCCCTCCCCTGAAGTCCTGGTCACCCCTAACAGCCCTCCCCTGCAGGCCTGGTCACCCCCAACTGTCCTCCCCTGACAGGCCTGGTCTCCCCCCAACTGCCCTCCCCTGCCGGCCCAGTCACCCCCAACTGCCCTCCCCTGCATGCCTGATTGACCCCAACTGCCCTCCCCTGCAGGCCTGATTGACCCCAACTGCCCTCCCCTGCAGGCCTGATTGACCCCAACTGCCCTTCCTTGCAGGCCTGGTCCCCCCAACTGCCCTCTCCTGCAGCCCTGGTCCCTCCCAACTGCCCTCCCCTATAGGCCTGGTCCCCCCCAACTGCCCTCCCCTGCTGGTCTGATGGCCCACAACTGCCCTCCCCTGCCAGCCATCTTGTGGCAGCCATCTTGTGTCCACATGGGGGTGGCCATCTTGTGTGTTGGAGTGACGGTCAATTTGCATATTACTCTTTTATTAGCTAGGATACTAGCCTTTATATGCCATTAGTTTATCTTCCTAGTCGCCTTTGGAAGCCTAAAACTTCTGTCTAGTCATTTCTCCATAATTTTACTGTTCTTTGTTAAAGACACTGTAAGCCAGAGTTTTAAGCCACCTCTTTAGTAAAATCTTTACTAATATCATTATATTTTTTAGTCCCATTTTGGTGAAAGTGGTATAGGATATCAGATAAAAATAGGATCTTTTGGAGTAACATGGCTAAACTTAAGCTAATTAACAGTATGGTCTGGGAAAGGGCAGAGGAAATATTAAAGAGTAAACAAGGGATGGAGGATAAAAGTAAGGGAGTGGGCTCTGGTAAAGGTCAAGACTCATTTTTGGAAAAAAGATCAAAACTCAGGATGACCCTTCTTCCTCAGAAACAGATGCTGCTATACAGCAGAGGGCACAGAGCTTCTTCAACTGATTTGTCTGGGTGATCCCTGCACCCCTACTCAGGAAGTATACAGCAAGAGGCTTGGGTTAATTTATGATGTATTTTTTACAATTCCCTTTCAATTGGTGTAACAATTTTATTCAAGTTTGCATCCTCCGAATGCAGCATAGTTCCTAGCATATAGTGTGTATTAAGAAGTGGATGGTGAGTATGTAGGTAATATGGCCAGGAGCATGGTTTCAAGTCCTAATTGTGTGACCTTGGACAAGCCTCCTAATCACGAGATCAACTTCTCCACCAATAAAACGGGAACACTACTACTGGTTTATCTTAAAGGCTCTTTGAGAGGCTTTACATAAGAGCAGCACTGTTAATGACTGTGCACAAATAACGTCGACTTTGGGTATGGCTGTTGTGCAGGCTAACCCTTTTTACCATCTTACTTAAGCACAAAGAGGTTTAGACTCGATTACGGTCCAGGCTCTATACTTTAATGGTAAGTCGGCTACAGGCTTGGAACTTCAGGTCCCCAGGATGCAACCACAGAGAAAGGGACCCTCAAGGTCGCGGGGTCCTAACTAAGGCGGGGGTCGCTCACCCAGTCAAAGTCACACGGGTTGCCGTCTTCGCGTTGCGTGGGGAGAGTGTGACAGAGCGGGGGCAGCTTCCTCACGAGTAGAAAGGCAGCAGAGAGCAGGGCTGAAAGAAGGTAGTAAGGTCGGGCCAGCCATCGTGAAAGGCGCGGCACTGAATACACCAATGCAATCAAAGGTGCCAGGACCGCCATCTTCTTGGCCGGCGGCACTGGCCACTCTCGGGCCTCGGTAGGCCCGGCCCCGCCTCTTCCACCATTGAGACTTCCAGTGGGCCGAGACTTGGATGCACCGCCTCTAGAGCCAAAAGTAGATTTCTGATTGGACGCTACGGTAGGGACGCACTAAAAAAGGCATATGATACTTTATTGGTCAATCTAGCTGTCGCTTTTCCACTTAAGTCATTTTATTGGATATGCGACTATGCCAGGGGAATGTTAGATAGTACTTCCTGTACGTACTCATAAAGCGACGGAAGTAGTTAACGGAACAAGGTAGGCAGGTCCCGAGATATCCAATGATAAGTGGCTCATGGAGGAAGAGGGCGGTACGCCGGGGAAGGATTGTCCAATGAAAACCACTAGCGCCAGACGCCAGGATAGCGCTGGGGCACAAGGAAAGATGGAGAATTTCACGGCGCTGTTCGGAGCTCAGGCTGACCCACCTCCGCCCCCCACCGCACTCGGCTTCGGACCAGGAAAACCTCCACCCCCGCCTCCTCCTCCTCCAGGCGCGGGGCCCGGCACGGCTCCGCCCCCCACCGCGGCCACGGCCCCTCCTGGTGCTGACAAGTCAGCAGCTGGTTGCGGTCCCTTCTACCTAATGCGGGAACTGCCAGGTGAGTGCTAGGCCTGGCCAAAATCAGCCAATTAGATCATAACGAGGGGGTAATGGGCGTGATTCTTAGCCGGCTAGCGGAGGTGCAAGGTAACCTAGGCAACTCGTGCCGGAACCCAGGAGCTCTAAGTTGAAAGGCCTCTGTGTATCAGGTTTGAGGAGATGGAAATCAAGAGTCATTTTGGACATGTTAAGGCTCCAAATGCCTTTTAGTTCATCCCAAGTTCTGCTACATCAAGAGTTGAGGGGAATAGTAATGGATATTGGTACAGTAATTTGAAGTTCACGACGCACTTATATATGTAACAATATATAGGACAGCCTCCTGAGGTAGGCATTGTTATCTGCATTTTATAGTTGAAAAAACTGAAGCATAGAGAGGTTGAAGCATAGTACTTTCCTTTGGTTAGTTATTGGTTGATGTCTTCCACTAACCTTACCTATTCTAATTTTACCTATCAGTTGACAGATGTTGAATATATGTTTTGGGCAAATGTTGAGTGTGTAGGAAGTAGAGGGGAGGACATATGGTGAGAAGAGGAACAAGATTAGTAAGTCTGGTCCTTGTTTTTAAGAAGCTTGTTTTACTTAGGGATGCAAAGTATGTAGTTTAAGGATAATGACCATATTTCTTGTCAAGGCCAATCTCATTATTTGGTGGTCATGCCTCACATAACTATGGTGGTTTTGAAAATATTATCCAAAATGAGAGCAAAAATAAGTTGTCACTTGAGCTAGACCTTGATGAATTTATATTATTGAAGAATATTAGGCAGACTTTTGCTATAATTAGGTCAGTTTTCCTAAAAGGAAACACAATGAGGGGTGTTTTTTGTTTTTTGGAGGACATGATGGAGACCCATTTGGATGGATCAGAAATTTTGCATAGGGGACTAATGGTTGACTAGGTCCCAAAGCTAAGTTATAATACAATGTTTAACCATGAGTGCCAAAGGAATTTTGAGCTCTTTCCTGAGGGTTATAGGAAATCATTGAAGATTTTTTTTTAACTGATGAGTACTGCTTCTAAAAATATCTAGAGAATGGGAGGTACCATGTATTGTGGCTGGGTAATTCAGTTGGTTAGGACATTATCCTCATATGCCAAGGTTCAATCCTTGGTCAGGGCACATACAAAAATCAACCAAACCTAATATATAAAAACGTCCGCAACAGCCGAACAAAGGCTCCACCGAACACTGGAAGTCAGTCTGGGTTGCCATGGCGACCCAGCACTGACTGCTGAGGGGGCTGCTGATCAGGCCCAGAGAGAGGCAGGGTCTGATTCGCAGCCTCTGTGGCAGCTGTTGATCAGCCACTGCCTCTCTTTCTCTTCGGGCTTTGCTAGCAGCCGCACCTCTGTTTCTCTCCAGGCCTCTGCAGGGGCTGCTGATCAGGCCCACCTCTCTAATCAGGCCTGGAGATAGGCTCAGAGACGCTGACTGGCATAGAAACTGACCAATCAGAACCAAATCTGAGAGGAGCCAATGGCTGCCTAGGAGGTGGAGCTTATGACACTGACTGGCATAAAAACTGACCAATCAAAACCAAATTGGCTGGCAGGGGAGGGCAGTTGGGGGTGATCAGGCAGGCAGAGGCAGTTAGGGGTGATCAGGCCAGCAAGGGAGGGCAGTTAGGAGCTAGATCAGGCCGGCTCGGGAGGGCCGTTGGGGGAAAGACCAGGTCAGCAGGGGAGGGCAGTTGGGGGCAACCAGGCTGGCAGGGGAGGGTAGTTGGGGGCAAGATCAGGCCAGCAAGGAAGGGCCATTGGGGGCGAGATCAAGCCGGCAGGGAGGACCGTTGGGGGCGAGATCAGGTCGGCAGGGGAGGGCACTTGGGGGCAACCAGGCCAGTAGGGGAGGGCAGTTAGGGTTGATAAGGCAGCCAGAGGCAGTTGGGGGCAATCAGGCAGGCAGGCAGGTTAGTGGTTAGGAGCCACCGGTCCCAGATCGTGAGATGGATGTCCAATTGGAGAGGGTGCAGGCTGGGCTGAGGGAACCCTCCCCCCCTTCATGCACGAATTTTGTGCACCGGGCCACTAGTGGATACATAAATAAGTAGAATAACAAATATCTCTTTCTCTGTCTCTGTCTCATCCCCCCTCCTTTCTCTCTCTAAAATCAATCAATAAATAAAAAGCCATAGTATCTACATAGAATTGACTAAGTCACAGAGGTGAGGAACATCTGGCCCGTGGGCCATTTAAGGTCCAAGAAATCATTTGGTCCAGCTCTGACAAGGCATGAGGCGTGAGTTAACTAAATGTTTGATCAAATATAGCAGACTAATTTTTAAGTTGATAATTTTGTATGGCCCATGAATGATGTCATAAATATCTAAAAGGCCCTTGGCTCTCACTGGTTTGGCTCAGTGGATAGAGCGTCGGCCTGCGGACTGAAGGGTCCCGGGTTCAATTCTGGTCAAGGGCATGTGCCTTGGTTGCGGGCACATCCCCAGTGGGGGTTGTGTGGGAGGCGGCTGGTCGATGTTTCTCTCTCATCGATGTTTCTAACTCTCCGTCTCCCTTCCTCTCTGTAAAAAATCAATAAAATATATTTTAAAAAATAAAATAAAAAAAAAATAAAAGGCCCTTGACAGAAAAAAGGTTCCCAACCCCTGGACTAAGAGGAGATTGGAAATGCAAGATTAGTTTTCAGGAGAGGAGTCAGGGCTGGGAAGAGATTTTTTAAATTATGTTCATAGAACTGACAGAAAGTTGGAATGACTTAAAGTTCAGAAAAGGCACAGTGTCTTCTCACCTGAGTCTTGAGCATAACAGCCTGGAAGGAGGAGAGTCAACAGAGAGGGGGGATAAAATCAGAATTCTACAATGGCCAGAGGCAATGCCGAGTTATGAGGAGAGGTACTCTGGCACTGTTTTCTTGCCATTAACAGTGTGTGTTTTTATTTTTATTGACTAGAGGCCTGGTGCACGAAATTCTTGCACGGGACCAGGGTGGGGGGAGGTGTCCCTCAGCCCACCCTGCACCCTCTCCAATCTGGGATCCCTCTCACAAACCAGGACTGCTGACTCCCAACTGCTCGCCTGCCTGCCTTCCTGATTGCCCCTAACTGCTTCTGCCTGTCAGCCTGATCACCCCCTAACCACTCCCCTGCCAGCCTGATTGATGCCTAACTGCTCCCCTGCCAGCCTGATTGCCCCTAACTGCCCTCCCCTGAAGGCCTGGCCCCCCCAACTGCCCTTCCCTGCAGGCCCGGTCGCCCCCAACTTCCCTCCCCTGCTGGCCATCTTGTGGCAGCCATCTTTGACCACATGGGGGCAGCCATCTTGTGTGTTGGAGTGATGGTCAATTTGCGTATTACTCTTTTATTAGATAGGATGAGAGTGGGGAAGGGAGAAACACCAATTTGCTGTTCCACTTTTTTATGTATTCATTGGTTGATTCTTGTATGTGCCCTGACCAGAGATCGAACCCACAACCTTGGTATATGGGGACGTCACTCCAACCAATTTAGCTACTTGGCCAGGGCTGCTCTTTTATCAATGGAATGTGGTAATATCTTAAATACATTGAATTTTTTTTTTTATGGTTCAAATGAACACATACTGAAAAGTATAAAGTATTATATAAATGTAAGTATAAATATTATGTGGCTGACTTAAAAACATTTTATTATTCTCCCTGCGTTCTCTAGGCAGCACGGAGCTGACAGGCAGCACCAATCTGATCACACACTACAACCTGGAACATGCCTATAACAAATTCTGTGGGAAAAAAGTGAAAGAGAAGCTGAGTAACTTCCTGCCTGACCTACCCGGAATGATTGATCTGCCAGGTTCCCATGATAACAGCAGCCTCCGCTCCCTCATTGAGAAGCCCCCTATTCTTGGTGGCTCTTTCAATCCTATTACAGGGACCATGCTGGCTGGATTCCGCCTCCACACTGGCCCGGTGAGTCCCCTCTTGGGGAGGAGGGAGGCAAATGGGGAGGTCTGCAAGGCATGGAGGTAGTTTTTCTGTCCAAGTCTGTTACTTCCTAACTTACTGAGCAGAACAATGGAAGCAGGGGATTTGCTCCCTCCATTCACCCAGACCTTTCTTTGGTTCCTTCAGTTGCCTGAGCAATGTCGTCTGATGCATATTCAACCTCCCAAGAAGAAGAATAAGCACAAGCACAAACAGAGCCGTACCCAGGATCCTGTCCCCCCAGGTAAGAAGCAGTTCTATTCAAAGCCAGAAAACCTGATGTTCTGAATCTGGTTCACCCATCCTCAGAAAAGTAAAAAAAAAAAAAAAAAAAAAAAAAAAAAGTTCCTAACAGAGTCCTGGACTCCCAAATTCTCCTTAAAGAAGAAATTGATGTTTTGGGGTTTCCTGGGCAAGTAGAACCTTGGGACAGGGACCTTAGCAGTGCCTCCATATCCTCTCTGGCCATTTGAACAAAAGCAGTTGCTATTGACTAGGGGTTTTCCTATAATCTGCAGAGTTCTAGCATGAGGGGATTTTGAGCTCTACAGTTGATAGGCACCTAATGTCTCCAACAGAAACACCATCTGATTCGGATCACAAGAAAAAGAAAAAGAAAAAAGAAGAGGATCCTGAACGGAAAAGGAAGAAGAAAGAGAAGAAGAAAAAGAAGGTAAAATAGGGGCCTGTTGCTGTAGCCCAGTGAGTTTCCCTTATGTCTCACCCTTATACTAGGTAGAGTCCTTGGCTTCAGGTTGGACCCAACATTGAAAACTCAGGGCAGGTTGCATTGTTTTCCCATCCACTCCTGGTCAATGCCAAGGCTACTTCCTAGTTGTTCTTGTGCTCCTGCTTTGTCTTCCCCAGAACCGACACAGTCCAGACCACCCAGGTATGGGCAGTTCTCAGGCCAGCAGCAGCAGCAGCCTCCGCTAACAGGACAACTGGACTCTACCAGAATGACTTTTCCTGCTGTACTGAACCTGCTGTCAAAAGCTGCCTTCCTGGCTCTTGGACACTGCCTTAGAAGCATCCCGGTGGCTGGATCAGAAGCAGTCCTACTGTGCTCATAAGAGGAATGCATTATGAGAGAGAAGGGCCATGCTTTTGTAAGCTCAGTCCAGCTTTCTCATGGACATCTCTTCCTCTCCCAGGGAAGCTTTCTTTTCATCTCTTTTGTGCAGTTTGTCTGATTTAAGACCTTATCTGATTTGTTAGGGTTTTTCTTAAAAAAAAAAAAATTGCATTTATCAAACTGGCTGAAGTATGGCTGCCTATTAAGAGGTAAGTGCCTTTCTGTGAGAGTCAGAGTTTAAACCAAGACATGCTGAGATTTGGGGGGATTTGGGCCTTGTATTATATTATCAGTAGGCAGGGAACCAACCAAAATGAAATTGGGGAACATGGTCCAAAAGTTAGGAAGAGCTTGTTAATACCTTTCCACGGAAGACAAATAAAATAACACCTTGCCCATAATGTTGACAACCAAACACCTGGATGATCTTCATATTCCATCTGAAGAGCTGATCCAGTTAGGGCTTAACTGTATTCTAGGTCAATCTTGTGTTGAAACAGAATAGCCAAACAAAAAAGCACCTACAATCACCACTGTACTTCAACAGGTTGATTCTTGGTCAAGCCCATGATTTTTTGAAGTGAGTATCTGGCAAGCAAAGGTAAATGCTTCTCTTATCTTTATACTAGTAGTAAGAACTTTGGAACTGCCTCATTCCTTAGTTAAGACAGTATTTAGCTGACGTGAAAACAGTTCTAAGCTTCTAAGACAGCAATGAAAAGGCAGCCTAAACTAACAAAATGCAAAATTAAATCCCTTTGGTCTTTGCAGGCCAAATAACTAAGAAAAAAATCTGAGAAAACCCAGCCTAATGTAATCAGACTTGAATTTAAATTGGCAGAACAGTTACTATGAGCCAAGGCTGTCCCTAGATCATAGAGGGAAAACCACGCACTCAATTGATCTCCAGTTTTAAAGTCGGATTTCAAGGGAAGAGTTCATATACTTATCAACAGTGAAAATAAAGGGTTCTAGCCAGTTTTCTGAGATTAAGTGTCCAAGGGTGCCTATTAAAATTAGGGCACAGCTTTTTGCTTTTGCAAATAGAGACAAAAATAGGAGATATCAAATTGAACTGCCACCCATATGTACAGTCGGCCATTAAGAGGGCTTTCCTACTTGGATTAGTCTTCCCTTTGGCTACAACCAAAATGAACTTTACTTTTCAGAGACAATTCTGTATTGAGGAACAAGTGTGGCACAAGTCAAAAGTTCTCCAAGCTTTGAAATGACAGATTTTAGTAGTTGCAAAGATTTTTTTCCCCAAGAATTTTTTTGATTAAATCACTGGGGGAAAAACACCAGGACCTGTTGTCTGAAGTAGTTTTCACTATAGTCCTGTCTAAAGATGGGTCAGGACCAGAGAAACTTATGAGGCTTGCTTTATGACTCCCCACCAGAGAGCATTCACCCTGTCTTAACCAGACAAAATAACACAAGTCAGGGGGGAGCTGGTTAGATCAGGATTTCTTTTTATTCCTTGGTTTAAAATGGCTAATCAGAATAAAAAATAAAAGGGCCTCTATCTAGAGGCTGGGGTCTCCCTGTTTAGAGGTTAGAACCCAGGTATCTCCTTTACCCAGCACCATACTGAGGTGGGCTGAGGGGTACCTCTCAAGGGATAATCGGAGGGGGTTAGGCTCCTCTCTATCCCCAGTTTTTGGCATGTGATGAAAAATATTGCTTTTTGGATTCTTCTCTCCTAGCCTTGGATTTAAAAATGTTAACTGTGAAATGAGGGAAGGCTTTGAGGGGCTAGTTGAAGAAGCCCACCCTAATCCTTCCATCCCAAAAAGGGGATTATCCAGTTGTTTCTTGAGCTTGGCCAAGTTTTTTTCCTGATCTCCCCTCCACCAAAAAAAATCATGGGGGTGTGACCCCTTTCCTGGGGAAACTAAGTGCCATTGAGCCCTGAAAACTTCACTCTCTCCTCTGACCAAGACTTCAGACTCACCTCTCTCCAGTTCCTTTCCTGATCACTAAGCACCAACAACAAGGGGTGCTATTTTCTTAATTGGTAATGGACAAAAGAGAATCCTGGGACAAAGGAAGACTTCTTCTATCCACATCTTTCCTCTTTTCCTGCTGGTCCCAGGAATGGGAAGAGTAAGATCCCCCTCCTTAAACATATCCCTCCCTCATTTTCCCATCCCAGGATAGATATATAATTTCTTTGATATTTATAATATATATATGTATATATATATATATATATATATGTACACACACACACCTGGTAACGCAGAAGAGGAAAAAAATAGAATCCGTAACAATAATAAAAAAAATTATTTCTGGTTTAAAAATGATCTGGTTCTCTCCAGGGCGAGCAATTGCACAAATGTCCACTGAGTCTGGTCCAGGGGCTAAGGAAGGGAAGGTCTTAATAGGTAAAAGGGGTTGCTACCCCAGTCTCAGGGCCCCAACTCTCCAACCCCATTGCATTTTATAAAACGCTCCTCATCCTCTTGGAATCGGTGGTTTAAAAAAATGTCCATGCAGGGGAGGAGAGCCCCTTGAGGAAAGGAAGGTGGCCACCTGGGGGGCCCTTTGGTGCAGGCGCAGAGGTGTGGGGGAGGAGAGGTGCCGAAGACTCACACCGAAATCTCATAGGTGGTGCCACCTACTCCTGACACCTTCTTGACTCCTCCCCTTGTGGGGCTACTGAGAGGTGGCTGGCCTGGGCCAGGGGAAGCTGAGCCTATACTCTTGGGCTGCCCATTGGACTTGCTGTAGGCGGTCTTGAGCTGTACTTCATCTCTGGGAAGAAAAGGAGAGAGGTGTCAGGAACTGGGACACAAAACACAGAAAAGGGAGATAGTTTCAAATGTTCCAGGGCGGGGGGGAAAAAATGTACTTTTCTCCATACATACTTTTTTTAGTATGATGAATAACTTTTAATTAAATTATTTGTACTTAGTATATATTTTACACCTAAACATTCCCTTTTGTTTTATTGCACTACTTGAAGCAAGCCTGATTCCCTATCTCCTATTTATTCTCTCCAATAGCAGCTATCTTGTATATATACACTCTAATTTTTAGGACAGGATTAAGAAAAAGTATTAAACTTCAGTCTCTTAACAGGAATGACCCATGAAGGCAGCTGGAGTGAGAATGAAAATGAAGAGCTATCCACAAGCAGGACAACCCTGGGTCCATTTGCACTAGAACATACAAGGGTAGTCCTGATACCTTCTGCAGGGCAGGATGCTAATTATAAGTTCGCTGAAGGCCAGGATGGACTAATACTTACTTGGGTGTCAGTAATGGCTGCAAGGCCACTTCTTCAGTCTCAGAAACACCAGGTGGAGCTTTTTGGCTGCTATAAGACATGGATCGGCCCAGGTATGGAGCAGTTGGGCCTGATTCAGGGGAGCCTAGTCCCCGGCCCCTTAGTCCATCTGGCTTGCCAAATCGGGGCACAGCTGGGCGTCCCAATGGAGTCTTGCCCAAGGGTGACCTCTTCGAATCATCTGAGGAGGAACTAGTACGAGGGGCATGGCCTGAGCCTGGTGTCGACTGAATGCCTGAGTCCCCCAAGCCTGGTTCTTCCTCTCGACCTGGGAGTGGGGGTGACTGGCGTAGCAGCTTCTCTCGTTCCTGGAGGGAGGCCACAATATGGCGCGACAGATTGTCGTACCGGACTGGTGAAGGCTCTCGGTGTGCTGGGCCAGTTGGCACCAAATGTGGGTGCCTCTCAGCTTCCCGCTGCTGAGCCAGCCGGGCTGACAGGAAGGGAGAGGTGTAGCCTAAAGGTGTGTCTGGCTCAGGCCCTGCCTGCACTGACTCGAAATCAGGGCTGTCGGAAGGAGTGAGCAGGCTGTCATAAGATAGGCTTCCATTGCGTGTCTGGTTGACCAAGCTCTTATAGGAGGTGGAGGTTGTGCCCTCTGAGCGGATGGACTGCAACTGGCCCAGCTCAAAGCCTGTGCCCTGGGCCGACTTGAGGCTGGAGGAGCGTGAACCACTGGACAGTGGATCGAAGTGAAAGCTTTTGCCAAAAGTGGGAGAGCGGAAGCTTTCTGGCTCCAGGCTGGGTTCTGACCGGTAGCTGGGATGGCGGCTGCTCTCTGCAATTGAGGTTGGCTCCTTCAAGCTGTCACCACGACTCAACTGGGGGAGAAAATAAAGCAGGCTCTTAGTGCTGCTCCTCATGTGACAGATGCCAGGTCCCAGAGCCCAAGGTGTCCCTCAAAAATGGCCTGTTACATGCCAGCAATGTTTAGAACATTTGTATGCATTATCTTGTTTAATCCCTAAAGCAAATCTATGAGTTAGTACAAATAATACCACATTTTAAGGTGCAAAAAATAAAATTTAGGTTAAGTAACTTGTTCGTGATGGGTTTTGAACTTAGGTATGACAATCAGTGCTTTTATCTATTTTGCTTCCTTGCCTCCCTTTAATGAAGTAAAATCAAGAAGATTCAATCCCCTAACACCAACAATTAGTAAAATACCTTTGATTTTCTTTTCTTCCCTCTGCCTCTTCTTTCCCTTCTCCCAATCTTTTTCCCAGAACAAGTGGCATATTTACAACCCTACTGCTTAGGGAGAACCCAGTACCTTGGCGCTGGAAGAGTGAGGCATGGCGGCTGATGTGCTGCTGCTACTGTAGCCTGGCCGATACTTGTACATGGTAGGTGTGGGGGGGCTGTCCTTGCTCAACAGGCTGCTGTCTGTAGGGAAAAAAAGGCCCAGGAGAACCACTTTATAAGCTATTCTCTTAACCTGGCTAGAGTTCCTTAAGGTACAGGAGAGAACAAGGTAGGAAGAATAGGTATACTCAGCCAAGGGAATATGATTTTGTTGAAATCAAGACTAAAGACTCCTATTAGCTCAGATCTCAGAGTGAATATACCAAACAGGTCTAGGATGCTCTCTGTCTAAAGCTGACAGTTCCCCCACAAACATCTAATTTCTAATTCACTGCCATTAGCTAAGTGGTATCTCCCCTTTCTCCCAGCTGTTCAAATAGTGGCTCAAGTGCCACCTATTGGGTATTCTCAGCTACAACAAAAGCATTATCTCCTAGGCTTGCCTGTATGTGCTCTACAATTCAGTCACCTTCTCACTCCTGCTGCTGCCCTTACCCTCATTAGTAGCCAGGTTGAGGTGTGTTCGTAGCCCTGTATAACGGCTCAGGTCTGGCTTAGGAGGAGGTGGAGGTTCAGCATCTGCGGACTGGCTCTCTGTAATCTCCAAGCTTCCTTTAGACTGGATAAAGGAGGGAAAATCAGATTTGGAGAACTGAACATTAGGCAACTCACAAGTATTAAACTGGTAACACAGGAGTGTTGGAGAGTCAATTATAGATTTCTAAACTGGGACTGGAAGACAAGGGACAAGAGTCAGTTTGAGAATGGTACTGGATTAAAAAAAGTTTTCAACAAGGGTTTCATCCTGCCATTTATTTGTGCGTTGTTTTGTTTTTGTTTTTTTTTAATCCTCATTTGAGGTTATTTTTCCATTGATTGTTAGAGTAGAAGGGCAGGAGAGAGAAACATCACTGTGAGCGAGACACATCAATTGATTGCCTCCCCCATGTAGGATCAAACGTGCAACCCAGGTATGTGCCCTTGACTGGGCATTGAACCATGACCATTGGAGCGCAGGCTGACACTCTAACTATTGAGCTCAGTGGTCAGGGCTTTGTTCATTTTAATCATAACTACTTGAGTTCCAACCACCTGCAAGCTGCTATGTTAAGGCCTATGAAGACATGGAAATGAAAGGACTCAATTTATGTCAGTAAATCACAATCTAATGGAGAAAAGATACATATTTTAAGTAATTTCAACACGAGATAGAAAGTGATAAATACTATGAGAGATGTAAACTGAAAGTATGTTTCCATTTCTTTCCCAGAGTGACAGCCTCCAAGTACCTAGTTTTGCTCCCCTAAATTCCTCACCTTAGTTCTCCTCAGCTCTCCCTGGATGCCATTGTCCATAATCTTCACAGTTATCTGCCCATCTGACACTTCTGGTCGAAGGAAGGGAGGTCTGATTACAATGGTCTTCTCTTTCTTTGGTCTCCCCAAATACCTGAGTGTTAAGAATAAAAAGGCTTTCATTCATTCATTCATTCATTCATTCAAATGTATCTACTGATTGCCTACCTTGTGTAAAGCATTTATAAACAATAAACAGTCCAACCAGGCCAGTGAAAAGATCAGCATTGAACAGATTTCTTTGATTCCATGACCGCAATAAGACTAGTCCTTTGGGCAGATAGCTAGCTCAGGACACTCTGTAGTAAATCTCAGCTCTCTGAGCAAAGTAACCATAATACCTGACGAGTATCAACTGAACTCACAGTGTCCATTAAAGGATGGCATGTCTTTCCCAAGCAGGTACTTCCCATTCTAAGGGAACCCTTCCTAACGGCAGTCTCCCAGCAGACCTGGCACCAGAAGCAGCCCAAAGGAGACAAAAGTTATAATGAAGGGTGAACAGCAGACCAAAGGGATAGATATAGATGTACCTGGGTGCTGGGGAACTGCAGAGTACACGGCTGACATTGTTACAGCAGCCATTGGTGAAGGGGTTCACACCTCCCCGGAATTTACCCGTAACCTAGAGGGAGGGAAAAAGGGCCGAAGCAGTCAGACAGTGGGTCCCTGACTTCCCAAGACCAACACACAAACCAATGACAAATTATCGTATACCCACTATCTGGGAGATACAAAAAAAATGAGTAAAATACAATCCTGCCATCAGCCAACTTCTACCTGTGATAGCTAAGAATGGCAACTCTAGAGTCAGTGTCCTCAGTTCAAATCCTAGGTCTTCCTCACCATAGCTATCTCACCCACAACATCAGTTTCTTCATGTAAAATGGGGATAAATACCTCTCTGAATATTGAAAACTAAGATAATATACAAAACAGCAAGCAAGCAAGGTTAATTATGCACAAAAATAACTGGCTTTAAGCAGCACTATAAGCTTCTTGAGGGCTGGCGCAGGTCTTTTATTAAGCTTCTCTAAGCTTGGAGCCCAAACTGTCTAGTATAAGTGGGCATTCTGAAAATGTTAACTGGAGATGGCCTCTTTTCTCATGCTTGCATGAGGAAATTGGACACCGCCTCTTAAGACATTTAGGTCTTAAGGGCAGGGCAAAAAATATATTATTTAGGTATCCATGTGTGGAAGCACAGGCTAAATAAACACTAATCTCAGGACTAAAAGACAAGCCCTGCTCTACAGAAGTCTCCTATCACTTCTTCCTGTACCTGTTCATTGGTTGTGCGTCCCCTAGCCACCAGCACCACATGAAATCCCGTGAGGCCAGCTACAGGGATGAAGAATAAGCCAGCCACACACATCACTGCCATCCTGAAGCCAAACAGTCAAGGAGAGCAGAGCAACATGATCTCATCTTCTCTGGCCCGTACTGTAGCCATCTTCCCTTGAGCCTTACTACCACAGGATTCAACATTCCTCACTCTTCCCCCTCCCATTCCCACAACCCAAGCCTTGAAGGATACGTGACAGCCGTGCGGACCCCTGAGAGTTCCTCCACGTGGTAGAGGACATAAAGGAGGCCAAAGCCAAACACACCCATAATGTGCGCTGTCAGGGAAAGGAGGAAGAGGAAGAAATAACGGTAGTTCCGGCGACCAATACAGTTGTTCACCCAGGGGCAGTGATGATCAAATTCCTATGGGCAAAAAGAGAGAATGAGAGGCATCCCTGGAACAGAGCACTAGATCACTTTTCAGTCAAGAAGACAGACAAATGGCAGAACTTAACTGTTGTTTTTACCTATGATCATGTTAATTATTTAGTTGCACAATTAAAACAGGAAACGGGATCAAGCAGTTTATCTTGCTCTACCAGTCTCTAAGGAAGACTTTCCAAAGGTTGATGATCAAAGACCAAAGTTGCCTCTCAAAAGTTTATTCTATGTGACCAAGAACTCTGAAATGGAAGAATGTCAGAGGCTTTGCAAAAACATCCAGATTCTTGAGAAAATAGGCTTGGAAGGAAAATCTGACAGGCAAATGCTTACACCTAAGTAAAAAATAAAAGTAAGGGCCCTGGCCAGTGTGACTTGGCATCCTGAGCATGGAAAGGTTGCCAGTTCAATTCCCAGTCAGGGCACATGCCCAGGTTGTGGGCTCCATCCCTGGGAAGGGGCATGCAGGAGGCAGCTGACCTGTGTTCCACTCTCACATGGATGGTTCTGTCTCTTTCTCCCTCTCCTTCCTCTCTCTCTACAAACCCCCGCAAAACACAAAACCTTAAGAAAAATAAAAGGGACACAGGAAGAAAAATATAACTAAAAATTGAATGCAACAGTATGATGTTGTAGACGCAAGAAGTAACACAAAGCCAGGACACATAACCAGAAAGATGAGCCAAGGGAAGGAAGGCTAGAGCCATGAATCCTGGTGCTGGGAAAGCCTAGGGCAATTGGGATCCCTCCTGTAACAGAATATTTGCGCTCTACCTCTCATGTACACACTGCCCACATAGTTAGCCAGCCAGGACTATATTTCATGCACAGGATTCAATCCTTACTCTATGAGTCGGAAGAAGACCACTTGGGTTAAGCATCAAGTGATACCCCACTCAAGGTTCTTACCTCCACACAATTGTCACAGACACTGCAGTGGGAACATCGAGGAGGACGGTAGAATCGGCAGGTGGCACACCATTTCATGCGCACTTGAATGCCCTTGATTTCCACTGTTTTGTAAAGGGGAGCTCGGAAGTCATCTTCCTTGTCTTCATCCTCCTCAGCTGCAGAGAGGAAAATCAATGAAAAAACAACTGTTGCCAGAACTGTACCAAGCACTAGGGATGCAGTGATACTTAAAATATGGCCTCTGCCTTCAAGGAATTCAGACTAATGGGGGGGGGGGGGTAGGAACTAGGAACTAGTACTGTGAGACCAGCTCTTTATACAACATTATTGGATCACAATTGAAGAAGCAATTTATAATGCACTGGGAAATGAGGTTCAAGAGAATATGACTCGCCCTAACTGGCTTGGCTCAGTGGGTAGAGCTTCGGTCTGGGGACTCAAGGGTCCCAGGTTCGATTCTAGTCAAGAGCATGTACCTTGGTTGCGGGCACATCCCCAGTGGGGGGTGTGCAGGGGGCAGCTGATTGATATTTCTCTCTCATTGATGTCTCTAACTCTCTCTCCCTCTCCCTTCCTCTCTGTAAAAAATCAATAAAATATATTTTTTTTAAAAAGAGAGAGAATATGACTCACCTGGCTGGCATGGCTCAGAACCAGAAGGTCATGGTTCAATTCCAGGTCAGGGCACATGCCCAGGTTGCGAGCTCATTCCCCAGTGTGGGGTGTGCAGAAGGCAGCCAATCAATGATTCTCTCCCATCATGGATGTTTCTATCTCTCTCTCCCTCTCCCTTTCTCTCTGAAATCAATAAAAACATATATTTTTTTAAAAGCAAGAGAAAAAGAATATGACTCAGGTGGCTGTGATATGGGTACACTGATATTCCCAGTTTACATACTACAAATAATATGTAAACTAGTTATCTCTGAGCTGTGAAATTATAGGTGATACTTGTCTTGTTTATACTTTCTATATAATGAACATACACTATTAAAATGTTTATATTTAACCGAAACCGGTTTGGCTCAGTGGATAGAGTGTCAGCCTGCGGACTGAAAGGTCCCAGGTTCGATTCCGATCAAGGGCATGTGCCTGGGTTGCGGGCACATCCCCAGCGGGGGGCGTGCAGGAGGCAGCTGATCGATGTTTCTAACTATCTCTCTCCCTTCCTCTCTGTAAAAAATCAATAAAATACATTAAAAATAAAAAAATAAATAATAAAATGTTTATATTTTAAAAAATTTTAATGCTATTTATTTTGAAATCTCTGATCCTTCCACACCATCATCTATCAGATGTGAGTTCTTTATTTTTTTTAAAGAACTATATAGTTATTTGATTACTCTTCTAACTTAACTAGAGGCCCGGTGCACGAAATTCATGCACTTGGGGGGGGTTCCCCTCAGCCTGGATTGCAAGAGGGCGCAAGCCAGGCTGAGGGAACCCATTGGTGCATGATCGGGGCCAGGGCAGGAGGTTGGACAGCCTGGGAGGGACCGCAGGAGGGCTCTAGGGCCTGTCTGGCCCATCTTGCTCAGTCCCAATTGGCCACACCCCAGCAGCAAGCTAACCTACTGGTCAGAGCATCTGCCCCCTGGTGGTCAGTGCACATCAAAGCGAGCAGTTGAGCAGCCTTAGCATGCCATTAGCATATTAAGCTTTGATTGGTTGAACAGATGACTGAATGACCAGATGCTTAGCATATTAGGCTTTCATTATATAGGATAAGCAGTGTACCTATTCATACAAATATCTTTCCTGTCTTCCCATTTGAAAGCAAGAACCTTTTTAAAAAAAATCACCCCTAATGACAATAATGTCTTCCATATAGATCAGCGACTTTCAACCTTTTTTATCTCATGGCACACATAAACTAATTAATAAAATTCTTTGGTACACCAAAAAATATACTTTTTGCTGATGTGACAAAATAAAAGGTATACATTTGGTTTATTCACACCAGATGGCTACTGTTGTGTTGGTTGTCATTTTTTTCATTTGACAATCTAGAAAAGAAGTGCCCAACTAAATAGTCGTGTTTTAAAAATTCTTGCGGCGCACTGGTTGGAAATCACTGGAATAGATAAATACTTGACAAAAGAACACTAAAAGCTCATTAAAATAGTCCTACTTGTTTTTAGGAACTTAAAGTTCCTTTCATTCATCTGATATTTGAAACAGAAGTTACAAATGAAGCACAGTAACACAGCTTTTTTTAACACAATGAATTTCAGAAAAACTTCACCTCACCAAAGTTGCTATCCCAATCCCACTTGTCTCACTCTTACAAGATAACTTCACATTTGAGAGAAAAAGTGTCTTCATCAGTGTCTTTCTTTCTACTTCTTATTCTACCAATCACAGTTCTTACTCTCACCTCCTGTCTCAGAAACAGCTTACTGCTTCTGTATGCAAAACCCTTTTCCCATGTGTATGGGAAAGCATCTCCTTCCTAATTCTTCAATTATCCCCTTTCTGTCATTTCAGCTTCTCTCTCTTCTCTGGTTCTGGCTCCTCAGCCTACCAACATGCTATAGTTTTCTTTCTGTATCATAAAAAAAAAAAAAATCCTCCTCCTCCCATAAGATATTTATCTTTCACCTTCTTTGCTTCACTTCTTAAGTAATACTCATTGACTCTTCCTCATTTCCTATTAACTGCCTTCCAAACCATTACAATTTTGGTAATTTAACTATATTTCTCCCATATACATACGTAAATACACTATTTAAACTGTTCTTGTTCAGATCACTAATTTCTTTTTTTTTTTAATATATTTTATTCATTTTTTACAGAGAGGAAGGGAGAGAGATAGAGTTAGAAACATCGATGAGAAACACCGATCAGCTGCCTCCTGCAAGCCCCCTACTGGGGATGTGCCTGCAACCCAGGTACATGCCCTTGACCAGAATCAAACCTGGGACCTTTCAGTCCACAGGCTGATGCTCTATCCACTGAGCCAAACTGGTTTCGGCTAATTTCTTTTTTTAATATATTTTTATTGATTTAAGAGAGAGGAAGGGAAAGAGAGAGAGCAACAGAAACATCAATGATGAGAGAATTATTGATGGGCTTCCTCCTGCACACTCCCTACTGGGGATTAAGCCCGCAACCCAGGCACGTACCCTAACCAGGAAGCGAACCGTGACCTCCTGATTCATAGGTAAGTGCTCAACCACTGAGCCACACCAGGCACGCCAGATCACTAATTTCTTAGTTACCAAAATAATGGATAATTTAGAATTTCGATACTACTGGATCTACTTTCTAATAACCATCAGCTACTTCATGAACTTCCCTTAGTTCCCACTTTGTCCAGTTTCTCCTCCTCCTAATTTTTCTTTCTTTTTTTTAAAATATATATTTTTTACTGATTTCAGAGAGGAAAGGAGAGGGAGAGAGAGATAGAAACATCAATGATGAGAGAATCATTGATCAGCTGCCTCCTGCACACCCCCTACTGGGGATTGAGCCCGAAACCTAGGCAAGCACCCTTGACCAAAATCAAACCTGGGACCTTTCGGTCTGCAGGCAGACACTCTATCCACTGAGCCAAACCGGCCAGGGCACTAACTTTTCTTGCTCAATCCCTCTTCAATTGCTCCTCCTTCTGCTCTACTCCTCATTAAAATGTCAGTGCTGGTTAGGCATTATCTTAGTTTTTTTCTAATTTCATTCTACTTTCTCTAGACAATCTTACTCCTATTGCTTCAAATACCACATGGCTAAAGACTTGGAGAGTCTGACTGCTCAACTGTGCACAGGTTATCTCTACTTAAATGACTCAAAAATATTTCCAATTCAACATTCTGAGATGCTGTCTTCCCTCCAAACTTGTTCAACATTCCTGTAACATGTATCTTGGTTTACAAAAATTAGCATCAAACTTATCTCCCAAGTTAGGAAGCTAGGAACTACCCTAGACAATTCCTTTACCCTCTCACTCTTCCCCAGTAAGCCACTGGTCGTGAGAAGTTCTGTTGAGTCTTCTTCTGAAAAATCTGTAAATCCAGATTTTTCTTGAATTCAAGTTTTCATCTGGTTTGCATTATCCCAATAGCTTCCCAAATGGTATCTGTACATTCTTACAAGAATTATATTCGTAAAATGAAATCTGGTCCTGTGCTTCTTCCAATTAAAGGAAGAAAATCTATTTGATTTAGCATATAAAGTCTTCCACAGTTTGACTCTGGATTTATCTTTTGCCCCTTCTGGCCATACCATGCTCTCTACTTTCCATCCCACTGAGTTCAGCATTTCATGGCTACAAGCTTCTGCCTAGAATGTCCTTCCTTTCCATCCTCTACTTGGTAGTCTTTCCTACCTACCATTGGCAGTATTTCCCAGTTTATCTGGGCACACATTAGTGCACACTTCACTATGGTCTTACAGAATCTTGTTCATGCCTCCATTACAGCTTGTATCACATTGTTATAACTGCCTAATTCATCTTGGATAGTATTGTGCCTAGCAATACTGCCCAACTGGTATGTTCAAAATATATTTCTGAACAGATAACTGAAAAACAAAGAGTTGATTCAACGTGAATCACATGGCTAGAAGTTGTGACATATAGTAGTACCAAAGGCCTTGACCTGCTTTTCATCATTAGACTATAAAAGTATCCCAAAACCTTATCACTCAATGTATATGTCCAAAAAATCATTATTTTTTCAAAGGTAACAGGAGCTTCCACAAAAGAAGAAAATCTTACCTCGAGGGAAAATCCCTGGGTCCATGAAGGTGGCCATGCTGAAGTTAGCCAGCACAAAGAGAAAAACAATCGCATTGTAGATGGGCACTGCAGGTGACACATAGAGGCTTAGTCCTGGACAGCTGCGTAGATAAGAAAGAAAATGAGGGGCTGCTTCTAACACTTTGGACACCAACCATATAAAGATTCAGCCCCCATACTTATATTTAAATCTTGTGAAGTTCACCTTTGCTGTCTCAAATTATTGTATTCTTCCCAACAAATATGTCTAGTTTCCCAAAGAAATGCTCATTTTAAATCAAGATACAAGACACTCTTTCCCACCATAACCCCTTCACTAAAGGTCTGTGTTCTTTCTTCCCTGGTGGATCTTTCCAAGGTTTTAGAATCTGCCCTTATCTCCTTTTTAAAAGGGCACAAGAGTTAGGGACTGAGTATGTACCAACTACACTGATACCAACTACACTTCCTTCTCTGTAGCAGCCTTGAGGCTTCTGAATCCCAGCCATGCCCCAGTGACCTGTACATTGGCCCAAAGCATGAGATACCATCTGCCTCTCTGGCTTCCACTGCCTCTGGCTTTGTACCGCTCTCAACTGCCTGACATTTCTTCACTGCGTCAGATATATCTGAGAGTTTTATTCAACTAGAAACTAGTTCTCAAGGTGAAAAAAGGGAAAAAATAATACCCAAATATGAATGGCACAAAACTAGACTTCTTGAGGTCTATAAATGAAGCAGAAGAGTGGGGAATAAAGAAAAGAGTCCAGGCCTGGCTGAGTAACTTAGCTGGAGTGTCGTCGTCCCATGCACCAAAAGGTTATGGTTTCGATTCTAGGACAGGGCACATACCTAGGTTTTGAGTTCAATCCCCGGTCAAGGTGCGTACGGAAGGCAACCAAAGGATGTTTCTCTCTCTCTCTCCCCCTTCCTCTCCCTCTAAAATCAATAACGCTTTAAAAAAAATAAAAATAAAAGAGAAGATACCAGACCAAACCACCCTAAATCCTGTAGGTAAAAGAAGCTGGTTAAATATATCCAGTATTTCAAAGGGTCCAAATCAAGAAATATGCATGAGGTAACTTTTCTTGGATTACAAAAAAAAAAGTGCCCCAGTCCAGGATTACTCTAAGTTTCTGTTGAGATGTGAGTCTATTAGGAATGCTGCAGGTGCTCTTCCTTTCTCTGATGATACTCTTGGAGCTGGAAGTTTGAGAACACAGATGTGCTGCTTGCTCTGTCAGTAATATCAAAGACCCTCTCTCCTATCTCAGCTCAGGAAAAACTTTCCATTACAAGACAGTAGCTAAATACCCTAATCTGCTTTGTGGCTGAGAACTTAATCTCCAGAATTAGGATAGCATCTGGCTTTGTCCCCTTTATCTAGACCACTCAGAAGGAAAGGAAGAGTTCATTGAAGGAAGCAAGGGCCAAGAGAACATGACAGCATGAGTCTGGAGAATTCATCCACAGCAGTCCTGGATTCTGTTGTGATGTGTCTCTACCAAAACAAAAAGCACAGCCCTGAGCAGTGATTCAAGATAGTTCATAGGAATTGAACTCCATAATGAGATATAAACTAATGATAAGAGACAAAGGTGATTGTCACAAAGCATCTAAAAGTCTTGACCACCACCATCTATTTATTCAAATTCCATTAAAAAAATTTTTAAGTAAATATTATGTGCAAGATTTTTTAGGTAGTAAGTATCAATTAACTCTTAGCTTCTGATGGATCAAAACTGGAAGATAATGTAGAGTAAAGGCACTGATTTCAAGGAAAAAACAGATCTCCCATCACAGTCTTGGGTTTATTATCAGTCTCCTATGGAAGCGTCTTCCTCTGGGGTTTCTTTGGTTCAGAAAAGATGTCCCCCTACTTCAGCAGGTTTGGGGTGAACTATAAGCAAGAAGGAAGAGTCCTTACATAGCCCCACCTAAAGCCTGAGTTCCTAGCTTCTTGGAAGGGAGGGAGAGAAACTGAAAACCAGTCATCCAGGTCAGAGCCCCTCCCTAGTACTTAGCTGTCACTTTAATTTCCGCCTGTGGAAGAAGAGAAAGGGTGACTCACTTGACTCCTACAGCCTGGGAAGATAATTAGAAGGGAAAAAGAAATCAAATCCTTAGAACACTGAGGTACCATGATTTAAGTCTCATTCCTAGAATTGGCCTTTATGGCTACTGTGGCGGCCTCTTGAGCTTCTGAAAAAAAATAAGGGTATTTCTGTTCTTGAGGGAAACCAAGTTAAATGACGCGACAGCAGCTACTTTGCAGGCCCAAATGTCAGCCTTTCTGACCCCATTCTTTCTTCAGTTTCTGCATTTCCAAACAAAGAAAATCACACAGTTTCTTCTGTATCTGGTCAAACTCTGGGATAATGAACTTTACCCCTACAACCTTCCTGATATCAACCTATCCCAGTAAAAGAAAACCTAGAATCAAGTTCTAGGATCTGTTGCCAAAATACAGCCTGCCCAGAGTTGGCAGTTTCTAGAAATGATACAAATAAGTGCATAGGCAGTATTTGCTCCTAGATGCAAATCAGGGACCTACTGCTTCCAACCTAAACACTCTAGCTCAGAGAGCACCCTACCAAGGAGAGGCATGTGTGAGCAGTGCCTGGTCCTGCCATATCCCATTCTGTTTAGCTCAGGGAGAGGCCTGTTGTTGCTATAGTACTCTGTCAGATCCTAGGTGACCACTCCATGTAGTCTGTCTGAATCTGTTGCCTTTGATGGAAGGAGATGAGGGCTGAGCTGAGAGGAGTTGTTGGGGCTCGTCCTCAGCCTATAGCAATAATCATAGTGCTCCAAAGCACAGGGAGTGGCCGCAGCCCAGAAGGCTGGCTGACTGACTCACTGATGAAACTCCCAGTCCTATACCAACCCAGAAAGAACAGGTTCTTCTGCCCACCCATTCAGCCCTCCTGTTTTTGAGCCAAATAAAATGAGGAGAGTAGGTTTCAATACCTACACTCTTGAAAAATCTGTTGCGTAGCCATCTCTCACACTTCCTATTATAAATGGTTAAATTCCTAGTACAAAAAAATAGTAGGAGTCAAGAAGCTTTGATTTTAATTCTCTCTCAATCAATATTTTGCTAGGTAACCTAAGGTAATCCACAGAAAATCTCCAAGTTCATTACTTCAACTACATAATACAAATATGAGAATGAGACAAAGTTTGAAAAGATCCTAGAATACTTTTTAAACCAGATAGCTTAATCCTGGGCATTCACTGGCTAAAAGATACACACACAGACACACACACACACACACACACATTACTATTACAACCATCATCAATTATCATTCCAGCTCCACCTTCATCCTTCATTCCACTTCCCCATTCCGAGGTACTGGACATTCAAGAACACTTGAAACATAGGCACTACCCTCCTGAAGAACAGGTCTATGCATTCCATCCATGCCTAGCACATAGCTTGAATATATGAGTAGTGTTCCTTGTTAATGAGGAAAGGTTGAAATGAATACCCCACTTCCTGCCCCTTGGGGATCAAGGTTCCACAGGAAAACAATTTCTTCTCTTATAGGTAAGTTCCCCTTAAAACACTTCATTTATGGTGTGTGTATTACTCAGACTTTCAAGCAACTCAGTGCAAGATATAGGACCTGGACATTTACTCCTGGATGAGGAAAAAAACGTGGGAAGGAAAAGGAACAACCACTGCTCAATTAATGCCCTAAATCACGAGACTGCTCCCACTCAAATCAGGTGCTAGCACCTCCACAATCATGAAAAAAAAAACAACCAGAGGGAGAGTTACTCCAGTTGCCCAACTCTCTGGGGTAAAAGGATTGGGAGGGCCCAGAGGTAGAAACTGAAAGGAAGAAAGCTCTCTATGGATGGGACACTAGAAAGACCAAAGTTTCTGCACAACCCACACTTTTTTATCTTTCCTGAATAGGACCACCTGCAGCAGAGATGTGCCCCCATGCCCACCCTACCGACCTTAAAAGTAAACAAAATGAGACACTGGTTGACTTTACTCACAGTTCGAGGAGACTTTAGAGGATACAATTCAGTGATTTATTTCAAAGACCACTGCTAGGAACCCTAAAAAGGTCTCAAGGCTCCTCAGGAAGACAAAGAGTATGCACCAAGTAGCTGGGCCTATATGCATCAGCCTCAGCTGAACCAGACAACTCTACCCTTATGTTTTATGTACTGGGGTTCCAAATAAGATCTCATTTGAAAAAGGTCATGGTGTTTAAATAACTGCTCTAGGTCAACTTCCTCATTATAGAGAGGAAGAAACAGCTCCACAAAGTTTAACAGGCTTTACCAAAATCTGTCTCCTGACACCCCAAAAATGTGCATTCCTTTTACCTAGCACTGCCCTCTTGCCAATCACAAAAGGAGGCTTAGCAAAGACAGATGAGGATACAGGCACATTATCTTAAATGCAGAGTCTAATGCCTAATTAGAAGGGGGAGGGTTACTTTAGCAGACACTCTCCTTCCCAAGCAGTAAAAAGAGGAAAGAATTAAGACATGATCCCAAATAACTCACCTGCTTAAGTTTTAGTACTGAAAAAATACAGTGAATGAGGGGGATTAGGCTTCTAGGAGGAAGACCTAAACTGTTCTATTCAAGCTTCTCTGGGAAAGAAGATCACCATTTTTTGATGATCAAGCCCAACTGATAATTTCTGCTCATAGCTTTCCCTACTTGGCGGGTACATTACATCTAAATGGTTGAAGCCTATATGCTTCCACTAATTATGTCTGCCAGCTGAAAGGGACTTTTTCTCCTACTCCCAGTCCTCTAGGTCCCAAAGTAATTCTCACCTGGGGCTTGTACAAATGGTTGAAAAGATAGTTGTAGTCTAGGGAAGAGAATAGGAGGATGACAGAGTAGTTACAGATTTAGGGCCCCAAATAGGAGCAGGTTCAAAGAGAGCCTTCCTCTTGTCTCTCTACTTGAAACCATAAATTATTTTTTAGGTTGTATACAGTTTTAAACAGAGGGCTCTCTAAGGACTTGAACCTCAACAGGGATAGGATATGTGGGAGAACAGTTTTTGAGATCAGTGGCACCTTAGTCCAGATGTATGCTTATAGAGGAACTGCTATGGTTAGATGGAGAGGAAGAGATGAAAATTTCAGAGGTTCAGGGTGTTATGTCTCCACAGATGGGCAAGGAGACTCTAGGGAGGAAAAGAAAGCCCAGAAGTTGGTCCTGAGGAAAGTGCCAGGGGGGGACTCTCACTAGGACTTAAGGCTTCTAATTTTGGATTAGAGGCAGTAATTCCAAAGAGAGTCAATATTGTCCTCCAAAATTCTTTTTCCTCAGGCTAAGAGACCATAGAATAAGGAGGGCCCCTACTTTTCTGGCACCAGGGAATGGAAAAGTAGGTTAAATAGCTTCAACTATCAGTTGAGAAAATGTCTATGTCAGGACAACAATTTGTGGCAAAACTGGTATAACCAGCCAAGCACTTCAATGTTTCCAGATTAGCAAATTAAGAGCAAGGATTCTGCTCAAGAACAAATGGGTTGAAAGAGAGAAACCACTTAGTCCCCTGAATTTCCAACTTCCCCAAAGCTTTGCCCCTTGAAGGAAGATAGAACCTCCCCAATTAAGCAGATCTGAGGGTGTCAAAGTGGTCTTGTATATATCCCTCCTAACACAGCTCTACAATGGCTACAAGGATACTAAGATCCCATATAATTGTCCCATGGTTAAAATGTTGATTCTACCTACCCATAAAAGCAGAAACCAAAATAAGGATGACACTAAAATTCCCTCCTCCTTATTGGCAGTCAATGCATGAAGAAGGGCAGAACAACACTGAACATGTTGAGACAAAGATTATAAAGAACAGAGAAGAGCAGGGCTGCTCTAGATCCCTGAAGGATTCCACAGGTAAGTTCGGGCTAGAGAGCTGGGGGCAAGGAAACTATGACTTCTACTCATCAGAGGAAGAGGCGAGAAACAGGAAGGTGCTTGTATCTTAGGCAATAGAGCTTTCCCTTATCAAAAAACTAAGAGCCCTAGCCAGTTTGGCTCAGTGGATAGAGTGTTAGCCTGTGGACTGAAGGGTCCTGGGTTCGATTCCAGTCAAGGGCATGTACCTAGGTTGCTGGCTCGATTCCTGGCCAGGTCAGGGCGCATGCAGGAGGCAATCAATGGATGATGTTTCTCTCCCTCTGACTCTCCCCCTCCCTTCTACTCTCTCTAAAAATCAATGGAAAGATATCCTCAGATGAGGATTACCAAAAGGAAATAACTAAATAGAAAATATCACTATTACTTTGCTGGCCCATATTTTCTAGAATTCCTTCTGGCATAAGTTCAATTTGGGAGGTTTCCCTCCCTCCTTTCTCAGATTTAATTCCTGTTCACTATTTCTTCCCATAATAGTAATTGCCAGCAATTCCTGCTTCATTCATCCTTCAATGAGTCCAAACTGCTTTATTCCTCACCACTTCACTTTCCTCTTCCCAGCAACCTCCCATTGCTCTAAATAGCACCTCACAATTAGGTTTAAGCCTGAACTACAGCAAAGCGAACTACCCAGAAATATCTACCATGCTCAGATTGTTCCAAGAGCTACAACTAGAACACCAACTCAATGTCTCAACAGTTTAAGGCTCAGAAGGCTGGTGCATGTTAATTATAAACAGGTAACAGTAAAGATGTTTCCTGGGTGGTTGACAGTTAAAATACTGGGGAAAAGGGAAGAATAAATCAGTCTCCTCCAATAACAAGCCAACGAACAAAGTCTGAATATCCTAAGTGGGAAATTTTTTAATACCAACTGCATTTCCTAACACAACAAGGGAATTGAAGAATTGCTGCCATTCCCTTCAACAGGAACTAATATAAGTCTTCTAGGACTCTCCTCCTAAATAAAATTTGCGCTCACTTCCCATTGACCTTCACTCCTTAAGTAACACTAAAAGCTAAAACTCTCTCAATGGTTTATCTTCTAAATCAATTCTGAAATTCTCCAGTACTCTGTTCCCATAATCTTAAATTTAAGCTTCAAATAACCAGGGGAAAAGCCACTGCTAGTGGATGATTGCTTAAGCTGCTTCAAGCCTCTTTGGTGGTTTCTTCCCACTTCCTTCCTAATTCAGGATCATCTAATGATGGAGCTGGGTAGGAATATATGAACACCTGTGATTCCAGAGAAAGGGAGGGAGGGGAAGGTAGAGGATTCAATGGAGTAAAATATATACCATGTTTCTGGGATTCAGATTTACCTCTATCAGACATCCAACACCCAGTTGCTTGGCTTTGAAAGCAAAACTCAAGAGAAAAACTAGCCCATCACCTCCCATGGAATGCCCCCCAAATACCAGTGCTGGGAGAAAACTCACGTAAAGGCAAAGAAGAGGGTCGTAGCTCCCACTAAGAAGATGGCGGCTGCTGAGACCGGAACATACTTGCTGGGTTTGAATCTCTTTCCAGACTCTGCGGGCATGTTGGAGGTCTGATGGGAGATCTGCCCTGCCGCATAGCCCAGGCCCACACAACGGCAGAACAGACAAGAAAATGGGATGAGGGCAACACCAAAGATAAGAGCACAGGACACCAGGGAAAGAGAAAATTTTAAATTATCACCCTTCCCCCTCCCAAATAAAACCAAAGGTCAAAAGATCTCAAATGAAGGAGAGCATATGGGAGGGGGAAAGGTGATTCCAAATAATGAATAACCACCTCCCCAGAACGAGGCAGAAGTAGACTAAGAAACACAACTTGTACAATTTAAAAACTGGAGACTAACAAGAGGCTGTACACATGCAAATGGTTGCAGGTAGAGAACACAGACAGTCAGACAGATCAAGGAATAGCTCATGGATGGAGATAAGTCTTCAAAAGGGAAGAGGAGAGAGTATCAGGGTAAGGCAGAACACTTCGGACAAGGAAAAATTCTTCGGAAGAGATACTGTAGTACCTCCACGACTACCACACTTCCACAAAATGTGAGCTTCACCCGGAGGTGTGCACTGTGCTTCTATTTTAATCCAAGAAGGAAACTGGGATTTTCAGCTTTAAAGAGAAACTGTTTTTACTGTAGTCCTTGTCTCTTTTAGGCAGTTTTCTCAATGTCACCACTCCCACACCTTGACTTCAGGGCTTGTAGTATGGCAATGGTGATTTAATTTTATTTCTTTTCTCTTGATGGCTAAAAGCTGGGCAGCAGCTGTTACAAGATTGAGTTGTAAATCCTTTTCTTTGAAGGGGGACAGAAAACAGAAAGAGCAAGCTTGTCTGTCTTCAATCTCTTGTTATTCTCATGCCCTTTTAGGGCTCCATTTCCTAGAGAGTTCATACAAAACTAAAGGGAAACATAAAATCCCTGAGGCCATGTTCTTCCCAATAAGCAAAATTAAGATGGAAAAAAAAATCAATTCCACTCGATACTTTTTAAAGATTACTGTGAATGAAAGCAAAGTTCCAAAGAGGTCCCTGTTTCCAGGTTAGTGTGTCCGCTCTTTTGTCTTCAATCTTGGGCTGTCTGAATGCAGAGTTCAACTGGGTTACAGTGCCTCACCTGGAAAACAAAAACAAATATCTTTATCAAAGAAATTCTTTCAGGGCATTTCTTAAGATCATCAAAGCTCAAACACCATAGACCAGTGGTCGGCAAACTGCGGCTCGCAAGCCACATGCGGCTCTTTGGCCCCTTGAGTGTGGCTCTTCCACAAAATACCACCTGCGGGCATGCACGTACAGTGCGATTGAAACTTCGTGGCCCATGCACAGAAGTCGGTTTTTGGCTCTCAAAAGAAATTTCAATCGTTGTACTGTTGCTGTTTAAAAGTGCCTTTTGAAAGAAAGATTAGTTTCCACTTATGTGTATGATGGGCTCTTACATTTGGAAGAGTGAATTCTAAATGCTGTTCATATTAGAAAGAGAAGAACATGGCTTCACCGTGAGGCCTAAGGTCATCAAAGAACTAGTTCTTGTAAGGGGCCCATTGTACCTGACACAAATAGTAACAAATATAAAAATCTAGAAACAAACAAAAGGCCAGCCGTGAAGGGCAGTCCTAGACAAGAGATTTCTCCTTGGACAAGGAATATTTCTTGCTACGATGAAAAGAGAAAAAAATAACCTCAAAACTAGGGCAGTAAGTCTCATTTCTTTTCTGTGTGTGTGTGTGTGTGTGTCTCTCTCTCTCATATCCCTCTATGCTTTTTTAGTTATAACCCTGAAGAGGTAGAAGCTGAATATTTGGTCTTCTAGAGTAACATACGAAAGGACCTGAATGAGAAATGTGCTTGCACTGAAAGGTGAGATGCCCTCTTTAGGAAACTGAGTCAACCATAGGGGCTGGTCCTTTTTCCCCAATTCAATAGTTTTTTTTATTCCTACATTGGCCTATTAGGAAGTCAACTGAGCCCCACCTTCCTCAATATGATTAAAAGTAACAATTAATTCTGTTGATGGTAGTAGCAAAATAACACTAGTATTTTGGATTTTATAGGGTGCTTTTCATCTAGTGATCTCAAAGCACTTAACTCACATTATCGGTGACAGAGTCCCTTATCCCACCCCATAAAATTGAAGGCTAGAGTATGCCTGAGGCTATACCACTGAATCACTTGAGCAGTCAAGTCCAGAGCCCGAGAGTTCACATGCCTCTTTGCCAACTCAAACCCTTTCTATCTCTTTCTCACCAACTATACCACCTGCCCAGTGATGACAACAGAAATCTGCAAACCAAACATTTTACTTGTTAGAATTTAAAAATAAAAGTTTTATCACACCCAAGTGATCTAGGATTTCCCTTAATACCAAGGCAGAGATCAAAGTATCAGAAGATTCCAATGAAATACAAATGTGCCCTGGAATTTATCACTCCCTGTCTTACCTGTGGCATGGAAGGCAAAGGAGCCCTTCTTCAAAAAAGATGCATTGTCTCTCTCTTTAAAAAACAGTGTTTTAGAGGGCCAAACAGCAATATTAGAAGTGAACACCCAGATCGTATAAAAAATTAACATCCTAAAAATTTAAATCCTTGCTAGCCCCTAATTTTATGACTATTTAATTCTCAGTTTCCTAAAACAATCAAATCCCCATTTCTGAATGTAGGCCTAAAACTTTGTTAACAATGAAAAGCAAATTCTTGACTTGCAGACAAAACTATTAAGCTTTCCCCTCAAAACCCTGAAGATTGGAGAAAAATGGAAAATTGTACTGCTTATATTTTATCTAGAGCAGGCTATAATTTAGACAGCATTAATATTCCAGATTACATTTTCTAACAGGAAAATAAGTAACTTGGGTTAATACTGCCACAGTAATGCAGGATCATAAAAGACCATGCAAGTTTGGAGTATTATACTGAGAAACATCTCAGATGTTTGGGGGATATACATTACAATGGACAAGACATAACCTAAGAATTTATTGGGTATAATAAAGACATACCAAGTCTTAGCAGAAGGATGTGGGTAGTAAGGATAAGATGAGTGTGTTTCATCAGAGCCAGTAGTCTGGATCCATACTAGTATGAGGTGTACAAGCATGTGTATGACACAGGCAGAGTAATTTATGGAATGGAATATGTATATATGAAATAAACTAGAGAATATGTGCTTGAAGGGTCTAATAAAGGTTTAATAAAAGGACCTCCTTAAAGGGTGAGTGGATATGAACAGTACCAGTAAAACACAAGTATTGTTTGTTGAAACAAAGAGATGTAACAGTACAACATAGTAAATCTGAATACAAAGTACACAAGGTTGCATGGAATAATCCACATGGCAAGAGAGCTAAAGAATCAAGCAGAAGTTCAACATGGGTGTTATCATTATACACCAAGGTAAAGTACACGGGTATATAATTCTTGTAAGCATTAGGTGGGTTTTGAAGAATGGGTGATAATGAGCATTCTGAAGAGATCTGATACAGTACAGAGGGATACTGGGATAAGATAGAAATGCGGATAGAAGATCAACCTAGACAGGAAAACATTAATCAGGAAGTGAAAAATCCAAGACAGAAAAAGGGTCTACACTACAATATAACACATATCTGATCTTATACCTTTCATAACTTTAGGTCACTTTCTTACTTCTAAGTGTTTTCATTCAGCCAAGTGGATAAAACATCTTCCACTTCCTGTCCCACAAAGAGATAGATTCCTATTGGTAAAATATTAGCAAATACATCCGAGCTCCGCTTGTATTAAGTACAAAAGCATGAAGCACCGGCTGGTGGGAGTGAGGAAGCGGAGAGACGGGAGAGAACAGGTAACAGGATGAGGCTTGAGCCAAATAAGTATCAGCAGAGTGGAGCGAGGGACCTGAAACGGAGGGAGGTAAAAGGGGAACAGCACCCAGTCCCCACTCAGAAGGTGAGCTAGGAGAATCACTGTATGGGGCAGAGCTGACTGAGATCGAGAAGACAGAATTCACTGGGCAGGGCCCACTGGGGCTGCGGGAGACTGCAGAGCCCAGCAGTGCAGGGCCGGGGGCGGAAGGGGCGGCGGCTGGGCACCAGGCGCCAAGGGGGACCGGGGTCCCGAGGTAGAACCGAGCGGCCGGCACTAACCCGTTCTGAACCCGAGAGGCCGTGGATCCCCGGCCTCTGCTCGTCGTCCGTTTCCGGGGCCCACGGGTCCCGCCGCACTTGGATGACCCGGCCCGGAGGAGCAGTGGGGCCTCAAACCACCTCCCCCTTACAGGTCCCCCTTCCCTAGAGGTCACTCTCCCCTCCCACCTCACTGGCCCCGCACTTCCGGTTCCGCAGGGGCCGGTGTCCCTAGTACTCACCCCCGGCACGGTTCCCGTCACCGCTGCCGTCGTTATCGCGGCCGCCTCTCGGCAGTGCCGTCCGGCCTCTGAGAGGCAGCGCGCGGCCCCCGCACGCTCCACGCCCGCCCTGCTACGCGCGCTCCCACACGGTGACGCTCGTCTCCGAGCCGGCGCGCGGCCGTTGCCCTCAGTGCCCGGTCTCGAACCCTCCCAGCGTTCCCATTGGCTTCCTGTCCCGGGCGCGCGCGACGTCTCGCGCCGGGCACGTTTCTCTCATTCATGCGGCTCTAGCCGCCGCGCCCGCCCCCGCTCACTCCCATTCACCCATAGCCCCACCCCCCACCCCTCTCTAGGCCGTGCGCGCGAACCCCGGCGACCGCAGCGACCTCGCGGTCTGATTGGCTGCAGGAGCACAGCGCCGTATGCACGCAAGACAACGAGAACGCGCACGCAAGGCCGTCGGGTCTCGCGGACGACTGGGAAAAGTGGGTTGGCGTACTGCGCAGGAGTCGGAAATGGGGAAGTGGCCGGGCGAGTCTTCCCTTTTCCTGTGTCCTACTTTCCCTTCCTACTGTATCCACGAAGGAATCTTCGGAAGTAAAGATAGTTATACGTGTGTACTGGAAGAACTCAAAAGCAAGCAGCTACCTTCTGGAGTTTGCCAAACCTCCTCCACGTGCGTTGGTACAGTCCAGACAGGCTTCTAGTATAACCAGTCACCTATAGAGGCCCCGCCGTCTTCCTGCTTTAGCACCTTCATCCATTGGTCAAACTTTTGGCGATTAAATAGCCCTCCTCTTCCCCGCCCCCTCACCTTTTTTTTTTTTTATGGCGAAAACTTTATTTAAAAAACAATCTTGATGAAGCAGTTCTCGGTCCAGCGAGTTCCCTGGTATCAGCAGAATCCCAGGAGAATGGAATGGTCTAGGGCTGCAGGTCCCGTAGGGCGGGGGACGCCGGGACTAGAAGAGTCCGTAAGGGGCGAAGCTCCAGCCAGACGCCGGGCATGAAGAGGAAGGAGGCGCTTGGAGTGCGCGCCATTTGAGGCGCCGGCAGCCCCCGAGTGCGAGCCTGCTCTTGCCTCTGTTTAATTACCTTAGTTTCTCACTGCAACGCAAGGAATGGGCGCCGCATCCCTAACCTCGCTGAGAGGAAAAAGGTCCCTAGAAAACCTGCGCCACACTTTGCCTTAATTAGCCTCACATTGCTGTAAGGCCAAGTGTTTCAGTTCGAGTACATTTCTCTTCTGAAAGCCGCTCTCGTTATTACATAACAATCTTTAAAAACAAAAGTGCTCCACCAGCCACTTCTGAAGCCAAGGGTCCTCATCTATAAAGTGTAATTCTAAATCTTGCGGTCTGCCCTGCCCTTGAGTTTGTCTCAAATGTTGCTGGTTTAACCGTGGTTTTACACTTAAGCACTAGGTAGCAAGAATGAGAAAGGGCTACCTTCTGTTTTCTGGGATCTAGTCTAGTTCCTTATCTAACACTAGTGGCCTGGTGCACAAAATTCGTGACATTAAAAGGGGATTAATTAGGGGGAATAATTTAATATTGCTATTTGCTCTTTCTCTATAATAGAAGTGTCAGAGATGAAAGAAAATTAGTAAAATGTATATGAAAACCTTCCTCCTGTCAGAGTCTGAGGCACACCACAGGACCCAGAGTCAAGTCCCCACCCACCCACATGCGCCTCAAAACCACGAGACCCGGCCGCCCGCCCCACCCCCATTGGGATAGAGTCAGGCCCAACTAGTCCCACCCTTGTCAAGCCTGGCAGGGCGCCAACGTAGCCTCAGGTCCCCTGTCAAGCCCCATGGGGGGGGGGGTGTGGCCTGATTTCCCCCAACCCAGCACTGGGAGTGCACCTTGAGGTCCCCTGCCAAGCCCTGCCAGGCAGGGGGGGCGCAGCCTCAGGTCCCCTGGCTTACTGCTGGGGCTGAGGGTGCAGCCTGAGGTCCCCCAGCTTGGTGCTGGGGCCGGGGGAGCAGCCTGAGGTCCCCTAGTCCCGCACCAGGACCGGAAGCGCACCTTGAGGTCCCCTGTCAAGCCCTGCCAGGTGGGGTGTGTGGCCTGAAGTCCCCTGTCAAGCCCCACCTGGTGGGGGGGGAGTGGGCGGCCTGAGGTCTCCTGGCCTGGCACTGGGGTGGGGGAAGCAGCCTGCAGTCCCCTAGCCCAGCACCAGGACGGGAAGCACACCTTGTCCCCTGTCAAGCCCCACGGGGGCGGGGGAGGGCATAGCCTCAGGTCCCTGCTGATTGCTTGTTAAGGCTCCTTATGGGAACTTGACCTCAGCTGTGGGTGCAGCCATCTTTGTGATGGAGTGATGGGTAATTAGCATAGTCCCTCTTTATTAGATAGGATGGCATATACCTTCAGTTCTAGTTTATTCTTGCCAAGGGCTCCAACCCATCTTTTATTGCCACACACTTCCGAGGGTTCTCCTTTTAGTGAGTGTGTATTAAAAAGTTGTATCACCCTAGCCAGTTTGCTCAGTGGCTAGAACTTGCAGACTGAAAGGTCCTGGGTTCCATTCCGGTTTCGGGCTCAATCCCCAGTGGGGGCGTGCAGGAAGCTGCCAATCAATGGTTCTCTCTCATCAGTGATGTTTCTATCTCTGTCTTGCTCTTTGAAATCAATAAAAATATTTTTAATTGTATCTTCAAAATCCTTTTGACCTTATGGAAGTAAAGTTATTACTGGATAGCATTTTTTTTTTACAGAGGCTTTTCTGTCAGGTTGATTTGTTTCCTTAGGAAGAAATCAATTTCATATTTTTCTATTGCATATTTTTCTTGGATATTAAGACTTCTCATTTCCCCAAATTCATAGATTAAGCATCTCTCTTTTCCTTGCAACCTGTAAGTTGTTTTGTATCTTGTCTCTACAGTGCTAACTGGAAATAAAAATTCGATCTTCCACCGTCCAACCACACATTCTAAATTCCCCTGGGACACTGACTACTGGATGCCAAACTCTTATCTGGATGAGCACAAACAGTGGCATAATTACTCTCCCAAGGTTTGGAGATTCCAATTTCTTGTCCAGTTTTCCCTAGGAGCATGCAACATATTTCCTGGAAAGGTTGTTTAATAGAACATAAGGTTTAGACTGTCAGCCATTTCTAAAAAGTATTGCACAGTATAATTCAGGTTAAAACAGTGGGATATTTAGACCACCAAACTTCCAATAAATTACTTTGTATATCAAGAAATACCTTGCCCTAACCGGTTTGGCTCAGTGGATAGAGCGTCGGCCTGCTGATTGAAAGGTTCTGGGTTCAATTCCGGTCAAGGGCATGTACCTGGGTTATATGCACATCCCCAATGGGAGGTGTGCCGGAGGCAGCTGATCGATGTTTCTCTCTCATCGATGTTTCTAACTCTTTCCCTCTCCCTTCCTCTCTGTAAAAAATCAATAAAATATATTTTTTAAAAAAATACCTTACAGCCCTAGCTGGTTTGGCTCAGTGGATAGAGCATCGGCATGAGGACTGAAAGGTCCCAGGTTTGATTCCGGTCAAGGGCACATACTTGGATTGCAGTCTCGAACCCCAGTGTGGGGCATGCAGGATGCAGCTAATCAATGATTCTCTCTTATCATTGACGTTTCTCTCTCTCTCTCTCCCCCTCTCCCTTTCCCTTTCTCTTTGAAATCCATAAAAAAAATCCTATCTGATAAAAGAGTAATATGCAAATTGACCATCACTCCAACATACAAGATGGCTACCCCCATATAGACACAAGATGGCAGCCACAAGATGGCCAGCAGGGGAGGGCAGTTGGGAGGGACCAGGTCTGCAAGGGAGGGCAGTTGGGGGTGATCAAGCCTGCAGGGGAGGGCAGTTAGGGGTGACCAGGCCGGCAGAAGAGGGAAGTTGAGGCGACCGGGCCTGCAGGGAAGGGCAGTTGCAGGGGACCCAGGCCTGCAGGGGAGAGCAGTTGAAGGGGACCAGGCCCGCAGGGGAGGGCTGTTAGTGGCAAACAGGCTGGCAGGGGAGCAGTTAGGCATCAATCAGGCTGGCAGGGGAGTGGTTAGGGGGTTATCAGACTGGCAGGTAGAAGCAGTCAGAAAGGCAGGCAGGTGAGCAGTTGGGAGCCAGCAGTCCTGGATTGTGAGAGGGATGTCCGACTGCCCGTTTAGGCCCGATCCCAGTATGATTGGGCCTAAACGGGCAGTCGGACATCCCTCGAGGGGTCCCAGATTGGAGAGGGTGCAGGCTGGGCTGAGGGACCCCCCCCCCATGCACGAATTTCGTGCACCGGGCCTCTAGTAAATAAATAAAAGTGAGGAGGAAAAAAAGAAATACCTTACAGGTGGGAATGCAGACTGGTACAGCCACTATCGAAAACAGTATGGAGTTTCCTCAAAAAATTAAAAATGGAACTATTTGACCCAGTGATCCTATTTCTAGGAATATATCCTAAGAATCCTGAAACACCAATCAGAATATATGCACCCCTATGTTCATAGCAGCACTATTTACAATAGCTAAGATTTGGAAACAGCCCAAGTGCCAATCAGTAGATGAGTGGATCAAAAAGATAGGTTACATTTACACAATGGAATACTATGCAGTTATAAAATAGAAGGAGTTCTTACTCTTTGAGACAGCATGGAGGGACCTGGAGAGTATTATGCTAAGTGAAAAAAGCCAGTTAGAGAAAGATAAAAAGTATCACATGATCTGACTCATATGTGGAATCTATACAAAATAAATCCAGAGATACAGAAGCATGGGATAGACTGACAAATCTCAGAGGAGGGTGGGGGTGGAGGGTAGGGTGGGAAGAGATTAACTAAAGAACTTATATACATATATACATAACCCACAACCCACAAACACAGACAAGAATTCAGTGAAGGCATGGGGGAGGGTTACTGGAAGGGGAGGAAGGGAGGACATTTGTAATACTTTCAAAAATAAAGGTAAATTTAAAACAAAAAAATATGTTATAGTGTTTCTAGTATAGTTTACCTATACTTTTTCAAATTATCTTCATTTGTTTTCCCTCATGCCTATAGATGGCAAACCACAGGGTCATTTTCAGTTCAACTCACTGGTAAACAAAAAGGCAGACAAGAAGAAAATGCTACCCTTGGGTTTAGACTCAATTAGAGAGGAATGACCTATCTTTCAGCACCAACCATCTCTTTGTGTTTAAATACTGCCACCTTCCCTCCTGTCCTCATGAAATGTCTCTGCTTGTGTTAAAGGACAGTTTCTCCCCTTCACTCCTGCAATTTCTTCTGAATTTTTTGACATTTTATTTGAAAAATGGAATACAGAAAAAATAGGATAGTGTCAAGAACATACCATGTCCATCATTAAATTCTCTCCCTTTTGAGTCTTTTATGCTGAGAGGCATTCTATCTAAAAACACACACACAAAAACTAATAACTCTCCCTTGACTCCATATCCCCGCTACTCCCTTCCTTAGCAAGCTTCTTCCAAGAGTTGTCTATAGTTGTTATATCAGATTATATCTCAGTATATTCCAATAGGACTTTTATCCCCACCATTCCAAGACTATACTCTTCAACATTATTGATGAAATCCATGCCTCCAGATCCATAGTCAAGTCTCCTTTGCTAGCTGCCATTATACTTCACCTCTTTTTGGAGTACCTGAAAGTCCATCTGCCTTCTGATTTCCAGTCTTTAAGGGACTTCATCCAATACCACTGCTTTAAATGCCTTCTATAGGACAATAGCTCCCATGAACCTTCAGCCCTGACCCTCCAGATTCATGTTTCCAGCTGTCTATGTGGCATCTCCATATGGATGAGTAATAGCCCAAATTTAAGTGCCAAAGTAGAACTTGATATTCCCTTACCTCCTCCCTGAGTTTTCCCAATCTCATAGCCAATCAAAGTTGCTCAAGTAAAAAATGTAGTAATTATCATATATATATATATATATATATATATATATATATATATAATTTGTATTAATTTCAGAGAGGAAGGGAAGGGAGAGAGGGATAGAAACATCAATGAGGAGCATCATTTAACTGGCTGCCTCCTGCACACCCCTTCCTGGGGATGGAGCCCCAAACCCAGCATGTGCCCAGGAATCCAACCATGACCTCCTGGTTCATAGGTCAACACCACACTGACTGGGCTAGGAATCATCTTTGTTTCCAGTTTCTTTTCCTTATTGCTCCCATCAGCAAGCCTATCAACTTTACATCCAAAATATCCCCAGGCAATCTACTCACCAACTCCACCTTTGCTGCCATACTCTTTTTTTTTTTTTTAATATATATATATTTTTTATTGATTTCAGAGATGACAGGAGAGGGGGAGATTGAAACACCAATGATGACAGAGAATCATTGATCAGCTGCCTCCTGCACGCCCCATACTTGGGATTGAGCCCGGGGACCACAACCGGGGAATGTGCCCTTGACCAGAATTGAACCTGGGACCTTTCAGTCCACAGGCTGATGCTCTATCCACTGGGCTAGGGCTGCTGCCATACTCTTAATGCCCCATCAATTATCACATTGAAATTAACTTGTGTCCTTGCTTCTCTGCTCTTGCCTCTTTAATCCATTTCCACACAGCAATGATCTATTCAAAATGTAACTCAGATCATGTCATTCCTGTTTAATTATCTGCTATGGTATGAATGAATGTTTGTCCCCCTAAATTCATATATTGAAACCCTAACACCCAAAGATGACTGTATTAGGAGTGGGGCCTCTGAGAGCTGCTTAGGTCATGCATAAAGAGCCTCCATAGAGCTCCCTTACCCCCTTCCAGTACATGAGGACACCGGCTAGAAGTTGGCAGTTAGCAACCTGGAAGAAAGCCTCTATCAGAACACAACCATGCTGGTGCCTTGATCTTGGACTTTAGAACTGTTAAGTTTCTAATATTTATAAGCTACCCAGATTGTAGTATTTGTTATAGCAGTTCTAAAGGATTAAGATATACAACCTCACCCATTGTTTCCCACTGCTCTGGGATTACAAAAGCCCTACATTATCTTGTCTTTGCTGCTCCCTCCCCCCTCAATTTTTACCTAGCTCCACTTTCACTATATTCCAGCCAAGCAGACCTTTCCTTCACCAAACACATTGAGCTTTTTCCTTATGTTTTTGCACTGTTCCCTCCACCAAGATTTTGTCCAAATTTTGCACAGCCATTCAAGACTTTTTTTTTTAATCTCTCATATACTCTTTTTAAAAATAACTTTTAAAATATGTTTTTATTGATTTTAGGGAGGGGGTGGGGGAGGGAGAGAGAGAAACAGCAATGCATCAACATAAATCGGCTGCCTCTTGCACATCTCCTGCTGGGGATCAACCCTGAAACCCAGGCATGTGCCCTGACCAGCAATCAACCAGCGATCTCTTGATGCATGAGTCAACTCTCAACCACTGAGCCACACTAGCCGTGCACCATTCAGTTCTTAACTCAGGAGAGGCCTTTCCTGACCACCCCATTCTAAAGTAGCCTCTCAGTCACTGTCCCGTATCACCCAATTTTAAGTCTTTGAATAGCACTGATCTTTCTGTTTGTTTTATAATGTAAGCTCCATATTATCTTGTTCCCCATCTAGAATGATTCCTGGCAAACAGTAGGTGCTCAATAAATACTTGTGGAAACAAAGAACAGATGAAGGGCATCAGATACTTATCAGTAATCCAAGTCCAAACTAGGAACACCAAGCATTTGCAGGAGATCAGAGAATGGGCTTTCCCGGCTTCTTACTACCTGAAAGTTCAATTTACACTTTGACTTAGATTCTGATTCCAAGCACATAGATAATGGGAAAGATAGTTGCAGCTGGGAGAAAATGATCTCTGGAAAGTTATTAGATCTGAAATCTCATCCCAAGTTTATCACTAGCCTTTTTGGTTCCTCATAGTTATCCCTCTGCACTGAGAACAGAGTTAGTTAGCATCTATTTACCTGCTTGCCTTATAGGTGGGCTCTTTGTTTTCCTCTTTTCTAAGCATTCAGCAATAAATCATTCTAATAATTTTTCTGTAATTCTTAGGGAGAAAAACAGAATTTAAAAAAATTATACCAACTTCTGTGATATGGCAAAAATATTTATTAAAATTTTTTCCAAGTTTGCACTTTATTGTAAAGAGTCCTACTAATACACTCATACATCCTGGAAAAATAAGGTAACAAGTACTATATATAGTATATAAAGCAGTGGTTTTTTTAAAAAAGTGAGTCCACGTAGTAAAACAGTGAAAGAAATGGGATTCTCCAGGGCCTTAGAGAATTTGAAGTGGCACCTTAGGTGATCTAAGAAACCACTTATAGTTTCGTGGTTTTTCTTTTGGTTCAAGGTTAGTAGTTAAGTTACCATCACCCGTTTTAAGAGGTAGAATACATGCTTTTTACTGGTCCACCATTTACTGGTCAGCCTGGCCTCAACTGACTCACTCACTCTTCAGCCATCTGCCTCTGGTGATGGCCAGAGATCTCCATGCCCCAGGCAGCAAGACTCTCTGATTGCTATTTAAGATCCATGAACCGGATATCCATGATGAGAAGGAAGTTCTTAGGCAGTGGACGGGGGGCTGGGGAGAGAACGGTGAACACCTGATGCTCCAGGTCCACACTGGTCACCACGATGAAACCCGCCACACTGGTCTCAGAAAGGTTCTCCTCTGTGCCCTCAGCAGTGCTGACACTCAGGAGGTGGTGCACCATGTCTCGGCCAGGAGTGACAGGTACTAGCTTCAGCTGATTGTCCTCCTGAGACATGCCCAAAGGCAAACAGGAGTCTGGAATAGTGGGTGCCCCAACTTTATAGATTTTCACATCTGAAAATTTGACATTGAAGGCATGGGGATAAAAACAGCCCCGGAATCCATAGAAATACTCACGGATACGCTCATCCCTACATTCCCGCCGGAAATCCTTGGATCGCTCAACCACACCCCCTGATTTAGGGAGCAGCACAGTACGCACAAAGTGAGGTAAGTCCCGTTTCAGTTCATTGTAAAGTCGTTCTTGATCCAGAACCACAACCACATCTACCTCAAAGGCTGAAGCTGCATGCACCAGAGCCTGGTAACCAGAGCCCTTGACCCAGCCACAGGTGTTAATGACACAGCCACTCACAGAAGCCCTTCGGTTCACTTCACACCTTTGGTTGAACACATCTGCTAGACGAGATGTAATCTGCAAAAGACAACCAAGGTGAGAAAAAAAAACACAAAAATGAATGAACCTATTATTATTTTGTCCCTCTTTAGAATAAGTACTATTAGGTACAAGAAAAATATTTTTAATGGCTGTGGTTTTGATCCCATAACATGGATTTAATTTTTATGTTGCTTCTTCTGTCTCCTAATTGAGAATTTAATAACTTAATAGGTCCACAGAAACATTTAATAATCTGAGATTGACTTATATTTGAAAATGTCTTTTCCAAAATCATATGGCAATAAATACCAGCAGAGAGAGAGCAAAGAGACGGCTATAGTTTTAACCAGCAACTTCTGCACAGCTTCCTACCCTGATAGCAACCTTACCCTCCATCCCAACTTAACTCTGACCTTATTATAAAGCTTGATGTTGGTGCCAGGAGTGGTGGAGCCAAAATGATACACCAGAGGGGCCTGGATGGAGAATCCTTCTTCAACATCTGCTGGCCGCTCAATGTAGAGGGCCCCCATGGTACCAGGGATAGACACAGAGCCCTGGCCCACATCCAGCTCCACGTAAGTGGGACGGCGGCCCAAACGCACTGCGTAGTTGAGCAACAGGCGGCACACTGTGGACTTGCCCACATCAGTGGGGCCCACTACCATCACCCGGGGGCCTCGCTCTTCTTCCTTCTCCGCCTGCCTTCGCATCTGCTCCAAAGCTGTATGAGTGTTGAGGTAAAGCAACATAGGGGTGTCCTTGGAGACATAAGCCACCTCGGTGCGGCCACTCAGCTGTACAGAGCAGCCGTGCCAAGTGAAAACAGCTACCTTGGCACCAGCATCAAAGGTGAATTTCTTGTTTCGGGTCAGCTCTGTGCCAAAGATTTCTGCCATGCCAGCAAGCAGCTCCAACTGAACTGACTGAGATGCTTCCACCTCAAAGCGAAGTTCTGTTTCTCGCTCTAGTTCAAATTTAGTTGTTGGCTTCTTGTCATCATTGGTCTCCTCTCCCATCTTTTCTGTGTAGCTGCTGTGCCTAGTACACAAATTAAATATCAGATCTAAATACAAGTTAGAACTCTGTTCAAAATCCTCCAATGAATGTTTCCCGACCCTGCTTTATTTTTCTCCTCATCTCTGATCACCATCTGTCTACCCCACTAAGGTTGGGCATTTTTGTTTCTTGCTGTATCTCTAGTACCCAGGATAGGGTTTGATAACCCACAGGCAACTCTGTACATACACCGAGCGAATACATGACTGAGACATTAGAATAAAATTATAGCCCTAGCTGGTTTGGCTCAGTGGATAGAGCGTTGGCCTGTGGCGTGAAGGGTCCCAGGTTCCACTACAGCCAAGGGCACATGCCTGGGCTGCAGGCTCAATCCCCAGTAGGGGGCGTGCAGGAGGCAGCCTATCAATGATTCCCTCTCATCACTGATGTTTCTCTCTTTCCCTTTCTCTTCCTCTCTGAAATCAGTAAAAATATATTTTAAAAAACATTTTATTTACAGATTGACAAAACACTTGATCACATCACCTCATCGCTCCCTTCATCACTCCACTGGGATACTCCAGAGAAGGCAAGAGGTGCCTACTCCCCAACCCTCTTAGTCAACAAAAATCCGGATGCAAACCAGAGAATAGCAATATTGGACTTAAAGAAAACATTTCAACATCCCGCTCAGCAACGTTTAGTACTGTCTTCAGACAAATCACTTATCCTCTCTGAATCATTTCCTCAGCTAACCACTGGAGGCATTTACACTTCCTCACACAAAATGTTGTTCTGGGGACCAGCAGGGCTTGTTGGAGGAAAACATCACTTCGTAAACTAGAAAACGCCGAGAAAGGATCAGGAAGTTATTTCCGATACCAGACCGCAGCTCTAGGTCCCGCATCTGTCCCAGCTGACCCAGATACGAAATCCGCCCATGTCCCAAGGAGGCGACGGTTGCTTTCCTGAGCTTATTACCTTACCTGCACAGCCACTACCCCCAAATGGTAAACTGAGAAGCCCTTCCGTGCAGGACCCCAGCCCAACTACAGCCGGGCTGGCCCAGACCCACGCCGGAAGCTTGAGCAGTTCTGCACTTGCGCAGTGGAGGAGACGCGACCGCGCGATGCCTCTTGGGATATGTAGTTATGCGGAAACGGCTGGGTGCAGTTGAGCTCGTGCAGCCGCCCGGCCTTCTGGGAGTTGTAGTTATAGGACGGTTTTGATTGTGACGCAAAAGGTGGGCGGAGCAGCGATGGTCATTGTTCGCCTCCTGACTTGATCCTGTGGGAGTGGCGGTTACGCCCCCGCGCGGCCGGGACCGGCCTAGGGGCCAAGGGTTGCCGGAGTGCAGCGGTAGCGGTCTCTCCACCCTGTTCTCGCTCATCCGCTGCCGGGCAAGGGGAAGGGCGGCGGGAATGGAGGGAGACTCACTGTCTAGGTCCCAAGGTAGCCTGCGGGCCTAGGCAACTTCTCTCTGCATCCCAGGACAGCAATGCCTAGCAAAGAGATGATGCTCCCAAGTCAGCAGCTGAGTTGCACCTTTAGACAGGGTCCAAGTGTCTGGCTTTGGTGTCCAAGAGACCTGAATTGGAATTCCAGACCTGCCAATATACTCATCAGCAACCGCTGGACAAGTTCCTGATGTGAAATAAACTGCCTGGCCCCTAACTAGCACTTAGTGAACAGTAGTTGCTGTTATTTCAAAACACTGTTCTCAACTTCACACCCTGAAACCTAAAGAGGGTTTATTATTAAAAACTCTATCTCAAGAGACACGTGCTAAATTTGTGTCTTAAGAACTTCTCTCTTTCAGTGTTATTTTTCTATCAGATTCCAATTATATTTCATTTTGACTCAGAATATTTCTCATGGAGTGCTGCCCTGTGCGCATCACTAAAGTGTGTAGTCACAGAACATGTCCTGATTTCTAACAGGCTAACATTCAGAACATGAAGTATCATAAAGGTAGGGACTTACACAAAGGATTGCCTGTGGGTGGTTTGTTTTTCTTTTCACGTGTAAGGAGGGGAAAACCTTAAGTTAGGGAAATGTAATGGGAGACGTTGCTAGCTGGGTATGAAGAAAGGAACTCCACAAGATTCTGGGGTTTAAGATAAATTCTGAAAACATAATGTGTTTTGAGTGATAGCACTCTCTGGTACCTTGAGTGAGAGTACCAGAAGTTTGACATTGAGAGGGAGAATTGGGTAAAGAAAAAGAAAAAAGAAAAAAGAAAAAAGAGGGACAAAAAGGAGAAGAGAAGGAGGGGGAGGAGAAGGAAGTGTTCTTGTCTACACAGCATACATAAAGGAAATGTAAGTGCCGGAGGAATATGAGGAACCATTTTTGAGGAAAACAGTGGGAAATGGGGGGAAAAGTGAGTAGTTTTGGGGGGGTAAGGATTGAAAGTTTGGAAGCAAAATAGGTTATCAATTTAACTCAGGAAAATAATAATCAAGGATTTAGCTGGAGAGGAGATTGAAAAAGACCATGAGGACAGTGCTATTTGGGGGCGGGGGTGGAGATGACAGGAGGGCTTGGTGAAAGTGAGAAAAGAGAGTGTAGGCAAGCACAGATGCTTTAAATGTTGTGCCCTGACTCTGTGTTGAAGAAGCAGAATGGAGAGCAGTCTAAAGGGGGTGGGGTGGGTTCTCCTCCCTAAATTCATTGTTTTTAAATATTTATTTTTATTGATTTCAGAGAGGAAGGGAGAGGGATAGAGAGATAGAAACATCAATGATGAGAGAGAATCATTGATTGGTTGCTTCCTGCACACCCCCCACTGGGAATCAAGCCCGCAAACCAGGCATGTGCCCTTGGCTGGAATCGAACCTGGGACCTTTCAGTCCACAGGCTGACGCTCTACCCACTGTGCAAACCAGCTAGCACTCCTCCCTAAATTCAGTTTGAGATAGCTATACAGTATCCAAATAAAGACAACCTTCAGAGAACTGGGAGAAATTGCCTCAAGGGAAAGAGTGTGGAGGCGAAGAAACAGATTTAGGAGATACACTGTAGAGAAACAGGACAGCATGAGCTCACTTGGGGAGAAAATATGCGAATGGAAGACTGGAATTGAATTTTTGAAGAATGGTGAAAGATTAGGGGATACCTAATAGGTCATTGAAGAGCTAATGCATGCATAGTGAATGAATGAAATAATTCAAGCAAACCATCAGAGAAAAAAAACTGAGAAGTGAGGATGGCATCCTAAGAAAGTGAGTGCTAAGGTAGGGCCAACAGGAAAAAGGCAACCAGGAAAATCTCAGGTTTCTCAGTCTGGATTAACCATGTGAGCTAGACTGAAAAAAGTCCTCATCTGTAAAGTGAAGATGACAATGACAGTGAGGATTAAATGAATTTACACCTGTAAAGCCCAGAGGACAGTCCCTGGCACTACATATGTGTTTGCTGTTGTTAAAATAACTGAACTCAGTCTCCAAAATCCTGGGTTTGAGTCCTAGCTTGGGCAAGTTCCTCCACCTATCTCTCATCCTTCCTCTGGAAATAATAAAACTGCCTGTACAGGGTGTCTGTGAAAGAAGGTATCTGAAAGGGCTTTGAAAAATGTAAGCCACTTTACAAATGGATGGCATTATCATAGCTTCCCCTCCTCAAACTGCAATAAAAACTTAAAAGCTAACATCAGTTGCTTTCTTGTTATAGGCATCATGCTTAGTATTTTATGTGTATCATCCCATTCAATCTTCAAAACAACTTTTAAGAGGTTGGTTACTGTTATTACCCCTATTTTACAGACAAGAAACTGGGTCTCAGAAAGTGTAAGCCTGTCATTTGCTCAAAGTCACACCATGAGCAAGTGTCATAGCAAAAAATACAAGATTCCAGAGCCCAAGCTCGTGACAAGAGGCTTATAGACGTGGCCCAACCTGTTGCCTGCAGGGTAAATGATTGACATTGTGTAACTGTCTAGGATTCAAGGAGGGAAAGAGTCCCCAATAAAACTCCCTGCTCAATAGGAGAGAGGTTGTTGGGTAGAGACTGACTTTACAGAATACCTGGAAGAAATTCTTGGATTTTTGTTTTTATTAAAAACAATTTTAATGTCCTCTAGGTGCCAAGCACCGTGTCAAGTAGGGGATGACAAGTAGGGGATGTCAAGTAGGTGGGTCTCTTGACAGGCTGCATTCCTCACTCTCCCTACTACTAGGTTTCCCTGTGTCCAAAAGGGGTTTTGCTAATTTCCTCACTTCCTGGCTTGTGGTCTAGGCCAGCGGTAGCCAACCTTTCGGACCTCACGGACCACCAGTGGTCCGTGGACCACCGGTTGGCGACCGCTGGCCTAGAGCACCTGTCTCATAAAGTCTACTGCCCAGTAGGGAACCTTCTGTAATGTAGATGTCTCCGTTTGTGAAGCACAAGGAATTTGGAGGTGGTTCACAGGGTCCTGTATGTAAGATGTCCTGTTTGGTCGGTGACTCCTTTGGGGGTCTTAAGCTGAGGCTTTGAGGCTGGGAAGTACCTGGCACAAGCTTGGGGGCACAATTTGCTGTATGTGACAATCAGTATGTCTTTTCTCTGTGTCAGACTGGGATCCGAGCTGAAATGGGAAATGTCATCTTAAATGTGTGTACAGGAGCCTGACTCTCTGCATCCATCTCTCACAGTCCCCTGCCTCACCACCTCCTTTCCTCCAGCCCTGCCACCAGTACTCCATCCTTGTCCAGCCCAGTCCTTCCCCAAGGTTCTCTCTCCTTGACCACACTGTCTTCTTCCTCAGCAACCAGCCTTTCCTCTTTCGCACCCCTCCTGTCCTGGCTTTCTGTTCCCATCCCTGCCTCACCTCCTTCCCGCCCCCCAGGCCCCGCCCCCAACAGCCCCTTCTCTGGATGCCTGCCTTCTCCCTCCCGACCCGCCTCCTGTGTCTCCCAGCCCTGCTCTGACGTGGGAGGTGAGGGGGGTGGGGGGATGGATGACTCACAGTGTTATGATGCAGTTCCACAACACACAGCTACATTCACCCACAGACCGAGGTACAGACGGGAGACAACCTCTGGCCCCCCAGCAGCTGGCCAGCTCTGCAGCCCCAGTCTTTAGCCCCTAAATCCCCTCCCCCACCTCCACCCCCACCCCAATTGAAGGAGCGGACAGAGAAGAGAGAAGAGTGAGCAGAGAGATTGAGAGAGAGAGAGATAGACGGAGATCTCTGGAGCAGACCTCAAGGTGAGGGGGCAGCCCTTCTCCAAATGGATTTTTTTCCCTTTGCAAATTTCCTCCTCCTGCTGCGTGTTGCTTTCTCCCCTTTGCAAAAGCATTATTCATCCATCCTTTGTCCTCCCTTCCCCCTCCCTGCTGCCTCCGCTCCTCAGCTCCTCCATCCCTCACCAAGCTCTGACGGTTCCGCACTTATTTCCCGGCAACTTTGGCTGCTGCATCAGGCATTGCTGTTGCTTGCTTTGTGGCTGTTGCAGACCCCCACCCCCCACCCCAAGCCTGCCCCGGGAGCTGGCTGGGCTGCTAATGATTTTGGACTATACCATGCGAGAATGCCAGCCCAGAGGGGGCCGAAGCCTCAGAGCAGATGAGAAAATCCATTGTGAGCGTGTGGCCCCCTTCTTTTTTCCCCCCTGAGAGGCACAGGATTCGCACCTGGTTCCTGGAGCCTCTGCCTTGGGGCCTCTGCTGTCGGTGATGGTTGCTCAGCAGCCCGCCCTCCCCAACCCTCCCTCTCCCCTGCCTCCCACAGTCCAGCTCTGGCTCACTCAGGGACCATCCTCTCCCCAGCACCCAGCTTGTCTTTGTTTTTCCCTGTCATTTGCCCAACTTGCTTTTCTCTGTGATCTGAGATGGAGAAGATTATGACCCCCTACCGCCCCTCCTGTGAGTGATTCTCTGGCCTGTGCAGCCTCTGCTTTGCTTGATGGGGAAGCAGGGGAGAGAGAGGGCGGGAGGCGTGACGGAAGCCAGGGGAAGGAGGCTGAGCAGGGACCTGGCCAGCCCCTTCCTGGGCCCTTGAAGGTGTGCTAAGTGGAGCGGCAGAGGGCCACCGCAGGCAAAGTTGGAGGCAGACCTGTGAAGTGGATGCTGACCAGTTTGTGCTGGAGAGGAGAGCCTGTTTCTTGCAACCAGAGCCCAATGTCACCCTGAATTCAGCCCCCCGGTACCTTCCTGGGGCCCAGCCACGGGGACAGGACGTGAAACGGAAGATGGTCTCTGTCCGGGGTTTTATGGAGAGGGTGCCGGCCCCAAGAAGGACTGGAGCAGCTGGGCACTAGCAGCCACTGCAGAGGGCAGGATGACAGCCTGTTTGCCCTGGCTACCTGGAGCCACAGTGCCTCTGCTCTGCCTCAGGGCCTGCTGTTGCCAGAGAGCACCCAGCTGGCACCTCTGAACCAGACTTGGGCTAAACCACCAGCCCTGGCCCTGAAGGCCCCATGATGGAGAAGGCAGCATCTCACCTGCTTATCAGAGCCACCAGAGGCCACCTCCCTTCTTATCCTTTGCCTCCAGCTCCCTCAGCCACTTGGGCTGGAGTTTGGACAGATGTCAACATCTTCCTCAAGACTCCTAATCAGAACCTGGCAAATATATCTTCTGTCACCCACAGGGCCACTGCTGTTTGTCCCTGCCCCCAGCAGAAGGTGGAAACATTCTCTGCCTTGTGCCCCAAAGCACAGCTTTTGAAAATTCAAGTCCCCCTCTTGCTGCTCCTGGAAGATGTTATTCATACACTACACCCCCAGCCCTGCTCAGCCCAGGAAGAGTGTTGTCCTTCCTGCCAGGGGGAGAGTTCCTCTCCTATAGCCAGGGGCCTATGTCCTGAATTGAGGGCTGAGGCCATTGTAACGAGCAGTAGAAAGAGACCCAGGGGCTCAGTGGCTGAGAAGACAGCCAGGCACTGCTTCTGAGCCACACAGCGTGGACCAAGGGGCAGGATCAGGCAACAGCGGCCACTTCCAAGGTCTTTGGTGGAGAAGGAGACACCTATGAAGTTCTAGTGCCAGGAGAGGGATGAAGCACGGCGTGTGCACCTGCTGGCCTGGCCTGCTCTTCCTTTCATCTTCCCCTCCGCCTCCCACACAAAATGTATGAAGGACCAATTGTATTGTAAATAGAGGCGATGAAATAGAAAAACTGCCAGACTACCCAAATTCTAAGAGGCTTAGAGCCCCAGAGCCTATCAGAGCATGTGGGAGGCAGATCCTCACCGAGGACTGAAATCAAGGAGAGCACTGCAGATGGCATGGCTCCCATGGCAGCGTGGACCAGCGGCTGCTCCCCATGGAGATGCTGCAGGCTGCTCCCGCCCCGGGGGCGGGGGTGAGACGGCGCCTCCCCAGCTAGGGCACCTGCGGCCTGGAACTGCTGCCAGGCTTGCCGGAGCAGATGGGAATCCAAGGGATAGGGAGGCTCAGAACGACTGATCGCTGAATTGATGGCGATGGGGCACGTAGGGCAGGGGTGAGATGAGCACCAGGTTCGCCCTTCCCTCGGGAGGGGCTCCACATGAGGTCACAGCTCTCCTGATGATGCACCTTCCCCTCTTCCCAGGTGACTTCTATTTCTACCTGGTTCACGTCTGGGGGGGGCCCTGGCCGGGCAGCCCCCCCACATTTCTCCTGCCCTGAAACACGGCTCTAGCCAACCTGCTCCGCTGCTTCACCTGCGACCGCCTGTGTGGGGGCTGCACAGCGCCGGCCCCTCCAGCCCGCCAGGGCATCGTCCTCCAGCCCGTCATGCCCAGCTGTGACCCTGGCCCGGGCCCTGCCTGCCTCCCCACCAAGACGTTCCGTAGCTACCTGCCCCGTTGCCACCGCACCTACAGCTGCGTCCACTGCCGAGCACACCTGGCCAAACATGACGAGCTTATTTCCAAGGTACGCCACATGGGGGCCTGCCACTCCCCTCCTTTCCCCCACCAGCCTGCCCTTCCTCCTCTATGCCCCTGGGGATTGAAGCTGGGGTGCAGAGGGCCACCCAGTAGTCACTGCCTGTCCCGTGTCTCCACAGTCCTTCCAAGGGAGCCATGGCCGAGCCTACCTGTTTAATTCCGTGTGAGTCCACCTTTCTTTGTGTGTGTGTGTGTGCTTGTGTGTGTGCCTAATGTTCCTCTGTGGACAAAGAAGGTGAGCCGCCAGAAGGTGGCCTTGCAACTCTGCTTTGCGTCCCCTCTTGCAAAGGGGTTCAGAAACTCAGGCTGCAGTTCTCTTGTGGGGAGTCTGGGCAGAACTGGAATTCCCCCGTTGGAAGAAGGCCCAAGCACTAGTCCTAAAGGGGCCGGTTGCTGAAGGCAGGGGGCTCCCAGTTGGGCGGGTTAAGCTCTCCAGATGGAAGTTCCTTTGGGCTGTTTGGGGGCTGGACTGACAGAGCGACCCCACTGGGTGCTGGGTCCCTCCTGTTTCTTGAGACAGGGTCAACGTGGGTTGTGGGCCGGCAGAACAGCGCCTTCTGCTCACGGGGCTCCACTCGGTAGCTGATATTTTCTGTGAGAGCTGCAAAACCACACTGGGCTGGAAATATGTAAGTACAGGGGGGCACCCTCCAAAATGGACAGTTCCCATAGCCTCCAAGCCCCAGTGGGGTGGACTGGGTGGGGGGACTTTCAGGGCAGGGGTAATACAGGAGGTAGGAGGACCTGGCAGGGACTTCGTGGTCCCACATTCACCACTCCCTCCCCACCAGGAGCAAGCCTTTGAGACGAGCCAGAAGTACAAGGAGGGAAAGTACATCATTGAAATGTCACACATGGTGAAGGACAACGGCTGGGACTGAGGGGCTCAGGCAGGCAGTGCCCTTCCTCCGCATGCCCCACCCTCCCATACCTGTCTCCTGGCCCTGACAAGCAGTCCATACCAGCATGAGTACTGCTCCACCCCTGGGGGGATCCCGGCTCCCACCAACCCCTCCTGCCTCCACCTCATCACTCCCAGGCCTCTTTGGAACAGAGGTATGGGGTACTCCAGGGGTGTCCAAGGCTCAGGAGTGGGCAGCAGTCAGGAGAGAGGCAAAACTGGGGAGAGGGGTAGTTGTGGGTTCCTCCTAGCCCCAAGGTCTTATAAATGGAGATGGCAGGCCATGCGTTAGGCAGAGGCCAGTAGGAGCAATCTGCTTTTGCTCCACCTTTTCGAGTAAACAAAGGACAAAGCTTGAGTCAGGGGCTGGTACATCCTGGGCCACAGAATATCAGAGAAAAAGCTTCGGTTGGGGTGAAGTTCGGGCCTCATACACAGGGAGGAACCAGTCTCTGAGGGTGAAAGGAAAATTCTCAAATCCCAGGCCCTGGGAAATAAAGGAATCACAGGGGTTTCCATTTCACTCCACTTGTTTATCTTGGCACTAAAGAGGCACTTTCCAGTATCTAACCTTTGCCACTTAGTGGGATGGGGAGAGCTGCCTCTGGAGCAGCCCCCACCCCCAGCTGGCTGTTTCCGGAGCGAGCGGTCTCTATGGGCATTCCCTGAGGTCCAGCTACTGCTCCCTGGGAGGGGAGGTGGAAAACCAGTGCTACGGGGCCAGGCATTCTCGTGGCTGCCACCAGCGAATGAAACTTTTGTATGAGACTTAAAAGTGTTTGGGTTTATTTTTAATAAAAAGAGGAAAAGCAGCTATGAAGTGCTGTCCTCTTTCCTTCCTTGTGCAAGTAACCAGTCACCGCCCCCCCCCCGCCCCTTCATACCGCTAGGGGGCAGCAGTTGCTTTGTCTGTGGCAAAACCCCACTGGAGTTTTTACTAAGGGATAGGTATTCAGGTGAGGTTTTGTTTAGTAAGAGGGATGGCTTTTGTGTCATTCCATTTGGAGCATCCAAAACAGTTTGAGTCTACCGGAGCCCTTGATGATTAATCAATTTTGCCTGGATTCATGATTGGACATCTGGAAGAAACTCATCCCAGAGCTAGGGTGCTCTTGGGTCCCATTGCCTTTGCGCCTGATTCTGTCATATTTTGGTCAGCTCACGGCCATACTTCAGGCTAAGAGGAAAGTCGACCAGCCAAGGTGCTGCCCTGGCAATTGATACAAAGTGGAACAGAACAGCTCAAAATTGCAGCATCAACGCAATCATGTGACCCAAGTGCAATTTTTGGCAGTGATGTGAGGTTGCTATTGTTGTTGGGTCACTGACAACCGCAGAGAGGACTGTACACATTGTAAAAACCAAATAACAAGCTGGCTTGTTATTTCCAGATTCACTCATGGATACTGCAAATATTTGCAAAACGAATTTTGCTTTTCAGGCATGGTGTTAACCACTGGAGATTCAAGTGAAGAGTAAGGCAGCACGGCCTGACTTCATGGTGGTCTAGTGGGAGGACAAAGAGTAATCAGGCAATTCCAATAGAAGGTGACAGGATCTGAACAGGGGTGGGGAGCAACCTTGGGAGCATGCAGGAGGGGCTTAGTCAAAATCGGAGGAGTCAAGGCAGGCTTAGCGGAAGGGATGACTGTGATGGCAAATGCAGGATGAGAAGTTGGGTGGGTGAAGAGAAGAGTGGGAGGTGAGGCAATAGTTCAGGCAGGGAGAACTGCGTCAGTGGCTCTTACTTAGCCAGTTTGAGGAGGATATGTTTCCCCTATCTGGAGCATAGGTGCAAATGGGTGAGAGATGAGAGGACACAGGAAAGACAGGCAGCAGTCATAGACCATTTAGGGAATCAAGATTTCATCCCAAGGGCTTTGGGGAAACACTGAAAAGTTCTTGTTTTTTAACAAGCGTGGAGTGGCATCGTCAAATGGCTTTTTTTGTGCCCAGAGAAGACACTCAAGCAGAACCATTAATAGACTGAAGAAAGTATGGGACGTAAACTGTGTAGCATCTCCAATACTGTCAGATGTCAGAATGGAGCTGTCTGGGCAGAAGAACAGAAGAGAACTGGAAGTCAGGTGAAGAAAGCAAATGCATCCCCATCGGAGAGGTCTTGGGGGCGGGGTCTGTCCCCTGTTCAGTGTCTGCATGCCCGGTGATGTCTAGAGATCCTCTCGGCTCCAGCAAGGGACCCAGAACCCTGTCCCTCTTGGTCCCATTTCTTGCAGCAAAGTTCAGGAAGGTTTCTGAAGCTTCAATCTCTGACCTTGAAAATCGGGCACAAACTAGCTGCATTCTTAAGGCTCCCCAAATATGCCTGTCTCTCAATTTACTTTTAAGTTCGTACTAAGCCAACTAGGCACTGTGGGAAGCAAAGGAGTAAATGGCATAGTTGTTGCTTTCAAGCTCCTGCAATCTCTCCTGGAAGAAATCTTCTGTGGGCTCGGCCCAGGGATCCTATTTTAGTCTCTAAGATCAGGCTGTGAGCAATGCTGTCTAAATCTTGGAGGTTCAGACAGGTATACCCTCAAGAAACATCATCATCAAACACCTGTGACCAAGAGGGGTCATGCTGGGAATTACAGTGGATATGAGCTCTCCTTTCTACAGCCAAGACCCAGAGAAAAAGCCACAGGCATTGAATGCCAGGAGCATCCATGTCCTCATCCCTGGGGAGCAGTGTTTTCAAGTTAGCCCTTTTATCTTTCCTATGCATCCGCTTTTTCTCATAGAGGTCTACTCAGGTCATAACAGGGATTCTCCCAATCTTCTCCATTCACCACCCTCCAATCCCAAACCAAGTCTGAGACCTCCTTAGCCAACAAGCCACCACTTTTATCCTTAAAGACATCAGACTTTGGAAGATACCCTCATACAACAGCAGATGGCATTCAAACCTTCCACACTTCAGCTCAGTTGAGAACCTACCCAAACCTCTTCAGATGGTTCTACAAAAAGATAGGTGAATTGTCAGATTCAGGACAAGGTTATATCCAGGCTCTGCAATTTAAGAGTTCTATAACCTTGGCCATACTGCTCCAACGGTCTGGCTCAAGTTTCTCCATCTGTGAAATGGGGTTGTGACTTGCCAAGAAGTCATTAGTGCACACCATAATGTAATAAGGGTCTAGCACACAGATTGCATATAGAAGTCCTTCCATAAATGTGAGCTATTCGCCTGTGATAGCGAGACTTCCCAAATTCCCACCAGGGTAGCTGATTGGTGCCCAGATGGGAGAGGAAGTCTTGATGCTGAGGAGGCAGCCGGCGCTGGTAGCACTACACGGCCAATGCCCTTTTAACATTGCACTGCTAGTGGTAGGTGCAGACAGTAGCACAATGTGAAAAGAGCTCCGGCCTGCAGCAGAGGCGTGCCGGCCCTGCCTCCTCACCCCTCTCCCAGTCCCCGGCCCACTCAGCCTCCCTCCCTTCTCCTCTGTTCCCAGTGTTAATCCTCTATTTTCTCACCACTCCTTGCCTTCTTCCTCACGCTCACCCAGCACTGTGACCACCTTTTTCTTGAGTTTTGGCATGGGGAAAAGGGGGCAAGAAGGCAGCCGAAGGAATACCTTGAGCTTGACTCTCCGTCTTCACAGGAGGTGACTGGTGGAAATCCCACAAATTTTGGGGACACTCACATTATCTGGGTTTGTATCTCTGTCAGCTTCTCTTCTAGAGAGAAGCTTGCCCACCAGGACCACAGAGCCCTCTATTCTTCCCTGCTTTAAAGCTCTCTCTCCTTTTTAGATAAAGGGGGGGAGGTTCTAGGCCTCAAGGGGACATCTTGGCTGAAGCTCCAGGACCAGAGAGTGAGGGACTATAGTCACAAGTCCCCAGGCAGCATAGTTGAGCTTCCAGGTCTGGAGGTGGAAGCTGTGAGTGATGCCATGGCCCTGTATCTCCACTGAGGTCTTTAAAATCCTCTTCACAGATTCAACATGAATCAAAATGGTGAGGGTGATTCCATCTCTTATACTGGGTGGTAGGGATAGGCTTTCACTGGCAGTGGGATTCGAATCTAGGGTGCTTCCTATTTTATCCAGGGACTCTCCTACCCTATGGGAGGGGGCTTAAACTCTGGGTAAACAATCCTGAGACTGATTAAAACCCAAAGCTCGAAGACTGGACCTGGAGAACCAAAGGTTCAGAGCCCTAGCAGAACACACTCCTGGCTGGAGCTGTGGCCCCAGCTCAGCTCCAGTTCTGACCTGGTGAACTGTGGCCAGCCCAGGGGTGCAGAGGTTCCTCAGGCATACCGACCTTTCCACCATGCTGATGCCCTCCTCCCCGCTCCATGGCCAACAAGAGGAATGGAGGACAGAATCCAGTTGGGAGCTCTTCCTCTGGGCTTCCCCTCCAGCCTTCTCCCACCCCCCTCAGGAAGCAGGAGGCTCTCCCGCCTTCCCAGGCAGAGCTTGTTCCTGTCATCTGCAAACATGGGCCCTGTCCCGTAGTTTGCACAGTTCTAATGGACGGAAACTAAGGCCCCGCTAGGGTCAGTCACCAGGCCTCTGCTCCCGGGTTGGGCAAACCAGTCCCAATTGGGAACTGGATCATGTCAACAGAGGGCAGAGGGGCAAAGACAGGACTGCCCAGCCAGCTTTAGGGCGGCTAGAAGAAGATTCTTCACCAAGGAGTGCTCCTAGGGAAGAGAAGGGAGAGGGGGCCTGGGCCAAGATCCCCTCAGCTCTCACACCCAACTCATTCCAGAGCGGGATTCCCTGCAACTCACCAGCCAGCAGGGCCCTTCCCCCACCTTGGGCCCAGGAGCCATCCCCCAGCTCCTTCCAGAGGCGGGTGTAGAGACCGAGGAGGAAATGGGGGAGGGGAGGCCCGGCTCAAGTTCTCTCTACTCCCCCTCCTCATTGGCCACCATCTTCCGGCCCCTGCCCCCCAGAGCAGCAGGGGATGGGGCCCAGCCTGTGGAAGGGAGAGAAAGGGCCGGTGAGGGTTAGCTGGAGCAGCGGGGGCAGCGGCTGGCCCCAACTGTCTCCTCCCACCCCCTCCCCGCAGCCATGGCGACAGGAGGAGGAGACCAGGAGGGTCCTGAAAGCCATGTTCTGTGAATGGGATGAGAAGGGTAGGGGGGAAGAAAGGGGTGAGGGGCGCTCTTCCTCAACACCCTACTGTGCCCCCCCCACACACACACACCTCGAGGCTGGACCACACGCGCGCATGCACGCACGCGCACACACACAACTCTCACAGTTGCTGCACAACTCAGCCCTTACTACACACTTACCCCAAACAGCCAGCACTGGAGTGGGAGCACACTGCTCCCAACCTCCCGCACCCCTGAACACCCCACAACTGTTAGCTCAGGGGTGAGCCTCACCCCCCACACACAGTCCCTTAGCTCAGTCCAACTTCTTAAGATGCACAACTCCCTGCCCTGCTCCAGCCCTTTGGCCACGGTGCTCCCCTCCGAACACACCCGCCAAGGCCCCACACCCTGCCCCACACCCTCACACACCCGGGCGGACAGATGGCCCAGCCGCAGCCCTGCCCAGCGGAGCCCCCCACGCCTCCCCACCCTACCACACCCCCCCACTGGAAAGTGACAGTGAAGCCGCCCCGGCAAGACGTGCCTAGTGCTTCCCAGTTAAGAGTTGCTTGTAAAGGAGAAGATAGAAGAGATGATGAGTGGAGGAGAACGAGGGGAGAGAGAAGAGAGAAAGAGCCCACACCACCCCTCCCCTCCCCAGCAGAGAAGAAACCCGAAAATCCGTGGCGTTACCCTTCTGGGAGCTGCCGATACCTACACATGGCTCTTCGTTACGTTCCTCTGCCTGCCACCTCCTTCTTCCCGGGCTCTTTCTCTGCCCTTCCCTCCCTCTTGGCTTCCCTTCCCGGCCGCGCTCCCCCTCTCTCACGCCCTCTCGTCCCCCGCCAGCCCCGCTCCCAGGCCTGGCTCCATCCCCCGCGGTCGTGCCTCCACCCGCCATCCCGGGACCGAGGGCCCGGGTGGCCGGGAGCTGAGCCCTCTCCACGGCGATCTGGCTCTTCCTCCCGTGCCCCCTTTCTCCTTCCACACTCCCTGCCGTCCATCTTGAATACTTGGGATTCTTGAATGGAGTGAGCAGGATCCGCTCCCCCAGGCTCCCATTGGCTGTGGGTTAACCCTTTTGAAACGAGATCCTCCCTCCCATTGGCTGCCTGGCCCCCCTCTTCTCCCCCAACTCCCATCCCCCTCCGCCTCCCAACAGCCGGCGAGGTCAGGGCGCTCCCGGGCGCCCCCTCCCCTGGCCTCTCACCTCCCTATCCCCACCCCAGGATGCCCCACTCTCTGCTCTTTCCATCAACCCCCACCCCCCACAGCACTGCAGGTGAAGGCAGGTCCGTTTCCCGCCAAATGTGGCAGAAGCCCTGTTCCCAGATGCCCCTTAAGCTGGACTTGTAGACCTAGGAAGATGCAAGGGGTACAATTTCCTGCCCCACTTCTACCTCTCCTTGCCCAGAAGTACCGCTCCAACAGGGAATCCACGCAGCCTCTGAGCCTCACCCAAGACTATGGGAGAGCCCGGACAGCGCTCCTGAACCAACCAGCTTTCCAGGGCTGGCCAGGAAGAGGGAAGCTCGGGAAAGAAGATCTGGGGCTCTTCAGAGAAGCTAATTCCCTGAGTGCCTGGGGGCAGGTCTGACCCTTTGAAGAATGTGCAGCATCTGGAGCTCTGCTCAGTCATAAACATCCCCTGGGACCAGCCCAGCCGCCTGGCCCAAGTGCTGGGCCCACTAGAGGCCCTGAGTTGGGAGTCCAAAGAAACATGAAGGAAAGAGGCAGCAGGGAATAGGACAGCGAGTCAGGCCTGGGGGTCGGGGCACCTTTTCTCTAGACCCAGATCTGCCCATAACGTGCTTGGTGAGGTCATATCTCCTCTCTGTGCCTCAGTTTCTTTATTTGCAAAAGATTGGTCTGGAACAGCGATTTTCAACCAGCGTGCCACAGAATTTTTAAAACATGCAATACCTGACTTTTAGTCAGGGGCACTAACCTCTTCTCCCTTAGATTGTCAAATTAAAAAATGACAAGAGCCAACATAATAGTCGTTCAGTGTTAATGAATCAAAATTTTACTTATATTTTGTCTGATCAGCAAAAAATATAATGTATTTTTTGGTGTGCTGCAGAATTTTAGTAATTAGTTTATGTGTTAGAGAAAGGTTGAAAATTGCTAGTAATTAGAGAAAGGTTGAAAATTACTAGTCTAGAAGACTGCTGTTATGTAGACATTTCTTTTGTTTTGTTTTTTTTTGTTGTTGTTGTTAATCTTCACCCGAGGATATTTTTCCATTGATTTTTAGACAGGGTGGAAGGGAAGAGGAAAGAGAGAGAAACATCGATGTGAGAGAGACACATCCACTGGTTGCCTCCCGCATGCACCCCAACTGGGGCCAGGGATTCAGCCTGCAACCCAGGTATGTGCCCTTGACTAGACTTGAACCCAGGATGCTCTACCCACTGAGCCAAACCGGCTAGGGCCTATAGACATTTCTGTGTGAAGATGGACATGTTCTGTGTCTGTGTCATCCAATATGGGTAGTCACTAGCCACATGTGGCTATTGAGCACTTGAAAAGTGGCTACTGCAACTGAGGAACTGACCTTTAAAAATATATTTAATTTCATTTACTTTTAAATAGCCCGCATGTAGTCAGTGGCTTCCCTATTGGACAGTGCAGTTCTCAAATTCTTGTGGTCCTGCTGGTGAAGAACATTTTCAGATTCTTGCTAGGGGAAAAGTATTCTTTCTCTTCCTCCTCAAGTACAAAACCGTCCAACTCTAATCACAAATCACCAAGGGCCTCAAAAGACAGGTGAGGTTCCAATCCCTGCCACCTTGATCAGGAATCCTTCCCACCTTGATCAGGAATCCTTCCCTTATGGCTATCAACTCTGTTCTGATAAGGAAGCTGAGATATACCCAGGACACAACGAGAGATTAGGACTAGCAAAAACTTTGCAAGTTTGTCTAACTTGCTTGTCTTTTCAAGGATAGAAACCAAGATATTGATGGAGTGAGGATGGGGGGGGGGGTGTCACTTGCCCAAGGGCAAGAAGTAAGTCACGTTTGTTTACAAGTTAACATGCACCATAAACTTAGTACATCTCTTTGGGGGCACTGCCCATGTGCACATGTGCATCATTAAGTTTATTTAATAAGTACTTCTCTGACCCAGGCCAAATGTGAACTGGCATTGAAATCAGCCAGTATGGCTGAGATCAAGTTATAGCCAGCTCCATGGGAGTGCCAGATAGGCCCTCTGACCAGCATGTGAAAACCCAGAGCTCTGGGGTATGCCAGGTTACAAGGACATGGATAGCCCAGAATCTGCTTCCTGAATCAATGTGGTTGAGGGACCCCCTTGGTGACATCCCATAGGATAAGGGGAGGAAGTTGTAAGGTAGATAAAGAATGCTCTGGGTTCACGTTTGGAATGATCAGAAGCACAATTAACAGGGGACTGGAACTACTAGAGGAGAAGAGTCCAGGATTCTGATAGCTACAGGCTAGGACTGGTGCATACAGGGCCCTAACTTAGCAGAGAGAGAACTGCCATAGGAATCTGGTCAAGGGAATGCAGCACCAGTCTGAACCTGTACAGTATTTGTACAGTCCCCACTTCTGAAGGGCCTCTGTCTGGGTAATGTGCTATGGGTGAAGGGAAGACAGAGCTGCCTGGCTTTTGTCCTCAATACTTGTTTACTACTAGATGATAATGACTAAATGACTTCTCTAGTGACAGACAAGGAATTCAGAGGAGGGAAGTGTCGCTCCCAATAGAGAATGGAACCTAAGAAGTCTTCCTAGAGAAAGTAGCATCTAAGACTTGAAGAATAGAAAGTACTTAGATCAAGAAGATAGGAGGAAGGAGACCAGGAATGCCAAGGAGAGGCAACCACAAACACAAAGACTGAAATGTGGGGAAATGGGATGTGTTCAGGGTAGATTGGAAAGTCAGTGAGAACCTAGGAAGAAGAATAGCAAGGATAGAACACTTCCCTTGAGTTCCTTGTTCAACTCCAATGACATCATTTGAGTTGGTAAAAGGGTAAGAAGATGCCCTTGCCCTTTTCTCTGCTAAGAGACACATCCCACCTCCTCACCCTCTGCTTTCTGCTGCTTTTGCCTTAATCTGCAAGCCTGCTTCCCAGGGCAGAGTGGACTTCAGTTCCCCATCAAGAATGGACTGTACTTGGTCCCTCTCAGCTCAGCCTCCAGTCTCTGGAATCCCATACCCAAAGATGAGCTGCACAAAGGGAACTTCCTTTTTCACTCTCCACCTTCCAAACCTTTGCATGGCTCCATCCCTTCCTAGGGAAGTAAAAAAAAAAAAAAAAAAAAGGAGGCCAGAAACAGCTAGACATGATCCCACTTGTTATAGGAGTGTAAAAAAAATTTACCCGGGAGCTATTTGGCTCCTCGCCACCCCATCCCACCTCTACATTCTTCCATAATACGCCAGTGCTTTGCAGTAGCCTCCCTCCCTGCTGTCCCCACAGCAAGTCCAGGACCAGTCTGGAGATACTCTCTTTGTCTTCTTCCTCAACGTACAGAGTCCTACCCAGATCTCTATTTGGGTAAATCTCATGGAATTCTGTAATTGTGAGGTGGGAAGACCTCTGCCTCTCGGGAAGACTGAATCTGAAACATTGGAGAAGAGTTGGCTTCCTGCTTAAACATCAACAGAGGTAAGCGGGGTTACTAATCACATGGCTCCTAATTCACTGAGATGATAGAGACCTTTCCCTTTGAACCTCTTCAATTTCCTCTCCTTCCACAATAGGCACCTCTTAGTCCTGTATCTCTCAGCCACATATGTGTCTAAGCACCTCCTGTGTGGAAGGTTCTGGAATCATTGCTGTGAAATATTCCAGGCCCCAAGATGCTCACAGTGGAGGAGCACAAGGCAGACACTCAAAGAAGAAGTCAGACTGCAACAGTGCCCCAATAGATGCAAGAACCTTGTTTCTGAGGCTAAGATATTCCCCTGAGGTCTTAATCCTATTCTTGCTTCATCAGTTGCTCCATTTATTGCATTTTCAATCCCTTTCCATGAGCCTAGAGCAAGGGTCAAGCAAGCTGCAGCCCACAAGCCAAATCCTGACCTCTGCCTGTTTTTTTTGGTAAATAAAGTTCATTGGAACACAGCCATGTTCATTTGGTTACATATTGTCTCTGGCTGCTTTCACACTACAAAGGCAGAGTTGAGTGGTTGCAACAAGACCCTATGGCCAACAAAGCCTAGTATATTTACTCACTGGCTCTTTATAACAAAAGTTTGCCAACATCTAGTTTGTGGGAAATTTTGGACTCTGTTATCTCAGAAAGATGTAACAGAACTCAAGAAAAGCAACTGAAATTACCTTGAGATTAGAGTGGAAGGACACAGCCCAGATTTTTCCCCACAGCCTACACATGCTCATCTTCCCACAACCTGCCATGAAACTTCCCACAACGCTACTCGGTTTTATCATCTCTCCTTTCTGTCCCACGCATTCTTAAATCCATGCAGTCTGGCTTCTGCCCCTCATTTCCACTGAAATGGTTCCTACTGGAAACATCAATGACCTCCTCATTATTGATCCACCATTCTTTTCTCAGTTCTTATTACACATAGCCGATCTTTAGCATTTGCCTCCATTGACTATATGAGTCTTGAAATGCCCACTACTTTTAGAATGGATTACCTTCTACTTCTGCAAAGATTCCTTTTCAGGTCCCTTCCTGTGGGTCTTCTTCCCTCCCTTGCTATCTATATGTACACTTCTGCAAGATTTGACCTTGGCCCTCTTCTTTCTCCATGCCCTCTCCCTGGACAAAATCATCCCTGTGCCTGAGTTTAACAGCCTCTTCTTTTTTGTGACTTCCCAATATACAACTTCTGAACTAAAGATGCCCAGGTTGCTAACAGAAGGCTGTGCCTCCTCAGGTGCATGTCTTATTGACCAGACAAGCTGAATTTGTCCAACATCAAACAAAACTTCCTACATCTCTGCTCTAACTTAATCACTTCTGCCTCTTCTTTCATCTGCCCATTAATTTTTACTGTTTCCAGGAGATCTACCCTTGATCCTTCTTTTAGGCGATTTCACCCATTCTTACAGTTTCATCATGCCCGTGCATGAATCACTGCCCAATCTCCATCTCCAGGTGTGTTTGTAGCTGCCTCCATAGATTTCCAAATAGATGTGTGAGGTAGACATCTGGTGACTTTGCCTGCCCAAATGCTGTCTCCCTTCTAGGAACTACACTATATATATATCCTATATAATAAAAGCCTAATATGCTAAGTGCCTGGTCATCCAGTTGTCCATTCAACCTATCTAAACGTAATATGCTAATGATATGCTAAGGCCGCTCAACCATTCGCTATGATGTGCACTGACCACCAGGGGGCAGATGCTCTGACTGGTAGGTTGCTTGCTGCTGGGGTCCTGCTGATCTGCACTGAGCGAGATGGACCGGGCATGCCCTGGAGCCCTCCCATAGTCCCTCCCCGGCTGGCCAACCTCCTACATCCCTCCCTGGCCCTGATTGTGCACTGGTGGGGTACCCTCGGCCTGGCCTGTGCCCTCGGGGGATGTCAGAGAGCTGGTTTCAGCCCCATCCCACAGGCCATGCCCAGGCACCCCACTGGTGCATGAATTTGTGCACTGGGCCTCTAGTATGCATATATATCCTATATAATAAAAACCTGATATGCAATTGTCCCCTCAGGCAGTCATCAACCGGGAGATTCAACTGCTCGCTATGATGTGTGCGGACTACCAGGGGATGGCGCGGCGCTGGCAGCAGGTGGTAGTAGAGGCATGCCAGCCCTGATGGGCCCTGGCGAGAGTGGGACCATGGCGGGGATGGTGGAACAGGTGAGTGGGCTGTGCCAGGCCAAGGTGAGTATGAGTGGGATCCTGATCATCCAGTGGCAGCAGCAAGGGTGAGGGAGCTGGGCATAGAGCCCCCCTGCCCCTGGCCCTGGACCAATTGCCCTGCTGGCAGGATGGTGGAGCAGGTAAGGGGGCAGGGTCAGGCCAAGGTAGGGTGCCAGGTGAGTTTGGGGGTGTGAGCTGGGACCCAATCTCCTCAGGCCACCATGAGGGACCCCACCCATGCACAAATTTGTGCACCAGGCCTCTAGTGTGTGTGTGTGTGTGTGTGTGTGTGAGTGTGTGTGTATCATATATATATATGATTTCAGAGAAGAAGGGAGAGGGAGAGAGAGAGAAACATAAATGATGAGAGAGAATCATTGATTGGCTGCCTCCTGCACGTCCCACACCAGGGATCAAGCCTGCAGCTTGAGCATGTGCCCTGACCAGGAATCAACCTGTGACCTCCTGGTTCACAGGTCAATGCTCAACCACTGAGCCACGCCGGCCAGGCTGGTAACTACACTTTAACTTTCCTCTGGGGAGACACTTACTCTCTACTTTTAGTCCCTAGGGTTGACATGAGACTGACCCTATCTGGCCCTTCAAGAGCAGTCACACAACCCAGGTGTATTAGTTGTCTATTGCTGTGTAACAAATAAGTCCAAAAACTAGTGGCTTAAGATGAATTCTGTGGGTCAGGAATCTGGGCAGGGCTTAGGTGGATCCTGTGATGATGGTCTCTCATGAGGTTGCAATTAAAGGGTCACCCAGGGCTGGAGTCTCATCTGAAGGCTCAGTGAGGAAGAATTTGCTTTCAAACCCCCTCTCATGGTTGTTAGCAGGATTCAGTTCCTCAAGGGCTATTGGACCAAAGGCCTCAGTTCTTTGGTGACTGTTGGCTGGAAGCTACCCTCATTTCTTGGCAACGTGAGTGTCTCCAACATGGTAGCTTGCATCTATGTCAACAAGGGAGTCTTGATAGCAAGATGGAAGTCACAGTCTTTTGTAACCTAATCACAAAAGTGACAAGCCTTCTACATTGCCATATGCTATTGGTTAGAAGTAAGTTGCTCTCTTCCCATAAGCAGCCTAAGATAACCTCTCAGTGAGGTTCACTATTCACTTGATCCAGAAAACCCCACAAAATCATGCAAATCAAGGGGTTCAAATGAACACTCATGAAACTACTTAGGCCATCAAAGGTATACACATTCAGCCCTGACCGGTTTGGCTCAGTGGATAGAGCATCGGCCTGAGGACTCAAGGGTCCCAGGTTTGATTCCGGTCAAGGGCATGTACCTTGGTTGTGGGCACAACCCCAGAAGGGGGTGTACAGGAGGCAGCTGATCGATGTTTCTCTCTCATCGATGTTTCTAACTCTCTATCCCTCTCCCTTCTTCTCTGTAAAAAATCAATAAAATTTATTAAAAAAAGGTATACACATTCAAAGAGCCACCAAGTATCTGAAGGATGTCATTACAGAAGCAACGAGTGCCATTCCATGTGCCATACCAAAACAGTGGGGCTGAGTGCTGTATTTTTGCTGCACATGCTTAAAAAAGCAGAGAGTAATGCTGAACTTAAGGGTTTAGATGTAGATTCTCTGGTCATTGAGCACATCCAGGTGAACAAAGCTCCCAAGATACGGCCCAGAATTTACAGAATTCATGGACAGATTGACTCTACGTGAACTTTTCTTGCCACATTGAGGTGATCCTACTGAAAAAGAGCATTGTTCCTAAACCAGAAGAGGAGGTTACACAGAAGAATATATTGCAGAAGAAACTGAAGAAATAAATTTACTCCAGGAGTATATTCAACATAAAATAGACGCTAATAAAAGTAAAACAAACAAAAAATAGAAATAAGTTACTCAAGAGGTGGAGACTACACAAGAGTATGGTTACTAGGAAATGGGGGTTGACTTAGAGGCTGAGTTAGCCTAAATCACAATAACAGATTCAAGGATGAGTATCCAATCAGAGTCAATCATATGTTTACTGGAATCTTTGGGAAAGTGGCTTTGCTGGTAGAAGAAGGAAAGCTTGAAACTGGAGGATAATCTGCTTAAAGTGAAAACATAATAAACAAAAGATAGGGACAGACAGATGCCTGATAACATCATTTGAGAACTGATACAGTGAGGCCTACAGCAGAACCTCTGAAATTTTTAGTTATGTAAATAAACCAAGGCATTCCCTCTTCTTCTTACATTGGCTTCAGTTGGATTCTGTCACCCACAACCAAAGGTTCCTAACAGATGAAATGTCTCAGAGATGCCCTGGATTCAGTTTGCCCAAACCCAATTTAATTATCTTTACCTTCATCTTCCTCACAAACCACCTCCTCTAGGTTCTATTTTGCAGTTAAAAATATAATACAATTGCTTAGACCCATGGTCGGCAAACTGCGGCTCACGAGCCACATGCCGGCTCTTCAGCCCCTTGAGTGTGGCTCTTCCACAAAATACCACGGTCTGGGTGAATCTGTTTTCAAGAAGTGGCGTTAGAAGAAGTTTAAGCTTAAAAAATTTGGCTCTCAAAAGAAATTTCAATCGCTGTACTGTTGATATTTGGCTCTGTTGACTAATGAGTTTGCCGACCACTGGCTTAGACTGACAACCTTGCTGTCATCTTTGCTCTTCCTTAGCTGCTGTGGAAATTGGAACAGCCCATGGAATATGGATTGATTCTATAGAACCATAAAAGAGACTTTCTGCTTTGCAATGATAGGGGATGCCCTAAGGTGACCCAATGAAACACAATCTTAAGTAGAGGCACACAAGTAGCTCTAGGTTTTTCTCCAAGTCATTAGACTGTAACAGAATTTCTGGATGTGAATCACATGACTGAGAGGATGCAAAGAGTGTATCTGACTCTCATATCAAAACACACCATAGACTAAAATGAAATTCTGGCAAACTGCCTGGTGAGCTTGTGGTTTGGAAGGCACCCTGGGCTGCGTTTGTGAAAATATTCCTTCCATATCTAAGGCAGATTAAAGGAAATTCTGTCGTTTGAAAGTCAGTCATAATTTTTTATTTTTTATGTCTTTTTCTTTAGGGTTCCAGTCATAATTCAAATCCTTCCCTTTCCTTCCCTATGCTATCTTCAATCAAATTGCCTCAAACCCTGTGCATTCTCCTCTCAGACATGTCCTGTTTCCTCCATTCCCTTGCTAGTTTAATGTCCACCTTGGGGTCTTGTATCACCTCTGAAAAACTTTCCTTTCCACCTTCATGACTCAAGCCTCAGATCGTTTATCTGCCTCAAACTGTGATGGCTCCCAAGTGGTAGACCATGCTTCCTAACTTTTATTGGGTCATGGGTCCTTTTATAAAAAGTTGATGAAAATCTTTCTAGAAAAATCTGTGTTTTGTGTTTTGCTGTACATTTCAAGGGGAACATGAACCCTCTGGAGTCCCTTTCTACACCCGACCCATGTGATGACATATCCTCTCCTCCCTCAAGGTTAGACCTTCTTAAAGAGAATATGTTCCAAACTGCTTAACATGGCATTCAAGGCCTTCCAAATTTCTTCTTACCTGCTTTTTTGGCGGCACCTTTGCCTTGGGCGGTTGGGGTTATTTGATGTCTGATTTCCCACCAGACCAAGAGCCTCCCTGAATGGTGCCTTTTCATTTTTCCTTGCTCTATCTTCCCGGGTGGAATGGAAGTTTCTCAGAAGCAGCAACCAGAAGGCCCAGAATAGTGCTAGATAAATTGTTGGTTCATTGCCAGATTTATTTTTTAAAAAATATATCTGTATTGATTTCAGAGAGGAAGGGAGAGGGAAAGAGAGATAGAAACATCAGTGATGAGAGAGAATCATTGATTGGCTGCCTCCTGCACGTCCCCTACTGGGGATCAAGTCTACAACCCAGGCATGTGTCCTTGACCAGAATCAAACCTGGGACCCTTCAGTCTGCAGGCTGACACTCTTCCCACTGAGTTAAACCAGTTAGGATGCCAGATTTATTTTTCATTTATTTTATTCTCAAAAGAACACTTAAACACTTAACATAAGACCTACACACTTTATTTTTTATTTATTTTGATTTATTTATTTTAATTTTAAGAATATATATTTTTTATTGATTTCAAAGAGGAAGGGAAAGGGAGAGAGAGATAGAAACATCAATGATGAGAGAGACTTATTGATTGGCTGCCCCCTGGATGCTCCACATGGGGAATCGAGTCTGCAACTCAGGGAATCAAACCATGACCTCCTGGTTCATAGGTCAAAACTTAACCACTGAGCTGTGCTGTCTGGGCTTCTCCTTTTTTAAGGCTGAATAATATTCCATTGCATGTATATACCACATTTTAAAAATCCACTCAATTGTTGATGGGCATTCAAGTTGTTTTTACATCTTTAGTATTGTACTTGTGTTGCAATGAATTGCTAGAGTCATTTGAAGCAGGAAAGGATCTTGGGGTGATGGGCCTAGCTAATATGATATAATGTCATTTGCTTCAAATCTATATTTGGAGAGAGTTCTGTTTACAATTTTAGTGGACCCCATAGGTATAGGGACTTCTCAGATGTGTGCCATGATTTTGGTTTTGAAAATACAGGTCACCCCTTGGTGAACTGACCACATTTGCTGGTTACTGCTGCCAGAAATCCGTTTTTTGGTAGCTGGGGTCCATTGGGACCCCAGAGAAACTTAAGGAACTGGCCTTGGTTCGTGGATTCCTAGGTGAGTTAATTGACTTCATATTAAAGCTCTGACTCAACCCTAACTCCCACATAAGCCAGGGAAGGAATGTGTCCTATGTGCTTCCAAAATGGACATTCCAAGGAAATCTGGGACAAGAAAATTGCTCTTCCTTGACTGTATTTCAAAATTCCTCCTGCATTTCAGTCCTCCCCCACAACCCCCACATACACAGGGACATTTCCCATTCCATGTTGGGAAGTGGAAGAAAGACGTTATCAATCCATAAAAGTGCACATTCTGGGGTGGGGTATGGGGACAAGGATGCTCTGTCTTGTGAACCCTGTCTTCTCAGTGCCTGAAACAATGCCTAGTACATAGTAAGCATTCGATTAATACTTGCTGAACAAATGGATAAATGAGAAAACAGGAGAAGTCAATGATCTTGGCTTCTAATTTGTAGCAGTTGTCTTCAGAAACCTCTGTACTTTCTTTGCAGGCATTTGATATCTTGTAATTTTATCCAACCATAAACATTGAAGGATGTGGATTCTACTAGACATGTAAACACCAGTGGGATGACTTCAAATTTCTCCCATGTGCAACATCAGTAAATTAGATGCATTGTGTGGGAGGGCCTCACGTGATGCTATCAACCTGCTAAGGTCTGGGTTATCAATTAAGATTGGATTCTACCTCATGACCCATGATGGCCACTCAGGCTCCAGCCATCATCTTTTTTTTTTTTTTTTAATATATTTTATTGATTTTTTACAGAGAGGAAGGGAGAGGGAGAGAGAGTTAGAAACATCGATGAGAGAGAAACAGCAATCAGCTGCCTCCTGCACACCTCCTACTGGGGATGTGCCTGCAACCAAGGTACATGCCCTTGACCGGAATCGAATCTGGGACCTTTCAGTCCGCAGGCTGATGCTCTATCCACTGAGCCAAACCGGTTAGGGCCAGCCATCATCTTTTATTCCAGCCAGCAGAATGGTGGAAGGAGGACTGAAGAAAAGTGTGCCTCTTTTAAGGAGACCTCCCAAAATTTACCTATGGCCCTCCGGCTTGGCTCAGTGGATAGAGTGTCAGCCTGCAGACTGAAGGGTCCCAGGTTCGATTCCGGCCAAGGGCACATGCCTGGGTTGCGGGCTCGATCCCCAGTAGGGGGTGTGCAGGAGGCAGCCGATCAATGATTCTCTCTCATCATTGATGTTTCTATCTCTCTCTCCTTCTCCCTTCCTCTCTGAAATCAATAAAGAAATATATTTAAAAAAAGAAAAAATATCCTTAAAAAAATTTACCTATGGTACCTCTGCTTACACCCCATTAGGCAGAACTTAGACTCATGGCCACAGCTAGCTTCAATGAAGGAAGTCTTCATTTCAGGAGGCTGTGCAACCAGCTGAAAGTCAGGGGCTCTATTACAAAGCAGGAAACACTAGTATATTGGGAGAGACAGTTGAAATAGTTGGGGAGGTGATTTGACAGGGAAAGTCTGGCCTTGCCAAACCAGAGAAACTTCTCTGAATTCATGCTCCCTCTCACAGCTCTTCTCTACCAAGCGATGTCACCAGCCCCAAATGCCACCTGCGGGCAGAGGAGTCTGAGACCTGGCTAGAAAGCATGGCTGCTGGAGTCAGATGGCTGTAGGTTCCAATATGTCTCTGGACCTCTCCTTCCCTCCCTTTATGAAGGGAGGAAAACAATACCCATTGTGCAAGGTTGTGATATTTTACTACTGGGAAATTCCTGGGACAGTTATTACCCATGAATGGTGCTTTCTTTCTGGTGGTAAAAACATACAACACACAATTTACCCTTTTAACTATTTTTCCCTGTACCGTACAGTAGAGTTAACTATATGCACATTGTTGTGCAACAGGTTTCTAGAACTTTTTCATCTTGCAAAACCGAAACACTACACCTGTTGAACAACCCCCCTTCACTCTCTCTCTCTCTCCAGCCTCTGGCAGCCACCATTCTACTAAGAGTTTGACTGGTTTAGATACCTCATATAAGTAGAATCGTACAATATTTGTCTTTTTGTGACTGGCATTATTCATTTAGCACGACAGCCTCAAGTTTTATCCATATTGTAGCATATGGCAGGATTTTCTTCTTTTTGAAGACTGAATAAAATTTCATTGTATGTATATACCACATTTTAAAAATTCACACACTGCTTATCCAACGGACCTCTAGGATGCTTCCACCTCTGACTATTGTGAATGATGCTGCAAAAAGGGTGCTTCTTATCAGAGACTAGTTAGTATACTAAGAGACTAGCTCGCTCCTTTCTTTTAACATCCTGGGTGTGTGTGTGTGTGTGTGTGTGTGTGTCTTTTTTTCTGTATGTAAATAACTGTTAGGTTAAATACCTTAGGTGGAAACAAACAAGGGGAATCTGGGAATTCTGTAGAAGACACATATCAATGAGAGGGAAAGGGATAAGGCCCCCAGGACAATAACAGCCTATAGATGCTCTTTAGGTGGTCTGTTTGAATAGATAAGGAGAGACAATCCATAAGGCTGTCACATTGTTTAATCCTAGCACAGCTAAAATTCCAGACTCCAGATGTTTACCTATAGGAAGGGTGCAGAACCCCCTCTTCCCCCGGTTCTCACAGCGGCCTTCCATCGCTGGAGAGCTAAATCCTGACCCCAAGATCAAAGGCCTGGGGCAGCTGTGAGGAAGAAAGACCACCCCAAAACAAATGTGTATTCCCCGCTATTGAGAGACAATTTTGAAGGACAAAACCCTAACTGACCCTAATAACTATGAGAAGCCATGCTTGGGTACTTCTTCCTACAATGATTTCTTGAGGAGGCACATAAAATAAGACTAAAATTAATGTCATCATTATAAAATAAAGTCTTCACCCAAGTGTGGACATTGCACACTTTGGATCAAAAGTGTTTGCTGTGCATTTATAGGCATAGATGGTGTCAGAGAAACATGGGTTGCATCAGGTTCCCAAGGGGCTTCCGAGTACTTGGTGTGAAAAGGCAAATACTCATGAACATGATATGAATTATACAAGGCAGTGGAGTATGTTGAGTGTGGTGTATGTTGAGTGTGGTGTATGTTGAGTGTGGTGATTGGAGGTGGGGGAAGGGCGTTTGGCTGGGAAGAGCAGAGAGCATGACTGGGCGATGGAGTTTGCACCAGACTCAGAATAATGACAGCATTTAAATAAACCAACAGGGTTCCTAAAGACATTTTTTATTTTTGCTTTGTTTTGTTTTAGCCAATATGAGGACAATGACAGAAAGACATGGTCCCTGCCTTCCAGGAGGTTTCCAAAAAGTATTTCATTGGGGGAGCAGATTTTTCTAATGAGGCTCACACTGTCCTGGCCTCACCCTCTGAGGGGACCCCAGAGGCATCTACAGGACATTAGGTCCCTGAAGCACAGCTTGATGAGCAGGGGTCGGGCATCCAGGGCTGACAGTCTGGTTGTGGCAGCAGCTCAGGACTTAGCTTACTGTGACCACACACCGTGCACATCTCACCCAGGTTGGCTGTCCCCATGCGTTTTCCTGCTCAGCCCCTGACCCTTGATTCTTGGGACTGGTGTTTGGTCTCCCACTGTGATTATTCCTCAGACTTTAGCTTTTAAGCTGATTTAAGAGAAAAAATAGGAAGAGGTGCCACTTGGAAGTGGGGCTTCCAAGAGGAAATGCTTGGCAATAAACCAGCTCTTCAAACTGAGATGGTGAGTGGGGGAGTCACACAGGGAGGCGGGAGGGGTGAGAGAAGCATTGGATCCTGGGAGATACTCATAGCCGACTCTGGTTTGAATATCTAGCCTTCCAGCTGGGTGACCCTGAGCAAATTGTAGCTTAGAGGCTCCTTTCCTTCATTTGTAAATCTGGCAAAAGGATACCAAGTCACAGGATTCTTGCAAAGTTGCAGTTGCCGCGAAATACTAAAATGTGAAGCCCCCCGCGGGGCAGGTGGTAAAAGGCCAGTGGAAAGGGAGTTATGCCTGAGAGGGACGGGAGTTTCCGTGCGCTCGCAGTGTGTAGAGAGAAGAGCAGAGCCTAACTGCTGAGCCAGGGCAGGTCCACGTTTATGACTTTGGAGAGGATTTGAAGACTCGGCTAAAATGCTGCTCCTTACTCTGTGGAGCCAATCTGCGGTCACTCAAGGAGAAATAGAGGGGAGTGGGGGAGGGGGCAGGGAGGCCAGGAGGCGTCTGCACAGCCAGCCTGTCACTCCAGGATGATGGATGAGCCTATTCTATGGCTTGTAATTAGTGCTGACTGGCTCTGAGGTTCTTCCCTTGAGGCAGAGCTCCCTGCTCCATGGCCAGAGGCCCTCCTCAGGGAGGGGGCTGGACTGGATGTAAAGTTTGTCGGACGGACTCCCAGGGGTTGGTGTGCATGTGCTTTTTGTACACGCATATACGTGTGTGTGTGCACATTTGTGACTCCTGTACCAGTGCGTGTGTGAACACATCTGCAACTATGTGTGTACTTACATGTACTTGAGTGTGCTTTGTGCTAAGTTGCTAGTCAAGACAAAGATTAAAACATGCAACGAGAGGACAATGGGAAATGTTAGACTTTTGTCTGGGTCACTCGAAGTGACTTTCAGTTTCAAGAAGTCACTTGACTCGTTGTCTTAGTTATCCACGTGGCAGGCAGCCCCTGTCCTGAGGGAAGAAGTAACAGAAGCCTCTGTGCCTCCGTGGAGCTGCCACTCCCTGAGCAGCCTAGCAGCCAAAGCAGGTCAGGATGGAGGGGCTGTCCCAATTTGCATACAGTTGTTTTTCTTTCCAAATCCTCATTGGAGGAAGTGCTTAGAGAGAGAAAGGGAGGGAGGGAGGGAGGGAGGGAGAGAAACAAGGATGTGAGAAAGAAACGTCCATCAGTTGCCTTCCATATGTTCCCTGATGGTGAAGCAAACCCACAACCCAGGTATGTGCCCTGACAGGGAACGGAACCGGCAGCCCTTCAGTGCATAGGACACACTCAAGCAACAACCAACTGAGCCATTCCTGCCAGGCTTGCATATGGGTTTTTCTGGGATAAGGGGAATTCATATTTCCCCAACATTTCTTCCAAAGATTCAAAATTGTAGAGAGTAATTTCAACCAAAGCTTAGGACAAAGAATATCAGTAAATCCTCTAAAATAAAATTACCGTGAGAGAAATGGAATCCAGGTTACTGAACACTCGGGTCTACTCTCAACTCCACTATTCACCAGCTGAGACCTTGAAGGAGTAGATTAACTGCTCTCTAAGGCTTCATTTCCATTCACAAAAAGGGGAGAAAAATGGTGTGGCGCTATCATATATTATATACACTTGAATGATGCAAATGTGAAAAACTACAAATCCCTCTAAATTAAAAAAACCACCAGGATTGCATGATGTCCTAGTTCAGTGGTCGGCAAACTGCGGCTCGTGAGCCATATGCGGCTCTCGAGCCGCGGTTTGCCACTCTGTTGACTAATGAGTTTGCCGACCACTGCTGTAAGGCATTACCCTTACCCAGAAGTTTTGACTTCAGGTTAAAGACATTAGTACATTATTAAAATGTTTTTTAAGTGTTTTTCCCTAAGGCAGTGGTCGGCAAACTCATTAGTCAACAGAGCAGCAAACCGCAGTTTGTTGATGAGGCGTGTGGGTTGTAGACCGTGCCACATGACAGCATCACTTGAGCTGCAAAGTAACTGCCATCAACGTTATATCCTGTCAACCAAGCTGTCCTTGATGCTCCACCTGACTTCTGATAGTGACATTAATAACTAATGTGCTGTTATTCTAATATCCAGCATTATCATTTAAAATACTTTCTGTATCCTAGAATGATGTTATCTTAGAGTTTAATAACTGATGGCGTGAGTGCCAAAATCCACTCTCCAAATTCAATAGCTTTCTAATGGAAGTTAGATGTGATAAGATGCTAGGAAACAGCTCAACCTACTTCCATGATGCCCCAAGCAGTTAACTTAGGAGGGGCAACTCTGTGAAACATTAGAGAATTTAGTGAATAAAAAATAACACACAGGCAAACATATGCTCCAGTGGTTAAGGATTCCTCTCCCCGCCTTTTATACTTATTTGTCTGGAAAATATAGTGTCAAATCACACAAGTCTTGAATTATTCGATGTCTTAAGTCACATGTCGTCTCCCTTTAAAGGAAATGTAATCCATGAAAAATTCTCAGCACAGCAGCACCTGACAACTTGGTAAGTGCTCAATGCGTGTTGTTTTGCTACTATTATGGTTATCATCCTCGGCCCTAAAGATCTGTAGGGACCAGGATGGTTCTGACACAACTCGTGGCTCAGGTCAGAAGCCTTCCAGAATCCAGGCAGAACCTGAAGATGTTGATCTTCAAGAAACAGTGGCTGGCCCTAACCGGTTTGGCTCAGTGGATAGAGTGTTGGCCTGCGGACTGAAGTGTCCCAGGTTCAATCCTAGTCAAGGACATGTACCTTGGTTGCGGGCACATCCCCAGTAGGAGATGTGTAGGAGGCAGCTGATGAATGTTTCTAACTCTCTATCCCTCTCTGTAATAAATCAATAAAATATATTTTTACAAGAAAGAAAAAAAAAGTAAGGAACAATGGCTGAACAAGTGTGAACTGTAAACTTTGGATCAAAGTTTCAATCTCCACAGTGGTTGTTTCAGAATCAGGTACCTCACAGGAAGTTACAAATGTTCAAAAGGCTATGCAAGACAAAGTTTCAACAGCGACACCATGTGGCAGTAAGGAATAACTACAACGGACCATCAATCACGCTTCAGGGTTTTCTCAGGAAGCCCTCAACCAAACCCAGGTGTGGAGGACTGTGTCTTTGGGGAGGGGAAGCAGATCACTGGAACTTTATCTATCTCAGAGTAGGATTGCAGGGCAGAGCGGGAGGGTGGGGGTCTTAGGGGTGTGTGTGTCTATGAATGCATGGCCCTCTTTCTCAAGAGTGACACATGCAGATGGAGGAGCCAGGGGTTAAATATGACAGAGAGCAGAAAAGAGTAAAATGGTAGGTAAGAAACTTGAAACTTCACATAATAAATCGTTTCTAATATGATATAGGCAAAAAGTAGCAAGTTGCTGGGGGATTTGTTAATAGTTTCTCTACAAATATGTGGTGGATTGGAAAAGTGGCCACAATTATTCATTTAAATGAATAATTGCAGTCTTTTCTTTAAAAGTGGCAACTTTTGTCTGGCTGGTATGGCTCAGCTGGTTGAGTGTCATCCTGTGCACTGAGAGGTCATTGGTTTGATTCTGAGTTGGGGCACATGCCCAGGTTGTGGGCTTCATCCCTGATGTTTCTTTCTCTCATCCATGTTTCTCTCTCTCTCCCCCACTTCCTCTCTCTCTAAAAAAAAAAAAAAAAATTACATAAAAAAAGTAGAGATGTTTTCCTTACTCTTTGTACCTAAGCTGGTCTGATGACTTGCTTTGGCTGATAGAATGAGGCAGAAGTGATGTTATACTGCCTCTGCTCACTTCCTTAGACTCCTGCAACCTCCACATATGAGTAAGACCAGACTATCCTCCTGGAAGATGACAGACCAAGAGGAGCAGAACCTGTCAGCTGATTCCTTTCAGCCAAGGCCAAAGACAATGAAAGAGGCTATACAAGCTCAGCAAAGCCAAACCTCATCACACCTTTCAGCTAATTCTCCAGCTAAACCTGCCAGGCCACACAGACTCAGTGACTCATGAGCTAAATAAATGTTATTGTTTTAACAAACACCACCCCCTCCCAAAGTGACACATGCTCTCTTACAAGAAAAGGCTCAGAACAGAAAAGTCTCTTCTCTTCCAGATTTTCTACTCTTCCCAGAAAAATAAGAACCTTTTCTTTCCCTTTATCTGGATGTAGTGATTCATTCATTCAATCATTTATTCACTCAATAGATTGTTTTTTTCCAGTGTAAAGGCACTTTGTTAGGTTTGGTGGGGGCACAGGGTACAGGGCATAAAAAAACACAGACCTGATTTACAGTCTGGTTTGGGCAGAAAGGAAATAAGCCTGGCCAAATAAGCCATTGAGTGCATTCGAATTCAGCCGTGGGATCACTGTACAGCTGTGTGACCTTTGGATAGTTACTTAACCTTTCTGAGTTTTCCCTTCGTTATCTCACAAGCAGGGATAACACCTGGCTCTCAGCATGGGGAGAGGGGGGGAGGGGGTAAAAACATGTGCGAAGTGCTGTGCCCCTGGATCACAATCACTTCTCACCCCCTGCCTTTGCTCAGCCACATTTCATCACATCAGGTTCTCCTGCAGGAGGGGGCAGTTTCCCTGAATTTGGGAGGTGCCTCTGCTTTCAACAGTAGCCCAGACAGAAATTTGGCATCTTCCCAGAAGCCTGAGAGATTGACTTTAGGGGCACTGAGAAAGGTTGGGCACACAGAGACCATTCTGCCAATCAAACCCGATGTGAAGTGGTGATCTCCCCATGACCCCAGAGCAACAAGTCAAGTCTGGGTGACTCTTATTTGGTTCTGGGCCTTGGCTGGGAGACTGAGCTGCAAGAAAGGCCTCAGACCTGACATGGCATCTGGAGGTTTCACCCACATGGGCAGCCAGGTCCTAAAGGGGGAAGCCAATGGTAGTAGAGGATGGGGTAGGGGCTAAACCACAAATAATCCTCAAACCCAGTCTTCTTGTTTTCCCTCGCAGAAACCCCTGACCTCAACCAAAGCATGCACAAACTAGAAACAACACACTGGAAGCTTGGGTCACCTCCCACCTTGCATTTCAGCCCAGAATTTGGCACCCAGCTTAGGCCATAGAGGAGACCAGCCTCAAGGATTGATAGCTGCCAGCCCAGCTGCAGTACCCAGCTAGGTCAGTTACCACACTGTCCCTATGCTTCAGTTTCTCCTTATCACCAGAGGATTCTGTGAGAGGGGAATTGGGAAGCCAGATTCCTCAGGTGGCAGAAGTCCCTGAGCGGGGGCAACAGGGATGTGAGCCTACATCCTAATGGCTATGATGGCCTTAAGAAGAACACTCATGCATGCCCTAGTCAGTTACCTCAGTGGTTAGAGCATCAGCCTGCGGACTGAAGGTTCCGGGTTCGATTCTGGTCAAGAGCACATACCTTGGTTGCAGGGTCAATCCCTGGCCCCAGTTGGGGCATGTGCAGGAGGCAAGCAATAGATGTGTCCCTCTCACATTGATGTTTCTGTCTCTCCCCCTCCCTTCCCCTCTCTCTAAAAATCAGTGGAAAACATATCCTCAGATGAGAATTAACCAAAAAGAAAACACTCACCCCATAGCAATATTTTGGGCCGGACTAGCTTGATCCATGTTGAGACCCTATACTGGTAGGACAGGTGCTTGAGAAATGGCTGTGGACTGACAGCTGAATCTCTATTGTCATTGTGGGGAGTACATGTACCCCTTGGGCTGCTTTTGGTTGTGAATCTGACTGAGTGTGTGACAGCTGGGGGAGAGGAGCAAGGGGGAGGGGCCAAGGACGACGGGACCTGCAGCGGGAAGGGTTAAACCCAGAATCGCAGTCAGAACGTTGGGTGGACAACACTGTACCAAGGAGAGGGGAAATGGGGGAAAAAGGAAGAAACAGAGACAGGGGACAGACAAAATGACAGGATTAGGAGGGAGAGGGAAGGAGGGAGATAGAAGGGCTTAGAACCAGAGCACCAGTGAATCTGTGAAGATAAGCTAGAAACGAGAAAAACACACTAAGACATCTTCGGAGATGAAAAGAACGCTGTGTGAAAATTTGTCTTCCCATTGGTCTCCCTCATCAAGCTGTAGGTTTTGAAGGCAGGCACTGGCTTAAGTCATCTGTATGCCCTCTGTGCTGAGCACAGAGCAGACATAAGGGCACTGTATTTGTTGAACAAATAAAGAAAATATTAAGAAAAGGGCTTAGCCAGTTTGGCTGGGTGGACAGAGCATCGACCTTCGGACTGAAGGGTCCTGGGTTTGAATCTGGTCAACGGCGGGTACCTCCGTTGTAGGCTCCTTCCTGTCTCTGGTCGGGGCTCCTGCAGGAGGCAACCAATCCGTATGCTTCTCTCACATCGATATTTCTCTCTGTCCTTCCCTCTCTTGTCCACTCTCTCTAAAACTCGATAGAAAACTATCCTTCGGTGAGGATTAAAAAAAAAAAAAAATCAAAGGCAGGATTTTAAGCTCGAAGGGCAGAGACAGAGATAGTGGCTCTGAGCTTAGACTTGAGTCACAGAGACATGCTTTTGAGCCTCAGGCCAGCCTTTCCTAACTGTACGACTTTGAGCAAGACCGAGCCCCTCCAAGTTGAGAGCTTACATATCAAGTTGTGGAGGATGAACATCTGTAAAGCTCTCAGCAGACACCTGTGCAAGCTCCCAACACTGTTAGTTACTGTTGTCAAGGCAAAGAAGTGAGACGCAGACGGGCATAAATGGATTGCATGAATAGCCTCCGGTTAATGACCTTGCCCTCTAACTCTAGTGCCTGTCCACTCGAACTTCAGGCCTGGCTATGTGACTCGCTTGCTTTGGCTGATGGCACAATGGTAAACTTGATGCCAGCAGAGACACAGAGGTGTGAAAAAGACAGCCTGTTTCTGACTCCTTTCTTGCCAACTATTACAGCTGTGTCATAGAGCCCGGGGAAGATCAACCAAGTCCCGGCCACATCAGTAAGACCACTCAGCCAACCGAGGCTTGGGCTGAAATAATAAATCGTTGTTGTTTGAAGCCAGTCTTTGGGAGTGACTTGTTACAAGGCGATCGCTAGCTGACACAAGGGCATGGTTACCCTTGTTCTTTAAAATTGAAAGGCAAATGAGAGAGGAAGTCAGGATCTGCCAGGTTTTATTTGTAGAGTCTAGTGAACTTGAACCGGAGAAAGCTGCAAAACGTGGTTTTCAGGCAGGCAGCAGCAGGGAGAGCTGCTACTGGGCAAGCAGAGGCTTGAGGAGTAGGGATAGGCCTAGCCTGGCCCCTGTCGGTCTCAGGCTGTGGGGTCGTACACCCGCCCCATGAAGATAGGGAACCTGTGCTGCTGGTCCCAGAGAAGGATGAGGAAGGGCTGCTGCACCTCAAAGATCAGCAGATTGCGGGCCACCGAGATCGTGGAGGCCGCAACCGCCTCCACCCCGCTCTCCATCAGCTCCAGCGCAGCCTGGTGTTTCATCGCAGAAACCTGGAGATCCGGGTCCTCTGTCAGCCCGCACAGGTTGAGATCGTAAGCAAAGTCAAAGAATTCTAGGGCATAACCAGAGAAAAATAACGAGTCAAAGACCAGCATGAAACCCTCAGCTGTTGGAGACATTTGTCTGGAATTTTCTGGGTTGGCCCCAAAACCCATTACTCTCTCCTTCCTCCTTATTGCTTATCAAAATGTGTATCATGCCTTCTGGTCCAGTTCCTGGGATCTTCTGCCAGAAGGCCCATCTTCACACCAACTACCACTTTCTCTCAAGTGGTGAGAGGCCTTGCCCCTCCCCCTCCCCAAAACCCGAAAAATGATGTCATTGCTTCTCCGTCAACAAGGACCTTGGAAGTAAGGAACTATATAGAAAGAGGCCATATGTTATAAATGAGGTCATATACTAGGAAACAAGATTATCTATTAGGAGGTCAAGTTCTTTAACAGAATATGAAGCGATATAGCTGGGAGTGAGGTCAAAGTTCAGGAGGTGAGGCCAAAGGTTAGGAAATGGAGCCTCTGTTGCCTCTCCTAAACTCAGAAGCCTCAGAGGACCCGGATCTCCAGGTTTCTTCTTGCACAATCTGTGGGATGGTTGAGTGTTATGAAATGTCTGTGGGGGAAGAGCATCCATGGCCCACCTACGTCACCTGTCATAGTGTCACAATGAACCATAGTGGAAACAGTCAAGAGAGCTGAAGACCTGGATTGGTGTTCTGGCTCACTTCTACCTAGCTCAAGGGATCTTGGCTAAGTTATGTAAACTTTCTGAGTCATTTCCTCATGATGTAATGAGATAAAAGCAAATCCCTCTAACTTACAGGATTGAGGAACAACCTGAGATTATAGATGTACAAAGTATTCTAGAGAGTGCTAATTGCATTTTAGGGCCTCCCTCCATCCTGCCACGCTTTTCTCCTCTGATGATCTGGGAGCAACTCGGAGCTGCCAGGGCTCACCCAGTTTCTCCATGATTAACAACATGTCCTGGTTGCTTTTGAGTTTGAATCGGGGCAGCATCAGGAGAGTGGGCTGGAACTTGGTCATTTCCAGCTTCTTCATGACGGCCTTTAAGACAGAGGGGCTGAGAGCCTGCTCTATGTCTTGGAGACTGTGTTTCAAGTTCTGGGGTACCATGATCACCACGCTCAGGTTGTGGGAGAGCTGCAGTTGCCCCACCTGGAGAAAAAAGATGCACCTGATCAGTCTTCCCACCCTCTGGGTTCCAAGGCTGATCTTTAGTCTGCTGTTCCAATCTGTCCCATTTCAGCAAACAGCATCCAGACTTGAGCTTCCAGGTTTTGCCATGAAATGGGGATGCCAGCTAGGTGAACAGTGCTGGTGAGATGCACAAGGACGAGCACAAGTTTCTGATCACACAGGCTGAAGATGACTCTACCACTGATGAGCAATGTAATACAGGCAAGTGATTTGATCTTTCTGAACCCTGTTCCCTTCCTCTCAAGTGTGCATAGGGTAACACCAGAGTTACCGGGTCAGTCCTTTGAAAGACTTGATGGCTCTGCAGTATCTACGAGAGTAAGTATAAATCTCTTAGTATGCCCTAACCGGTTTGGCTCAGTGGATAGAACGTCGGCCTGTGGACTGAAAGGTCCCAGATTCGATCCCGGTCAAGGGCATGTACCTTGGTTGCGGTCACATCCCCGGTGGGGGGGTGTGCAGGAGGCAGCTGATCAATGTTTCTCTCTCATCGATGTTTCTCTCTGTCCCTCTCCCTTCCTCTCTGTAAAAAAATCAATAAAATATATTTAAAAAAAAATCTCTTAGTGTGACAGTCAAGATTTTGTACAAGCGGGTCCTAGCTTACCTTTCCAGTTTGCCATTAGATGGACTTTCACTGATGGCCAGAAAAAAATATAAGAAAAGTGCAGGACTCGTGGATCTAATATAGTGGTTCTCAACCCAGTGTGAATTTGCCCCGAGTGGACATTTGGCAATATCTAGAGACATTTTGATTGTCATAGCTAGAGGAGGGGTAGAAGCCAGGGATGATGCTAAATCCTACAATGCCAGGATAGCACCTCATAACAAAGGATTATCCAACCCAAAAGGTCAACAGTGCCAAGGGTGGCACCTTAGACGAATAGGATGTAAGAGAATATCATTAAAAGGGCATGTGGTTGAGGTTGAAAGATGGATGAGAAGAATCTAGACTGCAGAATTCAATTGAGCAATGAAGAAATGAATGGAAACCAGTCAACTGCTGGAATTTGAAAATATGGCCCAGAAGAAGCAGGATATAAATTGTTATTGACTGAGGAGCACGGACATGGGGTCCCTGTATATGGAGACTTCAACTAGGGACGGATCATTGGGGGAGTGCGCACCCTGTGGATGGATCTCAAGTCTCTGACTAAAAAGTACCATGTTATGGCCTTGAATTTCCAAGCCAGTAACCTGAACATTCCTGAGCTGGTAACTCTAATCCCCTTAGATGAATACTCTTTAAGTCCCAGGAAGATTCAGAATTAAGTATGGAAAGGACAAAGTAAACCAACTTCATAATATTCACACCAGATGGTAAGTTCAGGATAATCTTAGGAAAATCAGACACACTAGTGTTATATTTCTAAGCAAAAAGGTATAGGGCCCAGCCAGCATGGCTTAGCGGTTGAGCGTCGACCTGTGAATCGATTCCTGGTCAGGGCACATGCCCGGGTTGCAGGCTCCATCCCCAGTGGGGGGCATGTAGGAGGCAGCTGATCCATGGTTCTCTCTCCTCATTGATGTTTCTCTCTCTCTCTTCCTCTCTGAAATAAATAAAAAAACATATTTTTTAAAAAAGGTATAGGATCATTTCATTAAGTTTGAGAACAATGTTGAGATGTTGGGGTTAAAATTGACTTACTCTTTAAATTTAGTTTTCAGTTCACAGGTGTTTGGAAGATGTGGCCAAGCAGGGCTGTAATTCTGCCTTGTCGGGTATATGGTATATTTAAAAAAAAAGTATATTTATTTATAAAGTATACCCATAAGCTCGAAGTGCTTATGGGAATATTAATTAACCGTATTTGTAATCATGTTTGTAAACAGAACAAAGGGTTTATAGAAGTTTAATCTGTTAGAAGTGACTCGATTAAAGAATAATCTTTGAGCTGACACCTGAATGAGCAGAGGGCACAGTTATGTGAAAATCTGAGGGACGAGGCAGAGGGAAAGCTAAGGCCAGCTCCCAAGGGGGAAACAAGCCCCACGTGTTCCAGTTCGCCTGGAACTGAGTTACTGGGTGTCGCCCACTGTTTTCTATCTGACAGGTCTGTGTCTTGATGTCCTAACAAGGCAGAAACATCTGATAACTGGGCATGAGACATTTTATTAATTAGAATCCTCTGGGCTCCATATTTCCTGTCTTCCCTCCCTCCCCATCCACCGAAATGATACTGTTCAATTTCTGCTAAGGAACTTAAGCCACTAAACACCTGTGCACACAATACCACATGTATATACATACAGCTATACCTATATACATGTGCACACATATATGTATGCTGCACATGCATGCATGCATCAGATGCACAGGACAGAAACACGACTCACTTTTTGCCATTTGATGGAGTAGAGATGAATGAAGAAACTTTAGAATCCTGCCTTCACGCCTAAAATATACAATGCCTGCCTCGGCCAAAGCTGGAGTAGGAAGAAAGAGAAAAGGCACGGTGGAAATAGAGAGGGAAGAAGTAGAAATTAGTAAGGGTGCACCCCAAACAAATGAGGCCATAGCAGACAAGAAATCAGGACACATAAGAGGCACTGAAACAGGAGTAGGAAGAGGCAAGGACTGACCTTGGCCTTCAACATAGGGTCAGTGAAATGGGCCACCGGGTACTTCTTGCTGGTCATCATGGGCACTTTTATCTCTGAGGATTTCAAGTAAAAGGGCCCCCTCCTGGTTTTTTTGTGATCAAATGCTGTCTTCCACTTGGCTAGAGGGAAGAGAGAGGCGGACAGTTACTCTAATACAGGTGGGGAAAGGACAAAGAGCTGAAATTCCGGTAAGCAAAGGGTAAGACAGGTACAATGGGATCCAGTCGTGGAATGTGGGGTCTGGTGGGCTTTGAAGCCAGAAGGGGAGGAAGGATTCAGGATGGGAAGATGGCCTGGGCCAGGGCCCCCTTACCACTTAGATAGATAGCATTGAGGAGGACAAGGCGGGTGTCGGAGGGCAGGCTGTCTAGCAGAGAGTTGATCTTGTGGTTGGTGTTCTCCGCCACCCAGGTGTTGATGAGCTCCAAGTTGGCATCACTGTCATTTCCCAGGGGTCTGGGGGTGTCATACAGGTACTGAGAGGCGTTCAGAAAGGCGTCCCTTATAGCCAGGTCTGGTGGGGGATGCAGGTCAAGAGAAGGATGCATGAGTCCCCTGAACACTCTCCCCGCTTCCAAGAGTAGGCTTTGAGAGGGGGTGTGTTTCCCGTCGATCTTTGTGCTCACTCCAATGAACACAGTATGTTGGAGCAGGGGTCCAGGCCACTCCTCGTACAGATGTGATAATGAGGCCCAAAGAAGGCAACCCTGAACTTGGAGCAGAACTCATCCCAGGCCCCTCCTGCCTCTGTTTTGCCATGTGAGCATGGCTGGCAAGGTACTTCGGAACTTCCGTTTGCCTGTATTTTCTCTCCCTTCTTTTCTTAATTCAAGAGGCAATAGAGTCTGCTTCCCACCTCAGCAAAAGTTTGTAATAAGACCTCCTGGCTTTGGCGCTCCAAAGCCCAGATCCACTAAAGGAAACAGTGTCTGAAAGAGGAACATTTCCTGAACTAAGCAACTGATATTGAATGCAGTTGTATTTACCACCAACCCAGCAAAACAGAGGATCAAATTGATTTATAGTAAATAAATAAGTACAATGTTACTCGAATGCCATATTTTCCCATCTCTAAAAAGAGGGTGTTCCCCCCCACACACACACGTTGTTTTTCTGCATTTTCTCAGTTTCTACGATAAATAAGTAGTTTTCAGCAGTTAAAAAAAAGCCAGAGTGTCACCCTGGCCCATGTGGCTCAGTTGGTTGGGTGTCACCCCCGTGTACCAAAAGGTTGCTGGTTCGGCTGGTTCGATTCCGGGTCAGGGCAGATGCCCAGGTTGTGGGCTCAGTCCCCAGTAGGGGGCATGCAGGAGGAGGCCCACTGATGTTTCTCACATCAATGTTTTCCTCTCTCTTTCCCTCTACCCTCCTCTCTCTGTAAAAAAAGAAAAGTAAAGAGAGGGTCAGACTACATCTATAATTTTCAAACCTTTTCAAGCAGCACAGCTGTGTTTTCAAATAATGTCATGTCTGAAGCCCACAATATAAAAGCGCTCTGGTTGAGGCTGGGCAGGAGCTCAGAGCCCAGTTGGCTCTATGTCCCTCTCACAGGAAGTGGCACCCCCACCCCACTCTGCCTCCTTGATCCCCACTCCCACTGTTACTTCTGAAGGAGCTCTGCAGAACCCTAGGGCTCTGTGGACCAAACCGGGGGAGAAAAAAAAGCATTTGGTCATGTTGGAAGTTTATTGTTCTTATTACCTACTTATTCATCTAACACATGTAAATGACAACAAATTCATATAATATAAAAAAAGTGCAGACTAGAGGGCCCAGGATTCCCCTGACCCAGATTAGCAAACATTCTTTGCCTATTTTATGTCTATAGCTCTCTAGTCCTATCTATTCATGAACTCTTATTCTAAACGGAGTTGATGAATGCAAATGACTTACCCAAAATCTCACCATGGGGACTATCTGTCTGCTGAAGCCCCCATCTGCTCTGCAGTCCATCCTGGATGTTCTAGCTCTAACATTCCCACTGTCCTTTACCCCGGTGCTGGGTCCCGCTCAGCATCCCCTCAGGACCCTGCGCAGCAGCTGTCCCTGCTCCCCGGCACTCGCCTGGGCTGTGGAAGATCTGAGAGACTGAAGTGAAGCCTTTGGATGTGAAGGCCTTCAGGGCCTGGTGGACACAGGAAAAGTTCTCAGGGTAGGAGAGGACGGTCTCCAGGTTTTTCTTGGTGCTGTTCCCGGCCCCTACAACAAAAGGCAGAGACGAGGGCCAACTGCAGGAGGTGTGGGGGAGCCACTATCAGGACCACTTTAGAGGGACCAGCTGGAATGGGAGAGGGGGGGTCACTGACTGCTAGAAGGGGATCACATGTCATCAAAGCTGGAAGTACGGTTTCAGGAGACAGTACATATATCAGAAAGAGAGGGGTGGGGGAATTATGAATAATCACGGTTAGGCTTTTCCATGGCTGCAAATACTCTCCTCCCCTATTTTCTACCTAATTCTTATCCCACGCATCATTCAAAGCCTTGTGCCTGTTCTACATGAACTAGTATTTAGTTGGTTTAGGTTTACAAGGGTTCACCATATAGGCAGGCATACTAGATGATTATTAGGAGACATCAGCCCTGGCTGGGTAGCTCGGTTGGTTAGAGCATCATCCTGATATGCCAAGGTTGTGGGTTTGACCCCAGGTTGGCTGTGCATGGGAGGCAACTAATCAATGCTTCTCTCTCTTTCTCTCTCTCTCTTTCCCTTCCTCCCTCTCTAAAATCAATTAAACAAAGAAAAAAGAAATTAACTAAAACCAATCAACTGAAATGTGCCTTCCAAGGGGCATTTGGCAGTGTCTGAAGATACTCTGGTGTCTTAACTGGAAGGATGCTACTGGCATCTAGTGGGTAGAGGTTAGGGGTATTAGGATTCTGGGATTCCAGAGGAAAGGTTCTTATATATGCTCACTCTGTCTCTCGAAGCCTTCCTGGAATTTCCCCCTTAGAGTGACAGTTCTGTCCTCACTGCTTATAGCAATTTGTTTGTGTCACTCCTAGGGTAATTAACCTGTGGCACTTGACAGTAATCCTTCAGGAAGGCAGAGGGATTAGCATTTTTTGACCTCCCATCAAGCCAGGCGCTGGGCTATCTACTTAATTTTAGGAGGTAAATACAACCATCTCCATTTTACACATGAGGACTCAGGCTCCGAGATGTTCAGTAATCTGCTCAAGGTCACACAGTTAGGAATCCCAGAATCCTAACACCCCAAACCTCTAACCACTAGATGCTAGTAGCATCCCCCCATTATCATGATTCTAATCTACTTCTATCTCTTATGGTTTCATCTCCCTTATTGTCTGAACTTGAACCATAGTTAATGGCTGGGACCTTGTTTTATAAGTTCTTGTATAGTCCATAGGGTTTTTATAAGCAATAGTGCCTATTAAATCATTGATACATGAAAATTCAAGAATAAAACATTACACACACACACACACACACACACACACACACACACACTCCAATGCAACCCATTTTTATAGCTTCCTCACTGAGGCATAGCTTTGTAGGTGTCTGCGTTGGGGACCCTCATGGGAGAGTTCGACATATAATCCAGAGAGAACTAAGTCAGGTTCTTACCAAGCAGGATCTGAGTAAGCAGGCTGGCGATGCTGAAAGGTGAGAAGATCATATTGGTCTCGGCCCTCTTCACTGACGAGAAGGCATGGTAGAGCTTCACAGAGAAATCCAGCAAAGCCTCCCCCAACATGGTCTCCGCTGAAGGATTCTCCAAGTCGGGGCAGTGGGTCTCGGGCTCTGGGCAGGGGGGCCCAGTAGTGGGCAGGGTAGTTGGGTCGGTAGGTTGAGTGGTTGACTGGAAGCAGGGCTGGGAGGTGGGGTGCAAAGTGCTATTGGCTCTTAGGATAGTTGAGTTGGTTGTTGGCATGGTGGAAGAGCCCACGGTGGGCTGAATGGATTGAATCTCGGAGATCTCTTTCTCTGAGATGTTTTCGTTGATTTCCCATGTCTGGTTCTTTGAATCCGTCAGGCTGAAGCTGGTACCATTAGGATTTGAAGAGGCTCTATCCTATGGTTCAAGAAACTGTGTTTCATTTTTCTATGAGGCAAAGTCCCCTCAAACACTCAAAGTGGGAAGGGAAGGTGGGGATGTGGACAATATTCTGTACCCAAGATAATTTCTGAAAAGGCCTAGTGGGTGAGGGGCCTGCCCTGGAACCATGGCCACGGATTCCTCCAGAATAGGGGGCAAGGCAGCAGTGGGTGGGGTGTGGGCAGGGATTTCTCTGTAGAAGATGCAGAGTAGGCAGGGACTCTGTCACCGCTGACCAATTACTGCCATATAGGAAGCTGTTTCCCAAACTTTGGAGCTGAGTGTCAGCAGCTACTTATCTGTGTTCTTGAAATAAATAAATATATCTTCCTGTCTTGGCTCACCTGCCTGCCCAGTATAGACATTTGAGCTTGTGGCCTTTGCTTTAGAACAGTGGTTTTTTAAATCGTGGATTGCAACCCATTAGTGGGTATTGAAAACAATCGGCATTCCAAAAGGAAGGAAGGAAGGAAGGAAAGAAAGGGGGGGGGGGGGGGAGGGAGAAATAGTATAGACCAGTGGCTCTCAATCAGAGACCATTTTGACCCCAGAGGACCTGTGGCAATGTCTGGAGGCACCTTTGGTTGACATATGGGAGAGAAGAGGATGGGGAGATGCTACTGGCATCTAGTGGGTGAGGCCAGGCTTACAGCAGAACATCCTACAATGCACAGGACAGCCCCTCATACCAAGGAATTATCCAGCCCCAAATGCTGTTTGTTCTGGGTTGAGAAGCCATGTATTTATTAGCCCCATTTCACTGATAAAAGGAACTGATGCTGAGACATATTACTGGCCCAGGGTCTCGCAGAAGCTGGAGGAAAAACTAGGAGCCAACCCGCAGTCTGATTCCGGGTCCCTGCGCATCACTACATCACCTGCTGAATCTCAAAGGACACTGCGGGTGCCACCTTCCACACACAGGAACACACAGGCCAGAGCAAGCATCCACCTTGCTTTCCCCTGACCTCCCAAACCACTGCGACCTCTCACGGATTAACAGCCATCAAGGTGTGTCTGCTACCACCCGGCTTTCACAGGCCTTGCCTTGGGAAGAACCTGTGTCTTGGCTGCAAACCCACAGCTCAATGTCCACAACAACCCTTGCTTTTACATTGCAAAATGCTGTCCATTTCCTTGCCCTGCTTGGTCCTCCTTTATTCTCCACTTTATAAATTAGAGCAGGAGGGCTCCGGGAAGTGACTTGCTCAAGGCCACTAGGCTGGTGCCTAGCGGGTCTGGTTTCGAACCTGTGTCCCTCTGAGTCACCAGCTCTTTCCAGTCTATGAATGGAGCTGCAAGGATCACACGGCATGATCCCCAGAGGAAATCGCCTCATTCTCTGGGGCCTGAAGGGTTAATCCTAGGCACCCATCCCATGAAGGGCCACTCACCCCAGCCAGCAGCAGCAGCAGGAGGGTCAGCGGGGTCAACCTGGAAGCCATCTGGGAGGCGATGTCCGCTGGGACCTGCGGAGCTAGCCAGCGTCAGGGCCGGCTTCGAGGCGTGGGGCCCACCCCCGGGCCCGCCCCCATTCCATTCCGGGCTCTTCCCCGCCACCTTCTCCCAGGCTCCTCCCTCTGTTTTGTTTTTCCCAAAACCGCTTCCCTTTCCCGGCACCGGCTGGCTTATTCTCCCCCTCCCCCAGGCCCGGGTCTCCGTCCATCTGTTCCATCCTGGGGGTCCTGCTTTAGCTAAACAATGAGGCCAGAGGCTGGGGGAGGAGGGGAGGTCCAGAGGGGGCTGCCCAGGACGGGAAGAGAAGGGGGAGGCAGAAGTCTCTAGGGGAACCAGGTCTGTAGAGACTGAAGAGATAAAAGGGGGGCCCAGAAACTGGGGGAGGGGAAAAGGGAGATGAGAAGACCCCTTCCTAAACCCCCCCTCCCCCCAAGAACCAAACCTGCTCCCCAACTCTTGGTCACCGGGCAGCTTTAGCGCAGACTGAGTGGATAGTCCCACGGGGTCAGGGAGGGTGGGGTGTGTATGTGTGTGTGGGGGCGTCAGTCTTCACTATTGGCTGGCCCAGGACACAGCCCAGTTACAAATTAAGGATGATTGATCGCTGGTGTGAGTTCCCGTAAATCACACTGGGAGAAGTCCCTTGGTGGGCTTTGGGGGCTGGAGCAGGGATTTAGCCTGAAGCCCTTTGGGAGCTGGGAGTGGGGAAGTTTGGGTGCAGCTCTGAGCTTTACAGAAGGAAGCTTACCCCCTCCACCTTCGTGGGTCACGATAAAAGCAGCATAGACACAACTTGCTCCAGTTTCCAGGCAAGCAGAGTTGCTCATCTCAGCTGATCTTCCAAGTAACCCCTTGGAAATTGGCCCCTTTGTGACCATTTGATAGTTAAGTCATTGAGCTTATTTGCTAAATCTGGCAACCATGCATGCCTCCTCTGAAAAACAAGGCCCTCTCTGGTGACCTGATAGCGCTTGCATGGTCGATGACTGTCTCACTGCTGGGCCTGACAGGAAAGTTGGCTGTTAGCAGCAGAAGTGCTTCTCTAAGGGACTGACAGGGACAGAAGGGAGAGAATATTTGTATGTCACTTTGGGGGGGCGGAGGGAGGGGCTTGGAAAAGACCTATGAAGACTCTGCACCTGCTTTGCAGGAACTTCATTTCCTGTGGCCACTTGGGAACCTCCTACATGGTGGGTAACTTCCTTCTCATCAGAGCCAGAAATAAAATGGAGTCACTCTAGTCAAGCTGCTCAATTACTAAGATCAAGAAGGCTGAGGCATGAGTCTACCCTCATTTTAACTAACTGGGGGACTTCAACTTTTGAATTTGCCAGTCCTGTGTCAGTGCCTGAATATACACCAAACCTCTGATTGACTCCCAAGAGGACTCATGTGTCTAGACCACCTGGCCTCCATCATCCTGAGTCTGACCCGTAGCCTTCCTGGACCAATCCTAGTGCTAAGAGTGCAGGATGGTTATTTTCAAGAAGGCTCTTTTTACTATAAGAACACTTACCTGCTCTTTCTTCTTTGGAACACTTCTGGGGTTTTGCCTACCTGTGTTGCCCGTGTGCAAATTCAAAGGCCCTTGAATAAACCTTTATCACTTATTTCTAGCCAAAGCCTCCAGACTCTTTTTGAGTTCATATGACACATGGTTGGAGCAGCTGCACACACAATATCACTTCTCTATCCCAGGACCCAACTGAGATCACAACCTACTTCTTTGATCTCACACTGAGATACATTTGGGTTGACCCCCTAACTGCACACTGGTTCCAACTGAGGGTGTCGAAAGCACATTGAGCTTGTGAGTTCTGGGAAGCAGGTCAGACAAACAAAAAGAAGGTGGTGGAAAACAACATCACTCATCCTCTCCTTAATTCTCATGACACCTATGAAGTGGGTGCTAATATTAATCCCACCTTGAATGAAAGAGAGAGAGAGAGAGACTCACAGAATTTAACTGACTTAGCTAACATAGTTAGTAAGTGATAGGGCCAAAATATGGACCGAGTCTTTTGACCCTATACATTACTGGCATACACCACGGCTAGATTGAAGCAGGCAGGATCTGAGCATCCTCTGCCCAGCTGCAGGACTCTGATGCTCTGTGGACCAAAGTCTCAGGTGGACAAGGGCCGGTGGAGAGGTTTCCCAGCCTGGGGGTCTACTTCCTTCAGTCATCTCAGCTCTCTGGCCAAAGCCATCCCAGAAAGATGCTGATTGATTACAAAGAATGCCTTGGGCATTAGGGCTCCATCCTCTTTTCGGAAACCCGGCTGCAAAATACCATTGGAGGGGAATAAAATTTTCTTTAAGTTCTTACAGGTGTACGGTTTCAATTAAATAAGATGAAGAAATTCTAGAGCTCTGCTGAACAATATTGCACCTTTGGTCCACAATAATGTGCAAGTAAAATCTGTTCAGAGGATAAATCTCATGTTGTGTTCTCATGAAGGTAAAATAAAATAGTCCCTTTTCTTTTCATCTTCCCTCCGTCTTCTGGTAGGAGATGGGTGGGGATGAGAGACAAAGACAGGAATTAGATCCATATAATTGTTCAGACACAAACACACAGAACCTCAAACTCACAATGTATTTGAAGACCCTGGAAGGCCACGGAACACAGAACTTTCCTGGGTAGACAGAAACAAGGGATGAATCTTTACACGTGTTTTAAATGGGCTCATTTCTTTCGTTCTAAGGAATTTTTACATTACTCTGTCAAAGTTGTCACTGCAATATCATGTATATATTTTATCAAAATTTTCATAAACACCTAAACTGCTGCCTCCCGCAACAATTTCAAAAATATAACTAAAAGAAAAAACGTCTATCACCCAGAACCACGGGAAAGCTGGCTGAGTGGAAGTTCTACAACTAGAAGGAAAGAGAAAAGAGCATTGAGACGTGCACGAGCGCTGAAAAGCTGAGGTACGGAGGCGCGTGATCCAGGCTGGCGGCGGGCGTTGCTTTTTTCAACCCGAAGGGAGACAAGCCCCGATTACTCTGAAATACAGTTTCTGGGGAGACGCGGGGGACCCAAACTCCTACGGGGAGAAGCTGGACTGTCTGCCAGGGAGGGTGGCTTGCTTGCAGAGCTGCACGCAGGAACAATTGTTTATGGCACTGGGGCACGGGACTGCCGACAGGGACTCAGAGCCGGCTAACTAGCAGCCATTGCTGTTTGCCACGCCCTAGCCTAGTGATGCCCTGAGACCCCACCCTGCACAACCTACAAACCCACCCAAGCTCTAAGCAGCGGCTTTTGCATAAGAAAGCCCTGCCCTATCACAGCTTAACCTAGCAAACTTGCAGCCTGGGTCAGACAGCTCCAAAACCTCCAAACCACAAGCAAAGAGGAGAAAACTGTAGCTCTCACTGTAGCTCGTGCTGGGTGGCCTCAGACAGTAGCTGACCTGCACCCCATTGGAGATCCAGAAGCCAGTGTACCTAGTGGTCAGTGTGAGACACCAGATTTCAACTCCTCACATCCATAAGTGACACATTCAAGAGGCAGACTCAGTGAGCACCAAAGCCCCACTGAAACAAGTCCTGCCCCATAAGCGTGTCTTCAGCGCAGCAGTTCTTCCATTATAGACACAGCGAGTGCTCACAGCTAATTGGCCTGGAGGTCAATTCCTCGCAGTGTACCAATGGCAATTAAGGCTTAACTACACCAAGACTTTGCACTCAGCCCACAAAGGGGTGTACCAAGAGCATCCATCTCATGTAATTGAGGAGGCTGAGCTACTGCCCCCTGTAGGTCACCTACCACACAAAGCCACTCCATCAACACAGGGAAGCAGCCAAAATGCGGAGACAAAGAAACATGTCACGAATGAAAGAAACGGAGGAAAGCAAACTACTGGACGACATAGAGTTCAGAACCACATTTATAAGGTTACTCAAGAATCTTCTAAAAACCGCCGAGAAACTTGATGAGACCTTCAAGGAGCTTAATGAGAATGCCAAAAAAATGGAAAAGGATCAGTCAGAAGTGAAGCATACACTGTCTGAAATAAAGAATATACAGAAACTCAACTGTAGATCAATGTACCCCAAGAATCAAACCAAAGATCTGAAATATGTGGAAACAAAAAACATCCAACCAGAAAAACAAAAAGAAAAAAGAATCCAAAAATATGAAGATAGTGTAAGGAGCCTCTGGGACAACTTTAAGCGAACCAACATCCTAATTTTTGGGGTGCCAGAAGAAGGGAGAGAGCAAAATATTGAAAACCTATTAGAAGAAATAATGACAGAAAACTTTCCCTACATGGTGAAAGAAATAGACTTACAAGTTCAGGAAGCGCACAGAACCCCATACAAGAGGAATCCAAAGAGGACCACACCAAGACACATCATAATTAAAATGCCAAGGGCAAAAGACAAAGAGAGAATATTAAAAGCAGCAAGAGAAAAACAGTTAATTACCTACAAGGGAGTACCCATACGACTGTCAGCTGATTTCTCAACAGAAACTATGCAGGCCAGAAGGGAGTGGCAAGAAATATTCAAAGTGATGAACAGCAAGAACCTACAACCAAGATTACTCTACCCAGCAAAGCTATCATTCAGAGTTGAAGGTCAGATAAAGAGCTTCACAGACAAGAAAAAGCTAAAGGAGTTCATCGCCACCAAACCAGGATTACACGAAATGCTGAAGGGTATTCTTTAAGAAGAAGAAGAAGAAGAAAAAGGTAAAGATAAAAATTATGAACAACAAAATGACATCAAATACATACCTACCAACAAGTGAATCTAAAAGTCAAGTGAATAAAAAATCTGAAGAACAGAATGGACTGGTGAATATAATAGAATCAGGGACATAGAAAGGGAGTGGACTGACGATTCCCAGGGGAAGCAAGTGTGAGGGGTGCGGGAAGAGATTGGACAAAAATCCTACTCCTATGGATGAAGACAGTGGCAGGGGGGTAAGGGCATCGGGTGGGGTGGAGAATCAGGTGGAGGGGAGCTATGGGGGAAAAAAAAGAGGAACACCTGTAATAATCTGAACAATAAAGATTTATTAAAAAAATTTTTTTCAGACAACCCAGACATTTATAAAATGAAAAGATATTCCATATACAACTGCTGGTAACAGTTGTAAATGTGTTTTTTCCAGACTTCCTCTTTATTTTTTTTTCTCTCTCCCTCTCCCTTTCTCTCTGAAATCAATCAGACCTCCTCTTTATTTATAAAAATACAGAATTTTATACATCTTTCCCAAACACATATTTATTACTCTTCCATATTTCTTTTCTTAATTAAGTTTCAGAGCATTGTTCTATCTTATTCTTCCTAATTTTACACTTCTTTTACACTTTTACACTTCTTGCTTAGCAGCTTACCTGGGTTCCCTGCCACATTTCCATCTTTGACCTTTGCCTCCAACTCTCTGTTGCCACCTCTTTGGATAGAAAACCCAGGTTTGGACTATTTACTCAGCTGTGAATTTAGTCCTCTTCAGATCCTAAGTTCTTGTTTTGAATTTTGTTTTGAGATATCTACATCTATACCTATATCTATATCTAATCTAATCTATGTCTATATCTAATCTATATATCAAATCTGTATCTATCCTTATCTATCTGCTATCTATCTATCTATTTATATTTAGAGAAAGACAAAGGTAAGCATTTATTCTAGTAAGGTCTTCAACTAATTGGGTTGAGGCCCATCCACGTTATTGAGAGCAATCTGCTTTACTCAATGTCCACTGATTTATACATGTACATGTATATATGGATGTACACACACACACATCCTGTTGGTTCTGTTTTTCTGGATAACCCTAATGCAGACAGAACCAACAGGATGTGTGTGTGTGAGGTTTTTCTGGATAACCCTAATGCAGACCTAAACTGAAGGCTCACTATTATGTGCTGCTTTGACAGCTGGTAAAACGAGGAGAGACGTGAATGGCCCAACTTCAAGTCCCCTCCCCACTCTGCTTCCTCAGATCAGGTCCTGTAGCCAAATAACTCTCCTTCTCAAGGAGACCAGGCAGAGTTCCCACTTACTCTGAGTAGTGGGTTTCGGTTCCCTGCCAGCCTGCAGAATTATTCAAACAAGTCAACCACATACTGCATCCTCCCATGGGAACCAGGGGGCACCGCATCCTCTTTGTACTAGAAAGGCTGAGCCCCAGAGCCCTTGGTTGCTTGCTCTGTTTCTGAGTGCAACCCCGTGTGGCCCTGTGTGGCATGTGATGTCCTCCTCCTTCAGAATGGGAGCATATGTAAGCAATCACCAGCTATTATCTGTTCAGTGTTAGGTGCCATGGGTTCAGCCATCCCCCTAACTCAGCGGTCAGCAAACTCATTAGTCAACAGAGTGGCAAACCGCTGCCCTAACTGGTTTGGTTCAGTAGATAGAGCATGGGCCTGCGAACTGAAAGGTCCCAGGTTCAGTTCCCGTCAAGGGCATGTACCTTAGTTGTGGGCACATCAGAGATGTGCTGGAAGCAGCTGATCGATGTTTCTCTCTCATTGATGTTTCTAACTTTCTATCCCTCTCCCTTCCTCTCTGTAAAAAAATCAATGAAGTATATTTAAAAAATAAATAAAACAAAAGTTACTATTCCATCAAATTCTCCCAACACTTGGGGTTGTCATAATGTAAACTTTTAGCCAATCTATTAATGTCTCATTATGGTCTTAATTTTTATTTCATTGATTACTCATGAGATTGAACACTTTTTCATGCTTATTGTCTATTTGTATTTTTCTTTGGTAGCATTCTGATGAAAACAAAATGCAGTTCTGTTTAGCTCCTCTGGGAAGCTGACTTCTCAGGATGCAAGGCTTGCCAAGAGCAGGCTAGTAGGCCAAGTCCTGACTCTGGGCAGGTCAAAGGCTGTGGGGCAGGAATGGCTCATCCCATTCCTGGGAGTGTGCTGGAGGAGCCCAGGTGTCCTGAAGGACCCAGAATGCATAGGAATTCCAATCCTGGCTCCTTGGGGCTTTCTATTCCTAGACCTCAGTCATCTGTAAAATGAATGGCTTTCATTTTTGCTTTATCTCACACACCCCTATACTATAAGTTCTTTCATACTTGTACTGGACTGAATTGTGTCCCCCCAAATTCATATGTTGAAGCCCTAATCTACAGCATGGGTGTATCTGGAGAAAGAGTTTTTAGGAGGTAATTAAGTTTAACTGAGGTCATAAGGATGGGACCCTGATCCAATAGGACTTGGCTTTAGATGAAGAGGAAGAGCGAGACCCACAGATACACACTCCATGTTAGGACACAAAGTGAAGAGGTCAAGGCCATCTGCAAGCTAGGAAGAGGGACATCTCCAGAATACTATGCTGGCACCTAACCTCAGAGTTCCAGCCTCTACAACTCTAAGAAGATAACTTTCTATTATTTAAATCACCCAGTCATTGGCATTTTGCTGTGGTGGCTCAAGCTGACTAATACAATATTATTTAATGGACTTGTTTTGTTTACTTGAGTACACTTATATAAAAAGGAATCTTGACTTCTCTGTAAATGGAAAATCAGTAGCGCTCACTATTAATAGAATGAATCAGGGCTGACCAGACACAGGGTCTTGAGCCCAAGATACTTTTAGGGGTTTATGAAAATACTTTAATTTTAATTAAAAAATTTAACAGACGAAATAATAAATGTAATAATCAGATCTGGATTATATTCTTTTTAAAAATATATTTTATTAATTTTTTTACAGAGAGGAAGGCAGAGGGATAGAGAGTAGGAAACATCTATCAGCCGCCTCCTGCACTTAAGGATGTGCCCGCAACCAAGGTACATGCTCTTGACTGGACTCGAACCTGGGACCCTTCAGTCCACAGGCCGACACTCTATCCACTGAGCCAAACTGGTTAGGGCTGGATTATATTCTTATTTATACTAATGCAATAATAACATGTAACATTAAAAAAATATATTTGTATTCATTTCAGAGAGGAAGAGAGAGGGAGAGAGAGATAGAAACATCAATGATGAGAGAGAATCATTGATTGGCTGCCTCCTGCACTGGGAATCAAGTCTGCAACCTGGGCATGTGCCCTGACCGGAAAATCGAACTGTGACCTCCTGGTTCAATCACTGAGCCACGCCAGCTGGGCAATAAAAAGTAATTTTTAATCTTTTTTTTTTTTTACTGGAAGAAGGGGCCACCCAAGGTAAAAGTGACCAGGGCCCCTGAAAGTCAGAATGCAGCCCTGGAATGAGGGACCTATGAAATAGACGCCACGAGGATTTCAGTACCAGAGAAGTGAGTCGACAGAGTCCTGCTGAATTGAAATAGAGAAGGGCTACAACTTAATAAATTGACAACCAAATTTGTCATTTGATTAAACTGTTACTTCAGATGAAACTTGTATTATTTTTCCTGCTTGTATATTGTTTTCCATAGAGTTGCTTTCATACGGATTATTTAGCAAAGTTCAGGTTTCAGAGTGCTTTTACTTCGTAAATTTAGGCTCTGCTATGTTCGACCTTTTTGTTCAGTAAAACTTATGATATTCTGAAAACAAAACGAAAAGAAATATGCTGGACAAAGTTATCGGATTTAAGTTCAGCCTCCTAACTTAGTCATTCTAACGTGATTATTTTATTTGGGGTGGTTGCCCTGGTGCTGCTCCGGCCTGAGCTTTGTGTGAGCTACCTCCAGGCTATCTATGGTCTGAGCAAGCAGGAGATACTAGTACACTCTGATCTGCATCAAATCAGAAACATGTCTGGCTGTGTCTAAAGGACAGGGCCCACTTCAGACTCAAAAAGGAGCCAGCCACAAAAAGCCTAGGACACTGCTGTCTTGCGGGCAGCACTTAAATAGATCTTCATCCAATTCAATATCAAGGGCATTCCTACTGGTTGAGACGCATATGGGGAGAACTTAATGGGACCTTCTCAGCAAATGGAACCATAGGAGTCCTCTGTAGGGAGTGATTCTGAAGGTGTCCTTTCCTGGAATCATAGTCTACCTGAAGAAAAAATTTACATTCAAACGTTAATATGCATAAGTAGATATGTATATGTATATCGCTGTGCTTGGGAGATTGTCATAGTGTAAACCATGAACAGCCTTTTGTGTATGGACAATCCCATAATAAAACTCAGAAACCAAGACAAAAGGAATTGGCTTCGAGGGATCTGAGCCTTGCTGCCCATGCAAGGGTTTTTTATGCTTTCTATGATTTCCGCATTGGCAGAAGTTTTCATACTTTCTATGTTTTTTTAAATAACTCGAAATTTTATTACTAAAAATAGAAAATTTGAGTACATTTAGAAAAATAGAAAAAGTAGAAATTGCTATTAACCTTGTGCATTAAATAAGCAAGCAATGGTATCCCAATCATTTTCTTGATTACTTTTTTTGTGTGTGTTTTTTTTAATACATTTTATTGATTTTTTACAGAGAGGAAGAGAGAGAGAGATAGTCAGAAACATCGATCAGCTGCCTCCTGCACGCCCCCCACTGGGCTGTGCCTGCAACCCAGGTACATGCCCTTGACCAGAATTGAACCTGGGACCCTTGAGTCTGCAAGCCGACACTCTATCCACTGAGCCAAACCGGTTTTGGCATTTTTCTTGATTATTAATGAGGTTAAATACTTGTATTTTTTTTAGTAGTTATGTTTTCTCTTTGATCAAATGTTCATGTCCTTTGCCTTTATAGTACTTACTGTAGTTGCTTTGTTTTTCATATCAGGTTATAGGATCTCTTCATATAAAAATCTCTCTATATAAAAGCCTAAGCGACCATTATGACAGAATGACCAGAATGACCGGTTGGCCAGTTGCTATGATGCGCACTGACCACCAGGGGGCAGATGCTCAGTGCAGGAGCTGCCCCCTGGTGGTCAGTGTGCTCCCACAGCCAGCCTCCCGCGGTCCCTCCCCCCTGCTGGCTAGCCCTCCATAGGCTCCTATGAGGGGGCTGGCTGGCCAACCTCCCGGGGTCCCTCCCCCTGGCTGGCCAGCCCTCCCTCCCCCCATAGGCCTTGATCACTGGCCAGGCCGAGGGACCCCACCTGTGCACGAATTCGTGCACCGGGCCTCTAGTAAAATATAATTTAAAAGGAAATGGGATTTATAGTGAAAAATTTTCCTTTCCTTCCCATATACAGTCACCTAGTTACCCTCCTGAGGGACCATCACAGTATCTTGTATCTTCCAGACATGCTGCAGGCATATGAAGGTGAATATTATATTACTAGAGGCCTGATGCACAAAATTTGTGCTAGAGTAGGCCTGCCTTCCCCCGGCTGCTGGCACTGGCTTCCCTCTGGCACCCGGGACCTGGGCTTCGCTCTGGCTGCCAGCAGGCACCTGGGACTCCTGGCTTCCCTCCGGCCACTGGCTTTGGCCGGAAGGACATCTGGTCTAATTAGCATATTACCCTTTTATTATTATAGTTGATTACACAATCATTTATTGTCCAAATAGCAATTCATTACTCCTTACACCCACTGTTAAGAGCCCCATTTTACAGATGGGGAAATGGATAGGCTAAGTAATTTGCCCAAGGTTTTTCAGATAATAATAGTTGAGCTGGGATTGAATCCTGATTATTTGTACCTGGGAGTTATACTTTTCAAAGTTCCTCCACTTCTGTGAGCTTAGCCTCACTGTGGTCCTGGGAATGAGGTGGGAGGCTCCACAGCCCACCCAAGGCCATGCTGCACTGGGGGCCCATGTGGAACTAGAATCCAGGTACTCCTTGGGGCTATTTCTGGCACACACACAAAGGTCTGCATTGTGTAAGGACAAGGCCATGCTCGTGGGCCTCCCAGCTGTATGAGCGGTTAGAGTCCATCCCAGGATGGGGAGGCTGGGTTAAATCCATGACTAAATTCAATTCACTTCGGGGTTGTAGGGTTTCTGGATGAGAAAGGAAGGAGAGCCGCAGAACTTTGGACAGACTGCTCCACATTATGAAACTGCTTTCAGTTTCCACAGGCATTGCGACCACACCTTTTCTTTCTCTGTTCTCTCTTCTGGGAACACACTTATCCAAGTTCTTACTCTAGCGAACTCCCCCTGTGTTGCAATGCACTTGGGGTTTTATGTCTTCCAGGAAACCTTGCCCCTCTTTGAGGTTGCATCAGGTGACCCCTACTCCAGGCTCCCACAGCACCAGGTGGCTCCCTAGATCCTCCTGCTTACCAATTTGCATTAAAAACGCAGGGGCCGCATTCTTTCCCTCAAGGGCAAGGACCCCACTTTCTCATCGTGCTGTTCCCTAAAGGTCAGGGCCCGACACAGTAGTAAATGCATGTTAACTGAGACGAATGACCAGAGGCAGGGTGAAACGCCCGGGTTCCCTCATCTCTACCTAGGTTAAGATTGTGGCCAGTGTCCTATTCATTTCTGGCATGTAGAAGAAGCCGAGTTAAAGTTTATTGAATTGAATTAAACAATTAATTGTTCTGCAAATACATCGTACGTCTGCGCAGAAAAGCAATTCGGTTCCAAGACACTTAGATAAAAACCCTGTGAGGTGGTGGGCACAGAACTCAAAATAGGGGCTCAAAGCATGCTCATTTCCTCCTCAACTCGACTGAAAGCGGTGGGGGTAAGGAAAGTGGGTTCAGTCCTCCCAAGGCGTCTCATTATTACTAGGGCATTCTTCCCCAGATGCTGCTCGGTGCCCAGGGACTGCTCTTCTACGGTGGCCTCAGCTCCAGGCTGGGGAATGAATGGGTCTCTGCCTTACGCTCCTGGCCCCTTGGGGAGGCACACAGCAGGCCCGCAGGTTGTAATAGATCGGTGGTAAAATAAGGGAGGTTCCTGAAGTTCGTCTTTGGGCCGCCCCCATCCACTGTTTTCCCAATCGACACATAGCAGGCACTTACTAAATACTAAATCTAATAAAGGACCCAAAGCAAGAGAGAATGGTTCCAACAGCGCCCCTTGCGGCGCTCTTCACCACGCCATCACCAGGGAGAAACGACCCTCAATTGCGCCATCGAAGGCTAGACCGCACAAAGGATCTCAACTGCCAGGGCAGGGGCCTTTGGAGGGCATATAGTCCAGGGGACTCCAAAAATTCGCTAGTGGGGGCTCAGGGCAGCGGTTTGAGGGTGAAGGCCGCCGAGCAAGCTGTCGGGAGCTGCGTTTGCAGAACCAGCATCCTGCACAGACTTGGGGCAAGTATGTGTTTGGAGCGGCGGGGAGCTGGGGGAGCCCAGGCGCGCGTCCGGCAGCGGAGTGGAATCAGAACCCGGATGGGCGGACCCCAGCCCCGCGCCCCGGAGCGCTTGCCGCCTGGTGCACGGCGCCCCCCAGTGGGACGCCAGGATCTAGCCACGCCGCGCGCTCCCAGGGCCGCCGCTCTCCCGACAAAGTGCGCGAGTTCCAGGGATCCAGCCCACCGCGCCAGGGGCCGGGCCGGGTCCGGTAGTCTCCTGCTCTCGGCGGCCTCCCGTTATCAGCGGAGTCGGCGGGGAGCAGGTTCCCACGGTCCCTCCGCCTGTTTGCGGGCGCGCGGGTGAGCGGAGCGTGGGCGGGGCTTCCGGAGGCGGGGTCCCTCGGTGCGGGACGAGCCCGGGCCACCTGCTGCTCACTGTCGCCGCAGTCACCGAAGCCCACACTCGGTCCCGAGATGACGGCGTGCAAGCGGGTGGCGAAGGTAAGCGCACGTAGGTGACCCCTTTCTCATGGCTCCCCTCGCCGTCCCCAGTCCCTCTGCCCTCCGTCCTTCCCCAGACTTCTCCGCGCGCACTTGTTTGTGCAGGTTCCGGGGCTGCTGAACCCTGTTACCCCCGTCCCCTCCCAGAGGAAGAAGGGTCTGCGAGAGGGGTCAGAGCTCGAGTTTTGGGAGCGGAGGGGCATTTCGTACCGCTGCCTCCCTGAGCCGTAATGAAGATGGGGATGAGCCGGCTCTCCGCAAACTGGTTTCAGTTTCTTTTCACCTCCAGAAACTTGTGATAACTGTTGCTTGCGTCTCAGGTGCTGAAGGGTTCCAGGAGCCGGGTGAGATGGGGTGGGGTGGGGTGGGCTTGAACGGAGATATAACCAGGACAAGGCCCTTGTCTTGGAATAGTCCGGGACCCTCCTCCTAATTTGGTTACCTACATCACTAGAGTCCCGAGATGTCGGGGCGGGGGACGGGTGCTGATTAGAAGTTGGGAACAAAGTTCCCTGGGTATTTTCAGGAGGAAAAGCTATCAAAGCGGGCCTGGAAGGTGTCCTGGAGTAAGAGTGTGCATTCATTCGTTCTACAAATGTTGAATACCTATCATGTGCTGGTTCCTGTGCAGAGATGAACAAAAATCCTCCCCTCACCCAGCTTGCTTTCCAGTCGGGGACACAATTTGAAATTAGGTCTGGAAGGATGGGGAACAGAGGATTTCCCCGAGGAGGTGGGGAAACCCTCTGTTTTCAGGACTGGGTGGAGCCAGGAGATAGAAGGGGAAGGAAGAGCAATCCTGGTGAAGTGAGTCTTGACATTCCCCCAGACTCTGACCTCATCAGAAGTGCCCCTCTAATGTGCAGAGTGGGGGACAGCTTGAGGAGGGTCACAGGGGGTGCCTGCTACCTTCAGCCTTTGAGAGGAAGGTGGTCCCAGATTGGGGCACCTGGAGCAGACACCGCCCAGAACTGAAATCTCAAGGTTGGGCAGAGGGTCTTCCAGCCAAGTGGGAAAGAGCTAGGAGCTGTATTTGGTATTTATCCCACTGCCAAGCAATTTACACATTAGTCATTTCATCTAATTGTCATTTACCCCCATTTTACAGATGAGGAAATTGAGGCTCAGAATCACTTGGCTGTTAGGGTCATCCAGTAGGGTGTGAAGGGCCTGGGATTTGCGTCCAGGTGGATGGGGCTCCAACCTGCAGCTTCTGCCCCATTTGGGACTTAGGACAGCTTGTGCTGGGGCAGGGGGAAGCGGCTGAAGAAGGGGAGACTAAGCCAATTGCCCCCCCCCTCAGGAGCTGGAGGACTTTCAGAAGGACCTGCCCCAGTACCTGCGGAACCTGTCCAGCAGTGATGCAGATGTCCTGGTGTGGCACGCCCTCCTTCTGCCCGTGAGTGTCCCTGGGATCCTGGTCCTGGGTTGGGGTGACTTGCCATGGGCCTGGGCAGGGATGGTTAGGACTGGGCAAGAATTTTCCCTGTGTTGGGGTCCCTTTTTTTACTCTCTCTGCCATTGGTAGAGGGGTCTCTCATTGAATTTATTGCTTCTGAGGTTGAAGCAGATACCCTTTAGTTCATGCTGTCGCAAATGGTAAGATTTTATTCTTTAAAAAAAACAAAGAAAAGATTTCTTGGACCTTTGTCAGGGGCTAGAGATAAACTTCCTGTTTCCCACAGTTGATCGAGGGTAAAGAGTGGTTCCGCAAATTATGCTAACCTCAAAATGCCTGTTCCCCAGGCATTTGTTATATGAAGATGGTCAGTGACATCTACCCAAGTAGCGTCGATAAAAGAAAGCACGTTTCATCAGTGTCCTGAAGGGGTCAGGGGTAATGGACACAGAAACGAGTCAGTTGAACTGAGAATACTTTCTTTAGGAGGCCCTTCTCCAACAGTCTTAGTGCTTAATTACATGGAGTCGTGTTGTTCAGATTTCAAAGCTCACAGATAAGATGCAAAAGTCATTTAGCCTTCTGTGAGGACTCACCCTTGGCCTTGTCTCTGCTTCCTGGTCCCACTCCCTTCTTGTTATTCAAGAACATAAATGCTGAGACATTTTATCTGCCCAGTAGTTGCCCCATCTCTTATTTCAGACACATCCAAGACCGCTATGGCTTCTGTTTTGTCTTCTGCTAAGGCAGAGGAGTTCTCTTAAAACCCTGACTGTGCCTAAATGTGTATGTCATTCTGTCTTTGTCCTGTCTTCTCAGCAGCAAAGGTTCTGAAAGGTCTGGAGCTTTGGCACCAGCCTGGGCTGGGGTCACCGAAGTTCTGGGGTTTCTTCTGTCTCGGGGTGTAGCACAGTGTTCATGTATGGAAATAGAGTCCACAGCGTGGGTTCCCATCCCAGCCCTGCCACTGTGGGCCTGGGCAAGTTACTTACATGCGTTGAACTTGAGTTTCCTCATATGGAATTGGAGATGCCGATAGTCATGAGTTTTCATAATACTTATAACAGTTGACACAAATGTGGTGCTTTCCATGTGCCAGGCCCTGTTCTAAGTCTTTAGCATAACTCATTTAATCCTCACAGAAGCCTTATGAAGAAGTGTATTATTATTGCCATATGGAAGCACAGAGAAGTTAAGTTACTTACCTAAGGTCACATAGCTAGTGAGGAGCAGAGCCAAGATTCACACCCAGGCAGTGTGGCTCCAAAGTCCATGCAACCCCTACAGTCTGCTACACGGCCTAATGTGTGCCAAGCCCTTAGCACAGGGCAGCACAGAGTAGGTGCTCAGGCAAGCCTTCAGGTTGCTCAAACTCTGGAGGATTTCCTACTGGGTCCCAGCAGCTTCCATCCCTCGATCTCTTTAGCCACTGTATTCTTCTTTATTTTAAGTCATGATAAAATGCACATAACAGTATTTACCATCTTTTTTTTTTGTCTCAATTTACCTTTATTTAAAGCTTAATTTCTTTTTTTTCTAGATTTTTTAAATTATTGTTTTAAGTATTACAAATAGTAGTACATATGTCTCCTTTTTTTCCCCCCACTGACCTCCTCCCGACCTCCCCTACCCAGTACATGCCTTCACCTGCCCGCCCTCCCCCCCACCCCAGTGTCTTGTATCCATTGGTTGTGCTTATATGCATGCGTACAAGTCTTTCGGTTGGTCTCTTACAGCCCCCCTCGCCCAACCTCCCCTGTCTTCCCAATGTAGTTTGACAGTCTGTTCAATGCTTCTTTGCCTCTGTATCTTTTTCCCACCATTTCTTTCCTTTAAAAAGTTTTGCCTTTGCAGACTAGAAATAAACATATAATAACAAACCAAAACAAAACAAAAAAATGTTTGAGTCCCAATTTCAATGTCCAACAGTTCGGAGTCCCCGTTTCAAGGTCTAACAGTTCCTTATGTGTACATGTCAGCAATGATATCTGGATGGTGGGCGTATTTACCATCTTAACCATTGTTATGTTTACAGTTCAGTGGCACTGAGTCTATTCACATTCTTGTGCAACCAGCACCAACATCCATCTCCAGAGCTCTTTCATCTTCCCCAAACTCTGTACCCATGAAGCACTAACGCCCCATTCTTCCTTCCCTCCAGTCCCTGCTAACTTTCTAATTTATATCAATGAATTTGACTATTCTAGATATCTTCCAAATGTGTCCTTTTTTTGTCTAGCATATTTCACTGAGCATAATGTCTTCAGAGTTCATCCATGGTGTGGCATGTGTCAGAATTTCCTTTCTTTTTAAAATACATTTTTTATTGATTTCAGAGAGGAAGGGAGAGGGAGAGAGAATCATTGATTGACTGCCTCTTGCATGTCTTGTATGTCCTCCCTCCCCCTACCCCCGCGCCAATCGATCCTGCAATCCAGGTATGTGCCCTGATTGGGATTTGAACTGTGTGACCCCCTGGTTCATGGGTCGACAGTCACTGAGCCACACCAGCCAGGCTGAATTCCCTTCCTTTTTAAAAAAATATATATTTTATTGATTTTTTTACAGAGAGGAAGGGAGCAGGATAGAGAGTTAGAAACATCGATGAGAGAGAAACATCGATCAGCTGCCTCCTGCACACCTACTGGGGATGTGCCCGCAACCAACGTAAATGCCCTTGACTGGAATCGAACCTGGGACCTTTCAGTCCACAGGCCGACGCCCTATCCACTGAGCCAAACCAGTTAGGGCTGAATTCCCTTCTTTAAGGTTGAATAATATTCCATTGTATGTTCATGCCACATTTTGCTTAAGCATTCATTTGTAGATGGACAGTTGGGTTGTTTCCACTGTTTGCTATAATGAATAATGCAGCTGTTAATGCGGGTGTACAAATACCTATTTGAGTCCTTGCTTTCACTTCTTTTGAGTATATTGCCAGAAGTGGAATTATTGGATCATATGGTAATTCTGTTTAAATTTTTGAGGAACCACTGTACAGCTTTCCACAGTGGCTGCCCTATTTTACATCTCCAGTCCCCTGAGTTCTTACGGTTTCCTCACTTTCTCCATTTCATCCCCTCCAACATGGTGTTCTCCTGTATTTGCTAACAGCTCCCAAACAGAGGATGTGTGTCCTTCTCTTCTGTAATTCTCAGGAAGGCTTTACACTGAGATGACCATTTGCAACAACATGGATGGGCCTTGAAGGTAGATGGAGAAAGACAGATACTGTATGATCTCACGTCAATGAGGACTCTAAAAAAAATAAGTAAAAATAGCAAACCCCAAAACTCCAAGAAAAAGAGATCAGAGGGTGAAGGGAAGGGGAAATGAAGGAAAGTGGTCAAAAGATGCAAACTTCCAGTTATAAGGTAAGTAAATGCTAGGGATGAAACATATAATGTGATGATCATAGCTAACACTGCTGTAGGTCTATAGAAAGGTTTTTTTAAGAGAGTAGATCAGGGGTCCTCAAACTACGGCCCGCGGGCCACATGCGGCCCGCCGAGGACATTTATCCGGCCCGCCGGGTGCCACTGCCTGTCCTGCTTAGCAGCCGACTTGTCCTGGGCCCGCAGTGCACATAGGAATTTGTTCATAGTTTTTTTTTTTTAACTATAGTCCGGCCCTCCAACAGTCTGAGGGACAGTGAACTGGCCCCCTGTTAAAAAGTTTGAGGATCCCTGGAGTAGATCCTGCCCTAGCGGGTTGGCTCAGTGGATAGAACATGGGCCTGTGGACTGAAGGGTCCCAGGTTCTATTCTGATCAAGGGCACATGCCCGGGGTCTGGGCTTGATCCCCAGTATGGGGCTTGCAGGAGGCAGCTGGTCAATGATTCTCTCTCATCACTGATGTTTCTATCTTTTTCTCCCTCTCCCTTCCTCTCTGAAATCAATAAAAATATATTTAAAAAAAAAAAAGAGTAGATCCTAACAGTTCTCATCACAGGGAGAAACATTTTTTTCTTATATCTATATGAGAAGATAAGTGTTAGCTGGTACTGTTATGGTAATTATTTCATAATACATATAACCCTAATCTTCAGGCTATACACCTCAAACTTACATAATGGTGTGTGCCAATTATTTCTCAATAAATCTGGGGAAAGGTTAATTATCTGTACAAAAAAAAAAAAAAAAGATGAGATAGTTCTTAGAGCTCATTTATGAAACTTCACCCACTTTTCAAATGAGGAAACTGAGGCCTAGAGATGGGAGGGGCTGGCGTGGGTCACCCAGCAAAAGCCAGAATCCGGCTTGTTACCATCCCCCCTCCCCCCCAGGTCAGAGTTCTTTTGTGATTCCACTCTTCCACTAACCCATGGCTCAGTTGCCAAATGAATGCAGGTGCCATCTGTCCCCATTCATGATTCTTTTTAGGAGTGGAGTAGAGGCTGCCTTGGACCCTGGGGTGGGGGCAGGAGGAAACCGGACCAAGGCCCGAGGAGGAAAATGATCTTTTCAGAGCAGCCCTGCCTCGGAACAGAGCTTCACTCCTTTTCTTATACAGGAGAAGCCGCCCTACAGCCTCAGAGCCTTCAATGTGTGCATCAACTTCCCCGAGGAATATCCAATGAGACCCCCCACGGTGACGTTCACAACCAAGATCTACCACCCCAACGTGGGCATTGATGGCCAGGTGTGCCTACCCATCATCAGCGATACGAACTGGAAGCCTTCTACCAAGGCCTACCAAGGTGGGTTGGGTTCTGCCTCCCATAGGGGCCCATGCTGGAGGGGGTTATGGGGCTGATTTTGAGTTAGAAAAACCCAAAAGAGAAGAGATAAAAATTGTGGTTCTCACTGGAGTCTGTTGTTGGATAGAAGGGATGCGTTCTGAGATACCTGCTCCTGCTTCTGTCCTTACACGTGGGCAGGTATGACAACAACGTGTCTGTGGGCCACGGGAGAGAAGCAGCTGAGCTCTAGAGGGACGGGCTTGGGATCAGAAGGCCGCTGCTCTCTATCTGTGGACCTTGGTGAAGTCTCCATTCCTTTCCAGGGCTCAGTGCCCTAAAGGACAGTTGAGGGGGTTGGCCCAGTAATGACAACCCCCATCACTTAATTAAGCACTTTGGGCACTATGCAGAGAGCTTCACGCATAATCTCATTGAATCCCCTGAGCAACTCCACAAGATAGTGCTCTCCTTAGCCCCATTTAGTAGAGGAGCACACTGAGGCACCGAGAGGTGAGGCACTTGCCTAAAGTCGTTCAGCTGGCCAGCGGCAGCGCTGGGATGAGGAGCCGGGCTTGGCTGACGAGCTCGGCGCCATCCAGCAGGTCTTTCTGCAGTGATGGGAGTGTTGTGTGCACTGTCCAGTTCCACAGTCAGTAGCCACAGTGTGGCTATTGAGCGCTTGAAATGTGGTCAATGGGCGGAGGAACTGAGTTCCTAGTTGTAGTTCATTTTAATTCGTTTAAAACGAGATAAGCACAGGTGGCTATTGGCTCAAGTCAGTGTGCCATCTGTCCTGCCTCTGGACGATCTCAGTTCTTAACCCCGGCAAGGAGGGTCCTGGGGTGGGGTGGGGTGGGGAGTGCTCCTTGGATGACCTTCAGGGACCATGAAGCACTCTAATTTCAGAGCTACCTGTTTGTGCGCATGTGCACGTGCCTGGGGAGACGGGCCCCTGCCCTCACCAGGTTCCCAAAGGCATCTGTGCAAGATCAATCACCGGGCAGTAGTGGTTCTCAGTCGTTAGCCTCAGAACCCTCTTTCCCAAATAAAAGTTCATTTGGAATCGCAATATCAAGCAGAGGGAAACCAAGTGGTTCTTGTTGAAAAGGGAGTGGGACCCAGACACCCCACATATCTCATCACGGAACATAGTTTAGAAACCACTGATGGAACCAGTCAGAGCTTTCAGCATCATCAGCTGGGAACGTGAGGGGCATTCAGTTTGGTTAGGGAGTCATCCTGAGAGGTAGGACCTTCTTGGGGGTTCCCCAGGGAGTGAGCATGGAGTTTCAGGGGAATCTGGGAGTGGGCAGCCATCGGACCCTTCCCAGGATTTTTCTCTCCGTCCTCATGTCCTGCTCTGGCCTCTCTCCCCAGTCTTGGAGGCCCTCAACGTGCTGGTGAATAAACCGGACCTGGGGGAGCCCCTGCGCCTGGAGCTTGCTGACCTGCTAACACGGAACCCGGAGCAGTTCCACAGGAGCGCCGAAGAGTTCACCCTCCAGTTTGGAGAACCCCGGCCCTCCTAGCTCCGGTTCTGGCCCTCTGCATTAGGTCCTGTCCGTGTGATGGATGGACATACCACATGGACTGGGGCCAGAGCCTCTTGGTGGCCCATGTCCTGCTCAGTTTTTCTGTTTTTCCTTTCTTAGGTTGTTAGTTGTGTGTGTGGTATGTGTGGATCCAGTTCCAGGTTCACCTGGCCACAAGTGTGCTTTCCACTCCCTTTCTGTGCCCCAGAGCCAGGCAGTTTAGGTTTGCAGAGTCACAGGCCAGCTCCTACTAGTGGCTCCATCTTAGAGATCAACTTCCAGGCCAGCTTGCAGGAAATGAGCCCGGCAGCCAACCAGAAAACCCCTGGGACCCAGGCATCTGGGGGAGTGGGGGCGGGAGGCGGGCACATGGAAGGGAGTCCCTTGCAATTGGGTGGTTGGTTGGTTACATTATCAGCCAGGCTGTGTAGATTTAAGTGCTAAACCTTTTCTTTTCCACTGATGAATCACTAAGTGAAGAATCTCATCTCTGTCCCAGAAATCTGACTACACAGTTTCCAAACCACTTGCAATCCCATTAGGTTGGGGGCCAGGCTTCAGGCTGGGAGGAGTGGCCCCTTCAGCTTCCAGTCAAGGGGGAGTCATGGAAACCATGTGTTTTTCCAGCTATTAAAGTCTCAGATGACTCGTGGAGTCTGGCTCCGTGTTCATTGAGGGGATGGGGCGGTTTCATCAGGAGAAGAGGAGGCTGGGGAGTTAGTTGCTGTCTAATAAAAGGCAGGACCCTACTTCCCATGAACTGATGGTCTTGAGCCGCGAGTAACCCCAAATATTGTGGGGCCATGAGGGACTAGGCCATCCTGACCAGAGGGCCGTCAACACCGTCACAGGGGTGATGTCCTCATTTCATAGATGAGGCAGCAGCAGCACAGGGCACAGAGTGGATTGCCAGGCCACCTCCTGCCTCGGTGCCAACCTGGCTGGCTTTTGTCTCTGTGTTTTTTATGGGCTGTTATCAGCTCAGCATTCTCCATGGCTTATAAAGCCAGACAGGATTGTTAGCAGGACATTGTCATGAGTTCAGCCGGTCCTCTCTAATGAGCAATGGAAAAACAAAAACAAGCCACGACTTCAGCCAGAGTTGGAGGGATTAACTAACCGGAAGGAAGACCCTTCTGGGTGTGATGGTTCTGAGTTACAGGAAACCCATCTGCTTTTAAGAGACAGAAATGTGGGGTGTCTTTGAGGCAAGGGCCTCCCTGTAGGCCCCACTAGCCTACTTTGGGTACGATTTCTAGAGCATCTTCTATTCCAGCCCTGCCCTGGAATTCTCTAATCCGGGAGAAGTGTGGAGAGTGGGAAGAGACAGAAAAAGTGCCACCGATGGCCAGAAATGTAAGATTTGTTTTTACTCTTGGCCACCACTTCTTGAACATATATGTGACAGGCACCAGGCAAGGCGGTTGCTCATTTCATTATTTCCTTTAACCCTCACAACACCTTCATGAGGTTTGAACTCTTTTATCCACAAGATGGTGAATAGGTTCAGAGAAGTTAGCTCATTGGCCCAAGGTCACATAGTTGGTTATTGGTGGGACCCAGGCCATTGTCCTTTCCCAAATGCCTTTCATGCCGATAGAAAAGATTGTGTCAGCCCTGGCCGGTGTGGCTCCGTCGGTTGGGCATCGTCCTATGTACCAAAAGGTTGCTGGTTTGATTCTTGGTCGGTACAGGTTTGATCCCCCAGAATGGGCATGTAGGAGGCAGCCAATCGATATATTTCACTCTCACATCGCTGTTTCTCCCCTCCTCCCCCTTTCCTCTCTCTCCAAAAGTCAGTTTAAAAATCTCTGAAAAAAGAGAAAAGATTGTGTCAGGTGAGGAAATGTCAGCAGAGGGATCCTGGCAGCCAGGGTTTATTGTCCCAGAGAGGGACAGGTTCCTGGCTGGGATAGGGAGGGACCACTGCGGGCCAGACAGGATTTTACAAAAGTACCTTTAATGCAGTTAAGACTGGTACCACCTGCCTTTGCCCAAGCCCCGGCCTCTCTTGTCTCTGGAGCAGAAGGGAGCCTTGGGCCGTGGCTGGTGAGCTGGGCACCCTGCCCACAGGGTCGGTCGTCTCTTCATTTCTTCTTGGTCTTCACCAGTCCCTTCTGCACTAGGCAGCGATACAGCTCTTGGATGTAGGTATAGACGCACTTGGAGTCAGGCACTGCCAGCCGCACCATGTCATCCACCTCCAGCAGCTGGGCACAGTCGGCCAGTTTCCTGAGAGGCAGAGGAGGGGTGGGGTGAGGACCAGAGCCAAGATGAGGAACATGGGAGCGAGGGGAAGGGGTGGGGGCAGCCCAGCATGGATGACTTGTGTGTTGGAGGTGGGAGTCATCTAGGCCAACTATCCCATTGCACAGATGAGGAAGCTGAGGCCCTGACGGAGTCAGAACTGGCACTCAGCTTGGTCTGATTCCAGAGCCCATGTTTTCATTGTACTGTGGCCTCACGTGGAATGGGACCCTCTGGTCTCCAGATCGGCATCAACCCGCCCCTCTCACACGCTCCTGTATCTGTCCTCTGGAAGGCCAAGCCCCTCCGGAAGAGTTTAAAGGACAGAACCCCAATCCTAGTTAGAATGATGGCTTATAGCTGAACCATCTCTATCTTCATTCCGTCTCCGTGTATTTGCTGAGGGGAGTCAGCACTGAACAAAACCCAAACTTCCCTGCTCTCACGTTAACGGATGTTCTCGTGGCAGAAGACAGTAATCAAACACATGAAATAGATGGTATATCAGATGGTGAGAGGTGCTGTGGAAGAAAATAAGGCAAGGAAGGGAGGCAGGGTATGTTCCTGTGTTGACAGTGTGTTTAAAAGGGTGCTCAGGGAAGGCCTCTTAAGGAGAGTAAATCATGTCCAGATCGTGGACAAGGATGCCAGGCAGCAGAATAGCATGTGCAAAGGTCCTGAGGCAGGTGTGCTTGATGTGTGTGAGGGACTGCATGGAGGTTAGTCCTCTTTTTCTATCTTCCCAGCTGCTCTTGGGGGTGACGCGCCACTCCTGGCTTTGCGAAGGCTGGTAATCTGAGCTCTCCACTGTCGGGGCCTTGCTACCATGGGCCAGGTGCTTTAGCAAGTGTTTCCCCTTGAACTGTCTCATTTACACCTCCCCTCCGTCCTCAACCAGCAGAAGAGGGACTGGACACGCAGAGCATTTTGATGATTTGCCCAAGGTTGAAGTGAGTGATATGGCTGGGACTCAACCCCAAGCTGGCCTGATGCCTCTGGCATCTGTGCCCTGAAGCCAGGCCTTAGCAGCCTCAGCCTGCCAAGCCACGTGGGTGCTGGCAGTAGGAGAAACCAGGGTCCCAGCTAAAATCCTCCCTTGGGGCTGAGACAGCTGGGCCAAAACCCAAGCCAGACTGGCCTGGGTGCCGGGGGAGGAGCTCAGACTGGAGGATTTCGAAGAATAGGACTGGCTCCCTGCAACCGATGCAGTGACCTTGGCTTCTGGGTGTGGGTCTCCCTACGCAGGAGCTGGGACCAGGCTCCTCCAGCAGCACAGCTGACTGAGCCCACTGGGGGCTTCAGCACGGGCTGCTCCCCTCTGTCAGGACTTCACAGGAATCAGAGGAGAGTTCTACGGGGCGGTAAGGTGCGATGGCTCTGGCAGGGGCCAGCTTAGTTGGCACATTTAATCTTCACTCTAACCCGTAAGGGTGGTTAAGTCGGCTGCCGAGAGTGACAGAGCTAAGGAGGCAGGATTCACACTCGGCACCTCAACCTCTATTCTCCACCCTCCATCCCCATGGTCCCTACCTCATCCTCCCCTTCACCCCGCTGTCTGATGCCTCCTGTCATCCCATCATTATTACTGAGCCTTCCTTCTGCCTTCCTGTGGCTCTGCCTGGTGTGGAACCAAGGCGAGGCAGCTGCCAGAGGAGGGCAATGCCTCATGCCCCACAGGCCAGGGACCCCTGGCCAGGGCGGAGCTGTGCACCCTTCTGATGCTCACTTGGAGCTCTCAGTCCTGACTAGGAGTTCACTTTCCAATCGCAGTTCTGCCACAGCCCTCCTGTCCCACCCTGGGATGTCACAAAACATCTCTACATCTACTAGTACACTCTGGGATGCTGTGAGGCTTGAACAGGATAAGCCAAGGAAAGGACTTAGCAGCACGCCTGGCAGACAACCCCTCTCAGTCTATGTGTCTTGTCATCATCCTTAAAGATGTTTCTGAGCCCCTGAGCCTCCACCCAGGCACGCATCCCTTCCCCTGGCGGGATAATGTGGAACTGGAAGGAATCTTCCGGACCATCAAGTCGGTGGTTTTCAATGGCACTCTAGGTGCCTTAGGGCCTACAGACATGCTTCAGGGACCATCTTGGGAAGGGAGGTTGGGCATTAAGCTCCAGGAATCCCCCAACCTAAAAAGATTCTCCTTTAATTTGCTTTACATGTCGGGCATTCACATAATACTTTGAGAAATCTGCTGGGGGGGAAAACACCCACTGGAAGCACAGATCAATATCCAAAGCTCTCATTTGTGGATGGGGACACGCAGGCCCAGAGAAGGAGTCTGCCGTCCCAGGCTTCACTGCAGGCTGGTGGCCAGGCCTGCACAGGAGCGGAGGGCTCAGCCTCCCAGACCCCGGTGCTGCTAACATCTGCAGTGACGTCCTCCCTGTCCTGGGCTTTAGAAATGCCCCCAGGGGGCACAGACAGTTGGGGCACCCACTCATGGCCAGAGTTTCCCTCACTGGCCACGCCCTCAGCACCGTCCTGTCTCTGCCAGGTGTCTCGGAAGCCTCTCCCTGGGACAGGAGAAAACAGGCACACCAGGCGTGAGCTCCTTGAGAGTCCTGAGGCATCAGGAAGCGTTCAGGCCTTGGTGGGCATAGATGTCTGGCTTTAGTGCTTTGGTGGTGGGAGTGCCGCCCTGTCCCCCACTCAGCAGTCCTATCTACCTCTCAGGTTCTTCCTTGGGCCACTCTGTTCCTCACACCCCTCCTGCCTTTCCAGGACCACCCATGTCTCCATCCCACACCACTGCTGGCACCCAGCCATATGAGTCTCAGGAATAAACCCTTCTCCAGATGCCCAAGTGAAACATACCTTACCAGCTGTGATCTCATTCATTATAACAGGAACGCTTTAAAAGTGTTTTCTGTGCGTTAGGTACTGTTATAGGGACTTTACTCAGTTGTTTACTTAATTCTCACTATAGCCCTGCAGAAGAGGAAATCTCATGCCCATTTTAAAGATCAGAATATGAGGCTCAGAGAGGTAAAGGAACCTGTCCAAGATTACACAGCCAACAAATGGCCAAGTCGGAATCTGACCCCAAATCCCCGCACCACCCTGTCTGAAACAGCAGACCTGGCCCCCCTTCTCTACCCCTCCCCCTTCTCTATTCCTCCCCTTTCTCTACCCCTCCCCCTTCTCTATCCTTCCCCTTTCTCTACCCCTCCCCCTTCTCTACCCCTCCCCCTTCTCTACCCCTCCCCTTCTCTACCCCTCCCCTTCTCTACCCCTCCCCCTTCTCTACCCCTCCCTTTTTTCTACCCCTCCCCCTTCTCTACCCCTCCCCTTCTCTACCCCTCCCCTTCTCTACCCCTCCCCTTCTCTACCCCTCCCCCTTCTCTACCCCTCCCTTTTTTCTACCCCTCCCCCTTCTTTACCCCTCCCCCTTCTCTATCCTTCCCCTTTCTTTATCCTTCCCCTTTCTCTACCCCTCCCCCTGCTGGCGCTGTCTTTATGGCACCTATTCCTCCTGGGCATGATATTTCGTAAGCGTGTGTTAATGATCTCTCTACCTCTAGACTATAAGCTACAGGACAAGCAGGGATTTTGCCAATTCACCCGCTGCTCTGTCCTGAAACAGTTTCTGGTGATCAAAGGCTGTTGGCCACATTCCCCGACGCCTGTGGGTGGGTGTAGCGCTCGCCTTGGACACCGGGCCACGGCCCCCTCTGGCTCTGCGGTCCTGGCTGTGGCTTACTCTGCGGTGGAGAAGGCCAAGGTGAAGTTGTGCCGGCGCTTGGTGGGGTCCAGCTCGGCATAGTCAAAGGCATCGGGGAAGAACTTGTGGATGAGGGCGCAGAAGGCCATGCCGCTGCTCCAGCTTGACGAGAAGTTCTGAATGTCCACGTGCTGCGGGCGGCGGGAAGGGGCGGCCTCCGTGAGCCTCCCACCCTCTGCGCTATGCACCACGCAGACCTCCAGAGCACTGCAACCTGGGGAAGGCCCCTGCCCCGCGCCCACCTCGTAGTTTCTCGTCATGGCCCTGCACCACTCCAAGAGCATGTTCTTGACACTGCCGATGGCTGCCCCGGCTGCCTTCGTGTTCCGGAACAGGGCCGTGGGGCCCGAGGCTGCCCTGTGAGCGGAGGGATGAACAAGGCCAGGCCGGAGAGGTGGGGGGACACCGAGAGCGCCATCAGGGAGGAGCCCCAGCCGCCCCCCCGCCCCTCCCGCGACAGCCCTCCCACCTTGGCCTGGGCTGTTCTCACCCCCTGAGGCCTCCATCCTACCAACCCACGTCCTGGGAAAGCCCAACCCAGCCGCTTCTCGCCTGCATCCTACCCTCCAAACTTGTCCACGATGGCTTTGCGGTTCTGCGCACGGGCCCCCCGGGGCCGGGCAGGGGCTGCCACCCTGCGTTCTGGTGCCTTCTCCTTCTTTTTCTCCTGTGAGGGAGGGGGCTCCGTGGGACTCTGGGGCACCTCGCTGGGTGAAGACTCACTATGCAGAAAGGTGCAGAGACCAGTAAGAGGGACTGGGACCAGTCGGTACAGGGTACTGGGAAGGGGTGGGAGCGGGCTGGGGGTGGAGGTCCCTGCAGTCCAAAGGGGCATGGACAGTTGGGGCACCCACTCTTGGCACCCGTTTCCTGTGCCCAGCACTGGGAGGGGCTGGAAGGAATAGCGAGGCTCAGTCTAACGGTGTGGGTCTAGCGGTATGTGAGGGCAGAACTCGGGCAAGCCTGAGGTCTGACCTGAGTTTGAAGCCTGGCTTTGCTCTTACTTGCTGTGTGATCTTGGCACTGCTCATGTTACTTCTCTGAGCCCCAGCTTCCTCGTCTGTAAAATGGGGGCAAGAACACACCTCTCTGACAAGACGGCCCTAAGGCTTGAGTAAGAAGGGGAATTTAGAGCCTGCCACGGGACTACCTGAGTGCTCAGTGAGTATTCAGTTATCTTTCTCTAAGAAAGTAACACAGAGGTGGATCTCAGGTCAAAATAAAGGAAGATTTTTTTTTCCAATGACTAAAGTTAAGCAGTAAAGTTCTCATTTGCTCCACCACCCACTGGACACCAGGCACTGTGCTAAGTACTTTATACACATGATATCATTTAAGCCTCCCACTGATCCTACGAGGGCGATACGGTTACTGCACCCACTTCACAGATGAGGAGAGGCGAAGTGACATGGCCAAGGTCACACAGCTGGTAAGTGGCAGAGTCATTGTCCAAACTCGGGCTTTCTGCTCATGCTCTAAATAAGGTGCTGGCACCATGGAAACATGCTGAGCAGCAAGATGAGGGCCTCAGTAAGACCTGCCAGGGATGCGGAGAGGCCAGGGATGGAGGGGGCATGGGAGACCAGCTGTGCTGATGCTCCCTGGGCTCCAAGCCCTGGCTCCTTCAGCTTCCTGGGTTCTGCCCTGGGAAAGGCACTGAATACCAGGAATCCTGGAATTCTCCAGGCCAGGTGCTGGGGAGGCCCAGGCCCAGGCCCAGGTGAGGGGAACTGGAGTTAGGGGGATTTGGAGCCAGGCCCCGGGGTTGGACATTACCTGGCTGAGGGACTGGTCTCTCCAGAAGCTGCGGTGTCTGGGCCCAACCCCTCTGCAGGAAAGGAGCAGGGAGAGAGAGGTGAGTGCACCATGACCACTCCCTGCACGCCCTCCAGGAGATCCCTGCAGCAGCCGCTGGGCTCTTGGCTCTCACTCACCTGGGCTGAGGCCTTGACCCTCCTCCGTGGGGCTCTCGGGCCATTCCTCGGGGGAGCTGGGACTCACTCCTGCCCCTTCCTGCGACTCTTTCTCCACACCCTGATTCTGATCTTCATTGGGATGGCCGGACTCCTGGAACCAACATGATCTGGGTGAGCTCATAGTCACACAAGCGCTTGCCCAGGGCTTTGTGAGGACTTCAGAAAGATCTTCCAGGCAGCCTGGAACACCGTGCAACAGCCCCCAATCCAGGCTCTTGATATCCATGGGAGGATGACTGGACTTTCCCCAGGAAATAAAGCACAGGGGCCTTGCTTCCCTGGGGGCAGGGGACTCCTGAGCATTGTGGGGCCGCCTCCCTCCTCTCCTCTGCCTCACTCACCACCTCCTCCCTCGTGTCACTCTCCTGTGGCTTAGCCTGGGCCTCATCTTCTAGAACAGCCTTCTTCTCAGAGTCCGACGTGGCCTCTGGGGCACTGGCTTTCGCCTGGGCTTCAGCCTTGGGCTCCTCTGTCTTGGCGCTCTCCTCCTGAGAGGCTGTCATGGCCTCCTGCTCCCCATCAGCCTCCCTAGACCCAGCCCCAGCCTCCTGCTCCGCAGCACCCTGCTTCAGCTCAGCTTTGGCCTGGTCCTCCACATAAGCTTTTTCCCTGGATTCGGGCATGGCCGCTTTCTCCTCAGCCTTCTGCTTCTCAGTGGCCAACACCGTCCCCTCCTTTCCCTCGGCCTCCTTGGGTTCAGAGTTGGTCTCTTCTTTCCCACTCGTCATCTCCTGAGGAGCCTCTTTGGTCTCTTCCTTCCTACTGTCCTCCTTTGGAAGGTCAGCCTCCACTTTGGACTCCACCTTGACCTCATCCAACCCATTGGCTTCCCCCTGGAATTCTGCTGAAGCATCATCCTCAGCTGAAGCTCTTTCCTGCTTTCCTGCCCCATCCGGAGGCCCCTCTGTGGCGGTGCTGGTACCTTTGGCCTCCTCCCCTGCAGAGGTGTCACCTCCTGGTGCACCCGGGGTCCCTGGGATTGGGGAGACAGTGGTCCCATCCTCAGAGGGCTTCCCTTCCTTCTGCTCCATCTCTGGGAAGAGAAGACAAGCAGGCCTGGTCATGCCCCATTGTGCATGAGGTGAAAGCCCGCCCTCAGACAGCACTGGCCAGGAGTCTGGAGGCCTGGGCTTCGGTCCTGGGTGCCCCCTTCTTGGACATGTGACCAGAGAATCCTCTTCCCTGGGGTAAAATGAAGGGACAGAGTGCTGCTTCCCCAGAGGTGGGGAATGGGCCACGCTGACTTAATGTTGGGTGGTGTCCACCTACTTGCCCTTTGCAGATGGTGGCTTGGGCTTTAAAGAACAGTAGGTCATGCCCTGGCCAGTGTTGCTCAACCGTTAGAGCATCGGCCAGTGCACTGAAGTGTCACGGGTTTGATTCCGGTCAAGGACACATACCTAGGTTTCAGGGTATATGAGGAGGCAACCAATCTGTGTATCTCTCTCACACCGATGTTCTCTCTCTCTCTCTCTCTCTCTCTCTCTCTCTTTCCCTCTTCCTCCCCCTTTCCACTCTAAAAATCAATAAAAAGCCCTAGACAGTTTGACTCAGTGGATAGAGTGTCGGCCTGCAAACTGAAAGGTCCCAAGTTCGATTACAGTCAAGAGCACATGTCTGGGTTGTGGGCTCGATCCCCAGTCGGGGACTTGCAGGAGGCAGCTGATCCATGATTCTCTCTAACCATGGATGGTTCTGTCTCTTCCTCTTCCTTCTTCTCTGAAATCAATAAAAATATATATAAAAACCCACACAAATGTATTAAAAAATAAATAAAAATTAAAATCAATGGAAAAAATATTCTCAGGTGAGCATTAACAACAACAACAAAAGAATATTAGGTCACATAATGCCTTTTCAATGATTTTTGCCTCTTTTTTTTTTCTTCAATCCTCACTTGAGGACATACTTAGAGAGAGGGAGGGAGAGAAAGAAAGAGAGAGAAAGACGAGAGAGATAAATCGATGTGTGAGGGAAGCATTGATTGGTTGCCTTCCATACATATACCGACCAGAGATAGAACCCACAACCCAGGTATGTGCACTGACCGGGCATTGAACTAGCAACCTTTCAGTGCATAGGATGATGCTTGGGTGGTTACAATTCCACACTAGCATTCTGGAACAGCGATGGTAGTGTGCCTCAGGCGCAGAGCCCAAAGCAGAAAGGGGCAGTCAGACAGGGTTTAATGGTACCGTTTTGTCTCCACTGCTTCCATTTCCAAACTATACGTATAAAAGCCCAGAGACTGGAACGGGGGAACGACCAGAACGACCGGTGGCTATGATGCACACTGTGGCAGCCAACAGCCTGATCCGGGCCCCCATCGGAACCCCCCACCAGCCCGGCTCTCGATTGACCCCCAACACCCTGATCAGGGGTGGGGCCGGCCGGCCAACCTCCCATGGCTCCTCCCCTAGCCCCCCACCGGCCCAGCCTGATGGGCCCCATCAGGGCGGGCCAGCTGGACCCCACCCATGCACGAATTCATGCACCAGGCCTATAGTAGTGATATAACATTTCTTAAAACAAAACAAAACCCACATTTATTGAATTTACAAATAAGTTAGTTCAGAGGAAGACATTCAGGAAAGCAGGTGGTACAGATAGAGCTAAATCAGGGAGGTGGTGTAAGAGTGCCTGAAGTTTGGCTCTCCCTGGGTCCACTGGTCTCAGCCTCTGCCAGCTCTGCCAGCCTCTGGTTCTCGGATAAGGTGAGCCTGGGCGTGGAAGAGTTTCCTTTGGCAAAGAATAGAAATGACTCTCTCGAACCTCTGCAGGGAAATGTGATCCTCCAACTGCCTGGGGTTGGTGAGGGGAGGAAGGTTATGACACCTTAACTTGGGGTTTCCTATTCAAGTACTGTATGTACTCTAGGATCTACAATAACAGGTGGATGGGGAGTTTGGGGCCAGCTCCTTCATCACCCTGCCCTTCTCAGGGGTCTGTTTACAAAGAAATCAACCCCCAAATAGTGTTCAGGGCATGACTTAGCCAGTAAGAAAAGTAGACACTCCTGTCACTGGCTAAAAATATCTCCTGCCCTCTTCAATGCCATCTTTCTGGATGAGAGGGCACCTGGGTAATTGGGATAGAGGCAGGATAATCAGAGGGGGGCCAGGGCTCTGTTCCTGGGTCTTACTGCCCCAGACCAGGGTCCTGGGGTCCCTGGACTCATGCCCACCATTTCCTAGGAAGCAGGTGGAATTGGCAAAGGTGTTCACACTGTCCTAGTTCTGCCCCTCCCACCAGAGCCCTTCATGGTTCAGCTGCTCCAGCATGTATTAGAGGGGACAAGTGAGCCAGGACATGGAATGCACATGGAGCTGGCCTTGACCCCCATCTCCTAGTCACTCACTCTGAGACTTGGGCAAGTCTCTTTGCCTCTCTGGGCCTCAGTTTCTACCAATAAGGACATGATGGGTCTAGATCAGTTTTCCCAAACTGTGTTCTGTGGAAAATTAGGGTCTCCTAAGACATTAGTAAGGGCTGAGGGGTTTAGTCTCTGGCTAAGGTTGTTGCAGAACCTAATCGTTACCCTTTTAAACTATGCAACTTCATGAGCACTTAGCTACCCCATAGTAAAGAAACCTTAACTTGGCCTAGCCTTATTTAACTAACTTTTCTCCATACCTTTTTAAAAAATATATATTTTTATTGATTTCAGACAGGAAGGAAGAGGGGGAGAGAGACAGAAACATCAATGATGAAAGAGAATCCTTGATCAGTTGCCTCCTGTATGCCCCACCCTGGGGATCAAGCCCACAACCCGGCACGTGCCTTGACTGGAATCGAACCTGGGACCCTTCAGTCTGCAGGCTGATCCTCTATCCACTGAGCCAAACCAGCTAGGGCTCCCCAAACCTCTTTGACCATGGATTTTTTTCTTGCTTTCTTTTATTTTTTGCTGTTTTTCTTAAGGCGCCTAATCCTTGAGCAATGCCATGCTTAGCAGAAGAAAGTAAGGCCCACCCTGGTCTAAATGACCCGCACAACCCCTTACTGCCCTGCGCTCTTGCTTGGAAGGTGGTATGAAGTAGTGGAGAAGATTAGTGACTCAGTAGTCTTCCTACGATGGGAACCCAGCTCTCACTGTGGACTAACTGTGTGACCTTGAGCAAGCTACCTGCCCTCCTGGTGTTTTCATTTTTGGAGGTAAAAATAGGTCTCGTTGCATAGGGATGGTGGAGAATTAAGGACACCACTGCATAGGAAGCACTTTGAAACCTGCCTGCTGGGGAGGGCACGCTCAGCACACATCAGCTGGTACTGTGTAGGTTGGCCTCCTCCCAGCCATGTACCAGATTAAGGCCCTGACCAGGCTGTGAGGGCATTTAGTTGGTGAGACAAGGCAAAGAGAACTGAAGGGCAGTAAGTTGATAACCAGCCCTTTTTAGACCTCAAAGTGTGGTAGTAATTGGCTAAGGCTTAGCCGCTAAGACATAGCAAAGTGCTGCAACCATTTTTCTCTTCATCTACATGCTACACCCTTAGGGTGGTGGAGGGGAAGGACAGGTGCGCGCGCACACACACACACACACACACACACACACACACACACACACACCCCTCAGCCATGCTGCATTTTCATCACCTCTGCTTTCCACCCTCCAGGCTTGTCATAAATAGATAAGAGTGAAGAAACTCAGAAACACCCCACCCCCAGCATGAACATCTCTAGAGCAGCTTATAGCTCACATAACACCCTGCTTTACCTTGCTGGTTCCCCCCTCTAACCCTTGGGAACAGGTGGGATTGGCCCCATGGTACACATTAGGAATCTGAAGCTGGGGCAGGTGAAGTCCCTTGAGTAAAGTCATAGGACAATTAAATGGCCAACCCGTACCTGGAACCCAGGTCTCCTGACAACTAGCCAGAGCCTGAACCACAGTTGCTGCTCCCACCAGGTGCTCAGCCAGTGTCTTTCAAAGGCTCCAGCCCAGAGTGCCGGGCCTCTCACTGATGGGCGAGGTCAGTCAGACATGGCTGAGGAGTTGGGCTCTCTCTTTTCTTCCTTCCCCTCTACTTTCTTTCCTCCTTCTTCCCCCAGGAAGCCTTCATAGCAGATCTGCACTGCAGACAGTTCCTCTCCCCTTCCTTTTGCTCTTGGCAGACCCGAAGGAAAAGAACCCAGGAGCCCCAGTTCCAAGCCTCAAATAGTGTTGATGACATTTGATGGTTCTGCTGACACCGTTAGACCCACCATCACCCATCTGCCTTCCGGTGATCCTGAGGCCACTCCTAGCTGCTTAGAGAGTCTGCCACCCTGCCCAACTGAACCAGTGAGCCCCTCTGCCCAGCAGGCCACCCCGTGGATGGCCACCTGCAGGCTGCTCAGTAGGTGATCTCTGGGTGCCCGGCACCCCAGAGGCTGAGTCCCTGAGCTCTGGCATCTAGAAAGAAGCCTGGATTCCTCCAACTCTGGGGCCCTGCTTGGAGGGCTGCCACCCTTGAAATGTGGGATAGGGGTTGGCAGATAAAGGGGGGCCCCTAAGAAAGGAGCTCAGGGTTTCTCTTACCTGGGGGGGCCTCTGCCTGGGGCCTTGGGAGCTGTCTCCTTCTTCTAGCTGAGCAGTCTCACTCCTGGTTGCCAGAGGCCTCTAGCCCCCAGTGCTTCTGTCCCTGCCCCCTCCACCTTCCACCCTCCTTCCACCCCACCCCACCCCCATTTCAAGAGCCTTGGGTCTCTGAAGAGCATTGTTTACGGCCCTGTTGGTACAACACTTTCCCCTGCCCTGGGAGGCTCAGATTTCCCAGGAAGATCTGACAGGTGGCACCTTTCAATCATAGTGCGTGCCTCCTGCCCTGACCCCAGCAGCATGCATTCTCTGGTCATCTTTCTTCCCAATGTACTTGCCTGGCCCTGGAGACCTGGAAAACCATCTGCAGGCCCATTTGGATGGTCCCCAGCCCTCTGGCCTCCCCTGTTCACCCAGAGCCCAGGCTAGGCCTCCTTTGCCCCGCCCCCCACCTTGTGTCTTTAAATAGTCCCTTTTACTCTTCCTCAGACAAAAGCAGCTGCTGCAGGGTGGGCTAAGGAGGGAGAGAGTGGGACAGCTGCTGTCCGGACTATACTGGGGTGTCTTGGAAGTCTCCTGGCTCACACCAGACAGAGATTTGGAGCGGGGAGGGGCAAAGAGGAGAAGATTGATGGGCCAAGGAGATGGATCCCTGGGCTTAGAGTTTAGGAACACAAAGCTGAGCTCTGTTTTGAGTGAAGTGACGTTTTTGTACTGAATCTAGATTTTGTTCAGAAAAACCAAACACAACTTTACCTTCTCTATGTGTCCTACGGGAGGCACTACTTTTTGGAAAATATGTGCAGAGCATTTGCCCCCCTCCCTACCCCCCCACCTACCCACCCACGCACACAATTTAGGAAGCTTGTGGCTCCCCCAGTCCCCACTCCCGGCCCCCACCACTTCAGCCACACTGACCTCCTTCCTGTTCCTTAAATAAATCGATTTCTTGCCACACGCAGGATTGTAACCTTTTTGCTTTTGCTCTTTGCAAGACTAGTTCCTTCTCATTCTTCTGCTCTCAGCTCTAATTTCATTTCCTCGGAAAGGGCTCTGTGACCTTCAGTTCCACGCCATCATTTCAGCCTGTTTTATTTTCTTCATACTATTTATTTGGATCCAAATTTACCTTATTATCTGACTCTCTCATTAGACTCTAAGCTCTCTGAGGCAGGGACTGTATGTACTCTGCTCATGGCTGTATGCCCAGGAACTAGCAAATTGCCTGGTTCATATGAGGTGCTCAATATATTGAATACATGGGTTAATTACTTAGTTAATAGGAATTTGGAATTGGAACTTGGGAGCCTGTGCTTGGGATGACCTGAAAGCGATGTTTGGGTACCAATGTTGAACAGTTCAATATTGATGGTTGTTGGCAGTCTCCAGTATTGAGATGTCTCCTTCACACATCCACAGTTTATTTACCCAAGATAGGTGCGCTTTTTCATATATCTCTCTAGCCTGCTGTCCTTCTTTCTTTATTTTTAAAAGTATATTTTTATTGATTTCAGAGCAGAAGGGAGAGGGAGAGAGAGATAGAAACATCAATGGTGAGAGAGAATCATTCATTGATTGGCTGTCTCCTGCAAGCCCCCTACTGGGGATTGAGCCCACCACCCGGGCATGTGGCCTTGACTGGAAGCGAACCGGGAACCCTTCAGTCCCCAGGCTGATACTCTATCCACTGAGCCAAACCAGCTAGGGCCCTGCTGTCCTTTTCTTTTTAAAATTAAAACTCAATTATCTTCTAGCCCTACTATCATTAGGTATTGAAAACAGCAAAATATAAGATCACTGAATCACCCATTAAAACTTCTTGCCCTGACCGGTTTGGCTCAGTGGATAGAGTGGCGGCCTGCAGACTGAAGGGTCCCAGGTTTGATTCCAGTCAAGGGCATGTACCTTGGTTGCTGGCAAATCCCCTGTAAGGGGTGTGCAGAAGGCAGCTGATCGATGTTTCTCTCTCATCGATATTTCTAACTCTATCCCTCTCCCTTCCTCTCTGTAAAAAAAAAAAAAAAAAAAAAAATCAATAAAATATATTTAAAAACAAACAACAACAAAAAACTTCTCTTAGACAGTTTCGTGTATCCATTGATCAAATGGTTTTTGAACACCTTGCATGTGCTGGAGACACAGCAGTGAACACAACAAAAAATGGGCAAAACTAGATCATAGAGCTTACACGTTAGTGTGGATAGACAGTAAGAAAATCAAAATACAGAATATGTTCTATTAGTTGGTGATCGATTCTACAGGGGGAATGTAGCAGAGAAAAGGAGGTGTTTTATTTTGGGGGGTGGGGTGATGTACCCAGAGTGATCAAGGAAGGCATCACTGACAAGATGATATTAAACACCTGAAGGAGGTGAGGGGGGAGGCATGCAGCTATCTGGGAGGAAACAATCCAGGCAGAGGGCACAGCAAGGGAAAGGCAGGGGTGTGCTTGGTGTTTGGTTCCTAGGAAGGAGGCCAGCAAGGCTGGGCAGAGGGATGGAGCTGGAGAATGGTAGGAGACAAAGGCAGTGGGGGCGCTGAATTACATGGGCCTTAGAGGCCATTGTAAGGACTTTGGCTTTTACTCTGCGATTGGAAGCCATTGGAGTATTTTAGGTTGTGAAGTGACACCATCTTTGGTTTTTGACAAGATCACTCTGGCTGCTGTTTTGAAAATAGCCTGAAGGGGAAGCATGGACCAAGTGGGCAAACCAGCGAGGAGACTGCTACAGCAATGCAAGATGGTGGTTGGGGATGTGGACCAGAGTGTCAGCAGTGGAGGTGAGGGTTGGTAAGGTATGGTGCCAGTGGGTAACAGTGACTAAGACTGCGCTGTCTTTCTCTTCAAGCTCATTGAATAAACAGTCCATTCAAGCCCTTGACATGCTTATTCCCTTATCTCCTGCTCATTTCAGGGGAGTTCAACTAGGCTGTTTTTGTACTCTCCACACCTCTCATGAGTGGTCAGTCAGGGCCCATGTGGGGAGATCCTGGGTGCAACCTTGCATCCCTTCCTTGAGGCTGAGGTCCATTCAGGACAGTACTGATCATGGCGAGCAACAAATACCCAATGTTACTCGAATGCCATATTTTCCCATCTCTAAAAAGAGGGTGTTTTTTCCACCCATTTTGTTTTTCTGCATTTTCTCAGTTTCTACGATGAATAAGTATTGTTTTCATCAGTTTAAAAAAAAAAAAAAGCCAGAGTGTCACCCTGGCCCATGTGGCTCAGTTGGTTGGGTGTCATCCCCGTGCACCGAAAGGTTGCTGGTTTGATTCCAGGTCAGGGCACATGACCAGGTTGTGGGCTCAATCCCCAGTAGGGGTCATGCAGGAGGCAGCCCATGGATGATTCTCTCTCATCATTGATGTTTCTATCTCTCCCTCTCACTTCCTCTCTGAAATCAATAAAAAAATATTTTAAAATATCAGGGCACAAGGTTTGATAAAGATGTGTCCTTAGAGCAATAGTAAGGCATAGTGTTGAAAATCTGGACTTTCTTGGACAATTAGGGAAGCATTTGGTGACCAACCATATAAAGTGTTCAGCCCACTTTCTCCAATGGGAAGTGTACTCTTGCATCATTAACTCGTATCTCCTAAATTTCATTTACTGGGAAATCCCTTGAAAAATCAAGGAATTTAGGTGTTTGGGGTTTTACTATTGTTGTTGGGGGGCAGTGGATACAATTAAGTCTTGAAAGATATAGTTCACAAGAGTTCACTCTCCTTCTCCCATGACCAAACACACTAGGTTAACTCTAGTGGCAATCAAAATAGCTCCTATTCACCTCTTTCTGGCCCAGTGAGTCTAACAGAAATGGAATAAAATGTAAGTATATATGTCTTGTCTTTCTGCAAGCAGGAACTATGTCTCCCTTATCTTTGTAATCCCAGAGAAAGGTTAGTGACCTTTAGGCACGCAGCTGTATTCACACAAAGTTTCTTGAAGCACTTGTTCCCTAACTTGGTTGCACAAAGGAATTTATGTACAATTTATGAAACTTCCTGCAAATCCATAATTATTTCAAAGTCAACTTTTAAAAAATCACTACAAAAAGAAAAATAAACAAAATAATGTAATTAAAGCACCTAGTCCATGGCAGATGCTCAGTAAAAAAAAAAAAAAAAAAAAAAAAAAAAATCATTGTTTTTTTTTTTAAGTTTTAGACTTTATTATGGCCAATTTAAAACATACAGGAAAGTGGAGAGCACAATATATTGAACTTCCAAATACCTATCACCAGGATTTAACAATTATTCACATCAAGCCATAGTTTCCTCATCTATTTTTATCTGTCTTTTTTCTACAGTGCCATTTTACACCTTCAACATCATAGTAATTTCTTCACGTCATCTAATGTGCATTAATGCACAGCTAATTCACCTGGGAATTAAGAAGTTTACTGATAGTATCTGGGCTCTACTCCCAGGGACTCTGGTATAATTGGTTTGAGATGCGCCTTGGGCATCAGGATTTTTTAAAGCGTCGCAGGTGACCTTAAAGTGCAGCACCAACTGAGAACTGCTGTTTGGGGCGTCTTTCCTCCCATGACCTGATTTGCGCTCAGTTGTCGGCTCTCGGAGGACCGGAGACGAGGTTCCCTGAGCTCTGTAGTCCCGCCCCTTCCTAGAGAACCAATAAACTCAAGCCTCTCCCTTGACAACGCCAGGGACTTGACCTCCAGGCTGCCGGCGCTCTGCACTCCGCCCAAGCCTCTATGGTGTGTGGGTGTCCTCTCTAGCACTTGCAAGCCTTCTTCGCCTTCCGCCGGAGCCGATTTCCTAGAGCCGCCTCGTTGGTACTTCATACCGAGAGCGAGTCCGGATCCAAAAGGGGGCGGGATTTCCTCCCGGAAGTGGCCCACGTGTTTCCACCTTTGCTCACCTGGGTTCTTGGTAAGTTTTCAGTGTTTGCCTGAAGTTGGGGACACCAGGGGCTTTGTGACCGGCTCCAGGCTGTGTTGACTGACGTCTGACCTAAAGGTGACACTGGTGATGTCGCCGCCACTTCAGAGGTGCAGCCCCTGGGCCGGGGCCCGGGCACGTTGTCCGCGTAGGATCCAATTCCTAGGGCTGCGGAGTATCAGGCCTGCGGTTTAGAGAGTTCCCTTCCGGTCTCTCGGTCTCCTGGGTAGAGGTGATTGAGTGGCTCTGAGCGTCAGGCCCGGGGACTTGATTTCCAGCCATGCTAGTGACGTGCTGTGTGACCTTGGGCTAGGCAATGTTCCCCTTCCGGGCCTCAGTGTCCACATCTGTGAAATGGGATGGTTGAACTCAGGTCAGTGGCCCCTGCCGGTCTGATGCCCTGTGATGATTCTGCATCCGTTAACTCCTGGGACGGGAAAGTGAACGGGAGAGGTGGGTGCTGACGGTGATGTCTTTTCCCAGGACTAGGGGGTAGGAAGGAGATCACCGTGCAGGGCTGAGATGGATCCGCTCAGGGCCCAGCAGCTGGCGGCGGAGCTGGAGGTAGAAATGATGGCTGATATGTACAACAGGTAAGAGCCGACTCTGTTTTAGGGAATGATCCTAGGTTGCTCTTGCTGAATGTGGAGGTGGATGACTTATGAAAAATGCTTTGCTCAATTTAGGGGGGCACCCACCCCCACCGACTCCACCCCACCCCCAATCCCAATGGTTAAAGGCCAATGCTGATTCAGTATAGGGTCACTAGAAGGAGTTGGGCATTTAGACTGGGATGGATTGGTGATGGAGGAGCTGAGCAGGAGAGAAGGTCCAGTTCAGTCTCTGGTGAGGTTCCAAGAAAAGTTGAAAGTATCGGCCTTTTGAAAAATAGAACATTTCCCACTTACTTAACATTTCTTAAACTCTTATTCTACCTCGGGCAGTTGCTAAGCATTTTACATGCAGTATCTTTTTTAATCTTCAAAATAATCCAGTGGGTGGCCCTGGCCAGGTAGCTCAGTTGGTTAAGTGCACCGTCCTGATACGCGAAGGTTGCAGGTGTGTTTGATCCCCGGTCAGGGCATATACAAGAATCAACCAATGAATGCATAAAGAGGTGGAATAATAAATTGATGTTTCTCTATATACATGTCTCCCTTTCTCTCTAAAATCAATAAATAAAAATTAAACAAACAAAAAATAATCCACTGGGTTAATTTTACTGTGAAGACCGTGAAGCTTCTAGAGTTTAAATAACTTTCCCAGGGTCCACAGCTGGTCAGTAGCAGTGTGAGGGCCAGTACTTTGGCAGATTTGGGAACAATTCATAGCGCCATCTATTGCCACTAGTATGGGCTTGGACAAATTACTTGGACTATTTGACCACTGGTTTCCCAGTCTATCTGGTATCCTCTGCTTATTGGTAGGCAATACTGCTACCTACCTGATAGAGACATCATAAATATTAAATGTTGCCCTGGCTAGTGTGGCTCAGTTGCATGGGCATCATCCCGTGCGCTGAAGAGTTGCCAATTCGATTCCTGGTCAGGGTACATGCCCAGCTTGTGGGCTCCATCCCCAGTAGGGGACTTTCAGGAGTCAGGCAGCTGATTGACGTTTTGCTCTCCCTTCCCCTCCAAAAATTAATAAAAACAAATCTTTAAAAAATGTATTAAATGTTAAAATGTATGACAAGCTTTTAGCATCAATCCCAATACATAGTAAGCAGTCAACAGATGTCTGCTATTTTTATTCGCTTGAGCTCTCTGGCACCCTCTACTTATTGGTTGGGTTATGTTGGAGGCTATATGTTAGAATAATTTTTAAATGTAGGCTGAGCCCTAGCTGGTTTGGCTCAGTGGATAGAGCATATCCCACTTACTTAACATTTCTTAAAAGTCGGCCTGCGGACTTGAAGGGTCCCAGGTTCGATTCTGGCCAAGGGCACATGCCTGGGTTTCGGGCTCGATCTCCAGTTGGGGGCGTGCAGGAGACAGCTGATCAATGATTCTCTCTCATCATTGATGTTTCTATCTCTCTATCCCTCTCCCTTCTTCTCTGAAATCAATAAAAGTATATTTAAAATAAGAATGTAGGCTGTGAAGTCAGACTTCCTGGGTTAATACCTCAGCTGTATGTGGTCCTGAAGCTCTCTGTACCTTATTTTCTTCATCTGTAAAATGGGGATATTTATCACGGGTAACTATAGGGTTATCATAAAAATCATGTCAAGCACTTAGCATGATGCCTGGAACATAGCCAGTACTGAGCAATGATTTCTATTTAATTAGTTATAAACATGGGTTCAGGCAAGGTTCCTATTCTCAAGGACCTTCCAAAATAGTTGAGGTGTAACCTGAGGATTTATACTGTCTGCCTCAGGTAAAATCAGTTTAGCATGTTAGGAATGGTTGAGAGTTGCTGGTATGTCGCAAGGTGCTGCTGACCTGACCTTGCCCTCCCTTCCCCCCAGAATGACAAGTGCCTGCCACCGAAAGTGTGTGCCTCCCCACTACAAGGAAGCAGAACTGTCCAAGGGCGAGTCTGTATGCCTGGACCGGTGTGTCTCCAAGTACCTGGATATCCATGAGCGGATGGGCAAAAAGCTGACCGAGTTGTCTATGCAGGATGAAGAACTGATGAAGAGGATGCAGCAGAGCTCTGGGCCTGCATGAGGCCCCACAGGATCCACCCCGAGGTGCACCCTGTCCCTTCCCACTTGTCTAATTAAAGTGCCCCTGTTGGGTGTCATCTGTGAAGACTGCCAGGCCTAGGCTATCTCTAGAGAATCTCCAGGAGCCTGAAGCCTGGCTCTCCCCCAGTCGCAGAGTGGGTATTTGTCACACTGGAATGTGACTGTGTGAGAGTGTGTGTGTGTGTATTAAATAATTTTGTTGACACCTACTGTGTGCAAATAAAAAATGCTCTTAGCATCAAGATGCCTGGCCCATCAGAGTAAAGGCAGCAAACAGACACAACCTCTACCAGCAGAGGGAGTCTCGTAGTGTTTAAAAGTATAAACTGGTCTAATGACTTAGGTTTGCACTCCAGGTGAGCAACTTGATGTCTGACCCTGAACATGTCATTTCACTGTGCATTAGCTTTTTCATTGTAAAATGGGGATAATCATAGGGCTATTGTAAAGATAAAATGGGTTAATATGTGTGAAGTATTTAGAATAATGACTGGGGCATAGGAAGTAATACACATTAGCCATATATATGGCTATGTATATATATTGTATATTTAAATATACACATTTCGATAACATGCTATATATGCTGTTAAATATGTATAAATATTTATATTATAGATGATATAACTTGTAAAATATACATTTATTTATATTAAATATATAATTATAAAGTAATAAACTAATTATAAAATAAAAAAGTAATTATTGATAGTATAAATATATTTTAATAACAAAATTAAGTGGAGGCAGGCATTTTCACAAATTATATAGAAAAATACTTAGAGGAGCCATGAAAATAGTTGTGTTTAAGAAGGAAGCAGTCAGTCTTTTGGTTCTACACAGCGATATCGAGCATGTGAGGGAGCCCAACTTGGTGTGTGATGGGAGTGCTTCAGGCAGGGGACTGAGTGATCACTGCCCTTCAGCGTCCACCTGAATCAGGGACTGCACTCCTCACTCTTCAGACACTATCCACCCAGTCTGATCCACCCAGCTGGGCCAAGGCTCCTCTGAGGAGCTGGAGGCACAGAGGAGCAGTGCTTGCTGGAGATCTCGAGTAGAGCAGTAACATGGAGGCTGGGGCTGGCTGCCACATCTGCTGTCTCACAGGAGAGGCTGCCACCACATCTAATTCCTTCCCAAGGAGTGCCCTCTGAGAGTTGTGCAGCTTTCAGAATGTGTGGGACACTCACTCTATGTGAGTTTCCGGTTGGCACCAATGCCACTGTGATAGTACCTTCACAGTGGGCCTTCCCTGTAGAGCAGTGGTTCTCAACCTTTTTAGTGCCGCGATCCTTTAATACAGTTCCTCGTGTTGTGGTGACCCCCAACCACAAAATTATTTTCGTTGCTACTTCATAACTGTAATTTTGCTACTGTTATGAATCGTAATGTAAATATCTGTTTTCTGATGGTCTTAGGCGACCCCTGTGAAAGGGGTTGTGACCCACAGGTTGAGAGCCGCTAGCAGGGTCGCCTAAGACCATCGGAAAACACAGATATTTACATTACGATTCATAACAGTAGCAAAATTACAGTTATGAAGTAGCAACGAAAATAATTTTATGGGTGGGGGTCACCACAACATGAGTAACTGTAATAAAGGGTCGCGGTACTGAAAAGGTTGAGAACCACTGCTGTAGAGGGAAGTGTCTGGGAGGTCAATGGGCACGAGTGAAGGAAACAATAGAAGCAGTGAGTTTCAGGCGTCAAGGTGCAGGTTCAAGCCAGTCCACATGAGGTGACATTTCCTAGCAGCGTGATGTGGGTGAGGCATTTAACTGCCCTGTGCCTCAGTTATCCCATCCACAAAATGGCAATGAAAGTATCTAACTCATTGAGAGGTTGTAAAAATTGTGTTAGTAACGAAAGCATTTAGGAGGGTGCCTCAGTAATGTTAGCTCTTTTTTTTTTTTTAATTGCTCAGTTTTGTGTGAGGGGCACTGGGTAGACCCCTGGAAAACTTCAAAACCATTGTCCATCTATGCTAGTGGTGGGCAGAGAGCTAAGGTTCCTTTCTAAGTGCTGAAGTGCAAGATTGGGTCAACAGGTGGCGCTATCAGCTCACAGGATCGGCACTACTGTGAACAATTCTACAATTATGCATTAATTTGCCTGTTCTAGGCAGGCGTTGTGCTAGTAAGAGTAGAGAGTGGAGAAAATTGATATCGTACCTGCCTTCACGTTTAACAAGGAATGCCACAAATTCTCTTAGTGTGTAACTGGAACATCTAGAAGAGCACTTGCTTTGAAGTGGCAGTAGTTGTGGAGAGAACACTTGCTTTGAAGTGGCAGAAAGTATGGAGGTTTCAGGAAACAAAGCTTGGGTGTGCCTGGAGTGCCAAGTGTGCAGGGAGCTGGTGGTGAGAGATGAGACTTGAAGGCTGGGCAGACGCAGGTCCAGAGGAGCCTGGTGAGCTGTTAAAGGGTTCGGATTTTCTCCTATTAAGGGGATCAGCAGACTGTTAAAGGATGGAAACCCTGGCTGGAAACATGACAGAGCTCTCATTTTAGAGGCTCCCTCTAGCTGCCAGCTGGGTGGATAGTGGTAGATGATGGTTTAATGGATTAAGGGGAGCTGGGCCAGGGAGCCAGGGAGGAAAGAAGGGGGGCAATGGGAGTACGAACAGCTATTGAATTGCTATAGTGTGCTAATAAGTATATTTATTATAGTTAATCCTTATAATAACTGTGAAGCGGGTACCACTATTCTCATTTTATAGATGAAGAAGCCAAGGCTCTGGAAAGTAAATAACTTGCTGAAAGTCACACAGCAAGAAAGTAGCAGAGCCAGGATTCCAACTTATTCAGACAGCAGCATCTACTTCTAACCAGTCCTCTGGGATTGGGGGCAAGGGGGTGCTTCCCAATGAGACAGCAATTTCACATTTCATTCAACAATATTTACTGTTGGCCCGCTACATGCAAAGAAGTACATAAAGTGCCCTAAGTGAGTTAGCTAGGCCCCTGCCCCCTCAGTGAGTGAGTGCAGGGGGGTGAGGGGTGGGTGGGTGCAGGAGATGGAACAGACATGCAAAGGATATTAGAATGGCTTAGGCCCTTTGTGCCAAAGAGAAGAGGCAAAAATTAATTCTTAGATGTGTTCTTGCTAAATTATCACAGCTTTAAAAATCAGGAAATGTCTCACAAAATCCTGGACTTTGGTTTCTTTTGAAAATTTAGAAGATCTGACAAGCCGGCCCACATTGCTGCTGCTTGGTAGCTGTCTCTGGAGGATGGGCAGAGGTTTGGCTGTTCACCAAACCTCCCTCCGCTCACTTCTTGTCATTGTCTGCCTGACCTGAAGGCCTTTGGTCTGCGCCTTCTGCTCTGGGTGCTCGGGTGAGCTAGATGCTATATGAGGAAATGTGTTGTAGGCAGTCCCTGAGATGGCTCTCAATATCCTGCCTGCTGCTATTTCATCCCCTTGGGTGTGCCCGAGACCTAGACTTGCTTCTAATAATACAGCAAAGGTGATGGATGCCACTTCTCAGGTTAGGAAGATTGTAATGGCCATCTTGTGTGTTCTCTCTCTCGCGCGCGCGCTCTCTCTCCCTCCCTCCCTCCTTCACCCCCCCCCCCCCCCACCACCGCTCTTGCTTGCTGACTGATGAAGCAAGCTTCCATCTGGTCGGCTGCCCCCAGCCCGTGAAGAGGCCCATGTGGGAAGGAATAGAGGGCAAGCTCCAGCCAGGGAGGAACTGAATCCTGGCAACATCCACACGAGTGAGCTCAGAAGCGGGTCCCTTTCTGGTCAAGCTTTCAGGTGCCCACGGCCCTGGTCCACTCTTCGCAGCCTTGTGAGCAACCCTGAAGCAGAGGACCCATTGAAGCTGTGCCCCAATGCCTGACCTAGAGAAACTAAGATAATATATGTTAAGCAATTACATTTTGGGATAATTTTCTATGCAACAGTAAGTATCCAATCCATGTACAGTTCTCACAGCCGTTATAATTGTCTGAGACAATGGTCATTCCACACCTATACCGAGAATGGGCCAGGCACCATTCCAGGCATTTGGGACACAACACAACATAAAGATCCTTGCCTTCTAGGAACTCCTGGTGGGGATGGTTCACATAGTAGAAGTCTGGGCTGGCAGTGCTGTTTTGAAGGAAAGACAAACTCCCTCAGCTCTGGGGAGAAGTTCTTTTGGGTCTTAGACACTTTTGAAACTCCAACAAAAGCCACGGACTGTTTTTTAGAAAAATGTACGTGCACGTGGAATTCTGCATGCAATTTTAGGGATTTTCATAAGAATTCTTGTGGTCTGCCCTGAGAGGAGTCTTGTGATGAGCATTGCTTTAGGTGCTGGGGCAAAGAGAAATGAGCAAAATGGAAGGTCTATGGAGGGGAGACAGTAAAATCAGTGGCTTGTACAGTTAGGCTAAGAGCTATGAGGGATGTCTGGGAAGTTGTGAGGCTACATAAAGGAATGTGCTCCCAGGTGTGGGTGCTCAGAGAAGACTGTCCCCCTGAAAGTCCCTGAGGATATGCTTTCACTGATCTTAGAGAGCAAGAGGAAAGGAGAGGGGGAGAGAGAAACATTGATTGGAGAGAAACATTGATCGGCTGCCAACATGCCCTGACTGGGAATCAAACCTGCAACCCTTGGTGCAGGGGATGTCGCTCCAACCAACTGAGCTATGCAGGCCAGGGCTTGAGTGAGATTTGAAGGGTGGGTAGGAATTTGTAAACTAGAGGGCACAGTGAATGGCGGGATCTGTTACTTGTGGGAGGATAGTGGTAAGGCAGTTAGGCACAGGTCCCTGTCCCCTGGGTATACAGTTTATCAGCGGAAACAGGCATCTTAGGACAAGTTTCACCAAAGGGAACTTCAGGTGGGAGAGAACATGGGTGTTAATGGGCAAGAAGAGGTCACCAAGGCAAAAGCATAGAGAGGAGGGGGGCCAGAGGGAGGCTGGGGGCAGTAGGTGAACCTGGGACATACTGGTAAGCGTTGTTGGGAGTTTGTACATTTCCCCAACCATCACTGGAAGCGTTCAAGGGGAGTCGCCTGATCAACACTGGGTTTCCAGTAGGTCATTCTGACTGGATGATGGGATTATGGACACTCTTTCAAATTGTAAAATTCAGTAGAGTTTAGTATATTCCCAAAGTTGTACAGCCATTACCACCATCCAATTGCACAACATTCTCATTGCCCCTAGAAGAAACCCCATACTTAGTAGCAGTCACTTCCCATTTTTCCTTCCCCCAGTTCCTGGCAACCACTAGTCTACTTCTGGTTCGATATACTTGCCTATTCTGGGCATTTCATGTGGTACAATCATAAAATATATGTTTTTTTGTGTCTGGCTTTTTTTTCACCCAGCATAATGTTTTCAAAGTCCATCTTCCTTGTGACAAGTATCAGTACCTCATTTTTATGGCCAGCTGATATTGTGTATTTGCATGCACACATTTTTTATCCATCAGTCGATGTGTGATTGGGTTGTTTGCACTTTTAGGCTATTATGAATTACGTGGCTATGAGTATTTGGGTCTAAGTTTTTGTGTTGATGTACATTCGCCATTCTCTCTCGGATATAATCCTAGGAGTGGAATTGCTGGGTCAGAATGGTAGCTCTATGTTTAACTATCTGAGGAACTACCAAACTTTTCCAAAGCAGCCCATTCTAGTCACATTCCTCATGCAAAGACATATAATAACTATTTGTTCGGCTGAATAGATAATTTCTTACATACTAAACTGGCTACTACTTGAGATAATATAAGAAATATGTGTGTGGTCATTCAGGTGACTGAAATATATTTCTCATATATGTTTGGTCTTCACAGTTTCTGACTCACAGCTCCCCAAACCACTGGAATTTCCTAAGTGTTGAGAAGGATATAGGTGTCTCCTGTTAAGTCAATGTGGTGAATTTCAAAACCCCCAAAGGATGGGGGCTGGTTGCCAGGAGAACCAATCAAGTGAGGGTTGGCATTTTCAGTCCCACCCGTCTTCCTTCTCTGACCTATGACTCCAGGGCAGCCAGTTGGTCAGAAGCACAGAGGGGCTGGAGATTGAATCAATTGTCTATTCCCAGTGATTTAATCAGTCATTTCTATGTAATGAGGCCTCCATAACAACCCAAGAAGATGGGGCTCAGGAGCTTCTGGGTAGTGAAGAGGTGAAGACTTGGGGGAAAGAAATGGGTCTGGAAAGGTCATGGATCTGCCATGCCCTTTCTACATACCTTACTCTGCATTTCCTCCATCTGGCTGTTCCTGAGTTGTATCCTTTTACAATAACTAGTGATTAATAGGTAACACACTTCTCTAAATTCTGAGAACCATTCCAGCAAATTAATCGAACCCAAGGAGGGGGATGTGAGAGCCTCTGATTCATAGCCAGTCAGGCAGAAGCACAGGCGACAACCTGGACTTGTGATTGGCATTCCGAGTTGCAGGCGGTCATTGGAACCGCCAATCTGTAGCCAGTTGGTCAGAAGCACAGCCGGGCTTATGGCTGGCTTCTGAAGTGCGTGTGTTTGGAGCGCAGGCAGTCTTCTAAGACTAAACTATTAACCTGTGGAACCTGATGTTATCTCTGGGTAGATAATGTCAGAATTGGGTTGAATTCTTGGATACCCTGCTGGCTTCTGAGAATTGTTTGTTGGTGTGGGGCACCCCCTCCAACAGTAGACTTGATTCAGGAACCCAATTTACTATTATTTTTGGCACTTAACAGGCTAGAAGAGTGGGTCTCTGGAAGCAAGTGCCTTGAGCCAAGTTGCTGGACTAATCAGCTGCAGAGCCAGGATCAGGACCCTGCCTGGTCACTCCTGAGCCAGTCCTCCTGTCCATTCATCTGTGAAGCAGCTTTGAGCCAGAGCCACAGAGATCCAATGTGATAACACTGTTCTACTGGAAGTATGGGTAGTGCCAGGGGATCAGAGTCTCCTCCTCCATTCATTTAACACACAAATCTGACCGCATTATCCCCTTCCTTAAAAACAAAGGCAAAAGAAAACATAAGCCAAGATTTGCTGGTCACCTATCTCACAACACTGGAAGTCCTTGGCCTGGCAGGTGTCATTCTAAACTGACTTCAGCCTGCCTCTTCAGCTCCGTTTCCCACCACTCCGTTTTCTTTATTCAACAAGTGTTTACCATGGGCTTGTGACATGCAAGGTCCCCTGGTAGGTTTACAAGCCACCTACAACAGTGGCTTCTGTCCCCAAGAGATTCATATCTCACCAGGAGGGAGGTAGGCAAGTGAACTGATGATTCTAGCTCAGTGTGAGGGCTTCAGTAGAGATTAGAATAGTATTGGGGGAGAGGGGAGTATGTGGGAACAGCCCCTAAGAGATCAAACAGATTCCAGAAAGGTGAGTTGTAAAGGATGAGTACCTTAGAAATTAAGAAAGGACTCTGTCATCCCCATAAGGAACAGGTGCAAAGGCAAGGAGGTGTGAAACCCAGATGGCTTCGCACTTCATTCCGCAGGTGCTTACGAAGCGCTTCTTAGATGCCAGGTGCTGTTCTAGATGCTGGAGATATAGCAGTGAACACAACAGACCAGGCCCTTGCCCTCAGGGAGCTGACGGGGAAACATTGAAATGTGGGTTGGAAGGCCAACCATTACAGCCCTGCCCGGTGGTGGTGGTGGTGGTGGTGGTGGGGAGGGGAGGTCCAAAGACCTTTGGAGCATGGGGAGTGTCCACAATAACCCTGAAATATGAATGGAAATGTGTGTGTGTGTGCTTAGGTTCACACATGCATTTTCCTAGGGAGTGGACACAGTATTTTATTGTGTTCTCGAAGGGATCCGTGACTGTCTTGGGTTAGAGCCCTTACTCTAGGGCCCCTTGTGCTAAGCGAAGGAGCTTGACCTTGGTCTGGAAGTTCTGGGAGCCAGTAATGAATTTTAAGAAGTGAAAACATGAGAGCCCGACCCTGCGCTCTTGCCAGAGAGAACTCCTGGTGGCTTCTCTGCTGCGAGGCCTTTGCTCTTGCTGTCCTGACCTGGAGGAGGGAGGAGGACCACATAAAAGCCAGACCGGTCTGAGTTTGCATCCTGCCTGCACCCACGGTGTACCACCTGCCGCCAGCGCCAGTCTCCATCTGTGAAAAGTTGTGAGGTTTAAATGAGAACATGATGTTTTAAGGACTTACTGACAATTTTTGTTTGGGAAGTTCCCAGGGTATAGTAGCCATTCAGCAAATCTTAGTTCCTCTCTTGGCTTGGTGGCTCAGCTGTTCAGAGATGCCCTCTTGTCTGACTTCTTCTCGGAACTTCCTGGACAGTTGCTCACATGCCCACAGAACTTGGTGGCTACCACCAATATTACTTGCAACACACTGTGTCACTCCCTATTGATTTGCCTTTGTCATTTCATCAATCCACACCCCAGCCCAAGTAGTGACACCTCCCTTTCACAGTTGAGGAAACAGGCCCAGAAAGTTGAGAAATTTACTAGGGGTCAGTCAGTTAATAAGTGTCTGGAAGCATCCCATCATCAGGCCTTCTGAAAAAAAATTATGACAAAAGTGACAGCAATGAAACTTTATTATTGCTTATTAGGTACGAAGCACTGTGCTGAGTGAGCTTTCTACCATGTGGGTAACCCCCAGTTCCACCTGCCATTTCCCCAAAGATAGGCAGGTGCTACTATGTCATACTTCAAATTTACAGAGAAGGAAACAGGCTCAGAGAGGTAAAGCAAGTCGCCCACGGTAACCCAGGCCAGTCCATTTCCAAACTCAGACCTCCATCTGACTCCAAAGGAACCTGTGTCATTCTGTCTCTTGAAAAACTTTACTCTCAACTGCACAGTTAGAAACCCCACCCAAGCGGACCCTGAGTCGAGATCTGTCGGCTGCAGCCAAATCTCTGGTTGTTTTGATCAAGGATAGAGAGGGCGCTGCCGGTTTGGGGGGGGGGACGAGGAAGAGGAAGGGGGTGACGGTGGAAATTTTAGGTGCTGGGGCGTGTGCAGGGGACCAGAGCGGCGAGTCACGTGTGCGTGAAATTCGACCTAGGAGGAGGGGAAGGGAAGGGAGCCCCCGCCCCTACCTCAGGGTGCAGCCCCAGAGGGGTATAAATACAAGTATCAACTCTGTAGGTCCACTTCTTCCCCGGCTCGCTTTGTGGGCCGGTGCCGTCCAGGGGGTTCCCAGCTCCTTGACTTGTTCCGATTGGGCCGGGGAGGCGAGCACACCGAGCAGTGCGCAGAGAAGTGCTGAGCGCCCGAGCCCGCGGGACACGGGCACCGCGAGTGTGCGCGCCACCGAGGCACTGCGCTCCCAGACGCGTCCGCAGCTGCACGAGGGGCATTTGCCCCCCGTCCGAGGTGAGCAGCTGGTGGGGTTCGGGGTCCCGGCCGCGCGTCAGTCCGCTGAGAGTACGGGCCAGTTGCCACAACTCTCCCAGGCTCTCCAAGAAAAACCCGTTATCCGATCCCTTGGGTCCCCGGGGGCCCTGTCCCGTCTCTTCAAGTGTGTCCCTCCCTCCCCTTTACTCTGCTCCTCCCGCTCCCTCTTCCTCTGGGCCCATCTGGCCGCACTTCCTCTGTTTAGAGAGACTCTCTGGGGGTTGAACAGACCTGCAGGAGCGCGGGAATCCAAAGTGCCACTTCTCCGATGAGGGTAATGAGATCCCCGGAGAAGCTCCCCACCCCCCTTGCCCTCCCTGTCCCGCCCCTCGCAGCTTTCCATGGTCTCATCCTCTGGCCGTCCTCCGCCCCGCGCCGCCCGAGTCCCATCTCCTCCTGCGGTGGCAGCCGCGCGGCCTCGGCGGGGGGAGCTCGGGCTCCTTCCCTCCCTCTGGTAAACACACCCGCCCGCCCGCCTGCCCAGCAGCCGCCTCTGCCCTTATAAAGTCAGCGGCCACCGGACTTCCTGCCGGAGCCCGAGCCCCCTCCCCGGGCAGGAGCTGAGGGGCGGGCTCCGAGGTGCTCCGCGCCCTAAGGAGTGAGTGAGGGGCGCCCAGGGCGCTGGGGAGGCAAGTGTGCCCGCCCTGGGTCTTGATCCACGTGGCAGCTGTCGGCTGGGACCGAGACACTGTAGGGACACACACAGGTCGCCTGCTGCGGTGTAGAGGAGGGCTAGCTGTCGCCCAGCCCCAGAGGAGAGGAGTGGTCTTATTGGGGCAACAGGAAGGGGGGTGTCTTAAGCCAGCTTCAGACTTCCCCTTCCTGCTCCCGCTTGCTTCTGGGGGTCCTTTCTGGCGCGGGAGGCCGTATGCTGGCTGTTGATGGCTTCAGAGCGCGCTCTGCCCCTGCTGACCTTTGGGGACTTGGGGAAGTGCAGGTTTGGCCCCTGGGAGTGCGTCCTCTTCTGGGGTGGAAGAGCCTGGCAGCGCGCCAGCAAGCTGTTGCGCGCAGACCGGACCTTTCTCATCTCTGATAGTGGCCTGGCGGGAGTTCAGTGCCGCGTGCGCCCCTGGCACTGCCAGCGCGCCCAGAGCCAGCTCGGCGGCACCCTTTGGAAAGCCCAGGGAGCTATGGGACCTCTATGAAGGCGCCCTCATGGGCTGGCTCGAGGGGTCTCAGGAGCCACCAGGATGCAGGACCCTTACCAGGGGCCGCTGGGGGGCCCTTCGCTCAGCGCTCTGTTCCTGTGCAGGCTCGCGGCCAGCATGGCCCCCACGCTGCAGCAGGCGTACCGGAGGCGCTGGTGGATGGCCTGCGCTGCTGTGGTGGAGAATCTCTTCTTCTCTGCCGTGCTCCTGGGCTGGGGCTCCTTGCTGATCATGCTCAAGAACGAGGGCTTCTATTCCAGCTTGTGCTCAGGTATGCCCAAGAAGGGGCCAGTCTGCGGGGAGAGGGGCAGCAGAGGGGGAGGTGGGCACTGGAGAAGGACGGGCGGCTGAGTGAACAGAAAGCTGGGTTGCTTAAACCAGAGCACTGGGCAGGAATTTGGACAGCCCGCTTCTTGACCTCTTCAAACTTCATCTCGAGGATGGGCGGCACTCTGCCCACTCTACCCAGTTTATCTAATCCAGTCTTCACTGAATGCCGAATGCCCATCCTAGGACTGACTGGCAGAGTCCTAAGCCTCTGGCAGCCCCAGGTCTGGAGCATGATGGAGACCTCTAGAAGGGGAAGTGCTACAGCTAAATGGTGAGGGATTTCTGACTGGGGCTAAATAAGGCACAGGAGAGCCTACAAAATGGATTGACTAGAAAGGGCCTGCAGTCCTTTTTCAGGACTTTGAGTCCCCAGGCCTTCAATCACCCTTTTGTACAAAGTTAGTAACAGCCTTATTTCCTTTAGGCCAGGCATTGTGGATGATTCCTATTTTCCATTCCAATGCCCTTGACTTAGTGTGACCCCCCAGTGAGGAAGTGGGAATTCTAACATTCCACTTCTAAGATTCCTTAACCGCTGTGGGCTGTCTGCGGGAAGGGCATCTTCCTTTTCTGAGAAGGGGAGCTCTGCCAACAGGCTCAGCCTGAGGACCTGGATGGGTGTGGAATGTGGCCCTTCTCCTCATTCTTCCTCCAGCCTCCAGATTGTGGAGGAAGACCAGCTTGGGTTTGAATTCCAGTTTCTACTGCTTTTACCATGTGGGTGACATCAGTGAGTTCCTTAACACACGGAGCTCCAATTGCTTCGTCCGCAAAATGAGAAGGCGGTGGGGTTGCTGTGAGAGTCCGTGGCGCTTGATAAATATTAGTGCCTTGACTTTACGTGGCCCCTCAGATCAACTCCCTCTGGGCACCTCCCTTGGTTGTGGGAGAAAGCAGAGGCCTTGTGGGTAGGGCTGGAAGGGTCTTGATATCTGCAGGGGTGGCACCTCCTCCACCAAAGGCTGCTCCGCCCCTGCCACCCTTATCTGTAAGGAAGCAGCAGGTGGCATCAAGGGATGGCCCCAATGACAGAGTGCTGGTGCTGGAGGAGGTGGAGATTAGAGTTGGCAGCTGGCCTGGGGAGGCAAGTTGGGTCAGGAGGAGCGGGTTTGGGATGAAGCGATAGGCCTTCAGGGTGGCTGAGAGAACCAGGCGGAGAGCTAGAAGGGTTTTGGGAAACCCCATTTGCAAACGGAGGTGGGGAACCCAGGTCCCCTTAGAGTTGTTTACCCTGGAGACTAGAGAGGACTTGTGTTTGTGGACTTGATGCCTGCCACTGCCAGTCCAGTAGCTTCTTCCTGCCTTTTCCCTAGAAATCAACTTTATTGAAGATTATGTCACACATTTTGATGAGGTTTGACAAATTTGTACACTTCTGGAACTATCACCATAATCAATATTTAAAATAGAATATTTCCATCACCCCCAAACTCCTGCTTCTCTTTTGCTGCCCATCTCTCCACCTGAGTTTAGAAAAAATGACAAGAGCTTTAGTAAGATAAGCCACATACCTTACAATTCACCCATTTACATAATACAATTTAGTAACAGTGACGGGGAATGTAAATTAAGCACAGGGAATATAGTCAAAAATATTGTAGCCTTAGCCTGTTTGGCTCAGTGGATAGAGCATCGGCCCACGGACTGAAGGGTCCTGGGTTCAATTCTGGTCAAGGGCACGTACCTTGGTTATAGGTTCCCCGGCCCTGGTTAGGATGTGTGCAGGAGGCAACCAACTAATGTGTCTCTCTCACATTGATGTTTCTGTCTCTCCCTCTCCCTTCCACTCTCTAAAAATCAATGGAAAAATATCCTTGGGTGAGGATTAACAACAACAAATAATAATAATAATAATAATATTGCAATAACTATAGTGTCATAGGGGTAATAGACTTACCATGTGATTGATCACTTCATAAGAAATATAAATGTCTAATCACTATGCTGTACACTAGTATAATATTGTATGTCAACTGTAATTGAAAACTTGAAAAATAAAATGTAAAAGACCTATTAAAAATAAAGAAATGGTCTTTGAAGAAATAGTTGCAGTTGGATAAATGTACTTAATGTCTGCAAAGAAAAAAACAACCCAAAATAAAGTATATAATTAAATGGTTTGTAGTCTATTCAGAGTTGTGCAACCATTATCACAATCAATTTTAGAACATTTTCTTTACACCAAAGGTAACCCAGGACCCATTAGCAGTACCCACTCTCCTACCCCCCCTCGACCGTCAGTTGCTCATCTACTTTCTGTCATAGGTCTGCCTATGGCAATAATAGATTTGCATATTCTGAACATTTCATATAAATGGTACCTTATAATATGTGGTCTTCAGTGACACTTTTTCCACTTGGAATAATGTCTCCAAGGTTCATCTCAGTGGTAGCACAGGTCGGGATTGGGTTTCTTCCCATTGTGACTAATACTCCATTGTATGGATCTACCACACTCTACCCACTCATCAGTTGATGGCCATGTGGGATGTTTCCACTTTCTTGGCTTTTATAAATAATGATCCTATTTGTGTAGAAGTTTTTGTGTGGACATATGCTTTTAAGTATATACCTAGGAGTGCAATTGCTGGGCCATAGGGTGACTCTATGTTTAACCTTTTGAGGAACTGCTAGACTGTTTTCAGTTTATATTCCCACCAGTGTTGTATGAGGGTGTCAGTTTCCCCACATCCTAGACAACAGTTGTTATTACTCATCTTTTTTTTATTATAGCCATTCTAGTGGACATAAAGTGATTTTGACTTGCATTTTTTGATGGCTAATGATGTTGGGAATCTTTTCATATGCTTCTTAGTCATTGGCATACCTTCTTTGGAGAAATATCTATTCAATTTTTAATTGTATTATTTGCCTTTTTATTATTGACCTGTAAGGATTCTTTATATTCCAGATACAAGTCCTTTATAGGATAATGACTTGCAAATGTTTTCTCCCACTGTGGTTGTCTTTTCACATTTTCATGGTGCCCTTCGGAGTACAAAAGTTTTCAATTTTGATGAAGTCCAATCTATGTAATTTTTTCTTTTTTTTAAAATATAATTTTATTGATTTCAGAGAGGAAGGAAGAGGGAGAGAGAGACAGAAACATCCATGATGAGAGAGAATCATGGATTGGCTGCCTCCTGCAAGTCCCTAACAGGGGATTGAGCCTACAACCCGAGCATGTGCCCTTGACCGGAATCGAACCTGGGGGTTCGCAGGCCGACGCACTATCCACTGAGCCAAACTGGCTAGGGCTGCATTTTTTCTTTTGCCGTTTGTCATTTGGTGTCATGTTTAAGAAACCATTGCCAGATCTAAGATCTGAAAGATTTATGCCTATATTTCCTCCTGAGAGTGTTACTCTTCATTTAGATTTGTGGTCTATTTGTAGTTAATTTTTGTATGCGGTGTGAGGTATCCACTTGGTGTTTTGGGTTACCCAGAAGGCATTTACATCTGAGCTGGTTGTTTGGGATCACTGGAGGTGATCGAAGTGAACCTTTCTCCTGTTCTCAGAACTTATTTGTCCACTCTTGGAAAGCACATGTCTCTCTACCCTCACCTCTCTTTCGTTCAAGGGGCTCTACCCTCAATCCTTGAGACAGCAGGCTGATTGGGGGTGTGCTACCCTATAAAATATGCCAGCTTTCTGCTTCTTAAAGCCCCGTTCACTGTGGCCTCAACCTTTCTCTCTACAGGGTCCCAAGAACATAGAATCAGCCCAGGAATCTGTGTCCCATAGTGTGTGGAAACAGACAGGCAGCATCACTTCCAGCTCTGCTATGGCAATAATAGATTTGCATATTCGGCTGATGTGAGCCAGTTACTTAACTTTCTTACCATCTCAATTACTCCATCTATAAAAATAGAGCAATACTCCTCCCCTCAGGGCTGTTGTGAAAATGAAATGAGAGCAAGATTTCAAAATTCCGACAACTGGTGGGGGTTGTTCTTAGGTTCTGGACCCAGCTTTGCCAGCATTTGCTGTGTGATCTTAGGCACGTCACCTACCCTCTCTGGTTCTCCATTTCTAAGTCTGTACAGTGGTGTGAGGTGTTCATTAGTGTCGGCTTTGGGGTCCCCTGGCCACACCCTCTATCTTCTCAGTGCTTTCTGTTGTCCCTCTGTTGAGGGACCACCTGGGTGGGTGATTGAGCCGCCTGTAAGGACATCACATCTAAAGAGGACTTAGCATCGGCCTACAGGCTGAAGGGTCCCTGGTTTGATTCCAGTCAAGGGCACGGACCTTGGTTGTAGGCTCCTCCCCGGCCCAGGCCCTGGTCAGGGGGCATGCAGGAGGCAACCAATTGATGTGCTTTTCTCGCATCGATATTTCTCTCTGTCTTTCCCTCTCTCTCTAAAAATCAATGGAAAAATATTCTCAGGTGAGGGTAAAAATAAAATAAAATAAAGAAGACTCAGAATTAGACAGGGACAGTTCAGTTTGTCACACACTACTGTATATCCCACATAAGTGCCCAAATAAGAAAACAGTGGTTTAAGTTAACTAAACAATTACTATTTGTTAGTTAGATCACTAGTCCTCACAACAGGTCTGTGATGTAGGTGGATGATGTGACGTATTATTAACCCCATTTATAGAAGAGAAAGCTGAAGCTCAGAGATGCTAAGTAACTTGCGTGAGTTCACACAGCTAATAAATAAGGAGCACAGTGAGGATTCAACCCCAGACCTGACTCCGGAATCTTTATCCTAGGCCTCGTGGAAATAGTGTAGATGGCTGTCCCCGACCTCCTTCAGCTTAGAGTCCTCCTTCCAGAGTTCAGGTGTAGACAAGACAGCCAGGTAGAGCCCAGTCCTCCAGGAGTCTTGGTGAAGGTGACTGTGTCAACTGCAGGAAAGGGAAGCGGTGGGGTGAGGAAGTGCTCGCTGTCCGGGAGACAAAGAAAATGGGATCATTTTGTGCCTGTTTGTGTGTGCGGCATCTTCAGAGCTAGCCTCTCAGGTCCTGCCACCACTATCCCCGTTTCGCAGGTGGAATAACGGAGCCTCAGGGTTTCGGCAGCACAGCTAAGAGGAGCCGGCATTTAGCCACACTCCTGACTCCAGAGGCAGAATGTTTAACCTTGATCCTGCTTTCCATTGTTTTTCAGGTCATTTGTAGTTCACCTTCCCAATTTTACTATTTCTGTGTGCCAGAGGTGCTGTTATTTACTTAGTCCTTCCTTTTAAATCCACCCACTTAAAAAAGCCTCATTTTAAAGTGCAACATGCCTGGAATCTTGGGTTTGATATTACTTACACATCATACACATTTCTAATATGTTCATATGTACACACATGTTTCTAATATATACACATATATGTTCTTATACATACATGTGTGTATTTGTATATATAAATACACGTGTGTGCGTGCTACTCATTCATATAGCTAATAACTATGAAACAAAACCCATTCCAGGTACCTCTTAAACCCTACCTGTTATGCATACCACCCCTGGGGAGACACTATTTTCCATGGCTTTTCTCAGCCTAACTCCAGCGCTAACTTAACAAGTATGTTTTCCCTGTCCCACTCACCTGACTTGTCTATGAAGTGGGGCAGTTGGGTTGGATTTCAAAGACCTCTTGTCTTGACCTGGGGAGAGATCTTTGCATGTTGGCCTGCTTCCCTCTTGTTTCAGAAGTCTGGCTTTCTCCAACCACATCAAGTGATGAGGTCTCAGGAACTAGCTTATGTTAGTCAAACTCAAAAGAGGCTGATTGATAAACTGGAGAAACGGATGCATTAATTGACCTGTAGCTATTAGCAACCCACGGGGCTGGAATTCTGCACCAGTAAGAGGATGAAGTTACTTGGCAGCAGGCGCTTTGGCTGGGGAAACTAGCTAAGCCACCCTCTCCAGGACAGAAAGGCCCAGTGGTGCAGTGGAAAGGCGTTGGCTCCAGAGGTTGTCTTGACTTTGAACCTGAGCCTGCCTGTAAGAAGCTGTGAGGCTGTGAGGCCGCGAGCTCTTTGCGTCTCGGAACCTCATCCGCTATAAAACGAGGATCACTCTTGTGAGGGTTAAATGCGATACTCTCTGAAAAAGCCTCACACAACACCTGGATTAATTAATGTAGAGCTAGTGGGACCGTTTGTAAGAGACGTGTCTTTTGATTGTTAAAGACTTAGGAGCAGGGACAGCGTCTAGTTCAGGGGTTGCAATCTCAAATGCCAGCAGAGGCCAACCAGTTAATAATTGGCAAATTGGGGCAGCTGTCAGATGGCTAATGTCAGAGCTAAAAGTGAGCCAGGACTTGGGTGACTTCGAGAGGGCAAGCTCTGGTGAAGAGGGGTGGCCCCCATCTGACCCAGCAACGACCAGATCTGACTTCTTACAGAGAAGCCAGACTTCCGGATTTTTATGTAAGAACTCTTGATTTTAAACTGGCACCTAGTTAAAATTTCCAAGCCAAGTGAAACTTGTGTGGGGGACATTGCTGGTCCCCTGTTTGCTGCCTCTAGCCTAAATGACCTTTGCATTTCTTCCTGCTTTACACAGTTTCCCAATAGAGTGCCTGTCATACAGTAGATGTGCCCAATAAGTGAGTGTAGATGGAATAAACGGGCGCAGATAAACCTGGTGGAGAAATGAACAGTGATCATAAAGATCACAAAACCCAAGGAGTCAGTCTGTACCCCAAAGGCTATGTGATCTAACCCTCTAATTGCTTCTTCCAGGGGCCTAGGCACCTTCCCCAGCTTCCTCAGCAGCTGCTATCTATTGATGGGAAACTCACCATGGTCCCAGGTGCTTCGCGCCTAGTTGGCCAGCACTCATAATCTGGATGCATTTTATGTTCTTCCTTGTTATCACACAGATCACTTCACCCTTCTGCCACCTGCAAGCCCTTCAAATATCTGAAATCCAGGTCATTGTCACCATTGCGAGCAGGTGTTCCCCCATCCCTGCCCCCAGCATTCAGGCACTATCACATCATCCTGCCTAACTTCCTGATTGCCCCTAACCGCTTCTGCCTGCCAGCCTGATCACCCCCTAACCACTCCCCTGCCAGCCTGATTGCCCCTAACTGCCCTCCCCTGCAGGCGTGGTCCCCCCCCCCCAACTGCCCTCCCCTGCCAACCCAGTCACCTCTAACCACCCTCCCCTGCCAGTCTCATCGCCCCTAACTGCTCGACCCTGCTGGTCTGGTCCCCTCCCCCACAACTGCCCTCCCCTGCAGGCCTGGTCCCCTGCAACTGCCCTCCCCTGCAGGTCTGGGTCCCCCCCCCAATGCCCTTCTCTGCAGGCCCACTCACTCCCAACTTCCCTCCTCTGCCAGCCTGGTCACCCCTAACTGCCCTCCCCTGCAGGTTTAATCGCCCCCAACTGATCTCCCTTGTAGGCCTGGTCCCCTCCCAACTGCTCTCCCCTGCTGGCCATCTTGTGGCAGCCATCTTGTGTCCACATGGGGGCAGCCATATTGTGTGTTGGAGTGACAGTCAATTTGCATATTACTCTTTTATTAGATCGGATAGAAGCCCCATGAGAGCTGAGAGCTCCCTGTCTTACTCACTGTGGGATCCTCAGCACCTAGAGAAGTGGCTGACCACATCTGACCCTTGAAAGTGGGGGCATCGTCTCCCCTTCAGCTATTTCAGGAGTACCTTCTCTGGGCAAGGCCCTGTGCATATGTCTCCTTTCACCTTCTCCAATGGAATCTCCTAAGGAACCTGTGGGTTTGGCATTCTCTGCTCCCTTTTACAGGCAAGGACCCTGAGGCACAAAGAGGAAGTTTCTTGTCTAAGCCTGCACAGTGGGAAGAATGGGGGTGGGATTTCAGACCCTGGACTGTCTGCCTTCCAGGTGCACCCTGAGTTTGCCCTTGGCAATGATGCCTAGGTAACGGATAGGCAGGGGACCGCCACCTCATGGCTCACTGAGCACTGAGTGAAGGGAAATCACCTTCCCCCACCACAAGCCTTTTTTTGTGAACTTGTCACAACTCCAAGTTGGCAGTTTACGTGGAGGACTTCTAAAGGGTATTGGAGGGCAGTGCCATGGGCCTAATTCTGTGCTTCAGTTTTATCATCTGGAGAATGGAGCTACTTTATTAGCTGACTCATGGGGCTCTTCTAAGTTAATTCAGTGACTGTCAAGAACAATGCCTAGAAATGTGGTCGGCAAACTGCGGCTCGCGAGCCACATGCAGCTCTTTGGCCCCTTGAGTGTGGCTCTTCCACAAAATACCACGGCCTGGGCGAGTCTATTTTGAAGAAGTGGCATTAGAAGAAGTTTAAGTTTAAAAAATTTGGCTCTCAAAAGAAATTTCAATCGTACTGTTGATATTTGGCTCTGTTGACTAATGAGTTTGCCGACCACTGGCCTAGAACATAAAAGTGCTCTATAAATATTAGCTATTATTATATTTTATCAGAACGTCATTTAAGCTGGGACACTGAGTGAGTCTTACCACCTAGTGAATACTTTGATGTCCGTGATCATGTTTGAGCTAGTAGAGGCCTCCAGTTAGGTGTGTGACTCCCCTGAGTAAGATACGAGTTGCTGCCATTTATGGAGCTCCTTCCCCACCAGAGTAGATATGACTCTAGGCCACCCCCAAAGTCACCTGGCTGGCAGTGAATTGGAGGCATGGAATTTGAGCACAGGACCCCTGATCCCAGGCTGCCCTCTCCTGCACCCAGCTGCTCCTGCTGTTACGTGCTGAGCCCTCCCTTCCCCTCCTCAGCTGGGAACACCACTAACATCACCCAGGATGCACAGCTCCGGTGGCCCAGCTGTGACAGTCAGGAAGAGATGCTCAACCTGGGCTTCACCATCGGCTCCTTCGTGCTCAGCGCCACCACCCTGCCACTGGGGATCTTCATGGACCGCTTTGGCCCCCGGCCCACACGGCTGGTGGGCAGGTGAGGTGGCCATGCCAGGCCTGGGGGAACTCGAGGGCAGGGACTAGTGCTGCAGGGGGAGGGGAGGCTCAGTGTTCACAGTCCCACTCTCCACCCCCAATCTCCACAGTACCTGCTTTGCTGCATCCTGCACCCTCATGGCCCTGGCCTCTCGGGACACCCAAGGTGAGAGGTCTGGCCTCTGGTGCCCCCACGAGAAAAGAATGAGTGGGGTGAAGGTGGATGTTTACCCCAGCTTCTGCCCTTGGCTCCCACAGCTCCCCAATGCCCTTATTCACCCCTCGCCTCTCCCCAGTTCTGTCTCCATTGATATTCCTGGCACTGTCCCTGAATGGCTTTGGTGGAATCTGCCTAACGTTCTCTTCACTCACAGTGAGTATGACAGGCTCTGGCTTGTCAGCAGGGCACCCAGGAGTGGGTGGGGGTAGGAGTGAGTGAAGGTGAGAGTGGAGAGTGGATGCAGAGGAAATGTGTGCATGTGTGTGTCCCCAGCCCACACTGTCTGTTGAGCTCTGTTCTAGGCACTGGGGCTGCAGCACAAACAGAAATGAACTTCCTCCGCTTCCTGGAGCTTGCATTGTGGGGTTGGGGGAACACAACAAGTAAACTAACACATTACATCTGTAGTCATCAGTGCTGGAAAGAGAATAAGGGGTAATGTGATAGTGACAGGGAGGGGACAGCTTGGGACAGTATGTTTGCCTCATTGTGCACTTGTGCTCTCCTCGGGCAGGGCATGCGAAGGCACAGGTATTTGTGCGTATATTTGATTGAACCGTATGAAACTGCCAACACTTGACAGTACTTGGCCTACAAAAATGGCTTTATCACGTGAATCCATCTCTTATGCATGTGTGTATTTTGCCTGTGTGTTACTTTAAGTGTGTATGTTTGTGTTGTGGTTGAGTCTAGGGTTCAAGGCTTATGTGTGTGTGGTGGGGGAAGCTGTTTCTGGCTGGGCCAGCCTCTGGCTGGAGCTGGTTGTTTATTTCGGATGAGGGTTGCCTGACCACCAAACTGGGTGTTTTTGGCTGAATTTCCCCTCGGCCCTTCTTCATTCCAGCCTGGGACATTTCACAACTCTCTAAGGAAGCAAATCCCTCCTCCCCGCCCAGCCGCCCAAGCCCTTCTCCACGCTGTGCATCTTGGCTCAGGGCCCGCAGTCCCTTCTTCCCTGCCCTGCGTGGCTGCGGGGCGGGGGGCCTACCCTTGGACCCTGTCCCGGCCCCCCTAGGGGTCAGGCCTGGGGGGCTCTGCCGGCAGATCGCAGCCCCCCCTCCTCCCCGGCCCTGCCCAGTGATCTCCAGCCAATGGCAGGGCCCGGCGCCAGCCCCGCCCCGGCCCCGCCCCCAGGCCTCCGCGCGAGCTCAGCTCCAGCCAGGACAGATCCGGGGGGACATCCAGTGCCGCCCGCGCGTCAGCCCGGGGTTAGCGGAGCTGGCCTCGAGCCGGCTGTGCTGGGTGGAGACAGCGCCCTGGGACCCTTGAGTTGGGGGCAGGGTGGCGGGGCGGCGTCAAAGGCCGGGCTGTTCTCGCTCCTGGCACTTTCCCTGTGGCCTTGGCAGCGTGCCTGGCAGATACAGGTGCCAGGGAAACCTGGCTCTATACCCTTTTCGTAGCTACTTGGAAGTTGGTGGGGGACTCGGTTCTCTGTGTTTATCCACCTTCCTTTCCAGAGCTCTCTGGGCTTTGGTTTTCCCCTCTGGAGAGGGTTTAAGCCTCTAAGGCCCTCCCAGCTATGGGATCTACTGATCTGGGAGGATGGCGGGGCCAGAGTGTACACAGAGGGCAGCATGACTTTGCCTTGCCCTACCCTGAGGGCCTGGCTTCGGCCAGCGAGCAGAACACACATTCAGTTAATTCTCTACTGGTGGAAGCTCTGTGCACGTCAGAGCCACCTCCCTGGACACCTGGCCTCCCTTTGTCCCACCCTCACCTCCTAGCCTATCCCAGGCTTGTCCTGGCTCACCTTCCTTTGCAGAGCTATTTGAGGTTCAGCAGAAACTGTGGACTGGGACATTTGGGGCCACCGGGAAGGTTAAGGGGCACCATCTCGTGACAGAGCCAACCATGGCCACAGCCGTGGGGTCTGGAATAAATAGAACTAGAATGGCCAGACAAGGGACAAAGTCATTCACATGCTCTGTGAAGTTGAGTCCATTTCTTACCCTTTCTGGGTTTGAACTTTCTCATCTGTCAAAGGAGTTGCACTAGATCAATGTTTCTTTTTTAAAATTAATTTATTTTCTAATTACAGTTGATAGACATTACTTTCAGGTGTATAACATAGTGATTTGACATTTATTGTTATTTTTTAAATCTTCACTCGAGGATATTTTCCCATTGATTTTTAGAGAGAGTAAAAGAGAGAGGGAAAGACAGAGAGAAATATTGATGTGAGAGAAAAACATCGATTGGTTGCCTCCTGCACAAGCCCTGACCAGGGCCTGGGCCGGGGAGGAGCCTATAACTGAGCTATATGCCCTTGACCGGAATCGAACCTGGGACTCTTTGATCTGCAGGTCGGTGTTCTATCTACTGAGTTAAACCAGCTAGGGTGGTGGTTTGACATTTATATACCTTACAAAGTAGATCAATGCTTCTTAAACATTCATTTCATGGATTATTAAGAGGTATCACAGGATAAAGTGGCTCCATAAGCAACGAACTTGGGAAACCCTGGGGTTTGACAAAATTGACAAAATTTCTCTGTGAGGGCACTTTTGGGAGTCTTTTAGATTCTAAAGTGCCTTGAGAGTCTGTAGGAGGAGCTAGAGCAGTTTCCAACATTGATTTGCCTTATAACTTGTCTGTGGTGTCTCATGGGGCTAGTGTTCTTGGAGCTCACTGTGAGGACACTGGGCTGGATGCTTCCAAGTTTCACAGGCGGGGCTGGGAAAGGGGAGGCCAGAGTGGGTGTCAGGGTCTCTCCTGCTCACTGGCCTTGTCCTCCTCCCTCAGCTGCCCAACATGTTTGGGAACCTGCGCTCCACTATCATGGCCCTCATGATCGGCTCCTACGCCTCTTCTGCCATCACGTTTCCAGGAATCAAGGTTTGGAACTGCCTGGGGGAGGGGTGGGGGACAGTGAGGCCACTGGGCTTTCTTTTTTGCCTTGATGTAAGAATTGGGTAGGGTTGGGTATGTATGCAGTGGCTAGTGTCTGGTGATCCAGTTCCTGCCATTCAGTTCCCACCACCTCTGGGAAAAGCACTGAGGCATCATGGGGAAGAGTCCAGGTGCTGTTGCCCACCAGTGGGTCTGATTTCTCTGCTCCCCTCCTTTCCTTTACTATTGTCCCGGTCCAGGCCTCCACCCTCCCTCCTGAGCCAGAACAGGGTTTCTCAGCTGGTCTCCTGTCTCTGGCCATTTCCCTCCCCCATCTGTCATTCACGTGACTTACGGAAGGATCATAGATGGAGAACTCACTCACACACCCGCTTTGCTTCACCTGCAGAATCAAGTCCAACCTGTTCACATGCATTCAAGGCTCTTGGTTCTCTGGCCTCACTCAGTCTTTCCAGCCACATCTCCTTCCCTTGCTCTGGAAAGGCTGGGTGACTTGGGTTCAAGGTCACAAAGCTAGTCCATGCCGGGCCAGACCCTAGACAGGTCAGCGAGTGGACCTAGAGCCAGAAGGCCCGAGTTTAGTTCTGGGCAAGTTTGGGGCCTCGTTTCTTCCTCTGATATCAAATGGTAACAAAGCACCCTTTCAACTGGGCCACAGTATGCCCCTCACATTCCACGGGGAGCAGTTAATTTGTTAGTTTAGAAGGCACTTGCCCGGCGTCCCCAAAGGAGTTTGAGAGCATGCATTGGTGGGGTGGCTGCCAGTTGGTCAGGTAGCAGCAGGCATGGAAGGTGGAGCTTCTCCTTTTTCAACTCAGACAGTGGGGTTTGAGGAGCCAGATCTGATCCCCGCTCATTTGGGACATGGCCCTTTGAAGCTCTGTGCTGCCTTCAGGGAAGAAAGAGCCCCAAGGCCCATGGGGCCCCCAGCAGGAGCAGTTTTCCTGGGCAGCACTGGGGCTCTGAGCAGGAGCCCGAGGGGAGGCTGGACATCGGTCATCCCGGGCAGAGGGTGGCTGAGAGGACAGAGGAGAGACACCATCTCACATACCTGGCTTCCAGTCTATTCAGAGCCTGCTTGTCCTGGGTCAGGAGGCCTTGGGCAGAGTACTGCACACACCTCCCTCCCACTCAGGGTCAGTGAAAGGTGAGATAAGGCTTGTTAGCTTGGGTTTGTCTTTCCCCCGGGGAACAGGCCAGGAAGGGGCAGGACAAACATGGCTAGGCCTGGTAAACCTAGAGCCTTAATTCTCCTCTTTTGTACATAAAATGAGATGACATTTTTGTGTAAAACATACATGTATGGAGTCATAGGCAAAATGTATGTGTCTTTTTAAGATAATAATTGAGATTTCAAAGACATTCTTAGTTGTGGCCGGCAACTTCAGTACCTTGTGGGAACTATTTCACCCCACTCCAGGGTGAAGCAGTGAAAAAGGAAGAGGAGGGGTGGCTTCTGGGCCTGACGTTTAACTTCTGGCCTTGGTTTTCTTATCTTCAAACTGGACACAAGCAATGGGGTAGAAGAGACCTTCTCTGAGGCCTTGGAGGCCCGGGTTCTACCTTGGGCTGGAAGAGGGGGGCCTGAAGCCTGGCGGCCTCCCCATGGGTCTGCTCCTCTTCCACAGCTGATCTACGATGCCGGCGTGTCCTTCATGGTCATCATGTTCACCTGGTCGGGCCTGGCCTGCCTCATCTTTCTGAACTGTGCCCTCAACTGGCCCAGCGAAGCCTTTCCCTCTCCTGAGGAAGGCAGCTACACGTGAGTGGCTCTGTGGGGGGTGCTGGGGTGGAGGGGGACCTCCCTCCTGCAGAGGAAGGCCAGGGGAGTGGTGGTGTGATGGAGAGAATGAGCGGTGAAGTTAGAGAGACCTGGGTTTGCAAGTGGCCTGAGTTCCCCGAGCTCTGCTTTCTCATTCTTACCATGGGCCTGATCCTGCACACCCTCAGGTGTTTGGAATAGACCTGAAGCCTAACAGGCGGTCAGAACATGGGGACTGCTCTTGTTATTATCCGTTCTGCATTTTGAGGACAGGATCAGAGCAGGAGGGGCCCAGGAATAGCCAGTGGGACTCAGGAGGGGGATAGAAAGGAATCAAATATACCACCCTTTGTGGGCAGCCTGAATGCCAGCTTTTCCCAACTTCCTGTCAGTTCCCTAGGGGATGTGTGTGTGTGTGTGTGTGTGTGTGTGTGTGTGTGTGTATGATGCTTCAAAACCAAACACAGAGGGTGCCTGTTAAGCAGCTGGTCTTTATTGTCTCTTGTGTGCCAGGCACTGCGCTTAGCCCTCATGCTATTCTCAAACAGCCCTGTGACTGTGGGTTCTGCTATTAACAAAGTGACTTTCCTAAGGGGGGTAAGCCAGGCTCTCTGACTCCAGTCTGAGTTCTTAATGCTGCCTCCATGGTAACAACCCCAGTGGAAAAGGACTCATCCAGCCTTCATTTATTGGGCGCTAAGCTGGTCCCTGGACCAGGCTCTGAGGGACTCAGATGTGGACCCTGCACACATCTGAGGGAGCTCATCAAGGGGGCATGTTAGTGCTGGGCAAAGGGGTGCTCAGCATCCCAGGGATGACTGGATAGCCCCCTGGAGGCAGGCTGTTGAGGGTGGGCTCTGTGGGGCTGGTTACTACTTGCTCCGGCCTGGCTGCCGGCAGGAAGAAGATCAAGCTTACTGGGCTGGCCCTGGATCACAAGGTGACAGGTGACCGCTTCTACACCCATGTGGTCAATGTGGGCCAGCGGCTGAGCCAGAGGACCCCCAGCATGGAGGAGGATGACATGTCCCAGGACACTCGTGGCACCTCAGGAAACCCTCGTGAGAGTGAGTATCTGGTCAGGGTGACAGCCTTGGGGACTAGGGAAGGCAGGTCCTCACACTTAGTGAGCACTCACATCAAGAGCTTATCTCTCCCCTCTTCAGTTCTCACAACGCCACATGATGTAGGTGGGCAATCCCCATTTACAGAATAGGGGGAGTGGGAATAGGGCTCAGAGAATTCTGGGAAGTTCAGATCTGGGGCTACTCTGCTGGATTTCTGGGGTAACAGAGAGAGGATGGGGCAGAGTCTCCAGGCCTGTGGGGTAAATGGTTTCAGCAGGGTTTCCTGCAACCTCTGAGCTTCTTGCATCAGGTGAGCTGGGCCCTCCAACACCTGTCTGGTTCGCGCCCCCTGCTGGCCGCAGGAGGAGCCGCAACCCGCCTTCTGTCTGGACCACTTCCCAAGGTGTCAGTTCTATTAGTGGCAGGAGCACTAGCCAGCATTGGAATCAGATGAGGGTTTGAGTCCCACTCCCCAGTTACATGCCAAGTGACTTAGGTAGATCCCTTAACCCTGCTCTCACTCTCCTCATCTCTTAAACTAGCACCAATAGCACCCATCTCACAGGGAAGTTAGTTGTGAGGATTGAATGAAGCCATGGACACGGAAGCCCTTTGGAAAAGGCAGAATGCTGTGCAGTTCCTAGGGTGGTATTCCTGTTGCTGGTTCTCCCATGGCCGAGTTATGGTGTGAGCTGAGTTTGGCTTGCCCCATGAGCTCGGGCAAGTCATTGGCCTCCCTGAGCCCCAGTCTCCCCATCTGTAATATGTGGCAAAGGTAGGGGTGTGGCACAATCGGACTAAATGGGATAATTCGTGTTGAGTGTGTGGCACATAGTAAGTGTTTAATGCATAGTAGCTGGAGTAATTACCACACCAAGCATGTGGTTTTATACCTGGAGGTCGCTGAAAATGTGCTGTTGAGATAGTTACAGAGCTGGGCAAGAACTTGGAGGTCAGTGAGTCTGAATCCTTGTTTTTGAAGAAACTGGCTTCTATCCAAAGGCACATAGTGTCAGAGCCTTCACTAGAACTGCATGAGCCGGGACATTGAGGGGAATAGAAGATCAGGGGCTCAGGGGTGCCCCCTGCTGTCTCTCCAGAGTCTGTCCCCTTCCGCAAGAGCCTCTGCTCCCCCATTTTCCTGTGGAGCCTCCTCACCATGGGCATCACCCAGCTGCGGGTCATCTTCTACATGGCCGCCATGAACAAGATGCTGGAGTTCATCGTGACCAGCAGCCAGGAGCATGGTGAGGTGCTGCTGAGCCCACTGGGGAGCACAGGAGTGTCACCCTGGTAGAGCTCCTCTCACCCTGGCTTCTCCCCCTGCTACCCCCAACAGGGACCGTCCTCCTGAAGCCAAGAGTGGAAGAGACAGGTAGGGGGACAACAGCTGAGACCCTGGCCTGCACCCACCCTGCCACTGCCCACCTGGCAGGGAGCCTGGACACCCCCTGTCAGATCTAAGAATGTGGGGCCAGAGGAGGGCTATGTTGGCATTCCCCCTTCTCCGCTGGAAGTGGGGGGCTTCTGGCATTCCTTGTGCCAGCTCCTGACCCCGCTTTCTTCCCATCCTACCCAGTTGGGTTCTACTCCTCTGTCTTTGGGGCCATGCAGCTGCTTTGTCTACTCACCTGCCCTCTCATTGGCTACCTCATGGACTGGCGGATCAAGGACTGCGTGGACAGCCCCACCGAGGGCATGGCCCTCGACGATGCCAGGTGACCAGCAAAGGGATGATGACAGCAAGTAATCAGATGGTGCTTCCATTTTCTATGTGCTTTTACACCCAGCATCTTATTTCATTCTCCCAAGAGCCCTGAGACAGCAGAGGTACCTCCCCATTTTATAGACGAGGAAACTGAGGCTAAGAGGGGACAGGCCTGCTTGATAAATAAAGCTCACAGCGAGAGCCGACTGTGCACTAGGCACCTTGCGTTGTCTTATTTAATCCTGTAACCGCTCTCTGAGCTAGGTACATTATCCTCATTTCACAGACGAGGAAGCTAGGACACAGAAAGGTTAAGTACCATACCCAAGATCACACAGCTTTTGGTAGCAGGCTCCAGAACCTATGTTATAAAGGGTACACCTTTTAAGGCTAGCACGAGACAGAGGGGGTGCATTAGTTACCTATTGCTGTATAACAAATTACCCCCAAACTTGGCTTCTTTAAGCAACAATCTCATGGAGTTTCTGAGAGTCAGCAATCTAGGGGTGACTTCGCTGAGTGGTTCTCAGAGTCTGAGTCTGTTCGGGCTGCTGTGACAAAGTCCAACAGACTGGGCAGCTTATAGAAACAAGAAATTTATTTCTCAGTTCTGGAGACTGGAAGGCTGAGACCAGGGTGCCAGCATGGTTGAGTGAGGCCCCTTTTCTGAGTCCTCACATGGCCGAGGAACTAGGGAGCTCTGTGGGGCCTCTTTTCTAGGGGCACTAATCCTAAGATGAGGTCTCTGCCCTCAGGACCTAATCACCTCCCAAAGGCCTCACCTCCTCATACCATCACCTTGGACACTACATGTGGACTGGGGGGCACATGGACATTCGCACTGTAGCGGCCTTCCTCATAAGGTTTCGGTCAAGGTGTCGGCCAGGCTGTAGTCATCGAAGTGCTGACTGGGGTGGAGAATCTGCTCCTGCACTTATGTGCTGCTGGCAGGAGGTTTGGTCCTTCCCACCCGGGCCTCTTCACAGGGCTGCTCAGGACGGGGCAGCTGGCTGCCCAGAGCAAGGCCTAAGGGGGAGACCAAGGTAGAAGCTGCAGTGTGTTCGTAGCATAATCTCAGAACCACACCATCACTCCCATCATGTTCTGTTGGTCACACAGGGTAACTGTGCCGTGTGGAAAGACTGTATAGGGTGTGGATATAGGAGGCGGGGGTTACCGGGGCCACTTGTTGGCCGGAGACCACCTCTGGGTCCAAGGACCGACTGCTGTTCTCTTTGTGTTTAGTCAGTAGTCTCCTGTGAGGTTTGGAGAGGGAGATGAGGAGAGAAGGTAGCTAAGGAGCAATCAGTGGCTTCCCTTCCCACCAGCGGTGCCCCGGCACTGGCACCAGCCTTCCTCCTCTGCCCTCTGCCCCTAGGGGCCAGGGCCTATTAGCAGGGCCCTTCTGTCTAGGACCAATGCCAGCCTGCCCTCATCCCAGCCTACTGCCCTCTCCCCTGGGTCAGCCTTGGAGCCCTGACCCTGTGCAGAGAGGGGCTTTGGGCAGAGACACTTTCCTGATGAGAGACGGTGTGAGAGCTCCCCATCCTCTACCTTCCTTCTCATCCTCGAGTCTCAGACGTCAGTGTGCATGTGAAATACGTGGGATCTCGGTCTGAATGCAGATTCCTGGGCCCCTCCCCCGAGAGTCTAAGGTCCGGACTGAGGCCCTGGGGTCTGCATTTTAGGAGGTCCCATGATGCTGGTGTAGTTGGTGGGGAGCCACAGCAGAAGGGGCAGGGGCCAGGCTGAGCACCAGGGAGCCGCGGGGAGGTAGAGGCAGTGACAGCGACAGCGGCCAGTGACCCTGTTCTCGGCAGGGACGGGATTGCCACCAAGTCCGTCAGACCCCGCTACCGCAAGATCCAGAAGCTCACCAACGCCATCAACGCCTTCACCCTGACCAACGTTCTGCTGGTGGCTTTTGGCATCACCTGCCTCATCAATAACTTACACCTCCAGGTACCTGCCTCCGTCTCCCACTCTCCCTGCCTCTCAGGCTCCTCCAAAGGGACCGTTCTGGACAGTTCCCTGGTGCCTGCTGTCCAGGAAACGTGGTTCTCCTCCTCCTCCGGATCTATAGCCTGGGTTTTCCGGGGAGTGTTTCTAGCAGGTTGGGTCGTGGAGAGGGTCGGCATGTGTAGGCGGGCTCTGCGAGGCTCCGTTTCCCTCTTCCCACCGCCCACCCTTCATCCTGCCTGCACCGAGCCCTTAAACGGCTTTCCTCTCCCTTTTGGTTTCAGTTCATGACCTTTGTCCTGCACACCATCGTTCGAGGTTTCTACCACTCGGCCTGCGGCGGCCTCTACGCGGCAGTGTGAGTCAACCTGGTCCCACCTGCCTTGCTGAGCTTCCCCCCATAAAAGAGGGTCCCAGAGCAGAGAGGAAGGGGCCCCAGACACCCCTTAAGGCACCGCTTCCAGCCCTCCCCAGCCTCCCTGGAATGCTGACATGTCCGAGGAGGGACTGGATGGAGAGGATTGGTGGGGGTCTTGGGAGGCCGTCTGGTCCACTGCCCCCTCGAGCTCCTCTAGTGACGGGGAGCTCACTTCCTCGGACGCAGCCCACCACTGCAGGACATGTCCCCCGTCAGGAAGTCTCCCTTAGAGGAAGCTGCAGTACTTGGTTTGGTGACATGTGGGTCCTATGTCTGCTCTCGGAAATGACCCCCAAGTGGCCTCTCTCCCCGTGTCAGCCCTATAGAAATTTCCAGACTGCAGTCTTGTTTGCCTTATAATGTTCCTGCTTCCTGTTGAACGGCCCGTTCCCTTCTTTCTCTTCTGATTCCCACTGCCAGGCGCTGCCGGGTGACTCTCCCTGCGTATGCGATGCAGTAACATAGGATATTACAATAGCGGTGACAACATCCTGACCATTATTGAGCATGTGCTCCGTGGTGGACCCATTGCGGGACACTTGACCGCACCCCCTAACTGAAACCTCACGCCAGCCATCTGAGCTCCATGCCCCCCGCATTGGCTTATGTTAAAACTGTGGGGTTACTCTTGATTCTTCGTCTTCTCTCACCCCACGTCCAATCTAGCAACCATCCTGCCCGCTGCATATCCAACCCTTCTGACCATCCCCACCCCTGCACCCCGCCCTGGCTGCCCTCGCCTTCCCTCGGGCTATTTATAACGCAAGAGCTGGAGACACCTGTTAGGTCATAAGTCACTTCGTGGCATTCCATGGCTTCCCGTCTTGTCTCAGAGAAAATGCCAAAAGCTTTATTATGGCTTAAAAGGCCCCACAAGACCAGGCACAGGGACCTCTCTGCCCTCTTCCTTGCCCTCCACCTATGGCCTCAGCAGCCCTGGTGCCTCATAAACCCCAAGGATGTTCCCTCTTCTCAGAACGTTCTTCCCCAAGGCTCTCAGCTGTCTTACCTTCTCCAGATCTCACCTCGCCGCCCTCAGTGGCACCTCCCTTGCCATCCTATCTGCACCTGCAACCCCTCAACATCCGCCCCATCTTGGCTTAACTTCTCCCCTTGGCTCTTATCACTGGCTAGGGCAGTGGTCGGCAAACTCATTAGTCAGCAGAGCCAAATATCAACAGTACAACGACTGAAATTTCTCTTGAGAGCCAAATTTTTTAAACTGAAACTTCTTCTAATGCCACTTCTTCAAAATAGACTCGCCCAGGCCGTGGTATTTTGTGGAAGAGCCACACTCAAGGGGCCAAAGAGCCGCATGTGGCTTGCCAGCCGCAGTTTGCCGACCACTGGGCTAGCACATGAGGCCTTTATCTCGCTTAGTGGGTGACTGCCACCCACCCCACCAGAATGCCACCTCCAGGAATCTTTGTTGATTCGGTTCATGGCTGAATATCCACGCACCTAGACTGGCACCTGGCACATAGTAGGAGCTCAATAAATATTTGTTAAAAGCATAAATGAACAGCTTCGTGAGGCTAGGGTTAACCCTGTGTTTAGGGGAGGAAGCGAGGCTCAGAGAGGTTGAGTTAATTGCATAAGAAGGAGGTATCAGAAGCCAGTTTGGTGGCCCTGAAGTCATGGCATACACCCTCCAGGCCAGGGACCAAAGAGCACATGTAAAGAGCCTGAACTCTTAAGCTCTACCCTGCCTGGCGAACAGAGCGGTGTCTGGGGAAGGGGACAGGCAGGGCGCTAGTAGGAGAGAACCACGCGCCCTTCACACTTGGCCCCCTCTCCCTGACAGGTTCCCGTCCAACCACTTTGGGACGCTGACAGGCCTGCAGTCCCTCATCAGTGCCGTGTTTGCCCTGCTCCAGCAGCCGCTCTTCATGGTCATGGTGGGACCCTTGAAAGGAAACCCCTTCTGGGTGAGAACTGGGGGTGATGTGAGGGGAGCAGGAGCCCCCTTCCTGGGTGCAGCCTAGGAGCTGGGGGTGGGGGAGCTGGTATGTGATAGAATCCTTCCCTCTTCTCATCGCAGCCAGGAGGTGCCTTGGAAGTCTAATCTGGGGGTTCCCAAGCTGGCTGCCCGTCAGAACCCCTCACAGAGTGTTAAGAACACAAATTCCCCCGCCTGCTGAATCAGCAGCTCTTGGCCTGGGCCCAGGAGTCTGTTTCTGATAAGCTCCCTGGTGGCATGTGAAATGGCCCAGAACTGATCCCACGCACGTCAGCCAATGCAGGGACCCTCTCCTTTGTCAGGGGTCCCTCACTGACCGGTCCTGCACGCAGCAGCAGCCGCTGGGACTGTTGGGAAGGCTTTTCCTGACATCAAACCGACATCTGCCCCCCCGAAAGCCTATCTCCCTGCCCCATGCACCACTCACTCCCATAAGCCCTTCTCCCACAAAGACCATGACGTGACCACTACCATTTACAGAGCGCTCTCCAGGCGTAAGCACACCGTGTGCTTTATTGCTTCATCTTGGCCGGAAGGGTGCCGAGAAGGAGGCACTTAGAGCCCAGAGCAATGCAGAGCGGGATGCAGAACGAGTCGGGTCCACGCCCGTGTGAGGCCACTGGGCTGGGCCCTCCGAGCCTTCCGTCCTCCAGGCTGAGTGCCCAGCTCCTTTGGCTGCCTTTGGAGGCTCTACTCACCACCCCAATGACCCGACTGTCGGTGTCCCCAATGTGGGCGCTGGCGTCAGCCAGGGTTCAAACCAGGCTCTCCACTTTACAAGGTTGCTCACCATGAAGTGAGGCACTGTTGGGAACAGTGATGGAACACAATAAGTTCTAGCTAGGTGTCACTCTGGCCTTCTCCTCCCTGTTGGAGGAGAGAGGGAGAATGGCAGCCTGCTTGACGCTCTCTCTTTGCCCTCAAGGTGAACCTGGGCCTCCTGCTCTTCTCACTCCTGGGATTCCTGCTACCTTCCTACCTCTTCTACTACCGAGCCCGGCTGCAGAGGGAGCACACCCCTGACTGGGAGGGCCCACTGAAGGCGCTGAGCAACTCCGAGGTGACTGCGTAGACCTCCGCAGACAACGGACCCGATGACAGGCAGCCAAGGCCTGAGAACCAAAGGGAACGCCTCATGTGGCTTTTCTACCTGTAACACACGCAGAGCCAGGGGCCGTGGATTTATAAATACCAGGAGAAATTCTATTTTTGTAGGGACTTGCTAAAAGGAAAAAAAAAATCCCCCAAAGCAATGTGCCCTTGACTGAAGACAGCCCCTGCGCTAGAAGGATGGGGCCTCTTCCTCCGGGACTGGGGGAGACCAGGGTGTGGGGCTGCCCTCTCTGGGCCTTCATCCTCCTAGTGCCTCCTGGGGGCTTGGGATCAGCAAAGAGGCTACCCCCAAGTCCCAGCTGTGTCATGCTCAGAGTGTGCATGTAAGTGTGAAGTGTGTACATGTGCATGTGTGCACGTGTATGTGTGTGTGTGTGTGTGTGTGTGTGAACCAACCTTCCCCTAGGGGAAAGGGACCTGAGGTGCTGGCTGTGTCCTGAATGGGGTGTGTGGGGGGGTAAGGCCCTTCCAGGGGCCGGAGGGCGGGTTCCCTCCCTGGTGCTGCTTTTTGCAGATCTCAGAGGAAATAAAAAGGGAAGTGAGAGACTGGCTGGTGTGTGCCTGTGTCTTCCCACACCCCCACCCATCACCTCACCAGGTTTGGCTGGGCATGAAGTAGGACACCTGAAGTGCCAGCCTGTCCACCTCTGGCTAGCTGGCTGGCTCCCTGTTCTGGGCCAGGCCCTGTCCTTAAGAGTCTGGATTCAGACCCTTCTCTCTCTGCTTCTACCCCGGCTTCCCGGGTTTGGGGTACACCCAGGAGGCTGGCCTTTTTCCATACAGGGGGTCAGGGCAGGATGCTTTAGAAAGAATGGAATTCTCTCAAGCTTTCCTGCCAAACCATCCCTAGGGGCCTGTTGAAAGTGACTTTTTAATAGTCTCCTAAAACGTCATGCAAATTTTGAGCTTCACGTTATACTATATTGATATTTACTTATTAAAGCGAGGCTTTAAAATTACCTGCAGCGAGGGAGGATACCATCTTTGATATTCCAGGAAGATATACTTATTTATCCCACTGCTATACCTGTGTGGGCCCCTAGGACATAAATCCTAGAGCAGTGGTCGGCAAACTCATTAGTCAACAGAGCGGTTTGCCGACCACTGTCCTAGAGACTAGAGTAAGTCACAGAATGGAGGGCGGGGGCAGGAAGGGGCACTAACGTGTTGATCTGCACAGGTATCTCATTTCATCCTAACTGCAGCCCAGCGGTCCTTAGCGCCATGCTGAAAGCTTAGGGCACAAGACCAGAGGACACAGCTGGTGGCGGTGGAGCTGCACTCGGGACCTGGGCAGTCTGGCTGCGGAGTCCCAACCACAGGGCAGCCAGGGGCAGAAGGGAGGGCCACGCTCCTCAGCCCAGCTCTCAGCTGTCCTCTCAGGCTGAGAGTGACCTCAAAGGTCCTACCCACCTTCCCCCCTCAAAAAAAAAAAAAAAAAAAAAAAAAAGCTTGGAAAACCGCCAAATGTTAGAGCTGAGAAGACAGTATTACAGATAAGCCATCCCTTGGTCTTAAACTCTTAATAAAAGACTCACCCACCCATTTTATAGATGAGAAAACATGGCCAGAGGGGTCTGGAGACTTGGCAAAGTCACATAGCAGATCTGAGCCCATTCTCCTGGATTCTGACACTGCCCTTTCGGCAAAATACCAAATCAGAATCGGGTGGCACCCACCAATGGGTTGGGTGGGTTGCCAGAGTATCTATTCGGGTGTCACTACACTTTCTGTCCTGGACCTTGACTTTCTGAGCTTGGGTGTTGGTTGGCTGGTGGAGGTTGAGGGCCAGTGGTGAATGGCAGTGGGATTCCCGGTAGGGGCGGCCAAGGAACCCAGCGTGTGCGCGGGGTACGTGGTGTGCCCAGCAGGCGGCGCTGCGTGGCTGCAACTGGGACGAGGTGGGGGAGCGTGGGGAGGGGTGGCAGGGGGAGGCGAGCCGGGAAGGGAACCCTGCGCCCTTGCACAAGCACGCGCTGCCCAGGAGTCTGCTCTCCTGGGTCTTGACCTTCAGCCCCTACCCTGGCTTGCTCTGCCCTCCTTCGAGATCTCCCCACGCCCTACCCGATCCCCTCCTTTTCAAGCGGGACCTCCAGCCCTACGGACCCTGGAGACAGAAGGAGGGGATCTCGGCGCTGGTCCCTGCTGGGCTGTGGCTCGGGGCCGGGTGGGCGGGGCCCGCAGAAACCTCGGCCTCCGGGGGAGGGTGTCTTCTTACTTTCCCAAACGGGGTGGGAGCTTGAGGAGGGGGCTGGGCAGGGGCGGAAGCGAGCGGGAGCCGTGTTTGTCGCTGCGCTGCCGAGTGGAACAGATGGCTGGGAGGGGAGAGGGTACGTGGCGGGAGGAGGAGGGGTGCGGGGGCCGGCGGATGAGGAACCAAGAATTTCGTCGCCCCGAGTCTCCCAGGAGAAGCCCCCTCCCCATCTCTTCCCAGAAAGAGGGAGGAGGCAGCGCCCGTCTTTTTCTCCGGGGTGCCTTGGCCTCTGGCCTGCGACAGACCCTGCCGCGCAATCGCCCGCCCCGGGCGCGCCCCCGACTCCCTGAACGCCCCTTCCCCGGCCAACCCGGCGCTGGCCAGGCCGGCGGGGTCAAGGCTCTGGGAGCTGCCCCGGTTGTGCGGGTTAATGGGGCCGCACTCCGGGGGGCGAGGGGGCGGCGGGCAGAGGGCTCCTGAGCTTGGAGAGTGTTCAGGGATCTTAAATAGCTGTCGGAAAGAGTGTTAATTGGAACTTTATGCAGATGAGCTGGGACGGGGTTGAGGGGAGGGGGAGGGAGGTCAGAAGGCGCTGGACCCGAGCCAGCTCCGAGGGGAGGACTGGAGGGCTCTGGCCGGAGAGTGGCAGGTGTGTATCCGGGTACCCGTGCGCATCACACCTCTGCGAGGGCGCTGGTCCTTGGAGTTGGGAGGTGTCCTCCCTGACACTCCTCTTCCAGGGTCTCCGCATCCCGGACCAGAAGTTCAGTCTCTCAGATCGTCAGGAGGGTGGGGGGGGGGGACCCCCACAAGTCTGTTTCCTCCGCGGCTGCTTACTCTGGGTGTCACCTTCTCTGAGTACCCCATTTCCCCTCTGTCTCCATGTCCTCTGCTCCCCACCGCTGGCATCACCCTCTCCAAGCAGGAGTCTTGTCTGTAACTCCCATCAAGTCTGCGTGGAGGGGGCGGGATCTAACATTTCTTCCTTTGCCTTCTCCGGTCTACACCCCACCCCCACCGACCACCCACATTTAAGGAAATGTTTCCCAACCTTTAGAGTGCTTTGGAACCCACCCCACGTGTTGAAATGCAGATTCCAGGGCCCGTAGAGATCTGACTGGGCGGGTCTGAGGGCTCAGGAATCTGCATTTAGCAGCTTCTGACCCAAGTGTGATGTAAAAGCCCTTAGATTCTGAGGCTTAGAAACATGGTGCAGGGAACCCGTGGGCTGGAAAGACTCAGCATACTTTCTTCAACAGCCCTGCCCGCCTCTCCCTGTCCTTCCTCCATGCTCCTGACCTCACCTCTGCTCAGTGTGGCCATCTCTGCTCCCAGTCTGATAGGACCAGGTGTGGAGAAGTTGCCAGGAAAGGGGGAAGGGAGAGAGGAGGAGGAAGAAGAAGAGGAGGAGAGAGAGTCTCTGTTTCTCTGATTAGGGTCTTACCCTTCCACTGTCTGCTGCCTGCTTCCCTCCCCTCGGCCTTCGCTTCTCCATCTTCCTCTCACTCCACCAGCCTTGCCTCGCTTCTCTTCCCTTCCTCCTCCTCACCCAAAGTTTCTAGCAAGGCCAAGTGTCCTGGGGTGGGCCGTTTGGATCTTAGCAGGGAATGGCAGAGCCAACCAAAGTCCCCGCCGCCAAAGGAAAGAGGTAGAGGCACCCTGGGGTTGGAAAGAAACAGAAGGAGGGAGGCAGGAGGAAAGATAATAACAGCGAACATGTAGGTCACCTTTCCATGGGCTATACACTTACTTAACACAGCAACCCAATTTAGACAGGCACTATTGCTCCCAGGTTGCAAATTATAAAAGAGAAAAAGAAAATAGAAAACACAAGGGATGTTCAGAGTGGTTAAGTAACTCCCCCAAGGTCACACAGGAAGTGGGAGAATAACTAGGTTATTCACCCCTTTGCTTGCCCAGAATCCTGTCTCCAGAGGCTGCTGGGTAGCTGTTCCAGACCTGCCCTCCTGCCCCTCCCCCAGGGGCAATGGATTGGGAAGGGCATCATGTCCAGAGATGAAAGGAGATGCTCAGGTTTCGGAACATCTGACAGGTCTGGCTGGAAGCATTAAAAATTCATGTAGAAACTTGACCCCATCTGGACCTTGGGCCTGCCACCTGGACTGTCCCTGGCATTGTGGGCGAATTTCCCTTCAGCAGGGTCCTGGGAGCCCCAAGTCTTTGTATTCCACAGGAGAGGGGTTCTCTTATGGATTACAGACTAAACTCAGGAGCCAGCAGCTCAGAAAGCAGCGCAGAGAACCCTGCTCCCACTCCTAGTGTAAGAACCTTAGAGGCTTAAGGGCTTATAAACCTTGTCATCTGGCGGCCTTCTATTCCTCTCCCCAGATAGATGGATGCTCACTCTCAGTTTAGGATACTGAAGCCTGGCTGTGATTCCCCAGTGGCCAGTAGGAGGCAGCCATCTGCTTGGAGGCAGCCTGAGCCCGAGCCTGTACCTGCAGCTTTGAAGGACAGTAAAAGAATCCCTATTGATAAGGTTAGAGAGATGAAGCTTTGGCCTTGGGGAAGGGCTTTGGATTCCTAGTTTGGGGGAGAATGAGGGACCTAAGGAGTTCAAGGTCAGTTATAGGTTTCAAGTGCATAATAATCGATGGCCAACATGATGCAATCATTCTAGCTGGAGTGGAGGTTTGGGTCATGGCCATGAGACAAAACTAGAAAGGCTACTGGTACCAGACCCCGAAGGATCCTTGATGCTTTGCTAAGGTGTTTTACCTTTAACCTGTAGGTAATAGGGAGTCATTGTAGGTTCCTGAGCGACACAGGGACATAATGCACATTTCAGTGAGCCTGAATCTGGCCACCATGGGCAGGCTGGTGGGAGGGAGAGAGAGACTGAATGTAGGAAAACTGGAGAGGAGGTTGGTGCTATTTTCTCCTGCATTTCTAGGCATGAGGTAATGAAGAGATGGAGCAGGGAGGTGGCAGGGAGAATGGAAAGGAAGGGATGGACTGGGGCTGGAGAGGGACCGGGTGAGTAGATATAAGAGATTAGAGAAGGGAGGAGATAACTACATTTAGGCTGGGTGTTAGGAAGGCAGGAGAACACAGAATGTGGGTACACCCACAGAATGGGGGAGGTGAATGAGTTTTGTTTCTTTTATGCTGGGGAGTCTTGGACAAGTCCCTTCTCTCTGGGCCTCAGTTTCCCCATCAGAGCATTGGACTGGATGGCCGTTATAGACCCTCCCATTTCAGAGTGTGTGAAGGTAGTGAATCTGGGAGGTTTGGAGAGGCTGGGGGTCTGTGTGTGTGAGACTTCTGTGGGTGGTCTCTGTGTGGGGTCCTGTTTGAGCGGCTGTGTGCATGTCAGTATTGGGGGTGCATCTGCCCTTTGTGGGACCCGTGGGTGTTGGCATGCCTGCACATATTCTGTAGCTCCGCTTTGTGGGAATGTGTGTGAGAGAGCGTGCGAGCGTGGGAGTGCACGTGATGGGCGTCCGTTGGTCTGTCTGGGCTGGTGGGGGTGAGGGTGGGGAAAGTGGCATCGCTGTTGGCTTCTTCCTGAGGCTCACACACTCCTCTTGCTTTCACTGTTCTGAAATAGCATCTGGACCGAAGGCCCATGAATATTTCACAACGATAATTCTGTGACCTGGACAGCCTGCTGCTGATTTACCAGCATCCTCCCTCCCCCTGCCCAGGCCCTGGCAGCCCCTCCTCCACCAGAGCTCTTGCCTGGCTGCATCCCCCTCCCCTCCAACATTAGCCTTGGCAAAGCCAGCCTGACACAGGCCCCTGTGAGACCCCAGCCTCAGCGACCCCCTGCTTCCTGACTAGCTAGTTGCTCTCATTACCCTCACCCCCTCCATCCCACACCCTTTCCCAAAGTCCACCTGCCTCAGGCCTTAGATGTTGACCCCTTCCTGTTTCTGCCACCTCATGTCATCTCATCTTCCTTCTGACCTGCCTGGCCAGAGTCACAGAACCTCAGCATTCTTCCTAAATGAACAGTGGCATCCAGGTCCTCTCTGTTTCCATTCCCGCTTCCTAAGTTAGATTCTTAACCCTAAATTAAAACCGTCGAACATCTGTCTCCTCATGCTTCTGTCTGATGAGTCTCACCTCCATCATAGGTCCTTCTTAGCCCAGGCTCTTCCCTTACTCCAGCCTCTCTTCCCCACACTGGGCAGATGAAACTTCTGATCATGCTTCAAGCCAGCAAGGCACCCCAACATAGGATTCTTGTCTCTCTGGTCACCCGGTCCCTTGGTTTCTCCTGGAACCTGGAGAACTGGTTCTCTGATATGGTCCATCGCAGGAGCCAGGGACGGGCTGGCTGCAGGGCTGTGTACCAGTGTGCAGGCTGTGCGCTGTGCACAGGCACACAGCGGAGGGGCACGTGGGAGCTGAAATCCAGCCTGAGGCTCTGCTTGCTGAGTGTTTGGTCTGGTGTGGGGCTGGATTCCCTTGCAGAAGAGGTGTCTTTTTCGGATTTGCTCAAAGCCATGTTTGGGCTGGCTGTGACCATGGATGGCTGATTCCTCCTTGCAAGGAGAAGGTGGGAACTGGGAGGGAGTCAGCCGGGCTGGAGGCCTTGCCCAGGCTTAGCTCCTTGGGCACCACACAAGTCAGGGCCAGCTGGAGCCACTTCTGGATAAATGGGGAGCGGAGGCGCTGTCAGCCCCCATCTTGGCCTGCCTGGGACTCCAGGCCACACCCCTCTTCCTCAGGCACAGCCTCTTCTCCTAGGGGGAGCAAGAAGCTCTTCAAGGGCACAATGGGCCCCCCTTTCTCTAAACCTCCTGGCCCTGAAATCCTGGTGGTTCCTCGCCCTCCTCCCACTTTTGAGGTCCTGAGCCAACAAACCTTACAGAAGGAGATAAAATAATAGAATTTTTAATAAATTTCCCCCCCCAAACAACTTCTGTTGATCTTTACCACACAGGGGCCACGGTGGAGAGGAAAGTTCTCTCCAGGCACCCTAAAAAGTGTCCCGGTAGACGTAGGAGAAAAGTATTCCTCCCGTGTCGGGAGACTGAGAGGGGCTAGAGAAGCAGGGGCCCAAGGTCAGCCTGGCCCCACTGTGCATCCCTCCGCAGGGCTCCTGGGTGGGCTCCCTTCCGGAGCTTCTGAAGGCTCTGCTGGTGGAAGATGCTTTGCAGACAAAGGTTCATCTCGAGTCCGCGGTGGGCATTGCGAGAAGGGGTCAGCGCCTGCCTGGGATGCCCCACCCCACCGTGGGATGGGACCGCGTTAATGGCCAGAGTTGGGGAGAATCGGGCTGAGCCACCAGACACAGCCCCTGGGGATAGTCTTAGGCCAGCATCCCAGGAGGCAGGGAGAGGCGGCCTGGTCCCAAAGGAGGGCGGAGCAGAGAGGGGAGAGGGAGGCAGCAAGGCCAGGGGCGGGGATTGGGCCAGAGCTGCAGCTGGGGGCTGGGGGCCAGCCCGGCCTCTGCAGTCCCAGCACCGCAGTCAGAGGTGCTGGGGCGCCAGGAGCAGGAGGCAAAGCAGAGGGGTGGGGAGCCCGGCCGAGAGCGCGGGGCCGCGGGAGTCCGGGGCCGCCTGGCAGGCTGCGCCAGGGCACGTCTGCTCCCCACGCTGGTCCTCGCCCCCGTAGCCCCCCCAGTAGTCGTCCTCGGTGGGCGCGTCCCCGCCCTGGCGCCCCCGCGGGTCTTCGGCGGGCAGGTCTCGATAGAGGGTGGAGGGGTCGGCGGGGGGCGCCCCGGCCTCGGCCACCCCGTACAGGTGGTTGGAGGAGCTGTTGCCACGGGCGCGGCTGCCGGGCCGCGTGGGCGCCGCGGGCGGGCAGGCCTGGAAGTCGGCCTCGCGGAGCGCGCGCAGGTCCCGGCCCTGGCGCTCCGGGGGGGTGGCGCAGGTCACGTCGGAGCTGGACACGCGCGCGCGCTGGAACCAGGCCCAGAGCGGCCGCGCGCGGCAGTCGCACGCCCAGGGGTTGGCGTTGAGCCGCAGGAACTCGAGCGCCGGCAGGTCGGCCAGCGCCTCGCCGGGCAGCGAGGCCAGGCTGTTGTTGAACAGGTAGAGGATGGTGAGGCGGCTGAGGCCGCGGAAGGCCGCGCGGTGCACGCCCTGCAGCCGGTTCCCGTGCAGCAGCAGCCGGTCCAGGCCGCCCAGGCCGCGGAACACGTGCTCCGTCAGCAGCCGCAGGCGGTTCCCGTGCAGGAAGAGGTGGCTCAGGTTGGCCAGGTCCGCGAACAGGTCATCCTGGGAGGAGGGGTGGAGAAGAGAGAGGTCCTGAGACAGGTGGAGATTTCTCCCCCAGGGCCTGGAGGTGGGGAGCACCGTGGGATACAATTTGACTTTTCCTTTCGGAGTCCTGGGTTTGAATCCTCCCTCCTCTAACCTAGTTAGAGGTTAATGTGGAAAAGGTGATATAATTGAGGCCCGTGGTTCTTAAACTTGAGGGACCATCAGAATCCCTGGGGATGCCGAAGCGCTGCCCTGAGTTTGTGATTTAGCAGGTGGGGCCCGAGAATCTGCCTGTCGACAAGTTCCCAGGAGGTGCTGCCTCTGCTGGTCAGCGGACCACACCGGGGAAGAAGATACTCATTCAGCGTGCAGACGGAGGAGCCTGATTTCCTGACTTCAAACCCTGGATCTGTCATAGCTGACGGTGCCACCTTGGGCAAGTCACAGTATCTCTATGCCTCCGTTTCTTCATCTGTGAGGCGTGGAGATTAAAGGAAGCAACGTGTGTTAAGGTGCTTAGAACAAGCTTTCCATGTGGAAGGCATTCTAGGAGTTGGCCATTATCTTTAACTTGGCCAAGCCAGTAATCTCTCTAAGCCTGTTGCCTCATCGATGAAATGGGCATGAGTGTACCTCCTCATGGGCTTGTTCTGAGGATTAAAGAAGACGATCCAATAAAGATCAGATGGGGAAGTGCGGGGCACAGTGCCTGGCACACCAGTATCCAGTCCAATGATGAAGCCCACAGGTTCAGGAGTCACAGCCCCTGGTGCCCATTCAGCTTGCCCTCTTCCCAGCTGTGTTACTTTGGGCAAATTATTCAGCCTCCTAGCGTCTCTGTTTCCTCCATCTGTATAACGTGGAGCATACTCAGCAGGCTGGGGGAGGGTTAGATGAGATGATGCTATAAGGACCTGGTGGGGACCTCCACCACCCTCAAGAAATGATGGTTATTACGACCCTAGGGGCTCAGATAACTGAGGAGCTCCCCGGGGTCCCAAAGTCCTGCCACTAGGCTAAGATATTAAGGGGACCAGGTGTCAGCTCTCCCCCGCCCCCAAAGGCAGCCAGGGAGGGGAAAGAAGGCTGCTTGCTGCCTGATGTCCTACATCACTGCCCGCTTAGAAGGGCTGTCCCACTTGTCTGGGGCTGGGCAGTGCCCAATCAGGCCATACTCATCTTGGACTGTGGTTCAGAATGAAGGGGGGGGGGGTGTGTGTGGGTGTGGATATGCTTCATGGGTGGGAGGGTCCAGGGGCTGGATTCTGCATTTTAAGCAGCTCACTAAGGTGATGATCAGCTCCAGGGTCTACCAGCCCAGCCCACTTTTACAGAGAAGAACACTGAGGCCCAGAGAGATGGAGAATTTGCCAAAGGGGACCAGAGACCCAGGACTGAGGCCTTCCCTCAGTGATGCGGGACGTCACTGTGGTCAGCAGGCCCAGGAGGTCTGGTTGATAGGGACACAGGCATCCTCTATGCTCAAGCCAGTGCGCCCTGGGGGACCTGTTTCCCGGTGGCTCTCCCACCCTTCCCTGTCTGGGGGGATGACTCCCCTACCCCACCCAGGAGTCTGGTCAAAGGCTCTCAGGTGGGGGCAGGGCATTGACTCCCAGCCCACACCCACAGCCTCCACCTTCCTGTGCTCCTGCGTGTTCTCGCCCCCTCCCATCTGGCTTCCGCCCTCTCCGCTACAGGAACTGAGCCTGCCAAGAACCCTCCTCTTGGCCACATTGAGATCCGTCCCCCTCAACCTTCTCGGCTGCCTCTGACACCAGCATTCTCCACTCCCTGTGCCACCCCCATGCGCAGTTCAGGTCTCCAGCGGGCTCCCTGGACCTCTGTGGCCTTGGGCGGGCCCAATTTGGCTTGGTACCCTTGTCCTCTTTCCGGTTCACCCTGAGAGTGGGCTCTGAGTCCCTTCTATTCAAACACCTAGCTAGGGGTTCTCTTTTTTATGGGTGTCATTAAGAGTGGGACACCCTCAGAGATACCTGTGAGAGGATTATTGGGGGGGAGGGGGAGTTGAGGGAGCACAGGTAATGGAGTTTGGCTTGGGAGGGTTAAGAAGAGAAGATCAAAGGTTCAGAACCCCTAGGGAATTCAGGCGCCTTTGGCCCACAGCCCCAATTTTTGGGCTACAAAATTCCTTGATTCTACCCTCCTCTCCTTCCCTCCTTTCCCTCTGCAAAAGTCCTGCCCCTTCCCTCTCTGAACCTCAGCTTGGGGGTCCATTTCCCCTCCCCCCATCCAAGCTGTTGCTAAATCCCGCTGCCACTTCCTGGGCTGCAGCTCTCAAATCCAGTCCTCTCTCCACTGTTAAAACCTTCTCTGTGCATTAATAAGCTCTTGACTTTCACAGCCCTCGCCCTCCCCCACTACCCCCCCTATCGCCCCCTCCCTCTGGGCTGAGAGTGGCTGCTAAAGTCATCTTCTTCCATTTCCAAAACCACATTTCCCTCACCTCCCCCAGCCAGTTCACAGCTCTCTACATCCATATGGAATCTCAACGCAGCATCCCTGCCCCCCTTCTCTGGACAGCATCCTGTTCTTAACCTTGCCTCCTTCCAACCCTCCCAAGCTCCCATCTTTGGCACCAGTGGCTGATCTGTGTGACCTTGGGCAGCTCCAGGTACCTCTCTGAGTCTCAGTTTTTTACTAGTATCTGTGAAACAAGGGACTTGAGATAGTTGATCATTAAGATCCATCCTCATCTGATATTTATGAGTGAGTGAATCCTGAAATGTACCTCATTCATTCAACAAAGCTGTATTGAGTGCCTACTCTGTGCCAGGTTCCCCCCCCCCCCCCCCCCCCCCCAGAGATCACCAATCTATGCCTGGTGTCATTGTCATGGTCTGCGTCAGCATAGGCAAGCAGGTGACTTACTGAGCTTTAACTATGGGATGAGCTCTGTGCTACACACGTCTCCTGTAGCAACCTGATCATCACAACCCCATGAAGCAGATGTTATTATCTCCCCTTTCAGAGATTAGGAAAGGGAGGCTGGGAGAGGGCAAGCCTAGGTTTCAACAGCTAATATGTAGTAGAATGTGGAGACAGGATGCTGAACGGCTACACTCGAGTCAGACAGACCTGGGCCAATTCTAGGCTGAGCCTTTGCTAGTTGGGTGACTTTGGGCTGGTGCCTTAACTTCACTGAGCCTCAGTGTCCTTAGCTGTTAAATGGGGGAAATGATGCTTATGTTAGGGGCAGAAATAGAATATTGGGGACTAGCTATAATTGTGAGAAATATTAATCATGCTCTGTTAACCGTGATTGTTCTGTTCTGATTAGAGAAAGCACATTCTCACCTGGCTGACAGTTGCACACCCTGCGACATGGGAACTAACATTGGAATGAAGTCCATCCTCCTTTCCCAAGAGCTGCCTATAGCCTCATGGCTGAAACAGCCTGGTCCTGGAGGTGCCTGCCCTTTACAATTCCCCTATCCCCTTGTCCAAGCCTGCACTGCCTGTAACCTGTAACCATTATACCTTGCCTACTTTCCCAGGCCTGTAATTCTTACTTTCCCACATAATCTTTGCCCTTCTGCCCAATATAAGCAGATGGCTGTTGGGGAGGGGAGAGCAGATTGTTGTGGATGACCTGCTCCTCTCCCACACTGCCAGCATTATTGGAATAAATGCTCCTAAACGATTCAACCCTGTCTCTGCTTAATTGGCTCAAGTAGTGACAGGTGGCCTGGACCCATTGGTTGTCGGTTACACTTACTCGGAATGAGACACATTGCTGAGCCCTCTTCAAGTAGCATCTCCGTGAACCCTCACAATAAACCCTGAGGCACAGGGCATTTTCCCCACGTTACAGATGGGGCCATGCAGGCTTAAAGCGGTGAGGTAACTTGCCCAAAGCCACAGAGCAAAGTGGTGGTGGGGCTGGCATTCCAACTCAGATGTGCCTGAGTACAAAGACTGCTCTTGTACACCACGCAGGCTGCTGTAATGAGTGAAAGATTCTGGTTCCATTCGAGTAGGAAATACACTCCAGGAGAGCAGAGCGACTGTTTTTGTTCACCCCTGAGTCCCTGGCACCCAGAACACTGCCCGGCATGCAGTAGGCACTCAATACATATCTGTTGATGAATGAACTCACGTGGCACAGTACCTGGCACACAAAAGACAGTCTGAAAACCTCCAGCCCACCCCATTTCCATTTCCACCTTCCTAACCATTACAAGCTGTGGTCCTCTTGCCTCCTCCACAGCTCCCCTCTGGGGGCAGGCCCAGCCCTGTCTCGGGTCACACCTGCATTCTGTGGACATCGCCGCAGCCCACGTTTCCTCCTACACCGGTGGCATCTCCCAGCCTCGTTCCTCCAGGCAGAAGGCTGATGCTTTCTTTCTCTATAAAGGACCCGCTGTGAAGATGCCATACCATGCATGCCAGGGGTGTGCAGAACCAACTTCCCATTCCAGAGAGTCAATGGAGGACCAGTTCTCATGACAGGATTTATTCAGCACTGAACTGTGTGCTGTATCTACACAACTCGTTTACCCTGCACAGCCACTCTTTGTGGAAAGGATGCTTTTTATTATTTCCACTTTAAAGACAAGGAAACTGAGGCTCAGAGAGGAGAGGCATCAGGCCTTAAGTTAAATAAGTCAGCAAACAACAGAGCAGGGATTCCGACTCAGGCCCTCTGACCCTAGCTGTCTCTATTGCCAGGCTTTTGTGAGGTTAAATGTGCTGCTGAGAACATGTGAGCCCCCAGTCATATGGGCAGTGGTTTAAGAGACTTCATGTGAAGAGGCCTTACATCTGCAAAGTGTTGGGACCCTGGGCTTCAGTTTCCTCATCCGTGGGGAGGTGTGAGCATCTCCTGACAGGGCTGTGGAAATGAAATGAGGTGGCTGAGCATGCTTTGGAAACTGTGAGGTGCTAGGTAAATGTAGGAAGGAAAGAAAAGGGCGAGTTTTCTAGGATCCCCCCATGGCCTGGCCATCACCCTTGAAGTTGACCCAAATCTCCAAGTTGAGGTCCAAGATGGGCCATTTCACTGAGATCCATGTTAAAGGAGGCTTGCCTCTTTTTAAATAGTATTTTAACAAGCATTTATATAGTGCTTATCGCATGCCAAACACTATTCTAAGTGCTCTACAAATTATTCATGCACTTACACTTATGAAATCCCTTGGAGATGGGCTGGTGCTACCCCCAATTTACAAATGGAAAAACTGAGGCTCAGGGGAATTAAAAATGTCACACACTTGTAAATGGCAGAGTTGATACCCATAAAGGCCTTAGCCTAGCACCCAATATAGAGCGTGCCCACTAAGTGGTAGTGGGTACTATTATCATTATTGATGCAATCGTAATAATACGACATATTTTTCTAACATACTATGTACAGCAGTCCCTGCCCCCCCCTTCACGGTTTTGCTTTCCATGGTTTCAGTTACCTGCAGTTAACCATGGTCCAAAAAGATTAAATAGGAAATTCCAGAAATAAACAATTCATGAGTTTTAAATTGCATGCTGTTCTATTCAGTGTGGAGAAATCTCAAAGCCATCCCACCCAGATGTGAATCATCCCTTTGTCCAGTGTCTCCAGGCTGCATACGCTCCCTGCCTGTTAGACACTTAGTAGCCACCTGAGTTGTCAGCTCAAGTGTGGTGGTCCCACAGTGCCTGTGTTTAAGCCCCTCTGTTTTACTTAATTATGGTCCCAAAGCCATCCACATAACTTTTATTACAGCATATTGTTATACTTGTTCTGTTTTATTATTAGCTATTGTTAATCTCTTTTTGTGCCTATTTTATAAACTAACTTTATCATAGGTGTGTATGTACATAGTACATATAAGGTTCCATTACTATCTGAGATTTCAGGCATCCATGGGGTCTTGGACCGGATCTCCCATAGATAAGAGGGGGGCTACACTTCTGTCTCTTATCTCTGTATTTCACTTCTGTCTCTCTCCACCACGTAGAGTGCTATCTTGGGGAAGGCAGGGGGCTTTGTCTGTTTTGTTAACTGCTGTATTCTCAGCGCCTTGCACATAGTGGGTGCACAATACATGTTTGTTAAATTATTATTGCCATTGTTACTATCTTTATCAGCATAAACCTTGAGCTGATTTTCACATCAGCACCACTCCGGGTGGGAGGAGTCATGCCTTCCATCTATGTGGGGGAAGGGAGGGTTTGGATATTCCAGCCCCCTTCCAGCCTGAGGCTATGGAGCCCAGGGAGGGTGGTTTGGAGGGTGTGTTATTGCTTCCTGGGGAAATAGAATGGGAGGATTTGACTGTCAGACAGTCAGCTTAATAACAACAATAAACAATATTTAGATCAATAATAATAACAATAAATAGCAATTACTGTTATTCCTTCCGTTTTCAGAGCATCTGTCTTCCAGCTACTTAACAGCTCTTTACCCTTTTTTTTTTTTCCCCCTTCTTCCTTTTCATTGAGACAGCAGGTTGGGGATGGGGATCTAGAAAGGGTAGGGTTTCTCCTTGTCCCATTAGCTAGTTAGTGTGCTGGAGAGAGGTGGGACCTTCTCTGCGACACCAGCGGCAGTGGGAAGGGGTGGGGCGGGGAGAAAGCAGCCACAAAGGCCTTCAAGCCTGGTGCCTGGGGAGAGACAGAGACCCCGAAGGCAAATGAAGGGGAAAGGAGAGATCACAGAAAGACACATACATCAACCAGACATGGGGTGCGTGTGGAGTGGGTGTGTGAAGGGAGACAGACAGAAGACCAGAAGACAGATGGGGGAGGCAAGTCAGTGAGAGAGGCAGAGAGGGACAGAGAGGGATAGACAGACAAGATAGGCAGAGGCAGAAGGGGACACACAGTGGTGGTGGTGGTGGGGGGATAAGGGAGTGAGAAAGAGGGGCAGCAAAGGAACCAAACAGGCATAGACAGACAGACAGACCAACAGACCAAATGGAGAAAAGCCCCTGGAGAAAGTGAGAGGGACACACTTAGAAAAGGGACAGACATGGAGAGGGATGCTGAGATGCTGAGGCAGGAAGGGTGGGCTGGGGAGAGCGAAGGGACACACTCAGGGGCAGAGCAGTGAGGGGAAAGCAGGAGGGTGTGTGCAGGGGCCTGCGCACGGGTGGGTGGCTCACCTGGAGGTGGAGTAGGCTGTTGTCCTGGAGGTAGAGGTACTGCAGGCTGACCAGGCCGCGGAAGATGTTGGCGGGCAGGCTGCTGAGCTGGCAGCGGTACAGGTGCAGCGACTGCAGCCGCTCCAGGCCCTGGAAGGTGTCAGGCTCCAGGGAACGCAGGTGCCGGTTGTCACCGAGGTCCAGCTCCTCCAGGGCCTGCAGGTGACGGAAGGTGCCCGGGTAGATGGTGGAGAGGTTGTTGGAGAAGAGCCACAGCGTGAGCAGGTTGGGCCCGAAGGTGCCCGGCCGCAGCGTGCGGATGAGGTTGTTCTGGAGGAAGAGGCGCTGGGTGCTGGGCGGCAGGGACAGCGGCACCGAGGAGAAATTGTTAGCCTGGCAGCTCACGGTGGGCGGGGACGAGTAGCAGGTACAGAGCATGGGGCAGCTAGGGGCCGCTGGGGGCAGGGCCAGGAGCAGCAGCAGGAGGCAGGCTGAGGCGGGACCTGTGGGGACAGGGGGCAGGCCTTTCTGAGCAGGCTGCAAGGGCAGGAGTGCCCGCCAGGGGCCTGCCCACCTCCCCCATGGCTGGAAGCCCCACTTCCCCCAATGGAGGCATGCCTTCCGTCTATGTGGAAGGGTTCTGGGCGCCAACAACTTAATTGCAAGAGGCCTTGGCCACTTTCACTTTTTGAGACCCCTGGTATATTAACAAATAAGAAAGAAAGAAAGAAATGCCACGAGGACACTGGAAAGCACTGCTGTGCCGCAGGCTGTTTGGCGAGTGGTGGTCTTTCCTTCTTGTTGTCACTGCGGTGGGTTTGAGTGTGTGAACTGTCAGGCCCCTGAACTTTCGTACTGAGAGTTGAGCCGATCGCTCTTTGTTGTGGGGGACAGTCCTATACCGTGTCCTATTTAGGGTGTTTAGCAGCATCCCTGTCCTCTACCCACTAGATGCCAGTAACACCTTCCCCCTGATTATGACAACCAAATGTCTCCAGACATTACCAAATGCCTCCTGGGGAGCAAAATCGCCCCCATTTGAGACCGGCTGGGGCTAAATTGAGATCTCTGCGAATCTAAGGCCGAGAGGAGGAAGAGTGGGCTTTGGACCCAGGACCTATTTCCAGGGCTCCCTGGGGTTCAGAGACCCTGGGGGAGACAGGGGTGCATGACTGCATGTGATGCCTGGTGCTGCGTGTGAATGTCTATGTCTGAGCTGTGTGCACACTGCCCAGAGAGCTGCAGAGCTGGGGTGTTTGAGTGGCGTAGACATTATGGATGTCCCATGAGCTTCCTCCTATGGGGGACACACAGCAAGGGTGGGGAACCCCATGCCGATGTGATGCTCCCGCTCCTCAATTTGGGGGCTCACCACGAGCATCCCTGGTCCTCCCTGCATGTGCGGGCTGTCCCCACGCATGTGCGCGTGGCGAGTGCCGGCCCCATGCGTGTGTAGGCTGGGTGTGATGTAACATTCAGTGACACAGCGCGGCTGTGCTATTCGTTCACACCACCTCCGTGTTTCTCGGCCCTTCTCACCCCTCCTCCGTGCGGCAGTTCACGATGACTTTCTCCTGAGTGTTTCAGAGCCACGTGGGGGGGAGGAGCATGTCTCTCACCCCTCATCAGAACCTGGCAGGGGTGGGATGTGGGAGCGGATAGGGAACCTCAGTGGGCTTCAGCAGGGCTGAGATGTGGGGCTAGAACGGGAGATGTCAGAGCTGAAAAGGTTCTCTAGTCCATCTGGTTCAAGCTCTTGTTCTACTCAAGTCACAACTGCGGTTCAGAGAGGGCAAGTGACTTGCCCAAGGTCACACAGCAAAGTGGTTGGCAGGGCAAGGACCAGAAAGGAATCTCCTCATGCTTGGCCAGGGCACGTCCCTTCCTGGCAGAGGCACACTCTGAGCTCGCTTCCCCAAGGACTTGACACCAGAGAAAGCCAAATCCTTCTCTGATCCCTTAATCCTACCCCTTATCCACAAGCTCACAAGAGTGTGAGCCCTGAAGGCCGCCAGCCCTAGGGAGGACGGCTCTCCCCCGGCCTCTAGGGCTGACTGGTACCCCAGGAGAGACAGAGGGAAGGATGTGCAATCCGGAGCGCTCCAGAGTCAGGGGCCACTGTGTGGCACCAGGGTGAATCCCAGCGGGAGGCTGAGCTCAGCAGCTCAGGGGGAGCCAGCATCCCTCTCCCCACAGCTCCCTGGCCCCCACTTGCCCACATACGGGGCTCCTCCCTTCTTTCCCCACCCTCCCTCGTGTCCCCATGTCCCTCCCATTATGGCCCACCTCCCCAAGCCTGAGCAGGGCCCCTCCATGACAGCTGCTGCGTAACAGTGACTCTGTTGCCATTTCTGGCCATCGCCGCCATGCAAAGCAGCTGTAACCCAAGGAGCCTCATCCATAATTCAGGCTGCAGCTCTCACTGGAGGCTAGGAGGAGGGGGAGGTGGGAGGCACTGGTTTCTCTGCCCCTAGGCCTGGCTGGAGTGCTCCTGGGCTGAGGGGGGGGGGAGCGGGGAGCTGTGCCTTTCTCTCCCTCCTCTGCCCTCCTGTCCCTGCCCTTTTCCTCTCACCACGGTCCTCTCCCCATCCCTGCTTCTCAGGGCTCTTCCCCATCAGTCCTTCCCTCCAGGCCTGTGGCCTCCTCTCTCTCCAGGACCACAGTTCCACTCCCAGCCCTCAGTGTGCGAATCCATGGCAAAGACTGGGGCAAGATGCACAGGGCATCCGAGCTGGAAGGGGGCACCTCAGCAGCCATCAGAGCAAAGCTCTTACTGCCCAGGTAACACCGCTGAAGGCCTGAGAGGAGAAGGCTCGGCTTCTGACTCGAATCTGACAGTCTGCCTTCATTTCCTTTCTCGAAGTCTTCATGTCATCTCCCCCTCCTCTATGGGCTGAGGAAAGCCCCTTCTAAGTGTCCCCACCCTCTCTGCTCATCCCTTCCTCTCTTTTCTAAAGTCTGCAGGTAATGGCTAATGTTGCAGGGGAGTGTAGAGCAGGGACAGGCAGAAACCATCTATTACTAAGCACCTACTGTGTGCCAGACACTATTTGTATATGTCTTTATGCACATAGAATACAACATAAGCCCTGTGAGATCCATACAATGGCCCCAGCTTGCAGAAGAGAGGTGGGAGGCTCAGAAACATGGAATGAGTTGCCTCAGGCCACGCAGCTGGTACAGGTGGGACCCAGAATGGACAAGCACATGTCCAAAGAGAGACCTCACAGCACCCAAGGAGACTGCTCTGAGTGACGCTGCTCTTGAGATAAAGGGAGGACAAAAGTTGCGCCCAGGTGCACAGGGCTGGGCCAGCCATGATCCTGGGTCTGTTGGGCTGTTCAGGGTCAAGGCAAAGAGGGAATCAGGCTCTCTCTGCAACCTTCCTCTCCTGGGCTCCAGGTCAGGGCTGCTTTAGCGGGGAGGCTGTTGGGAGTCAAGGAGAGATGACCAGTGCCCAGAAAATATGGCCAGAACTGACCAGAGGAGGGATGGAGAGAGGCCAGAACATGGTATCGATCCCAGAAGGCTGAGGTGCCCAGAGCCAAAAAGTATCCATTCATTGAGGGACCACTGTCAAGGAATCTGGGCCATCACCCTGGAGAACCAAGGCTCAGGAGCACCGTTCTCACCCCTGGAGCCACCCTTTGGTTCAGAGACCCCCGGTGACAGGAAGCAGATGGACCCAGGGTAAAGGCAGGAGCCAGGGCACCAACCCACAGGCAGAGAGGCCGGTGCAGAGTGGCCTGGGAAGTCAAGGCCTCTGACTCTGAAGGAGGGTCCCAGGCTCCCAGATGAGAAGCAACAGCTCCACACAGAAAAGGCTGGGAAAAGGCTGGGGACTGAGGCAGATGCTGAGGGGGCAGGGGCTAGGAGGTGGGAGCCAGGAGCGGCATGGAGGTGGTGGCAGTGCCGGTGACGCAGGGGCCTTGGGAGGCACTGACGCTGCCTCGGAGGTTTAGACTGCTGCAAACGGCTTCTCACTCTGCCAGAATGTGACACCCCAAAATAAGCAGTCACCGTGGCGGCGGCAGGATCCGACGTGAGGTCCAGAGATATAAATGGCAGCGTGGAGCCAGCCAGGGTGCCCACCCGCTGAGGCTGCCACTCCATGCAAATGTCTTTCCCTCTCCCCCCACGGCCACCCCCCAAAGCCCTGAGCTCTGAGCCCCCAACCACTCCCTGAAAGAAGGGATGTGATGGGCAGGCGCTCTGGGAATGGAGGGCTTCCCACGTGGAAGTGGTTACCAGAAGCCTCTTTGTCTCATCCCTGGCAACACCCTCCACCCCCACCCCATCCCTCTCTTCCACCCCTTTCTCTTCTTCCTCTCCTTCCTTCCTTTCCAGCTCCCATCCCCACCCTGGCATCAACTCCCAGCCCCTCTCTCGTAGATGGTTACCCATCCCTAACCCTAGCGCCCATCCTCCGTCCTCTTCCCGGTGCCGGAGACTCCTCTCTACCCACCATCCCCATCCTACCCTGGTTTCTGGTCTTCCCACTCCCCTTTCCTTGCAGTCTCCAGGGTCCCAGGCTCTTTCCCATGACCCTGTCCCCAGATTCTGGGTGCATGTCCCTAGTTTTCCGTTCACCCCCTCCCCTAACCTGGTCTACCGTCTTCTTCCTTCTTCCTCGGTCCCAACCTGGGTCCCACTTCCCTCCACGCCTTTCCCTTTAACCTTTATTCCTCCTCCTCCCTGTCTCCCTCCTTCTCTCACCACGTTCTCCCGTCGTGATGGCCCCCTTCTATCCGCCTGCCTCCGACCCCTTCCCCGCCCCACCCCCAGTCTCTGGCCCACACCCTTGGCTGTCAATCAATCCGTGGAACTATATTTTTCCAGCGCCCACCATCTGTCCTACCAGGGGGCACATTTGGATTTTCCTCTGCGCCCCTATGCTCACAGACAGCCCCCTACTCACAGCCCTCGTCCTCTCAGGTGACTGGAAAGTGCTGAGGCACCGAGCACAGGAGTTGCTGAGTCGGCGCTTCCCCAGCCGGCCCGAGTCCTCAGCGTCCCCGGGAGCAGGTGGAGCCGGGACAGCGGAACCTGAGCTTCCCTCCCCCCTCCGGGCCCGGCCCGCCTGGCCCCTGCGTCCCCCCACTGTCACCAGCTCCCCACACATCCCCGCAGGCTCCAGGCTCCGATCGGGTGCGCTCCTCCGGCGGCAGCCCTGGGGGCGGGGCCGGGGCTAAGGCTTCCCCCTTGCCAAGCTACCCCCACACCCAGCAACTGCCCCACCTCAGCCCTGTGGGCGGGGGCGCCCCGCTCCCTTCCCCGGGACGTCCTCCGCCCTCTGGCGGGCAGGGGTCCCTACCTGGCAGCAGGCGCCTGAGCCCGGGCAGCATCTTGTCTCGACGCTCGGAGAGGGGGCGGCGGTGGGAGGTGGGGGGCTCTCCCACTCGCTCCCTGAGCCCGCCAGGCGGACAGCGGGGGACTCCGCGGGGCTCCGGGAGGGCCCGGGAGTCCCCGGGCAGTGAGACCGGGCCGCGGCGCTCTACCCTGCGCCCCCCGGGCTGCGGGCCTCGGGAGGAGCCATGGGCCCCGACGGGACGGGGCGGGGCGCGACGGGGTGGGGAGGGCTGGAGCTAGCCGTCGAAGCCCGGTGAGGGTGCTCCCCAGCAGCGCAGGCGGCGCGCGAGTCCGTCGGTCCGTGCGCCCCGGCTGCGAGCCGAGGGAGAGTGGGGACAGCGAGAATGCTTTTCCCAACCACCCCCACTCCTTCCCGCACTCGCTGGCTCCTCCCTCCCTTCCTAGCTTGCCGACGTAACCCTTTCCTGGCCACTAGGAGGCGGGAGCGGCTCTCTAGCCCCCTCCATGCCGGACCCCGCCCCTCCTTGGGGGACCCGGAGGACTGTGTTAGATAGCCTTCGCGGCGCCTCGCTTCCAGAAAAATCCCGGGGGCAGAGGGAGGGGGGGGGCGCTTTAGTGTGTGGAACCTCATGGACTTGTCCAGTTCCCCCCTCCCAATTTTTCCCGAGGAGATGGGCTCCTGGGTCACCCGCCCCGCCTCCTCGTGGCGTCCCTGGTGCCAAGGTTCCGACCTCCAACATTTCTCTCCCCTGGGAGCGCTCCAAGCTCCACTTTCCCCTTCCTTTCCTGGACTCCAAGCCCCGAGTGCGAGACTACAGGAAAATAGTGTAGGCAAGAGTTTGTGCATGGGAGCGTGCACGCGCGCTCAAGGACGCCTGTGCAGGTGTGACTCTGAGTGCGTACACGCTACCTTTCCAGGGGCCCAGGGAAGAGCGGAGCACGTGAGTGTGCCAACGGTGAGCCATTGCGTGCCCGCCCGCATGCGTGGCCGTGCTGGTGGGAAACGTGAGGCTGTGTGAGCTTGGCCGAGCGAACTTGGAGAGAGGTGGCCAGGGGACATGTGTCCGCATGTCTGATGCATTTGTGAGCGGGTGCAAATTTGGGTGAGCATGTAGGCGCATTTTTATGTGTATGTTTGATGTGTCCTACGCGGGACATCCCATCTCCCACGTGGGGTCAGGAGAGGGCTCAAGGGTGGGGAGGGGAGCGTTGGCTTCACGCGAGTTGCTTCTTTCCTTTGAAGAGAGGCGCGTTCTGTTCTCAGGCGGCCCCTCGCGCCCCTCGTGGCAGCGTTCGGGGAGATACCAGCCGGCCGTTTCCTGACAAAGGCGGCGATGCCGAACATCCTGGCCTTGACCCGGCCCAGCGGGCCTTGCATCCAGCCGGTGGAGGCCTTCCCGGTGCGGGATAGGCGCGGGGGCTTTGAGGGAGTCGCTTAGGGGACTGGCCAACAGGCGCGGCCCCGGGTTGGGGGCAGCTGGAGTGGCTAGAGAGGCCAGTGTCAGAGCCACCTGCGTGCAGCCCAGCGGCGCCCACGGAAGCGCGGGAACCCCGACGGTCCCTCCTGGGAACAAAGAAAAGGAACCCCTCGCCCCGCCGCCTCTCTCTGGCTCCTCCTCTTCTGTCTCAGTTCTACGCCGTGCTTGGCAAACAGTCGGCGCTGTATAAATGCTGGTCTAATTTTCCATTCATTCTCTGTTCCATCCACAGCCTCATTCTTATTCGGTTTTTCTCATTTTCGCGCCCCCCCCCTCTCCCTTTATTCATAGTTTATGGTCTCCGTCTCTGTTCTGCCCTCCCTCCCTGTCATTTCCTCCCTTTATGCACTCGCTGTCTTCTGTCTCTCTCTCGTCTCTCCGTGGCTCTGTCGCTTCCCTCCGGTCCTTGTGGCTCCGTGTCTCTCCATCTCTGTGCCTTGTGTGCCTCTTTCTCTGCCTCTAACACCTTTCCCACCTCATTTCATTAGCGGGCTCCCAGCCCACTTGCACCTTGAGCTCGGGAGCCCCCTGCTGGCCCAATCCTCTGCTCTTCCTGGGCTACCAGGCCCTCCTGGCACCTGATTTCCTCTCCCACCTTCTCTAGATCGGGTCCGCAGGAGGGGAAAGGGGCGTCTCTGGGGCTCCGCTCCGCCTCCCATCTCTAGATGGAATAGGCCCCGCATTTCCCGGGACCCACCCAGCGGGGGAGGGCCGGCGCCTGGGGAGGAGGCCCTGGAGGGGGGGCGGGGAGGGAGTGTTGGGGGTAGCAGGGTGGGATTTGGCGTCCTTCCCCGGAATGAGCCGCGGCACAATCTGTCGCTGGGTTTGTTTGCCGAGCTGCCTCCGGAGCTCAGTGGGGCTGGCTCCCGGGGAGCGAAATATCACAAGATGCGTAGACAGACGCTGAGGGGTGGGTGGGCGGCGGGCTGACTCAGGTGTGCTGTCATCGGCTCCCGGAGCCCGCGCTCTTCTGAGAGGGGTTGGGGGGCGGGGACCCCGGGTTCCCAACACAAGCGGGCACCCGAAGCTGTGAGGCGGGGGGTGGGGGTGGGGGGCCATCCCTGGGTGAGCTTCAGGGAAAGGGGCGCATCTGCCAATAGTCCTTGTCTCTAGGTTTCTTCTTCAGGCCTTGGAGCCCCAGGGGACACCCCAAACTTGGGTATGCTCCTGACGTTGATGAACCCCTCTGCCCATATCCCATTATACAGGCGTCGGTTTCCTGTAATTATCTGCTGACTCACCACTTTCCTCGCACTAGACTGCCAGCTTTTTGAGGGCAGGAGACGCCTGCCGTCCACCTTTGTGTCCTCCGCAGGTGCTCAGTGTACTAATATACTAGGGGAGGGACGGTGGTGGGTGGGTGGGTCGCTGGCTGGTCTGTCCACAGGAAATACCACCATGCATTTGGTCTTCCTGGTAGAACATTCGACCCCTTGTTGCTCCCTACCCACGTTTGCAGTCTCCCTCGCCCCCGCCCCCCTCCCCCCTCCAGACAGGCAGGGAATTGGAAACAGCTTTCCCTGGAGTCTGAAGACCAGAGATCTCCAGGTGACCCTAAGCAAGTTACTCCCCTTCCTGGTGCCTCAGTTTCCTCGTCGGTACAGTGTGAATATGCCACTCGCTCATAAGGCTTTGATAAATCTCCCGCCACGCAAGGGATGAGAAAGTGCTTAGTAAAATGAAGTTCTGACCAGAGACTGGTGGTGCCTGTTGCCATTGCCTTTTGGGTGGTGACTCGTAAGATCTTTGTTCCTGTAGAACCAGACACCTTGTTTAAAGGTGAGGTGAACTTCTGCAGTGAGATGTTTTGAGAACCGAGGGAGAAAGCTGATGGCAAAGTGTAATGGAGGGCTGTGCCATAGCGCAACTAGGTGCCTCCCTCGCCGGACACTTGGCTAGACCCTGGGGAGTACTGGGTCCTTAGACTTGGCCATAGAGCTGGCCCGCCCTCTGGTGGCTCTCGCTGGATCTGCAGCCCCACAGGACGCCAAGGATCTCCAGAAATGGCTGATGGATAGATTTTCCCTGAGAAGGGGGACGACCTGCTGTGTGGAGAACAGTGGAAAGGAAGTCATGTAGAAGAAGCAGGATATTGGCCCAAACTAGAGGAGTCTCCACTTCCTCTGAGTTTTCCCTTAGTAACAGCACCCCCTGCTCTGTGGGACACCCTGGGCTTCTCTTCCATCTGGGGGAACCCACCGAGTGAGTCCGCAGAACTCCCCTGGTCCTTTTCTCCACCTATTTGGCAACCTCACTGTGTAGGTCTCTTGGCAGTTACTGCACGAGGCGGGGTGGCTCAATGGTCAAGAGCACAGGCTTTGATGGGTCCATGTCTTGTTTCTGCTGCTCACTAGCTAGATGACCTTGGGCAAGTTGTTAAACTCTTCTGGGGCCCAATTTTCTCATCCAGAAAATGGGAGGCAGGCAATACTATCTCATAGGGTTGCTTAAGGATTAAATGAGATAAACCATGAAAGCACCTAACAGAGTATCTGACCCTGTGCCAATAAACACTAATAATAATAGCATTAATTTTTTCCTTTAGTCTAACAGCACACCAAGAAACAGATGTTGCAGTGTGGGGGGCAGAAAGCACAGCCATAACCTGAGGACTCATAGTCGTGAGTGGCAGAGCTTGGTCAGGGAGTCAGTTCCTAGTTATAATCTCCTACCCTCTGTGTGTCTGACCCCATGCTAACCTCCATTTCTCCACCTTCCCCTGGCTCAGACCAGGCTGCTCAGTGTGATGAAAGCAATCTCCACCTGAATTAGAAGTCCTGAGTTCTAGCTTGGACTCTGCCTCTGAATGGCTGGGTAACCTGGGACAGACCTCTCTCCTCTCTAGCCTTCAGGCTCCCCATCATTGAAAGGGACATTAAACTGAATGCTCTTGAAAATCTCACAGAGCCATGACTTTGCAACATCCTTGTTTCTCTGTAGCTCTGGAATTGGAATCTACCGAAAATGGAGCATCTCAGCTGGATCTCATTCCCAGCTCTGAGGGTGTGATGAGAGTTCCAGGGGAAGATGAGAATTTCTAGAGATCTCCTAGACCCCACTCTGGGTTCTGCAGCCCTCCCAGTGGCCAGCAGGCCTGCCCCTGAGCTTGTCGGTGACCACATACTCTGGCGGGAGGGACTGGGCCTGCACTTGTCACCCTTCCCACAGTGAGTTCCTCGGCCTACTTTGCCCAGCCAGATGGGGACATGGCTCCTTTCCAGGTTCTTTCTAAAACAGGGAAGAAAGCCTAAACTAGATTAGTTTAAAGGGCAAGGGTGTCAGGTGTTTTCTCCTTTCTGCTTGGTTTCTAGAGTCCCTGTCCATTTAAATTCTTTATAATATAACTGGCTTCAATTAATCGCTTACTTAATGTCATGAACTTATGTGTATTGACTCATTTAATAGAGTAGCTCTATGGAGGAAGGTCTATTAATACCCCCTCCCTCTTTTACAGATGGAGAAACAAACTCAGAGAGGTAATACTTCTGGATAAGAAGGGTCTTGGCCTGGGTCCCATGCTTTAGAGGATTTTGCTCTGGTTCTCCTCCAGCCAAACGTTCCCTCCATGGAGTGAAAAGTCCTTGAGACCGAGGGATGGGCCCTCTGGGAGCCTGAATTCCCTTCTAGACCACACATTGTCTAGCCAGGACATGGGATTCTCTTGCTCAAATGGCCCAAGTCTACTTTCAGGATCTGTGTGGACATCTTTTCCCATCTAGCTTTCTGCCAGTGTGTGCATCCTGGCCAAAGGGTGAGGCTGAAGCTTGGACATGTGGGTGGGTTATTCCCATGCATGTCCATGAGACCCCTTGTTGTTTGGAATGGAGATGTATTTGTTAAGAGAAGAAGAGGTGGCTGTACTTCCAAGGAGTCAGATCTCTACAACTGAACCTAGCTTTTTTCAATGTCAGGTTTCTTAGAAGAATACAAAGGAGCAATGCCGATGTAATAGGAGGTTCGGGGTACCTTGTGGACTTGTGGGGTGGGGAGAAACCTCCCAGTCCTTGGTAGCAGTACCTCCATTTGCACTCCAGCCCTGCAGGTCACTTAATCAAAGGGGACATGACAAGGATGCTGAAGAACCAGGCTCTGAATCCAAATCTATGTAAATATTTCCTTCTTTCATGAAAGTCCATGACAGTCTTGGCCACAAATCAGAAATTTGACTCCCTGGAGGTCTGTGTATTGGTTAGAAAGTTGGGTCCCATTGTATCTGCTTGAGTTCCTTTCCAAGAGAAGAGAGCCTCCTTTTCTCCCTAGATTGTGACTTTACTGAGTGTAGGGTCCATAGTCTCTTTGTTTATTTCATGCACCTGGCCCAGCCTTGGCCCAGAGTAGGCACTTGGCAAATGTTGCTGATCTACTGGACCCCTGGTCTAGAGAGGAAGATGCTAATCGTGTTGCAAGGTGCTATGGTCATGCTGATGTCCAGTAGGTGGGGAAAGTCTGGAGGGTGGGTGTGGGGAGTATTGGGAAGCATTGCCTGGGACGCCTATTAAATGAATTGCCTTTGAATCTTTTAATCTGGGAACCCATTTTTGGGGGTTTAAGGATTGAGAATGAGTCACTCTAAGATGTGTCTCTGTGTAATGCAGAGTATTTTGAGCTAAAGACAACCAACATCCTGTAGGCACAAGAGAAACTTCTGCAGCTCCTCTTAACTACAAGAAGAAGGTGTCTCCAAGGAGGTGAGAGGGGCAGAGAATTAGTGCAGCAATGAAGGGACTCCCTCCAGCCTTGTCAGCACTGGCTGAGGGTGCTTGCAAATTTGGCTAATCAGTAAGTATGAAACGCTCCCCCCATACTGCCTTCATTTCCATCTCCTTCATCATTAATGGGTAGAACTATTTTCCAAGTATTTATTGATTCTTTGCTTAGCCTCCTGGGCAAACTTTCACCTTGTTTTCTGTTGAACCATTTTCTATGTATGTGCTGACTCTCTGCTCACCCTGCTGGGGGAAGTACTTGTCCACAGCTTTCACCAGTTTACCTGTTGAAGTCTTTCTTTTTTGTTTTTTTAGGAACTAATTTCCCCCCTTATTTTACTTTATTTTTTAAAATAAATTTTTATTGTTCAGATTATTACAATTGTTCCTCTTTTTTCCCCCCATAGCTCCACTCCACCCAGTTCCCACCCCACCCTCTGCCCTTACCGCCCCCCGCCGCCACTGTCCTCATCCATAGGTGTACGAATTTTGTCCAGTCTCTTCCCGCACCACCCACACCCCTTTCCCCCCAAGATTTGTCAGTCCACTCCCTTTCTATGCCCCTGATTCCATTATATTCACTAGTTTATTCTGGCTCTTGAGAGCAGCTGAGCATCCTTCCAGTGAGTGATATGATGCCCTTGGCCTGAGCTCCCAGAGGGAGGAGAATGCTGGGGAGGGGAGGGGTCTAGCCCTTCCCTCCCTCCCCACACCCTCAGGGTGGGCTCAAACTTTATTATTATTATTTTTTATTTAATAAATCTTTATTGTTCAGATTATTACAATTGTTCCTCTTTTTTCCCCATAGCTCCCCTCCACCTGGTTCCCACCCCACCTTCTGCCCTTACCCCCCCACACCTGTCCTCATCCATAGGTGTACGATTTTTGTCCAGTCTCTTCCCACACCCCCCACACCCCTTTTCCCCCAAGAATTGTCAGTCCACTCCCTTTCTATGCCCCTGATTCTATTATATTCACCAGTTTATTCTGTTCATCAGATTTTTCATTCACTTGGTTTTTAGATTCACTTGTTGATAGATATGTATTTGTTGTTCATAATTTTTATCTTTATCTTTTTCTTCTTCTTCCTCTTCTTAAAGAATACCTTTCAGCATTTCATATAATACTGGTTTGGTGGTGATGAACTCCTTTAGCTTTTTCTTATCTGTGAAGCTCTTTATCTGACCTTCAATTCTGAATGATAGCTTTGCTGGGTAGAGTAATCTTGGTTGTAGGTTCTTACTGTTCATCACTTTGAAAATTTCTTACCACTCCCATCTGGCCTGCATAGTTTCTGTTGAGAAATCAGCTGACAGTCATATGGGTGCTCCCTTGTAGGTAACTAACTGTTTTTTTCTTGCTGCTTTTAATATTCTCTTTGTCTTTTGCTCTTGGCATTTTAATTATGATGTGTCTTGGTGTGGTCCTCTTTGGATTCCTTTTGTTTGGGGTTCTGTGCACTTCCTGGACTTGTAAGTCTATTTCTTTCACCAGGTGGGGGAAGTTTTCAGTCATTATTTCTTCAAATAGGTTTTCAGTATCTTGCTCTCTCTCTTCTTCTGGCACCCCCATAATTCTGATGTTGGTAAGCTTGAAGTTGTCCCAGAGGCTTCTTACACTATTTTCAACTTTTTGGATTTTTTTTTTCTTTTTGCTTTTTCGATTGAGTGTTTTTTGCTTCTTTGTATTTAAATTTTTTGACTTGATTCTTGCGGTCCTCTAGTCTGTTGTTGGGTCTCTGTATAATATTTTTTATTTCAGTCAGTGTATGCTTAATTTCTAGTTGGTCCTTTTTCATATCCTCGAGGGTCTCACTAAATTTATCAGCCTTTTTTAGAAAATTCTTGAAAAACCTTATAACCGTGGTTTTGAACTCTATATCCAGTTGTTTGCTTTCCTCCATTTCTTTCCTTTTTGACCTGTTTATTTGTCTCTGCATTTTGGCTGCTTCCCTGAGTTGATGCAGTGGCTTTGTGTGGTAGGTGTGCTATAGGGCCCGGTGGCTCTGCCTCTCCAGTTAACCTGAGGTGGACACTCTTCGTGCACCCCTTTGTGTGCTGTGTGCACAATCTTGTTGTAGTTAAGCTTTGATTGTTGTTGGTATCACTGGGAGGAATTGACCTCCAGGCCAACTGGCTGTGAGGATCAGTTGTGTCTACGATTGGAGAACTTATGTGCTAGAGACACCCTTATGGGGCAGAACTTGCTTCAGTGGGGCTTTGGTGCTTGCTTTGTCTGCCCCTTGAGTGTGTCCCTTATGGATCTGAGGAGTTGTAATCTGGATGGTCCCACTCTGACCCCTGGGTACACTGGCTCTTGGGTCTCCAAGGAGGTGCTAATTTAGCCTATGCCACCCAGCAGGAGCGATGGCACTCTTCTTTGTTTGGGTTTTGGAGGTGCCCAGATGAGGCCCAGCTCTGAAGCAATGCAAGCTGCTGTGGGGCCTTGGGCCTTCTTTTGGATGTTCTGGGTCTCACTGATTCAGCTGCAGTTTGTTAGGTAAGATTAGAATTCAAAGGACCAGGCCATTCATATGCAAAAGCCTCTATGCTCAGCTTGGATGGGGTGGAGTCTCAGGGCGGAGCAAACAGCATTGGTTTCCCGTCAGCCCTGCCCTAATAGGCCCCTGTGTCTCAGTGTCCTGCAGTAATTGCTGCAAGCACCTCTGAGAGAAAGCCACCCTTGAGTTTTGCCTGCTGCCAGACAGTCCAGTTTCTCCTCGTATGAGTCTGGGTCCCCAGATTCTTGCCCAGAACTGGAGTTCAGAGCAGTCGGGAGCTTTTGTCTCTCTCCCGATTGAGAAAACCAGCTGCGTACTCAGTTGCCAGCCCTCTCTGCGCACGTGCTCCTCCGTACCTCTGCCTTCCGCAGCTCCTGTGAGTCTCAGTGTGCTTTTCTCTTTCCTTCTAGTTGTAGAATTTCCACTCAGCCAGCCTTTCTGTGGTTCTGGATGATGTCCGTTTAGTCTTTTAGCCATAGTTTTGAAATTGTTGTGCAAGGCAGCAGTTTAGGTGTTTACCTATGCCGCCATCTTGGTTTCTCCTCTACCTGTTGAAGTCTTAAGGCTTTACTTATATTATAGGTTTGAGTGAGCATTTAGATAGATAGATATTACTAATTTGTAACCAGATTTGGCCATTGGGGGCTTGTAAGGCACATGATCAAAGCTACACATTGGGAAGATTAATTCTCACATTAACTGAGGAAAATGGGCTGAGAGACAGAGAAAGCTGTCAGTAGGCTTCTGTGATTGGTCCCCTAGTGGGGTCTGAATTGTACAGTGTCAGTGAGGATAGGCAGGAGGGTCCATATCCCCTGAACTAGAGCTTGTGACTCTCCACCTTGCTTCTTACCACGTCCCTCACACAGGTTCTCACTCTCCCTTGCAAATTCAGTGACTTCAGCCCACAGAATTATGGGGAAAAGGGATTGTTTTCTGTCCATTCACTATATAAATGAGAAAGTGAAGCAATGCATGAAACTCTGGAAAAGAATCTAGGAAAGTGGCTCTAGCTGGTTTGGCTCAGTGGATAGAGCATTGGTCTGCAACAAATTGCTGTGTTTCTCTCACATTGGTATTTCACCCTGTTTTCCCCTCTATCCTTGAGTGAGGATTAAAAAAGAAAAAAGAATCTAGGGATGTGTAACAAGAGCTTTGAAAAATATTACCTTTTGTCCTATTAATTTAACTTCCAGGAATTGATCTTAAGGAAATTCACATGAAAAAGCTCCAGGTGGGCCACTGGGGTGACCCTGCTGCTCTTCTCCAGGCAGTGAGATGGTTAAGAAAAGGATGGCTAATCTAACCAATGCAAAAATGCAGCCACAAAAATGACATTATGAGGAATATGCTGAAGCATGGAAACGGTGTGTAACAGCACATTTGTTGAGAAAAAGCGGAACACAAAATTTGCATGAACACTGTGGTTCATGCAAACCATGAACAGTAAGTACTCGTGTTGACAAAGTCTGGGGGAGAATATGCAAAAATGAAAATTATTTAAAATTGGGAGAATAACAACTGGTTCTCCTTTTTGTTTAAGAATGTTCCTTGTTCATGTTCATGTTGTTGAGGTGTTATTTTCATGACAGAATGAGTTCTATAAAAACAAAACCTCTTTCACTGCTTGTAGAATACAGTCAAAACTCTTTAGCCTACGTTCACTATAATAATTACCATGATTACATTAAGTGTTCATTACCTTCCAGGAAGTGAGGTGAGTCACGTATGTGATTTCATTGGCTCTTCATGACAACTCTGTGAGTGAAAACTAATGTTACACTCGTTTTACAGATCAGGAACCTGAGATCCCTCCAGGTTAGCCCACCTGCCTAACTGTTCACGGTAAGTGGCCGAGCCGGACTTCAACCACAGGCTGCCTGACTCCAGAACTTGTGCTGATTTCCATGGCTTTGTGCGTCGTTGTTTAATGAACTTCAGTTGAATTCTTGAGCAAGAATTGCCTTGGAATTATCTCTCTTTAAAAAAAAAATATTTTATTGATTTTTTACAGAGAGGAAGGGAGAGGGATAGAGAGCCAGAAACATCAATGAGAGAGAAGCATCAATCAGCTGCTTCCTGCACACCCCCCACTGGTGATGTGCCCGCAACCAACGTACATGCCCCTGACTGGAATCGGACCTGGGATCCTTCAGTCCCCAGGCCAACGCTCTATCCAGTGAGCCAAACCGGCCAGGGCTGGGATTATCTCTTAAATGTGTTCGTTATGTTTACCAAAGTATGATAAAATACAAAAACATTAATAGTATAAAAAATCACCTAAGATCATCTTGTACATTCCTTTTTGGAAAATTTGAACTATTTTATGCCCCAACCTTCGGTTCCAGTCTTACACCCCCTGCGCATTCAGGTACAGTCATTCCTGAGGCCTGAACCCATCCCAGCTAGAAGCCCTCTCTGGGCTCTCCCAGCCCCTCCCAGCTGGGTGCATTCAGTCCCGTGTCCTTCCTGTCCCCAGGCGCAGTGCCTCCCCAAGGCTTCTGAGCCAAATCCTGATCAAAGCCATTAGCAGACAAAGAGGACCCTCATATTCATAAGGTTGCCCACCACAGTAATTATTTCCTATTTATTAAGCTCCTACTGTGTGCCAGGCATGATCCTAGAAGCTTCACATATACATTATCTTTATTGTCCCCCCCCGCCCCCATCCATTGGCCTATCTTTGGGCCAAAGAATATACATTAAACAATTCTTTTTATTTTATTGTTGTAAGGACACTTTACATGATATTTACCTTTTAACAGATTTTTGAGTACACAATGCAGTATTGTTATCTATAGGCATAACTGAAGCTTTATTATTGACTCCTTATAATGACCCTATGAAATGGATTTGATTTTTAATTTCTACTTTACATATTAGGAAACCAAGGCCCTTAGAGATTAAGGCATTTGTGGGAGTCACACAGTGGGTAAGTCACAGAGCCTGGATTCAAATCTAGTGCTGATTGACCCCAGAGTCCTTCTCTTACCAATATAGTCCTCCCTTGGTCTTATTAAATATGAGGGGTCTAAAACAGCCAACATACCCTCTTCCCAAAGTGGGTCTATGAATTTCTTGCCTCTCCAGTTTGTGGGGAAAAGAGGCACTCATTTATTATGGGTGGAGGTCTTAACTGGTAAGACCCTTTTATTTTATTGTTTTTACATATTTTTTGATGATGTCAGAGAGGACAGGAGAGAGAGACAGAGAGATAGATAGAAACATCAATGATGAAAGAGAATAATTGATTGCTGCCTCCTGCATGCCCCCCACTGGGATCAAGCCCATAACCCAGGCATATGCCCTGATTAGAAATCAAACTATAACCACCTGGTTCATAGGTTGATGCTCAACTACTGAGCCATGCCAGCTGGGTGGTATGACCCCTTTAAAGACAATTTGACAACAGCTATTAACTTTAAAATGCACATGCTCATTGACCCCACACTTCACTTTTTAGGGAATTATCCTGCAATTATTATTGTGCACAAAGACATGTGTAGATTGATGCTCAATGCGGCCTTGTTTGCAGTAGCATATGATATAGCACACACAGCCTAAATATCGTCAGTAGGAGATTGGTTACTTAATTTCAGCCCATCCATACACAGCCATCAGAAAGAATGAAGAAGGTCTTGTATGTTTTTATATGGGATAATCTCAACGATACTAAGTTAACGAAGCAAAACAATGTGATAGTATGTTACTATTTGTGTCAAAACTGTGTGGGATGAAATATATACAACCACACACACACACACAGATAACATGCATAGATGCTCTCTGAAAAGATATCAACAAAACAGGTAAGAGGAGCTGCCAGATTGTGTGTCGGAAGGACTCTGGTTGAGATGACAGGGAAAGGGCTGGCTTTGCCTCAGTGTACTCGAGTCTCGGGGTAGTTTGAGGGGTTTGGGAAAGTGAGTAATAGAGATTCCCCCACCGCCATGCCCACAACAGCCACCCCAGGCTCTGCTCCAGATCGTGGAAACTTACTTTTTTCTCCGTAACCTTTTGTACTTTTTTTTAATTAAAAAAACAAAACAAAACACCTGTGCGTGTATTATCTCTTTAATAATTTAAAGTTCAAAATTAAAAAAAGAGGAATGCTCCGCCTGAGGCAAGACCCACCTAAGGAATGCAGCCTCTTCAGGCTGCAGGTGGACCCAGACAGAGGAGTTGAGATGCCAAGGCCCGAGGGCCTCTCCCACCGCACATGCAGGGCCCGGGACCCTCTCTCTCAGTCTCTTTTCAGTGGAAGGTTTTATCCTCTCCTTCCTCCCCGCGGTGGCTGCGGATGGCTTCAGAGCAAGTTTGGGGTTGAGAGATGTTTCAGGAGCTTCCCTGAGCCGAGCTTCAGCACCTCTCTAGGACTGTATTTCCTCTTTTGTAAGGTGGGGAGTATCTATACCCCAGGGTGGTTGTGAGAGTGAAGGAGCAGTACTGGGTGGAGCATAGAGACAGAAAAGGGCAAAAAGGAGGACCCTCTATGACCTTGGAAAAAAGGGAAAAGTTGACCCATGAGAGGTCAAATCAATGCATGGTGGAGTGGGAAGAATGCCCCCACCAGTTACAGTACTTTGGGGTGCCAATTATAGAACCTTACCCAAACTGGCTTACGCAAACCTCTCTGTCCATCTTCAGGAGAAAGCAGGCCTTCCCCATCATGGGGCAAAAGTCTTTCTCTTCTCTCAGGATGTCTTAGGTCAAACCCCACTTGAGACAATTGCCACCCAGAGGATAACATACACTGATCGACTGAAGTCGGGCTTCCCAAATCAGAGTCTGGCAAGGAGTGGTAATCAGGTACCTCCATGATTATCTTGGACTCATCACGGCAGCCCTGCAGGTGGAGCAGATCCGGAGCCACACTGCTGAGCAGTGGGGTGGTGGGGGAGACTTGGGGGTAGGGGTCAACCACAACGACCACCGCAATCCCCCAGGTCCAGGAAACGGTGTCCTAGGTGGACACTGAACATAGCTAAAGAAAGACCATCCATCCATTTCCCAACCATTTATCTCTTTAGAAAATTACCAAATTGAGTTACATATGTAAGTATGGGGACCCCACAAACAGACAGAAAGTTAAATATTCTGAGCCCAGGATGAGGTAAGGTGCCTTGGAGCTTCAGAAGGGAGGAAGGTCATTGCAGGACAATAAGAGCAGGTATTCAATAATTAGAAGTTTGCCCTGACCTACAGATAGGTCATAAAGAGTTATTTCTAGTAAAAACCCTTATGGGCCAGGCCCAAAATTTAAATTCTTTAAGGGAGAGGTAAAAGTTTCTTGTGAGCCCGTGAGGTCTTAATTGCCATCAGCTCAAACTAATCCACATGCTCAAGTGGCACATCGGGGGGTCACTGTTCTGAACCCCTTTGGGGCGTGGCTCTCCCAAACACATCCTGGCAGTCTTTGCCCCATCTTTTTAAATTTTATTTAATGTTTTTATTGATTCCAGAGAGAGGAAGGGAGAAGATATAGATAGAAACATCAATGACGAGAAAGAATCATTGATTGGCTGCCCCCTGCACATCTCTCACTGGGGATCGAGCCTGCAACCTGCATGTGCCCCTGACTCGAATTGAACCTGGGAACCTTCAGTCTGCAGGCTGACACTCTATCCATTGAGCCAAACCTAGGGCATGTCCCATCTTCTTTAGGATCATTTCAACTCCAGAATCTTATAGACTGACCTGGATTCTTTACAGCTCTGGGCCCTCCCAGTCCCCAATCACAGGGAACCCCGCAGACATCCCATATCCTGCGTGGACCCAACTGGTCAGCATGACCAGGTCTAGGCCAGACCATGCACAGAGCTCAGTGGGGACCAGTTCCCTACAGTTTTCCTTCCTGGATCTGTCAGCCCTGCTTCTCAGACCCTGTTTGTCAGCTTTTCTCTAATCCCATCACTTGCTTTGGGCCTCTCTGTTTCCAGATTTGATTACAGGCCTCTGCTTTGCACCTTCATATGGTTTAAAAACTGACCCTAGGCTGGCCAGTGTGGCTCAGTGATTGAGTGTTGATCTATAAACCAGGAGGTCATGGTTTGATTCCCAGTCAGGGTACATGCCCGGGTTTCGGGCTCCATCCCCAGTGTGGGGTGTGCAGGAGGCAGCCAATCAATGACACTCATTATTGATGTTTCTATCTCCCCCTCTCCCTTCCTCTCTGAAATCAATACAAATATATATTAAAAAAAGAAAGATGGACCCTATGTGCGGGGACTCTGATGATCCCTGACTTTGAGGTGCACACATTATAGGATGAGGCAGGGCAGCTACAACTAGCCCCAGCAGCCCCAGTGGGCGGAGGGCAGTGGGAGCTGGAGGAAGACTGGCAAGTGAGGCAAGAGTGCGGAGGCCTCCTTCCTGCCTCAGTCCAGGCTCTCTGGCTGCCCTGGCTGTCTGGCTTGGGTAGATGGAAGAGAGGTTCTGTGGCTGACTTTGAGACTGTGCCTGGAGGCAGGGGGAGATTACAGATAAAGTACCCTTAGCCTGGTCAGCTCTTCCAGAAGACTCAAGCCACCAGCTGCAAAATGGAGTCTGAGCATCACTGCCCCACCCCTGCCTCTCACCTACTCAGGTGTTGGGCTTGAGCCCAATCACTGAATCTGAGACCAGATACACATCAGATGTGGGCTGATGAACAGCTGATAGCATCTGTGCGGTTACCCCTGGGAGGTATCTGCTTCTCCCCGAGGACTCTGAAACCTAACCCTTCCCCAGGGACTCTGCCTGTAGAGCTGCTGGCTGGTGTGGCAGGCGCTCCGGGAGGGCCTGGGGACGTGCTTTGTTTGGCAAATTATAGAGACCAGTGTACACACCAGTGCGTGATTATCCTGTCTCTTCCTTTTCCTCCACTAGGAAGCAGCAGCCCATGGCCCTGGCTCCGCTAGGAAGGATGGAAACTGGCTGGGAAGGGGAGATGGAGAGCAACAGGGTCTCCGAGTGGGCACTGGTGCCGTTGTTTCATCCACAGGTACGTCTATGTTCTAGATGGCAGAAAAGAAAATCATGCTCATGTTGAGCTGTGCAGAAACTCAGGCCATTTGTGTTCAGGAGCCTCATGACCTCCAAGAACTTTCCACAAGGAAGATGCCCCTCGGCTTGGGGAGCGAGAGACTCCAGAGCAGGGGTCCTCAAACTTTTTAAACAGGGGGCCAGTTCACTGTTCCTCAGACCATTGGAGGGCCGGACTATAGTTTAAAAAAACACACTATGAACAAATTCCTATGTGCACTGCGGGCCTGGCAAGTTGGCTGCTAAGCAGGACAGGCAGTGGCACCCTGTGGGCCAGATAAATGTCCTCGGTGGGCCGCATGTGGCCCGAGGGCCGTAGTTTGAGGACCCCTGCTCCAGAGTTTAAAAGACTCAGCTGCTCACGATGGGGCAGCCTCACTGGCCCTGTTCACACAGTGGAGGGCGTCTGGGTGGTGTTTGGAATGTGGTAAAGTATGAAAACAAAGAAGCTCCAATTCCTAGCATTCCCAAAGGAACGTCCACAAAAGCGAAAAACCACAAAGCTACTTGGCATCTTAAAACCAAGAGTGATTCCACGTCGGAGATGGTTAACACACCTCCGACACCGTCACTAGGAAGGCACTTTGTCAAAGTCCCATGCCCAAGATGACATTGTGACCAGAAATTTGCTTTTTCAAATCCCAGAGAAGTAGGGTTAAAGTTGGGTGTTCTTTCTCCTCGAAAAAGTTAGTTTTAGGAGGAATTAAGAAAGAACTGACTACACAGATGCGGAGCACATGCAAGAAGAAATGGGGTGCAGGGCAGAGTTCTTCCCAGAGTGGTTCTTGAACTGCATCAGAGTCATCAGGTATGTCTGGGGGTGGGGCCCGGGAAGCTGCATGCCATTGTAAATGATGGTATATCATACATGCAGTAAAGGGCTCAAGCCTAAAGTGTGAACAGTCCAATGAATTTTCACATGTGAATAGAGCTGGATAATTACCACTCAGATCAAGACATAGAACACTTCCAAGTTCCCTGAAGGCTCCACCCTACCTCTTCTCAATGAAGGTAATTAACTCACGTCTACCCTTCTGGCAGTCATCAACCACTGATCTGATTTTTATCACTATTGGCTCACTCTTTTGTTCTTAAACTTCACACAAATAGAATTGTACCACACACACACACACACACACACACACTCACTCACATATATACACTCTTTTGTGTGTTGTGAGAAGTAGAGTGAAGAAATAAAATGGAGTCCCTGTAGTCAAGCTGCTAAATTACTAAAAATCAAGCAGGTTGAGGCACAAGGAAACAATTCTATTATTATTTTTAAAAATTTACTCTGTTCTTGTTTTAATTAGCCTGAAAACATAAAGTTTTGAACTTTCCAGTCCTCAGTCAATGTCCCAGACAGCCTGCCATCTGTTATCCAGATCACCGGTCATCTAGAGCAGGTGTGAGGAATGTCCAGCCCTCAGGCCATGTACGGCCCATGAAATCATTTGATCTGGCCCTGCCAAGGCATTAGGGGTGAGTTAATTAAATATAGCAGGCTAATTTTTAAGTTGATAATTTTGTATAGGCCTTGAATGATATTATAAATATCCAAATGGCCTTGAGCAGAAAAATGGTTCTTCACCCCTGATCTAGAGGAAATACCTTGGACCAACCCAGAGGCTAAGAATGCAATTCTTCTCAAGAATATACTTGTTATTGTAAGAACCCTCAGCATTTCTCTCTTCTTCAGTACACTCTGGGCATTGTGTAAGTTGCATTTCTGGTTTGCAACCCTAAAACTCTTGAATCAGCCTTATTTTCATCCTTTAAAATTTTACCCATCTGGGAGGTGGAGTGGGTAGCTGTATTTTTTAAAAAAATATCGTTTTATTGATTTCAGAGAGGAAGGGAGAGGGAGAGAGAGATGGAAGCATCAATGATGAGAAAGACTCATTGATTGGCTGCCTCCTGCACACCTCCTACTGGGGACTGAGCCCGCAACCCAAGCATGTGCTCTCGACCAGAATGGAACCCGGGACCCTTCAGTCCACAGGCCAACGCTCTATCCACTGAGCCAAACCAGCCAGAGTTGGGTAGCTGTATTTTTAAACAAGCTCTCCTTCAGATTTTTATGAATGATCCAGGATAAGGAACTGGTTTGGGGAAAGATCTTGGCACTTGAAGGAAGCCAGCTGGACTTGGAATTCTATCTTCACCACTTCCTGGCTGTATGATCCCAGTTGACTTTTCATTTTCGTGGGCTTCAGTGTTTTCATCTATACAATGAATTATTAATAATCCCTAACAAGTATTGAGTGCTTACCAGATGTCAGCCACTGTTCTAAGCACTGTATGTGTATTAACTCATTGAATTCTCTTGACAAATGATGAGGTGGGTGCTATTGTTATCTTCAATTTAGAGGTGGGGACACAGACTTACTGGGATTCACACCCAGGCCATCTGGCTTCCCTGTCTTTCTCCACCTGCCACCCCTCCGTCGCCATCGTGAGGCAGTTCGAGGATGAAAGGAGAGCATGGGAATGAAGGCTTTGTGCAGGCAGGACAGCTAGTACACAGTGATTCTTCTTCCACGGGCCTCAGTGGGAAATTGCCCTTCCGTCTTATAAAATATGCAGAAATTAATCTAAACAAACAAAAAAGCCAGCCACGATCATGATAGATGAAGCCCGAAAGGTAGGATCCAGAAAAATCCAGCATTATCCAGAGAAGAAGACACCCCTATGGCTCGCTGCCTTGGGTATTTTGGCCCATTGGTAGGTAGGAGGCTTTAGACAGATGTGTCAAGCTTCATCTAAGTGTCAATCCATCAACTCCCTTTGCTCTGACTTTGTACCAAACAAAGAACCTTCTGGTATTGATTTCCTTTCCCAAAAGTATCCTTCCTGAAAGAGATTGTGCTAACCAGCCAACCTCAGGATTCCTGTCTGTGGGGTGGCTTCACTTCTCAGTGTAAATTAATAAATTGCTTTTCAGGTTTATCAATCAGTCTCCTATGAGTTTGTTTAGTGTAGGTACTTTCCCTCACACCTAATCACAACTAAACTCTCCCAGGAAGGCTGGAGAGGAAACACTATCAGGGGAGTATAAGTGAGACGTCCAAAGAATGGTATGAAAAGGTATGCTGTGAGGCTGAAACCAAGGATCCTTATAACTTTGATTAAATTTATCTTTAAATCCTAGCTCTAGAAACCACATCTCTCTATATACCCTTCAGAGACCTAGCCTTTCCCCCAATAATCAGCAAGCTTCAAGCTTCAAGGCAGCAAAAGACAGCAGCCCGGACCTGCCTAATGATTACATAGTCTGTACCTCTGCAGGCTAAAGATTACATTTTGCCCTAAGATATGTTTCAGCCCCTGAGCCCTAAGGTGGAATGTCCCCCTGGCTACTTTCCCATGAAGCCAGACAGGGGGATGCTGGAGCAACCCTTAGAACTGTCCTCAAGACCTGAAGAAATGCTTCATCACCCTTTCCTCACGTCGGACAATCAGGTCCCAGCATGACTGGAATCCCTAACCCTTATCGTTCTGTGATTTTACCTTTATAACCTGTAACCTACATGCCGTAGGGGAGTTTGGGCCTTTTAGCATTAGATTCCCATTCTCCTGGGTGGCACCATTCATAACAAAATAGCCGATATTCTCCACTGCAATTCTTGGTGTTGGCTCTGCTAGCACCAGATGGGCAAACTCTTTCTGTTTGATAACAAGACCAAGGAGGACAGAGAGAGGATTTCTGATCGGGGAAGTTTTGGGGAAGTGGGGGAGCATCAAGGAAGGCTTCCTAGAGGAATCCACTTACCTGGGTTGGAAGTCTATCTCTTCCTACTTACCAGCTGTGTGACTTGGCAAATTACTCTCTCTCTGGGCCTCTGAGTCTTCACTTTAAAGTAGGCATAATGCATAGAACGTCGGCCTGCGGACCAAAGGGTCCTGGGTTTGATTCTGGTCATGGGCATATTCCTCCCCACCTTGGGTCCTGGTCAGGGTGCGTGCAAGAGGCAACCAATCGATGCATTTCTCTCACATTTATATTTCTCTTTGTCTTTCCCTCTCTCTTCCACTCTCTCTAAAAATCAATGGAAGAATACCCTCAGGTGAGAATTAAAAAACAACAATAACAAGATAAAAACAAATAAAGTGGACACAATGTTAGCAGCTACCTTACTGGGGTGGCCATAGGGTGAAGTGATTCTCTTAGCACAGTGCTTGACTTAGAAGCTACACTCAGTAGATGGTGGCCATCCTGCTGTCATTATTAACACCCACATGATGTTTTCATTGAGGGGAATTCTAGGAGAAGGAGGCACATTCAAGGCCAGTTTGTCTCAAAGGTGGTGAACGCCAAGTCGGTTTGCTTTAAGACTCAGAGGGCAGAAAGCTCTTTGCAGCCCAAGGCTCCTTCCTTGAGTGTGGTCACAGCCCGTCTGTGGTTTTGCAGCCCATGAGCAGAGTTGTCACACAATCTATAAGAATCCAGCAGCCTCGAGAACTTCCGCGGTTTCTGAGTCACTGTCAGGCCATTTCAGCTTCCAAGCAGAAATGCCCAGGGCCGACTCACCATCTGAATAGGGAGGAGAGACGGCTGCACCCCACAGCAGACCTCTGCTCCCCTTCAGTCTCTGCATGGAGTTGCAGTGTCACAGCCAGTCCCAAAGGGAAAGATGCTCAAGAGGGTCCAGCGAGGGCGTTCCAGACCCACATCTCTGCTTCTCTGCCCAGTGTCCTGTCTGCAGATCCTGATGGGGCCTTTTTTAGTGTCTCCAGAAACTTGATCTGGCAGATGCAGGGAAGAAGGGTAGAGAGGGACAGGAAGGCATGCAAGAGGGGTGCTGCGGTTTCAGCTATATGTGTACTCTCCTGGCAGGTGGAGTGGTTCCCCTTCTCCCCAATTTCCCCCTCTTTCCAGTTAGTCCCTGACAGTCATCCCCGGGCCACTCCCCGCCCCCCCCCCCCCCTTTCTGTACCCTGGAAACTGTTCCCTTGGCCTTTCCCCATAGCAAAAGGGGAGTGTCCCGTTGGCTCCAGCTATTTCCTGTTCTTTTTATCTTGGGGTGGTTCTTAAACCATGTTGTTTTCACTCAGGAATCCTGTCTCCTCCTCCTGGACCCATTTCCTCTTTTCATGAGAGTGCATGTGGGTGGGGGTGGGTGGTTAGAAAAGTCAGGCCGGGAGACACAGCCCTATGGCTGAATGAGAGGCAGTGTTCCTCTCTTGTCTTAACCAATGACACCTCTGAAAGGGGTACCCACTCTCATTCCTATTACTAATAATTGCTGCCCGTATTAACCCAATTCGGAGGTCATGCTCTGTCCAGCTCCTGGGGTGGGGGGCTCAGGGAGGCTGGTGGGGTACTGGTTAAAAATATCCCAGCTCTGCCACTGACTACCTCTGTGATCTTGGGGGAATTGCTTAATTCATTAATTAATTGCATTATGTCAGGTGGCCCAGATAATGGACACTAACAACACCACCTGCTCCCAAGGGGCAGGATTGTCATGAGAGGTCGTGAGAGTCAGCACAAAGCATTTAGAATGGTGCCTGATGGGTGGTCAGCACTCAGTGAATATGAGGTCCTACTAATAGGTATTACTTCCTCTCAGGGGTAGGTGTGCCTTGGTGTTGACAGCATTTCTCAGCCTGGTCCTTAGCTTTGGAGGTTCAGAAGCTGTCAGTGCACCCAGGGTACTCTGTTCTGGCAAAGTCTATGTGAGAAGTCAAGTTACCAATAGACAGTTTCTTGGTGAACATGGACGTAGAGCTGGGTGGAGGCAACGAGCAGCAGGGGGCTCCTGTGGCCTCATTTCTATCGCAGGAACTGGCCCGGAAGCTCCCTGTGGCTGGTCTGGGAGCCCTGCTTCCCTGCACGCACGCATGCAGAGGGAGGCTGATCTGATTGCAAACATCAGCTGACTCCAACATCCTCCAGGGCTGAGCTGGTTGACTTGACTGGTTAGAGCAACCCCCAGTAGCTTTAAGACGTCCTTTCGGATTTACCTTTGGTTAGAGAAAAGTCTCCCTAGGGCAAGGAGGCCTCATCTTCAGTCAGGGCTACGTAGAGGCTCCCAGGCTTGTCAGAACTGCTGAGCACAGCCGGAGACACCTTGAAGGGCCAGCTGTCAGACTCCCTCCCCCTCTGTCCTCTCCAGCTCTTGAAGAGACTTCCTTCCCACAGCTCAGAGTACACGCACAGGCCCCTCTCTAGACAAGCCTACTGAGTAGGGAGGGCACCCTGGTTACACTGATGTTTGCTTGGGTGTTGCCTAGAGCTCAGTTCCCTGGGGTGTGACTCCTGATGCAGATGGCTGTGCTCACGCAGCATGCAGTGATAGTTCCCTTCCTTTATTCCTTTTTTAGGTCAGGGGCACTCGCAATCCTCAAATATGACTTCATGATTTCCTTTGTTTTCCAGTAATTAATACTTTTTATTAACAACAAAAGCAGCATGTATCAATTAGCTAGTATACTAATTGGGTGATTTTCTTGCATTATCTTCAGTCCATACAACAACCCAATTCCACTTTTATAGGTGAGGAGACGGAAGCTCAAAGGGATCCATAGAAATCAGTAAATTGGCCCAAAACCTGTGGGTGTTTTTTAGTTTTTTTGGCATTGCTTCAAGATGATGCATATTTTCTCCTGAGTTGGAATGAAAAAAAATTGAATTTACCTTTTGTCTTCCAAAAACAAACTCTTGAAACCACTTTGAGGACCAAAGCTGGAAAACCCAGATGTTTTGATTTGCACAAGCCTGGATTTTGCAAGGACAAAAAGTTTATATTTTGTTTCATTTGTCTTTTTGCTTGGCATATCTGAAATCCAAGGCCTTTATCAGAAGAGAACCATGGAAATCAACAGCAGAATGGCGATGATTTGAAAGCAGGTAATGTCCGGTGAGAGATGATGTTTGAAGAAGGCAGTGGCCAAGGATGGGCAGGAGAGATATTCAGGGGTAGAATCAATAGACGTGATTAAGTGATATGGGCTGCTGTCCAAGTGCCTTCGCATAGGCCGTCACTCCAGCCTCAAGTGTGGCCATTCCCCTGGCCATGTCTGCTCTAGCTGGTTCCTGAATTGTTCTTGTTCTGTCCAGGCTCCATGCCTCTGCAGGTGCTGTGCCGGCTTCTGCCTGGACGAGCATTCCATCACTCCAGAAATCTTGGGGTTCTTTGTCTGTCTCCCCAGCTAGAGAACGAGCTCCTTGAAGGAAGGTGTTGAATCTCTTCTCTCAGAATCCCAGCCTCTGGCACAAAGCCTCTGGCACAAAGCCTCAGGCACCACGCATGTTTGTTGAGCAGATCAATACATTAAAAAAGGATGCAGGGCGAAGAGGAAAGGAAGTAAAGGGAGAAAGAACGAAGACATCTGGGGTGCCCTCAGATCTTATTATAATCACACCTCTCTCTGATGTTACATGTTAATCCTCATCCGAGTGAGGCATGAGAGTGATCCGATGAGCAGGTGCCTCTGCTAGCTGCTGGAACTCAAACCAGAACGAACGGGAATGGTTCATCCTGTCATTCTGTCCCAACAGTTTCCATGAGACTATCACAGCAATAGGGGCAATGCCTTCTGCAGACATTGATGTGGGTGTGAGCCAGGACACTGAGAACCAAGAGAGAGGTAACAAGATGAGGTGGACAGAGCCCTGATGGCCTGTCCTGAGTCCTGAGCTCCAGTCCTGGAGGCCTAGACAGCTGGTGAGCTGGGCCTTTCTGACAGGCTCCTGCCAATTGACATTCTAAAATCTGTTTGCTTTGACTTCTTCTGTTCCTTCCTTGCTACCTCCACACTCACTGATCCCCCAGGTCCTCAGGAGACCAAATTGTAAGCCAGAGCAGGAGATAGGGCTTGAATTAATTTCAGTGGGTCTTTGTGTTTTGCAGTAATAGAAAATCTTAAGTCCCGTTTGTCCAGACCAGTGGTCGGCAAACTCATTAGTCAACAGAGCCGCAGTTTGCCCACTAGTGGTCCAGGCAGCTATATTTTTGTATGTGTTTCCCCGCACCCCCCATCAGTTAATTGTAGTTGTTTTTAAATATATTCCATCAATTAATTCTGAAGGAAAAGATTGATGGAGAGAGCATCAGACATTGTTTTCTCTAGTGTCCAAATATTCTAGGTTAAGTCCCTGCAGCAACAAACTGCAGCAAAAACTATTTCTCTTGTGACAATGACTGTAATTAAGCACTACAGCTCTCATCTCCTAGTGGGGCAGGCTACGAGTTTGCTCAGGGCTGTGTAACTATGACACCCTGGGGAATAGGACCATGGCCGCCCCCACTCCATGCGGTCAGTGGCTCGGGTGGTTGCATTTTCTTTATCCTTTGTGTTTTGTTAGCGATCTGGAAAGTACCCCCTGGTTCTTCTGGCCGTCTGCTGTCCTAACCTCTCATTTCTTCCTCCTTAAAAAGAGTGGGCTTGGAATAGCTTGAGTCCCTGGGACCTCGGAGGCAGGGATCCAGGAGGCCCGGCATGAGGGTCTACCTACTGCACTGAATGAGCAAGAAGCTCCCCCCCCCTCCCCCTTCAGCTTTGAGGAGGAGGAAATGGCCAGGAAGCTGGCAGCTCACTTGCTCTGGGCCAGAATGATAGCAGCGCAGCTGGTTCGGCTGGCTATCTCATGCTGATCACAGGCTCCAATGGGCAATTATACATGTCTTTGATTAATAAAAAATAGGGTGATAATGAATACTTAATCAATGCAGTCTGGCCGGGAGGCTCTTTCAGAACCTGAGCTGGGGGTGAGGCAGGAGGTAATCAAAAGGGTCCAGGGAGGTGAAGAGGTAGGGCACCTCCCGGGGGTGTTCTGGAAAGCTGTCCGGTCCTGGTGGATTCTGTGCTGGCAGATCTGCTGTGCTTGGGATTTGCTGGCCATCCTGGGAGCATGAGCATAGGAGAGTTAAGTTGGTGGGCAAATGAGGAAAAGTGGGCAAAGAAAAGCACAAGGCATAGTGTGTGTGTCAGCGTGTGTGTCCATGTGTCTGCAGGCGGCTGTCTCCTCTGTGTGTGTGCTGTGAGCTTAGTGGGGTTGGTTCTGTGGGTCTGCTGTGCTTGCTGTGTTATCAGAGCTAACTTGGTTGGGAGGGAGGAGAGGCCAGGGAACTGGGTTCCACTCTCTCTAAAAAATCAATGGAAAAATATCCTCGGGTGAGGATTAACGAGAGAGAGAGAGAGAGAGAGAGAGAGAGAGAGAGAGAGAGAGAGAGAGAGAGAGAGAGAGAGAGACCCCCGCTGAGGTTGGAGGGAGAGAAGATCCAAGAGCAGGATCCCAAAGGTGGGAGAGGCTGCGAGCAGGAGTGGCTGCGAGAGAGCAAGAGAAGGAAGTGATGGAGAGTGGGAGGTGTAACCTCCGTGGACGTGGCCCCGCCTGTCCGGGTCCTTCCGGCTCTGCTCGAACTGGGGCAGCGACAGGACTGGGAGGGGCGGCGACAAAGAGGCGCGAATCCGAACCGCGGAGAGTACAGACTGTCCACAGCCCGGAGTCCCGGGAGGAGGAGGCGGGTAGGGCTCGGGGAGGGGCTGGCTCCTTGGCCACGGGACAGGGAATAGGGAATGGGGTGGGGTGGGGGGATGGGGTGGGGGGCGGCTGACTCCTGGGGGGCCCTCTGCAGGGTGGGTGTGGGGTTGGGGTGAGGGCTGGGCCTCTGGGCATGCTTTCTGTCCAGATGCTAATGAACAGAGGGGTGGGGGGGGGGGGGGAGGGGACATGGGAGTCCTGCCTGAGTGTCAGGGCTGGAGGCTCCTGTTGGACTTGGGATATTTTGGGCATTAGACTGGCCCAAGTTGTGACTAACTAACCCATGTGACCTGGTATGGGTTGACAAAATACCCTGAAGCGTTTGTTTTCCTGGCAGTAAAGGGAAGCTAACCAAACACCAAGTCTGCCAGATTGTCCTGAGGTTTTGTGAGAACCTATATACAGTCCCCTCACCTCCTGCGACTGGTGCAGAGTTGCTGCTGTCATTATGTCCATGGACAGTGTCCAGAATTTGGGCTCAGTTCCCGCTTCGCCACCTGCTGCCAGCGGTGGTGGAATGGCGAGGCCTTTTGCAGCTGTTTCCAACAGCTGGCCTGGCTCTCCAGTCCACAGAAAAGCTTTTGTCCACCTCTGCCTCTCCCCTCCCCCTCGCCCTCACCAAGCAGCCTCTGCCTTCTTTTACAGGATCTGGAGACACCCCCAACTGATGGTTTCTGCCCAAGCCCACACAGCCGGGACCAGTGCTACGTCCGGAAGGGCCTGCCAGAGGCATTTTCCAAGTGCTCCAGCCCCAGGCCTCGCAGCTCCTGTGGTCAGCTGGGGAGGCCACCAGTGCCAGCGGGATCTGAGGAGCGGCTGCAGCCCAGGCCATGCCGGGCCAGGGACTGCCCCTGCGTGTGGCCACCCTGCTGACAGGGCTGCTGGAATGCCTGGGCTTCGCGGGCGTCCTTTTTGGCTGGGCGTCCCTGGTGTTTGTCTTCAAAAAAGAGCATTACTTTGAGGAGCTGTGTGAACCCGACGCCGGGCTGATGGGCAATGCCACGGGCATGGAAGGTAAGGGAGCGATGACTCCTCTGGGATGCTGAGTCTGGTTTCCAGGTGGTGGGAAGGGTAGGAAGGACTCCACCTCCTGGCCACCCTGCCATCCTTGTTTTTTTTTCTTTAATATATTTTTATTGATTTCAGAGAGGAAGGGAGAGAGAGAGAGAAACATCAATGATGAGACAGAATCATCCATCGGCTGCCTTCTGCATGCCAGCCCCCCCTCCCCCCAGGGACTGACCCCACAACCCAGGCATGCGCCCTCGACCAGACTCAAACCTGGGACCCTTCAGTCCACAGGCCGATGCTCTATCCACTGAGCCAAACTGGCTAGGGCCCTGCCATCCTTTCTGTGGAGAAAGGGAGGGATTGTCAGCCAGCCTTCCTCTGTGCCCCAACCTTAGTCCAAGGACTGCCAGGGGAGGAACATACCAGCTTCTGAAGGGTAATTAGGGGCCGTCACATTACAGCTCACCTAGGGGAGAACTTTCCAGAGGCAAGCTGTCGGAGGTGGCAGGGGCTGCCCCAGATGGGAGCCAGGCTGGATGCCCACCTGGCAGGAAGTCCAGGGTGGAGCAGAGGTTGGCCCCTCCACCCCGGGCTCCTGAGCTCTTCCTGTCTCTCTTCCAGACTGCAAAGCCCAGGATGAGAGGTTCTCACTCATCTTCACCCTGGCATCCTTCATGAACAACTTCATGACCTTCCCCACCGGCTTCATCTTTGACCGTTTCAAGACCACCGTGGCCCGCCTCATAGCCATGTAAGTCCTGAAGGCCCAGCCTGGGCACAGGTGGGCAAGAGGAGTTCCTCTGGCAGCAGCCTCACTTGAGGGAAACCCAAGCCAGGCAACTGGGCAGCCCTGCCAGGCCCTGCCCCAGAAGCTCTGCAGGGGGTGGACTCACCTTCTTCCCGCACCCCTCCTTCCCTCTCCTTGCTTCCCCTTCGGCTCCATGTGAATGTGTGTTCAGCTTGATGCTGAACTGAGCAGGAGCTCAGGCCTACTTCCTGGGGCCAGGCTTACCAAATGAGCAATACCTGAAATTGCCACTCTGCCTTCTTCCTGGAGATCCTGGTCCACATTTCCTGCAAGGCCTCACACCCAGGGGGCCCAGGCTTAGTCCTCCTCCTCCCTCCATCATCCCCCTAAAGGCTTAGCTGGTTATGTCTTATGGGGTCTACAGTGGTGGAACTTCCCATCTCTTCTGACTGAAAGGGAGACAGTGGGGGTTTCCCAGGAACATGAGTCAGGGAAGGTCAGGGGCTTATCTTGTTCATACAGGTACCACTGGTGCTGGCGTGTTCAGTGATAAGCAGCGGCTCACTGGGGGCCGATAGGACCCAAAGCAGGCACCTCCTGGCAGGTGTGTGAGAGATGCGTTGTCAGACACGGGGGCTGGAGGGCAGGCTGGGCCAGGAAATACCCAGAGAGTCAAGTTAGTCCCTTGCTCCTTACGTGTTTGGGTGCAGAATGACTTTATCTCAGTTTCTTGGTCCTTATCTCCCCTCTCCCCTCCCCTTCCTTTGCCCCTAACTCTTTCCCCAGCCTTAGCATGTTAAGGAAATCCCAGTTTCCTTTTCTGTGCTTCTTCTTTCATTTTCCCACAGAATGCTCCCTTCTGACACCTCTGGTCACCAAATGTGTGGGTTTCCCCACACCGAGCAACTCTGCAACCCCAGCTGGGTGTTCTACAGTGTAACTCATTTCTGACATCCTCTGCCTGGAGACAGTGTCAGATCTCATGGGGTAAGGGTTCAGTCCCAGGAGACTGAACCCCCATTTCAGATGTCCCAGAGGGTAGATCTCCCGTGTGGGGGAGGAGAAAATTTCCCTTCTTTCCACTCTTAGTTCTTCTGGCTGATCTGATAGTTAAATTGACATGAAGAAGATTAATAAGAGAAAATAACCAAGTTTAATTACATATGTACATACAGGGGTTCCATGAGAATAAGGGGCTCAAAATCTGTCATCTTGAGCTAAGGAGAAAGGGGGCGGGTGGTGGTTTGGGACTTCAAAGGGGAGGAAGGCAATTCACATGGAGGTGGAAAAGCAAACATTTGGTAAACAAATGTTAGCTGGACCATCTTTTAACAATGGGACACAGAGGGGACTCTGATCAAGCAACCTTGCGAGGTTCAGATTAAACTGCTGTTACATGTGATGATACCTCCCATCCTGGAGCAGGTCCTCTAAGTTTTTTTAAGCAGTTAGGGGGAAGGTCAAAGGTTCTTTCTGAGTTTGTTGTTTCTTCCAAAGAATTAGCTCAAGATAATCATTGTCCCAAAGAGGCATAATGGGGTGGCAAACTCTGCTTCCCTTCACCAGGTTTACCCCCAACTTCTGTCCAACTTGGCTACTGACTAAAGGTTCCCATGACCTTGTCCCCTGGGGTTTGATTATTTATTTGATAGAGCAGCTTACAGAACTCATAAAACACTTAGCTCCGCAGTTGATTAAAAGACAGGATAAAGGATACAGATAAACAGCCAGATGAAGAGATAGATTCCTATTAGTCATTTTCATAAAACATTCAGGTGAAAGGAATGCAGCTTCTTTACCTAAAGCTGGGAGGGCCCCGAGCACAGGAGCATCTGTCCATGTGGAGTTGAGGTCTTTACCCTCCTGGAAGCTCTCTGAACCTCATACTATTGGGATTCTACGGAGGCTTTCTCAAGGAGGCATGAGCAATCATCAACTCTAGTTCTAGCCCCTCCCCCACCTCCAGACAAGTGTATGGGGGAGACAGGGCTGAAAGTTCCAAGCTTCACCCCATGACTTAGTCTTTCTGGTGAGCAGCCCCATCCAGGAACCCACTCAGAGTTGTGTCATCAGAATAAAAGATGCTCTAGTGCTCTCATCACTTAGGAATTTCCAAGGGTTTTAGAAGCCCTGTGTCAGGGGCTGGGGACAAAGACCAAATATGTATTTCTTATAATATCATAGTATCACAGATCACTCCCAGTGTGGGAGCGCGAATTCCTTATAGCAAAGCAATCATAAAGTTCAAAAGATATAGCACATTATTAATCCCATTCAGTCTTAATAACTACCCAGTCCATCATCGTATCATCTGAGAATGTCTTCCAGGGCCACTCGGGTCTGCAGGCTTCTTTTCGATCTTGCCCAGTTTCAAAGGCAGGAGTGGTGTCAGCAATTTATTGGCTTCACCCTTCTAGGCAGCTGGTGTCATTGAGCTAAGAGACAGTTTCACCTCTTGCCCGGAGCCTCTTTTGAGGTGTTAATGTAATATTGGACCTCCCTCACAACATAATGCACTTTTTACACATTCCCTTACCTCCACCTACTATTCCTCCACTGATACCCAAACATTTCCAGCCTGCTGGTCTGGGTTGCAGGCAGCAATACCCGTCTAGCAAGTGCCCTTCCCCGCCTCGCCTCTGTCCACTTCTGTTCAGATGGGGTCAGGTTACACAGGTGCAGAACTAGCGGGCTGTCTCTACCACCAGGTGGGCAATCTAGAAGCATTCACTGTTGGCCCCGAGTTTTGCCAGATGGACTGAAGGCACAACCTGCCCCGTAGAGCCCTTAGCAATTGTGACATAAAGGTCAAACACGGTTATAGTTTCTCGGGTAGGAATCGGCCGCTTCCATTCCTTGTAGTGGTCCTGTGCCCAGTGGGGAGCACAGTTGAGTCGATGTGAGGCAGAAAGAATACCAGCAACTTTTCTTCCCTACATCCTCTTCTCCAGATCCACTAGAAAAACAGGGACATCTGTCTAATGGGGACACTCTTTTAAGTCCCCCTGATGCTGAGTCTGAGCACACACTTGTGAGTGCGTGTAAGCCAGTCCTTCATGCCCTCATTTCCCACCATTTTCCACAACCAGTGTTTCAATAGCTCATCCCAATCCTCTATCAAACCAGTACTTTGAGGATATCTCTGTCCACTGTCAGACATTGTGGGCTGCAAAGGGTACTCCTTGGCCTGAATGAATGATGGTCAGCCATCCAGATTGGTACAACGTTGGTTCTTTTATAGCACGCTGAGTATTTGCAGCTACCACTGATCAGTAAAGCCCGGTCCAGAGTCAGTGTCTATTCCTGTCGGGACCATTTGTAGCTGCCCAGGGCTTGCAGCGCCAGTTTCTCTTGCCAACTCTGTTCAGGGCCATCCCCCCAGGGGATCTGCCACAAGGCCATCTGCAGTCTCTGTCTCTTTTGCTGGCAGGCAGAACAGCTCTTACTGGACTTTTGTGCCTTAGAGGTTGTAAGAGGGCAGTGTCTAGGTCCAGCCCATCTGTGCATTGCTGCAGCAGCCCCAGGTCCCCTCATTTTATGGACCCAGGTGACCACTTTGAGTGAGCACATAGGGACATAGGCTTGTTGATTTCAGTCATTCTCTGAGCCTGGCAAGGGGCTCTTTGGATGGACATAGTGATTTCCACAGGGCTATACTCCATACAGGCATCTCTTTAATAAGCTAAGCTTCTGCTGCTCTCTGCCCATCCATGTGGCCAGGTCATTGCCACTGCCCATGAGTCAGTAAAAACCCAAACTCAGGGCCCTTTCCATTGTTCGGTTCTTCCCTCTTTGTAGGAGAACAGCCTGCAGCTCAGCCATGGAGCTGATCTGTTTCTCCCTTCTTTGATCAGAGTGGTGGCCTCACAAACAGGATGTTGTCCACTAACCATGGAACTGCCATCTGCAAGCCAGGCAGATCCCTGGTGGCCAGTTAAGCGTCCTTTGTAAGGTAGTGTCCAAGTGACAGGAGACTCCGGTAGCCTCTCACACAGGTCTGGGGTCAGACCTAGGGGGAGAGAGGCTCCTGTTTGGCAGTATCTCCTCCTTGACTTCCAGGCAGTGTGATCCCGTATAAACCATTACGTTAGGAAACTCTCCTGGGCTCTGCCACCCGCTTTGGGTCGTTTCTACAACATCGTCCTAGACATTGTGGTATTGCAGGTTTTAAGATCATTTTGTATTCTTTAGTCATCCATGTAGCTTCAATTCAGGTCTGATAACAAGATAATAAATGCCCCTCGGGTGGAAGTTCTCTAGTTCAAAGCCCAGTAATTGTAGCTGGGAGGTGCCCACAGGCCTTTGCCATCTCCCTGGTCTAGCTCCACATGGCTGTGATCCCCAGGATGACGTATTAGCCACTCCCATAAAACATTACGTAAAGGGAACACACCGCTTCTCATAAAACCTGTTTAAACAGTCCCACTTTCACAATCTTATCAACTCTTACACTGTCGTGTTCTCTTACAAAAATTGCCACCCTCCTCAGAGCTTCACCAATGGGTTTTGGTACTTCTCTTTTTCACCCCGGTAATTGCCCACTCTTGTGTAGGAGGCTTTGGGTCCCCCGTGAGGGGTCAAGGGACTCTGGCCCTGTTGTCAATCTTTAACTTGATGAATCTGCCACAAGCGATTGCTGCTCAGGTTTCTCATTGTCATTTCTGTCTCTGGCTTACAACATTTTCTAACCTGGGATAAATAGACGGGACTTGTTTGGGGGCACTTCATGGCTGGGGGACCTGTAGGGGTCCCCTTTGCCCAGCCAGCCTTTGGTAGTGCTGTATCAAAACCTCTGGTTCAGCCCTAACCGGTTTGGCTCAGTGGATAGAGCGTCGGCCTGCAGACTGAAGGGTCCCAGGTTCGATTCCGGTCAAGGGCATTTACCTGGGTTGCAGGCACATCCCCAGTGGGGGCGTGCAGGAGGCAGCTGATCGATGTTTCTCTCTAATCGATGTTTCTAACTCTCTGTCCCTCTCGCTTCCTCTCTGTAAAAAAATCAATAAAATATATTAAAAACAAACAAACAAAAAACCAAAAACCTCTGGTTCAAGGCCCACGGTGCTGGCAGGATGGGCAAGTGCAGGTTTCTTTGGGCCAGGAGGCTGAGGTCCGTGGGGCGATGGCATGATGAACAGAACCAGAAAACCCATTTGGGCCCAGCCCGAAGGCCAGCTCTTTTGGAGCCACTTAACATGCTAACGGGGTTGTTTTGGGAAAAGTAGGGGCAGAAGCTCCATTCTATCACCCTGAGGTGTGTCAGGCCCTGGCTGGTGGATGATGGCCAAAAGCCACAGCCTTTGTGCCCAGTGACATTGGGTTTGGTCGCAAAGGTCAGTGTGTTCGTGACATTCCTCGAGTCCACGTTTAAGGTTGTCAAAGGAGCCAGTATCTCTTGGGTCTCATACAAAGGCAGGAAGGAAAGGCCACAGTCCTACCTAAATTTGATGGTGAAAACACAGTACTATTTGCTTTAATCACCTATTCCTTCCCCATTTAGAATTTCTACCCTGCTGCTCTGGCCGGTGGCTCAGTTGGTTGGAACATCATCCCAGCACCTAAAGATTGTGACTTGTTCCCCCAGCAGGGCACATACCTAGGTTGCGGGTTCGATCGCCCATTGGGGCACATACAGGAGACAATTGATGGATGTTTCTCTCCCACATCAATGTTTCTTTCTCTCTCTCTCTCTAAAATCAATTAAAAAATATCCTGGGGTGAGGATTAAAAAAAAAAAAAATTTCTACCCTGCTAAAACCAGTCCCTAGATTCTCTCCTTGGCCTTCCCTCATTCTCTTGCTAATGAAACTAATGCAGTTATTAACATCTGTAAGAGCCTGGAGGGGAAGCAGAGACACCAAACTCAATAAGGCTTCCTGAACTGTTTTCTGGTTTTGCGGTATTATGGTTTTGTGGGGTGCCCACGAGAAAGGGCCCCCTTAACCACAGTGTTCACCATGAACTGAGTAACGGGCATATTCAGTGGGTCCCTGTCCTGGTCCTGATTAGAGTCACTCCCAGGTGGTTTGCATACAAAGCGTAGCAGCTGCCTCATCTGGGGTGTCCACTGGGCACAGATGGGGGACACGGCCAGACCATACAGTGGCTTTTATCAAGCGCACCAGGCTGGCCCCTCCCTCAGGAACAGCCTCCTTGTGTCTGGATCACGTACAGCCATCTGTGATTGTTCCATGGTGAGCTGTGGGTCCTGTCTCCACCCCGACATGCTCTTCCACTACAGTATTCAGAACCAAAGACACCGCCCCAAGTAAGTTATCCTCACAGTCCATTTCAGTAACGCTTCCCCGGGAAGCTGATGACACCGACCCACGAACTGAAACGCCTCCTTCATGCTGTGCCGCTGGTTTCAATGGTGTCTTGGTTTTGCTCTCCTCTCGCACTGACGGCCTTCAGCCTTTGTGCTGCCCGGAGATCTTAGAGGTACTTTCTGTCGTCCCTGCACAATTTTTCCCGTGGCGGGTGGCTCTGAGGCTAGCGGCTGCGGCTCAGACTGACCCAGCTCTGAACTTGGCCCAGCCTCAAGGTCTGACCCAGCACTCTCTTTTAATTTCACTTGAGCTATTACAGCTAACGGTGACCAAGAGATTATGTGTTTCACCTTTTCCTTATTAGTTTGCATTTTCTTATGCATCCAGTGAACCAATTCCCAGACAGCTGGATTCATCTCTAAATTCTGTTGGTAATTTTACCTTTGGTAACTTATTGTTGCACTGCTGCTGGTCTACACCATGGGGGACCATGTGGTCACCCGGGAATCAGAGGTTCTTCACCCCACACCCTCTCATCCTTTCTTTTCCCAAACCACTTGTTTCTGTGAGCCAGGGTCACTCTGGCCAATCCCACCTCAACAACACCAACTGTATCTGAGAAACCTACCACTCTCTTTTTCTCCTTACTTCCACGCAGAACACTTCCCTTCTGACACACTGGTCACCAAGTGTATGTGGAGTTTTCCCACACTGAGCAATTCGGGACACCAGCTGGGTGTCCTTCAATGTAACTCGATTCTGACATCCTCTCCCTGGAGATAGCATCCGATCCCACGAGACTGCCCCCCACATTAGATGCCAACCACAATGATAGGTTCCCCAGGTTCCCCACAAAGAGGTTGTTGACCGATGGCTACAGCCTCTCATTTGTAGCCATCGGTCAGACTTGGCTACAAATGAGAGGTTCCATGACTCCCACCCCCACCCCTTGGACTTAATTATTTGCTGGAACATCTCACAGAACTCAAGGAAGCACTGGCTTATATTTACCGGTTCATTTAAAAAAAATATATTTTTATTGATTTCAGAAAGGAAGGGAGAGGGAGAGAGAGATAGAAACATCAATGATGAGAGAGAACCATTGATTGGCTGCCTCCTGCACACCCCACACTAGGGAACAAGCCCACAACCTGGGCATGTGCCCTGACTAGGAATTGAACCACGATCTCCTGGTTCCTAGGTCGATGCTCAACCACTGAGCCACACCAGCTGGGCTTTACTGGTTCATTAAAGGGGAGGATCAAGGATACAGACAGACAGACAGATGAAGAGACACATTGGGTGAGGTCTGGGAGGGTCCCGAGCACAGGAGCTTCTGTCCCCGTGGAGTTGAGTTGTGTCACCCTCCTGCTATGTGGATGTGTTCACCAACCTGGAAGCTCTCTGAACCTCTTGCTATTGGGATTCTATGGAGGCTCCTCAAATAGGCATGGGCAGTCCTTAACTCCGTTTCCAACCCCTCCCCCCTCTCTAGAGAAGTTGGGGGAGAGGCAGGGGCTGAAAATTCCAAGGTTCACTTCATGGCTTAGTCTTTCTGGTGAGCAGTCCCATCCAGGAGCCCACCCAGAGTTGCCTCATCAGAACGAGAAAGATACTGCTAGTGTTCTTATCACTTAGGAATTTAAAGGGTGTTAGGAGCTCTGTGTCAGGGGCTGAGGACAAAGACCAAATTTACATTTCTCATGATAAATCACAATATTACACTTAGGCACTACTTTTATTACCCCATGCTTTCAAGACCCCTAAACTGCTAAGAGATCCCTATGACCTTGGGATTGTGGACTTGAATTATAGTACCCCAGAACTTTCATCTTGGGGTCTAGGATGGTCCAGACATTTCCTTTTATAGAAAAGGCTACTGAGACTCAGAGAAGGGCAGTGCCTGTCCCATGGTTACACAGCCAAGAGGAATCAGGACTCAAGGTTTTGATTTGGAGACCAGGCAAATTTCTCCAAAGGATAGGCCTGGATGGTCATCTGCCCTGCTCCAGGTTTCTCTTTTCTTGACGACACTCTCCATCTGCCATTGTCTATTTCAGATTTCTCTACACTAGTGCCACGCTCATCATAGCCTTCATCTCTGCAGGTGAGTGCTGTCAGGTGGAGGGAGGGACACCTCAGGTGCACCTGGAGGATGGGGCAGGTGCAGAAGGTAATGGCAGGACACACTGACCCCACGGTTATGCAAACATCCACAGACGTTGAGCTTGAAAGAATCCTTGAAAGAATTATTGCTGGTCCATGGAAACAGTTTAGTCTACTGAGAAATTTGAAAAGTAAGGACATTGCTTCAGACAGTAGCATTTATTCAAGAGATACATCCTGTCTCTGGTATGTGTTAAAATGCTCTGTCTCTTTTAAAAATGAAATAACATGAATGGCAGTTGCTTTTGAAAATATCCTTACTGCCCTAACGAGTTTGGCTCAGTGGAGAGAGCGTTGGCCTGCGGACTGAAGGGTCCCGGGTTCGATTCCAGTCAAGGGCATGTACCTTGGTTGCGGGCACATCCCCAGTAGGGGGTGTGCAGGAGGTAGCTGACTGATGTTTTCCAAGCTGGTTCATTAACCCCTTCCCCATTATGTAGCAGAGAAAACTGAAGCCAGAGAGAGACCCCTCTCTGACTGGCTAAGACTGTGGTCGGCAAACTGTGGCTTGCGAGCCACATGCGGCTCTTTGGCCCTTTGAGTGTGGCTCTTCCACAAAATACCACGGCCTGGGCGAGTCTATTTTGAAGAAGTGGCGTTAGAAGAAGTTTAGTTTAAAAAATTTGGCTCTCAAAAGAAATTTTAATTGTACTGTGGATATTTGGCTCTGTTGACTAATGAGTTTGCCAACCACTGGTCTAAGAGATGCCTTCCAACATTACTCCCAGTGATCTCTCAACATTACTCCCAGTGATCTCTCACGTGGCTCAGTTTTGGAGTCAGTAACAGCACATAACTCCTGCGTATGTAGCACCTGTGCTGAAGCCGGAGGTTACACAGGATTATCTCCATCTGTGCCCATTTCGGACAGGCTGGGTATCTTTGTCCAAACAGACCTCATAGCCTGGCACCTGTAGCCAGTTATTTGGAACCACTCTCCTCATCACACCAGCTTCTTCTTTCCTAAAAGCTTGTAAAGGATTTTCAAGTGGCTGGGATGTGTGATTCATTTGTGAGTCATTGGAGGAACAATTTCTCCTTCCACCATAACATAGAGCATTTTGTTTTTGGGGAAATGTCGGGAACACACCCACCCTATTGTGAGACGAATTGCAACCAACCTTTCATGCCTTAGGAGACCCTTACCTTTTATAAAGACAGAAGTGGTAAGGTAGACAGTGCAACACAGTCCTGGGCGTTTTACCTGCTCCTTAAGGTGTAGAGCAATTGTTAATTGCTTCAGCGGATATTAGGAAACACACACATGGTACATTAGCAAACACCGAGTCACCCACCTGGTGGAAAAGTTTTCTCTTTTCTTTCCCTCTCAGTCCTCTGAGTTCATGAACGGAGGTGTTGAGGTGGGGCTGGTGGGACTTGGACATGACGGCAGGAGCAGGTTCCAGGCTGTGAGCATTCCGAGGGCAAATGCAACCGGTTACAATTTAATAATATTGTTTTCCTTTCATTGTATTTGTTTTCGAAGTTACTTGGTATTCATGACAAGCAACACAAGTTGCTTTTCATTTACAGCAGTGACATGAAATTGCCCTTAAAAATAATAGATTTCTTTTGGATAAAAGTGAATCAAGCCTGACTGGTGCTGAATGTGGTCCCATGTACTGAGAGGCCAGGGAAATTGCCGGCTCGATCCCCAGTAGGGGGTGTGCTGGAGGCAGCTGATCAACGTTTCTCTCTCTCTCTCCCTCTTCCTTCCTCTCTCTGAAACCAATAAAAGACATATTTTTTAAAAAAGTGAGTCAACTTAAAGAAAACATGTTAGCAAATACTAGTGTTACTGGACGGGGACCTGGCCCAGAGTGGGTCTTTCCTCAGGCCAGCTGGTAGTGTGTGGGTTCTTGACTTCATGCAGGAAAGCTTTCACAACTTGAGTCCAGGTGACTTTACTTTTATTAAAGCTGGGGACAGTGAAACCAGGAGGGGGTTAAGGTAGAAGAAGCAGCAGGAGAGAGCCTAGGTGGGACTCTGCTTTGCTCACTAGAAGCGTTGTAGGAAAGAAGTGAATCAAGGCCAGCTGCTGTCAGCTCACTGAAAAGTCAGAGAAAGGGGGGCCTTGGAGATGGGTTCAGGGGGTGAGCCTGGGATGAGCTGCTGTTGCCCACTGCACCCCTCGTTGCAGTCTTGTGGGGACCCTTAGAGTTTAGGAGAAAGAAACTGAAAAAGCTCATGCCTGCGATAAGGCAAGGGCATGCTGCTGGGAGAGCCCGCGCTGGCATCCTTTGTCTTGAGGGTTTTTATCTCCACGGGCAAGAATCTTAGGGGAGGTTTTCAGCAGAATATTCATCAGCTTTCCATGTGCATTTTAAATATGCTGATGCATCAAAATGAGCATGTAGGGGAGTGTGGGATTATTCTTTGGTCAGCTTTACTGTTTTGCTTTTATCTTGAGCCTGTCTGACTCTAGTCGGGTTTTTGTTATTTGTTCCCCTGACTTCATCTGTCCTTGGGTTTGGCTGGCATGAACTGGGACTCGGTTCTCTATCTCCCTGACCAGGGTGATTTAAGCTATTTATTCTCTGTCAGGGAGGAGAGATAGAAACCATTTGTTCTTAAGTGTCCTTGATTAGGGAAGATCAAGTCTTGCAATTCACTAGCTGGCTGCAAGCTGCCCAAACTGGTTGGCCTTGTTTACTTTTCTTTTCTCAGTTTCCCCATTCCCCTTGCCCAGGAATTTTCCTAGCTTCTTCCTAACCTGCCACACTAGGACAGGCATGGGTTATGGCCAAAATCATGAAGGTGGGCAGAAGTTCGTGGTTTGGGAAAGACTAATTATTAAGCCACCCTCCCCCCCTTGGCATTTTAGTTGTTTTGCTGTTATCCAACACTTTCCAGACCTATTGTAATGATTTTTTTTTTTTTTTTTGGCGTGTCAGTCTTTTCAAGGGCAAGAAGTATTCTTTACTCAGCTTGCATTTCCAATGCCGAGCACAATGCCTGGCTTGAAGGAAGTGCTCAAAGTTGAATGAACAAAGGAAGGACAGCTCATGGCCATTTTCTCACTGAGATCTCACAGCACCCCATGAGGCAGGAGGAGCAGGTGACTGAGCCATTGATTTAGAATCCCGCTCAAAGTCATGCCGTGAATGAGGGGCTGGGCTTGGGGAGTCCAGGCTTCTCCCCACAGTATCAGGGATGAGAGGAGGGTCGCTCTGGCTCGGTGAGAGCAGGGAGCAGTGGCTTCACTTTGAGTCCTATGTTTTTAGGGATCCTGCCACAGACCAAGGGCCCGCTTTGGTGGGGATGAAGGTGATTCAGGAGACCCCTGCGGGGTCCCTCCTTTTGGGGGAGCCCAGACCAGTATTCTAAGACCCTAATGTCTAGAAGGCTGGGTAGAATTGGGGCCTTGCAGGTGGAAGCCAGAGTTTGAGGTGGGAGCCAGAGTTTGAGGCTCCGTGTTTGGGCCACACTGTGAACCCACCCACCTCTGTCTTTGATTGTTCTAGGCTCAGCGATGCTGCTCTTCCTGGCCATGCCCATGCTCACCGTCGGGGGAATCCTGTTTCTGATGACCAACCTGCAGGTGGAAGCCTGCCCACATCCCAGGCACCTGGCGGGAGGCTAGGGAGGGATAAGGGCAGCGAAACACTTTTCCACATCAGCTGCCTCAACAGGGGGCTGGCCCAAGCCAGGGTGGTGGCTGCTGGGTGGAGGGTGGTCTGGGTATAATGATGGCCTGGCACAGGCTGGGTGCACATTGCCTCCATGAATATGTAGGTGACTCAGGCTGGTTATATGTTCTCCAGGTTGGGAACCTATTTGGCAAACACCGCTCGACCATCATCACCCTCTACAATGGAGCATTTGATTCTTCTTCAGCCGTCTTTCTCATCGTTAAGGTAAAAATTAGCCAAGCTTTATTGAACACTTATGTATGCCAGACACCTATCTAGTAAACTTTGCATAATTTCTCTCCATCATCCCTTCTGCAGCTTGAGATGTGACATTTGAGCTTGACAACAGGCCTGTCTGGTTCTAGAGCCTGAGCTTGTAACCCTTCAGTCCCCTTTTTAAACTTCATAGGATTTTGGGCAGAAGCTAAGGGAAGGCATGGCTATGATGTGCTTGGGTCAGTGTTGGGCATAGGGTGGGATCCATTTGCAATGGGATGTTTGCACCTGTGAGCCTTTTTGTTTGGACAAGGAGGTGGCAGGTGGCTAGAAGGGACTGCAGGAGCAGATACTGAGGCCTCTCCAGCTCTCCTAAAAGCTACTGCTGGGGTTCAGGAGGATGGGTTGTTGCCAGGCTATTTGTGGCCCATCCAATAGCCATTCCACCTTCTTCACTGCGCTGATGATTTCATCTGGGCAGTGAAGTGCCAAGCCCAGGGGATGAATCTTGATTTATCTAAATCACTGACAATCCCTTTCCCCTTGTGAGTGGGGGAAGAGGCGGTCTTAGTTAATGAAATGAAGGGGGTAGATATTGGAAAGGGATATTTCCCTCTCTGATGGAAGGTGAGAGCAGAGCGAAAAGAAAGCCTTTCTCCTTGGTCCTCTTCCCAAGGGGATGTTATAGCTGGGAACGTGGCAGCCATACTGTGATTATGAGGCAACTAGCTGCAGGACAAAGGTTAGTACACTAAGAATGAGTGAAAAGAATGAGAGTGTGAGTCTTTGACACTCCAACCTGCCAAACCTGGGACTTCCCTTTGGGCTTTGTGTTAGGCCAGAGGCAAAGCCTGTGGGCCATGGGGGAAGATGAGGAGGATCTCTGGGAGTCACCGCCCAGACATGAGACTAGCTTAGTCCCATGAGCACCTTGGGTGGAAAGGCCACATAAAGACTGAGTCTCTAGGGTACTTACTTAAGCCTTCCTACCTCTGGTATAAGAGCCACTTTCTGGGTTGACCCTCCTTCCCCTGGATGTGCCTCCTTTCCCCTCCTCCCTCCTTAGAGCTGGAAGAAGAGAAAGGGCCAGAGCAAGAGCTGGAGTTCTTAGTGCACTTTGACCTTGCTGCTGCTTACTCTGACCTTGAGCAGCTCGTTGCTCCTCTCTGGATGTCACTTTTACCCTCTGTAAAATGAGGGAGTTGGGCTAGATTAATGGTCTTTAAACTGAGTGTTGAGGAACACTGAAGGATCCCCTTTGATGTTACGCCATTCACCAAGGAGAATGAGGGGAGAATGACGGGAACGCTCTCTACTGATGTGTTTCATGAATTGAATTTTTGTGTATAATTTTTGTTTGGACAAAAAAAGACTTTGTTGCTATTGAAAAAAAGAAAAAAGAAAAAAGATTAGGAAGCCCCCAAGAAGCCATACTTGGAGGCGCTACAAGGCTGTGGGAATGGTGGCATGTTGCTTCCCCTGCTGCTGGTTGAACCTCAGGGTGAGGGTGAGGCTATGTGTGTACCATTGGTCAGCTTCTAGGATGGAGGGCAAGAAGACTTATTCTTGGAAATGGGGGTCCCTGCCCTTCTTTTTTTAAAAAAATATAATTTATTGATTTTTTACAGAGCGGAAGGGAGAGAGATAGAGAGCCAGAAACATCGATGAGAGAGAAACATCGATCAGCTGCCTCCTGCACACCCCCCATTGGGGATGTGCCCGCAACTCAGGTACATGCCCTTGACCAGAATCGAACCTGGGACCCTTCAGTCCACAGGCTGATGCTCTATCCACTGAGCCAAACCAGTTTCGGCCCTTGCTTCTTTTTTTAAAAAAATATTTTTATTGATTTCAGAGAGGAATGAAGAGGGAGAGAGAGATGGAAATATCAATGATGAGAGTGCATCATTGATTGGCTGCCTCCTGAATGCCTCCTACTGGGGATCAAGCCTGCAACCCGGGCATGTGCCCTGACCAGGAATCGAACTGTGACCTCCTGGTTCATAGGTCAATGCTCAACCACTGACCCACACCAGCTGGGCTGCCCTTGCTTCTTACACTGACTTTTTTTTGTATGACAAAATATGTATAACATAAAATTTACCATCCTAACCATTTTTAAGTGTGAGGTTCAGTGGCATTAAGTTATTTCATATTGTTGTACAACCATCACCACCATCCATCCCCAGAACTCTTTTCAACCTTGTAAAATTGAAACTCTGTGCCCATTAAACAATAACTTCCTGCTCCCCCTCTACCAGCTCCTGGCAACCACCATTCTATTTTCTGTTCCTGTGAATTTGGCTACTCCAAGTACTTTATATAAGTGGAATCACATAGTATTTGTCCTTTTGTGACTGGCTTATTTCACTTAGCATAGTGTCCTTAGGGTTCATCCATGTTGTAGCATGTAGCAGAATTTTCTTTCTTTTTAAGGCTGAATAATATTCATTGTATGTATAACCACAGTTTATTTATCCATTCATTTGTGGATGGACACTTGGGTGCTTCCACCTTCCGGATATTGTGAAAACTGTTGCTGTGAACATGGGTGTTACACTAAGTTTTTCCTCCTTTTCCTGCAGCTCCTTTATGAAAAGGGCATCAGCCTCAGGGCCTCCTTCATCTTCCTCTCTGTCTGCAGTGTGTGGCATGTTGGGCGTACTTTCCTCCTGATGCCCCGGGGGCACATCCCCTACCCACTGCCCCCCAACTACAGCTATGGGTAAGGACTGTTGATCTGGTTGATTGCTGGCCAGAGCCCCACAGGTGACCTGAGGTTGGAAGCAGGGGGCGGGACAGACATGGTGATAGCAGGGCAGAGGAAACCTGTCACAGAAGAGGAAGACTAGAACAGGGGTGTATCAGTTAGCTATTGCTGCATAACAAACAACCCCAAAATTCAGTGGTCTAAAACATTAAGCATTTATTCTTTTTCATGTCTGTGGGTAGCTGACTAGTCCATCTGATCAGTAAGTAGACTAGCTGGGGGCTGGCTGGTCTGGATGGTGGTCATTTATGGTGACAGGGGCGTCTGGGTGACCTGGCTCTCATCCTCCAGCAGGCTACCTTGGGCTTGTTCACATGGTGGTTCCAGGGTTCAAGAGAGGTTTCCTAAAGTTGAGAGTTGGAATTGGTACAACATTGTGGCTGCTTCATCCTCTTAGCTGACACTGCTAACAAGGCTGGTCCAAACTCAGGGGGTGGGGAACAGTTGGAGTTGCAGTCCCTTTGCCTAGGGTGGGGAACAGAGGAGGTGAAGGAAAATTCGACTGTTTGTAGTCCATCACCACCAAAAGCAAAGGGAGGGCACGTGTTTGCCGCTCACTTACTGTTTGCAGACCCTTGTGCTTTCTTGTTTTGTCTCTCGAGCATCCTATCAGTTATATATCCTCTTCTTCATTTTCCAAATGGGAAAATGTAAGCTCAGAAGGGTTAAGTATGAGCCATGTTGCCAGCTAGGAAGAGGCAGAGCTGGGATTTGAACCCAGGCATGTTCTACTCTTCCCACACTTCCCAAACTTTGCTGCATCTGAGAATCACTGGGATCACTTGGAGGTCTTTGAGAAACACAGGCCCAGGCATTCTGATTTCACTGGCCTGGCCTGCGATCTGGGCATCGGGGTTAGTGAAAGGTGATTCCAATGTGCAGTGACATTGGAGATCCACTCCACTGAGTCCTCCAGCCTGAACCCCAGACTCTGCTCTCAGTCCTCGGGCTGGTGGGGCTTCTGTTTCCACAGCCTGTGCTCTGGGACTGGCACCAGAGAGAAGAAGGAGACAGCCGAGTCCAAAGAGCTAGATCTACAGGCCAAGGAGTTCCTGCCACCAAAGGAAGGTGAGCCCTGCTGGGTAAGCCATTTCCCCTTCAGAGCCTGCCTTTCCCTGCGGCTGACCTGGCTCCCCACCTCCAGAGCTCCCCCAGGGCTCAGAGTCAGGAGAGGCAGGTGGAAAAGGACCTGTAGGATCTTCTCAACCCCCTCATTTGATAGAGAGTCCAGAGAGAGGCAAGACTTGTTTCTTCTCCGTTTTCTGTTCCTCTTTCTCATCTCCTCACCTCCTCTTGCCCCCTGAAGTCATTCTTCGATCATTGTCTTCCTTCCCCCTAACTTCTTAGTCCCAAGTCTGGCTTATTTGTCCCCATTTCTGCAGGTTTCCTGGGTCTGTCCTCTCTCACTGTCCCATCTCCATTGCCCCCTCCTTTCCCTCTTCTGTCTGTTTTGGATCTTTGGTATAAACATCACCAACCACTGGCTAAGGTAGAAACAAGAATAGGAGTCCAGGAAGCTCATAAAATTAAGGGAAAATGAACTTGCCAGGCTCCAGGAAGCGCAGAATCAGGGGTCCTAGTCCAAACTCACAGCCTGTCTGCTTCTCCAGGAAGAACGATCGATTGATTCACCTTGGGTGAGGCACAGAACACAGGACTCATGGTCCCATTAGACCACGAAGAGCAGGGCAGGGGAGATTTCCAGAAGAAACCTGGATCCTGGGACCAAACAGAACTGGGGGGGATGGGGAGCAGGCAAAACAGCAGCAGTCTACCACTAACCCTCCGCTCATCTCTACCATTCTCCTCTCCTTGTCTTTCTGTTCACCACCCTGGCTGAGAAAGATTGATATAAAGTGTCAGTGCAAAAAGTGGTGTTGAATCCAAGCTGGATGAAAGACAGATGAGATTTCAACAGACAGAGAATGCAGTGAGGGTCATTCAAGGTGGTAGAGCTGATGACAAAGGCTTAGAGGTGCGAATATGTGAGTTGCAGACAGCTTGGACTGCTCGCTGGATGAGTTCTAAAAGGCCAGAAGAGAAGGCGAACTCGGACCTCAGGCTGTCCCACTAGGGCCTCCACATTCTTGCCCATCCCAGCCTTCCACTTGCCTTGTAATTCATGCCAGACCCTCCTTTCCCGACAGAGATCCCAGGACCAGGGCAGCTGGAGGAGCCCCATTCTTTCAAGAGCTCTGTTCTCTCCCGGCAATTTGCCTGTCACCTGGTGTGGCTGTCTGTGATACAGTTGCGGCACTACCTCTTCATTGGCACCCTCAACTCTCTGCTGACCAACTTGGCCAGTGGGGACAGGGCACTGGGTATGTGGCAGGGCTGGGAGGCAGTCCACTGCATATCCCACTGGGGATTTGGAACCTCGAGGGCGTGGGGTGCTAAGCTCAGCAGGGCTATGTGCTCCAGAGGGAGATCTGAGCAGGGATATGGGCAGGAGGATCAGGCTGGGTAAGGGCAAGGGGAGAAGAATCCTCTCCTGTAAGAAAGTTCTGGAAATTTCTTACCACCCAACCCCCCTCTGTCCTCTGCAGTCAGCAGCTACACAAATGCCTTTGCCATCACTCAGTTCTTTGGAATGCTGTGTGCCCCCTGGAACGGCCTGCTCATGGACCAGCTTAAGCAGAAGTACCAAAAGGAAGCGAGAAAGACAGGTGAGAACTGGGCTCCTCAGGATCAAGGAGCAGGAGGGGAGACGTCTTCACTGACCTTCATGCCCATCTTCTCTTTGTTCTTAATTTTTTCGTACTTGAATCCATCCATCCATCCATGCATCCACTCACCCACTAGTCACTGAGTGCCAATTATGTGCCATCCACAGTTCCAGATGCAACAATGGATGAGGCAGATATGACCTTGTTGTCAAGCTGTTCTCAGTCTAGAGGTTGGAGAAAGGCAAGTATCAGTCATTGCAGTCCATGAAGTAAACCGGCAGGGGGCTATGGGGGCACAAAGAAGGGCACATAACCTGGTCCAGGAGAGGATGGGATTGGTGTCAGGGAAGGCTTCCTGGAGGAAGTGGCATCTGATCCGGGTCCTGAAGGATGAGTAAGAAGTGAGGAGTGAAGAGGAGGGTCCTGGGAGTGGCCCAACAATATAGTGTGATTAAGATGGTGCAGGAGAGAGCGAAACATTGAGGAATCTGGGGAATTCCAGAAAGTGATTCAGACTTGCCAGGGCACAGAGTGCTGGGGAGTGGTGGGAAAGGGGCGGAGAGAGAGAAGTAAGAAGGGGCAGGCAGCACACCAGGCCAAGCTCCTTGGAGGTGTTGAAGGAAGAGAGGAGCACCGAGGTATATTAACCTGTGGCGGTTGGGGGTGGGGAGAGACTAAAGCAGAGTAACTGTTCTGCAGTTTCATCCATACCCCTTCCCCACTTTCTGGCACTGCTTCTCTCCTACCCTAGCTGGATGGAGTCTGTGAAAGCAAGTTTCAGACATCAAATCATTTCATCTGTAAACACTTCAGTTAGTATCTCTAACAAATGAGGCCTCTCTTACTCACACATCCTTATAATGTCATTATCACCCCTAAAACACCCCAGTAGTTTCTTACTATCATCTAATAAGCAGTTCTGTTCAGATTTCTCCAGTTGTTTCAAATAGGTTTTTTTTTAACAGTTGGTTTGTTTAAATTAGGGTCCACATAGTGTATTTTTTTTTATTCAAGAAAAACAATCTTACGTATAATAATATTACATGCAATAAACCTTAATATTTCAAGAATAAAAGGATTTTAACTATAATAATATTATCCACATAGTGTATTTTTATTTGATGTTCCTTTTCTGTCTTTTAAAATCTGTATTCTGCTCTCATTCCCGCCCCCCCCCCCCCCCCGGTGTTTATTTGTTGAAGAAACTGGGTCATCTGGCCTGTCAAATCTCCCAATTTTGGATTTGGCATCCTTTTCCTGTCACTGAAAAAAATGTCTCTTCGATTGGGTATTTCTTGTAAACAGGCAGATTGGAGGCTGAGAAGTCTTGGTGTAATATTTTTTCGTGAGAATGATTCAGCGCTGGAGCTCAGTGGGCCCCTGGTACCGTTGTCCCTGCTTTATGATGTTAGGATTGATCAGTAGGTTCAGACGTCGTCCATCCGATGGCCCATTATAACGTTTCCCATCAGCTGCCTGCCTAATGACTTTAGCCGCCACTGAGGATCAATGCCTGGACCCATTATTGTATTAGGGTTACAAAATGGCGATTTTCTATTCCTAGCTTCCCTCTCGATTTTAATAGCTCGAATTCCCCTGGAAAGAGGAACTTTCCCTTATGATCTGTTTGTTATCCTGAAATAAATGCTTGGTTGTTCCTCTGTTTGCATGTCATAATAATGACATTGCCTTAGCAACCTCTAGGGTGACTACCCGTTGTTTGTCTTTAAGAGTTTCATTTTAAATATATTTGAATGTGGTTCTATCAACATTCTTCTGGATGCCCGAATTGTCCCATCTGTGGCCAGTGGAAATTTTACCAATCGAGTACCTGTGATCTAGGGCGTAATCCTCTCGGTTTCAGGGGGTGGTTTTGTCAGCTTGACTACAGTGACTCCATTTGGTTTCTTCACTCTTTCCTCACCCCCGTCCCGTTCCACAGGGATCTGCTCTCATCCCTTGGGCTGCTGCCTGGTTCCCCTGTGTGGCTGCAGTGGAGTCGATGTGGCATTCCCCTCTTGGTGGCTATTTGGATGGTTTCCAGTCTTTGGCCATCACCTGTGGTGCTACTGAGAAAAACTGGCTTTGGGTTGGAGGGGACCAGAGCTGATATGGGGCCCAGTCAGAGGTCATTGTAAGACTCTGTGAGTGAGCTGATGGTGGCCTGCGGCCAGAAAGTGCCAGTGGGGATGGAGAGGAGTGGATGCACCTGAATGATATTTAAGCAGTGATTATCAACATTGACGGTGGATTGGAGATGGGGCATGTGGGAGAAGGAGGATTCAAGAATGACCCCAGGCTTTGGCCTGGATGGTTGGGTGCATGGTGGCTCCTCCTTTTCTCCCCATCTTCTCGCCTCCTCCCTGCCCTCCATGGTGCCCCCTCCAGGCAGCTTCTCCTCTCCCCCCCTGAACAGGTTCTTCGGCCTCAGTCGCGGCCCTTTCCGCAGCGGTGCCTTCACTGGCCCTGACGTCTTTGCTGTGCCTGGGCTTTGCCATCTGTGCCTCGGTCCCCGTCCTCCCTCTCCAGTACGGCACCTTCGTCCTGCAAGTGATCAGCCGCTCTTTCCTCTATGGGGGCAGTGCTGCCTTCCTCACCCTCGCGTAAGTGGGGTTGGGGTGTGTTACATAATGGGGGACACACTGGGACAAAAAGAAGTGTGCTGGAGGTAAGAAATCAGGAGGTGAGGATGGACCTGGAGGTGGTCAGGTGAGGGAGATAGGGTCTGGGAGCAGGTGGAGGGGGTGATGCCTGGAGGTGGGAGCTGGTGGGAGCCTTCACATCAGCTCTCCCCTCTGCCTCTGTTATCTGTCCAGTGAACTCCTATTCACCATGCAGGGCCCTCTGTTCCAACTCTCCCAGGAGAGAAAGTTTCTTTCATTGTGCATTTGGCATCCAACCTACTCTTGCTTCCTCAGTGCTTGGATCGTCTGGCATAGAGTGATCTGTTGATGTGTCTGTCCTTTCCTTGAGGCCTCCCCAGGGCACAGCCTGTGTCTGGGTCCCTGCTGGTTTCCCAGGCCCGGCACAATGCCTTCTCTGTGTTCTGTGGTTTGAAAGACTGAGCCATGGCAGAGGGGGAAGGCTGCGTGGGGGTGGGTGGGTGAAGGCAAGCCTAGGACAGGGGAGTCGGGAGCAAGTGGCTGACAAAGGCTCACTGAGGCCAGGCCCCTACTGGGGGGAAGGACCCTGAAGCTCACTGGAACCCCCTTGTCTCTCCTCAGCTTCCCTTCTGAGCACTTTGGGAAGCTCTTTGGGCTGGTGATGGCCCTGGCAGCCATTGTGTCTCTGCTGCAGTTCCCCATCTTCATGCTCATCAAAGGTCCCCTCCAGAACGACCCATTCTATGTGAGTACCCTGGGGACAGCAGGGGTCCTGGCCTTTGACCAGCCAGGACATGCAGCCTGGGGCAACTCTGTGGGACCCCAGCAGGGGGCACCCCCAAACCTGAAAGTGCCCTGACCACCGCACAGCTGTCAGCCACATTTTAAAAGGTCAGCAAAGTGTAGAATGAGAGTTCCAATCAGTTGTTGGGAGAAAAAGAAAGGACTGAACCTACAACCGAGGAGAATTGCTAGATTGACATTGGATGACCCTCACTTAATAGTCAGGAGAGGTGTGTTTAGCTGGGGCCTCCACCACTTCCCACGTGACCTTGCACAGGTCACTGGCTGCTCTGGAAGCCTGTTTCTTCACCTGTGACATGGGCATAAGATCCTTTCCCCAGCCTGCTCCGCAGAGCAGAATGAAACGTACCCACTAGCCTTTCCTTGAGGCACCATGGTGTCTGAGTGGACAGTGGAAGAGGAACCAGGCAGAATTCTGGTCCCTTTGCTGGTGGTGGATGCTGCTCGGAGTCCTGGACTCCACCTCACTCTGCCCCTCCCCCTCCAGGTGAACGTAATGCTGGTGCTGGTCACTCTCCTGACCTTCGTCCACCCCGCCCTGGTGTACCGCGAGTGCCGGCAGAAAGCAACTGCCCCTGCAACCACCTTTTAACCCTCTGGATGCTTTTGCTTATCTTTCTTGGAGGACCCATGTCCAGAAAGACTTTGCCCACCCTGGCTACTTGTATTAAGTATCCATTATTATTATTTTTTAAAATATATTTTTATTGACTTCAGAGAGAGGAAGAAAGAGGTAGAGAGAGATAGAAACATCAATGATGACAGAGATTCATTGATTGGCTGTGTCCTGCACGCCCCACACTGGGGATCAGGCGCGCAACCCAGGCATGTGCCCTGACCAGGAATCAAACCGTGACCTCCTGGTTCATAGGTCAATGCTCAAACACTGAGCCATGCCAGCTGGGCAAGTAGCCATTATTTTATCATTTTTTTTTTTTTTTTAAAGAAGATGTATTTAACTGCCAGCCCAGACTGTTGATCAGCAGGAAAAGAATCTCAGTTGCCAGGCTGATTGACATCATGTATACCCAAGGCAAAGTCACATGGAGGTTCTCCTTTGGTCCAGGGCAGGAAGCCCAGGGCCTCGGCAGACTTGGCCCAGGGGAGGTGATGTGATGGTTGGCCCTGAAGCCCGGATGTGCCTGGACTCTGAGCTGTCAGGTGGTTTTCCAGGTGAAGTGCCAGGTCAGGTCGTCATGCCTCAGCTACGCTGTCTGGCATCTAGAGATGGCACCCAGCTTGCCCTCACAGGCAGTGAGGTGTGGGGAGAAAGAGGAGCAGATGGGGTGGGGGTGGGGGTCCCTGGACCTAAGTCCCAGCTCTGCCACTGATGCTGGAGGACCAGAGGCAGACCCTTGTCTGGTCTAAGCATCAATCTTCTCATCTGTAAAACGAGAGGATTCTAGAGTTGGAGGCTCTTCCAGATGTTCTGGAAGGCTTTAAGAACAGTGACGGAGTCAGGCCACCCAAGGAGCCTTAGGAACCAGCTGGCCTGCTTGACTGAAGGATTTCCGAGGAAGCCTTTTGGGCATGTTTTCATCTTCAAGAAGGGGCATGATTACTTAAACTTACAGTGTTAAACAAAAGATTCCTCTGGGAGATAATTTTGAGATAAATAAAGCATCTCTGCCTAAGGCAACTATTGCTCCGCCTCTCCAGGCTTTGGGGCTGTGTGTGTGTGTGTGTATGTGTGTGCGCGCACACACGCATGTGGGCATGGGTGTGTATTCCTGCCTGGTCCCCAGCCGTGGGCAGTGAGCATTCAAGTGGAGGTGGAGGAATCTGACTGCAGCATCCTGGTGTGGCTGCTGGACCCACAGGTGGAACAGAAGCCCTGAGACTGGGATCCACCCACCTGGTCCTGGGATGAGGGTTTGAGACCCCCTGCCCCAAGGAATCTCTTCCTTTGTCTCCTCTTCTTCCCCACCCCACCTCCATCTCTACACTGCACCTTCCCTCCCAGCTATCTGGGAACACTAGGTGAGTCAGAAGGTCCCCATGTGGGTCTCACAGCTGCCACTCAGCTGCCAGGGCAAGTCCCTGCACCATTCTGAATCACAATTTCCTCACCTGTGAAGTGCAGTTAGTCATTTCTATCCTGAGGGCGTTGGTGAGAATTTAAAGTAATTGCTACTGCTTAGCACATGGCTGGAACACATGAGTGTGTGTTCTTTTATTTGCCCATGGCCAGAAAGGAGAGGGTAGCAAGGAGGGAGGAGAGGGGCCAGAAGGGAGAGTGATGGCAGATGAGGGAGATGGGAGAATCTGCAATACATTAGATGTTACATTCCACTTAGCCAGGAGAGGGACTGGGGGAGGACAGTGAAGGAGAGGGGGCATTCATTCATTCATTCATTCAACAAATGTTTATTGAGCCCCTACAATGAATGGGTCAGGCATGGTCCTAGCTGCTGGGAATATGCCGAGGCACAGGGTCTGAAGCCAGCTCTTCTTTGAACTGCTGAAGGGTAATTTCCAAGGGTCCAGGAGCCTGGGTCTGGAGACCGACATCAGAGCCCTAATGGGTATCTTTCACCAAATCTTGCTCAGAAAGTTCCTGTTTTTGTCCTCAACAAGGCTCCCTGCTGCCCCCACAAAAAGTCTAGATTCCTGCCTTGCATTCAAGGCTCCTAGCAATGTGATGCCAACCTCTTCCTTTCCCCTGCCCTCTTCACCTTCCACCTCCAGGGACACAGAACTCATCCCCATGGACCCAAGTTCCTGGTCTCTGGGTCTGTGAACGCCCACTTCCTCTGCACCCGGGGCTCGCCCTGTCTCTGCCAGGGAAACCTGCCTGTTCAAAATGCCATCTCCTCTAAAAACTTCCCTTGGGCTCTTAGCAGCCCTGAGTTCCTGGCACTTGGTCACAGCCTTCCTGGTGACAAGCATCTGGTTCCTCGAATGACAACCTCACCTCACCTGGAGGCGGCATCCAGGTCTCACCTGCTCAGTGACTAATGTGTGCTTGCCACCTGTGTGGTGCCAGTTGGAGCTTGTTGAATAATAATCTCTAGGTGAGTGGACTCTTTCTTGTTCTGGCCTCAGAGCCAGCTGGAAGGAGAGAACAGAGCACCCAGGGTGGCGGGGCAGCGAGGTGCAGTGGGTGGACGTGGAGGGGCCAGGCCAACCCTTTTGGCATCCCAGCTCTGTCACTAGTGTGACCTTGGATGGGCCATTTCACCTCTACATCTCAGCTTGTTTATCAGCATGATGGGAGAAGTACTCCTGCCTCTCTGGACTGTTAAGGATTAGAATTTGGTCTAGTGCCTACACACTGTAGGTATTCAACAGATCACAGCTATCATTACAGTTAATATATTAAATTCAAAAAGAATGCTGAATATCCACCAAGTGGTGAGTGGAGAAATAAAATGTGATAGAGCCATTCAATGGAACATTATGCAGCAACACACAGGAATGGGGTATTGATACAAGCTAAGACACGGATCAGCCTTGAAAACTCTATGCCAAGTGGAAGAAGCCAGTCAAGAGAGACACACAGTCTATGATTCATTTGGCTGTGAAATGTCCAGAATAGGCACATCTCTAGAGGCAGAAAGTAGAGTAGGCATTGCCCGGGGCAGGTGATGATGGCTAATGGGGAAGGGGCTCCCTTGTAGGGTGATGAACATTTTCTAAAATTGATAGTGATTGTACAAGTCTGAAATATACTAAAAACGATTGAATTAAACACTTTAAGTGGGTGAATTGTGTGATATGTGCATTATATCTCAATAGAGATGATATATATATATATATATATATATATACACACACACACACACACACACACACACACACACACATATATATATATATATTGCCTGGATTCCTCAGGAACACATATCCAGAGAGAGTCAGAGATGATTTCTGGGCCAGATGAGTAAGCGAGGGAAGCAGCCACGTGCACAGCCTATTTCTGTCCCGAGAGCCTGCCTCCTGTAACTTCTTCCTCAAAGGGACCAACCGCTCTTTCAAAGGAGGAAGGAGGCAACTCATGAATTTCACAAGTTTTCATTTCACTCAGCAACAGGGTCCCAGCCCAACCCTCCTCTCCCCTACCAGCCTCAGCAGAGAATGGAGCAAATCTATCCCCTCCAGAGGCTGCCTGCCCAGTGGGGCGGGCCTTCTCTGGGAGCAGAGGACTCTTCTTGAGTTGGAGAGCCCCTGCCATTTAAAGGACAGCTGAGTCTGGGCTATTATGGCTCAGTTGATAGAATATCATCCCTTGCACTGAAAGGTCGTTGGTTTGATCCCTGATCAGTGCACATGCCCAGGTGGCAGGCTCCATCTCAGGTTAGGGTGCATGCAGGAGGCAGTTGATTGATATTTCTCTCTCATATCCATGTTTCTCTCTCCCTCTCCCTCTCTCTCCAAAATCAATGAAAAATATCCTATATAATAAAGATGTACTATGCAAATGGTCGTTACGCAGTGAAGTGTATCGACTGACCGCATAACGACTGGATCACGGATCAGCAGGAGGGTGGGGCAGCAAGCTTACAAGTGGGCAGCGTAGAGCTACAGGAGTGGGCAGGGCAGCAAGCTATGGGGGGGGGGGCGGGGGGAGCTACAGGAGGGTGGGGGCAGCGAGCGGAGAGCTACTGGAGGGCGGCAGCAAGCTATTGGCAAGCTACTGGTGCACTGATTCGTGCACAGGGCTACTAGTTACAAAATAAAAGGACAGCTGACAACATGAGTAAGGGACTTTGTATGACCATTTCTGTCATCAGCGCCAGTTTGCAGATGAGGAAAGTCAGGCTCTGGATGGCACATTTTGTCCAAGATCATCCGACCATCGTGTTGTGCAGCTGGTATTTAAACTTGGATTTGTCTGACTCCTAAGATCACATTAGTTTTTGCCATTCCCTTTCTTTACGTTCATTCTTATGTAAGATACACATGGTGGTTGTAAAACAGAGCAGGACATAAAGAACTGCATGAAAAACAAGCCCCACAGCTCAGAAACGAGGGTGGTACATGTGCTGGCATGTGTCCTACAGAGTCATGCCAATGTGCGTGTGCCAATGGAGAGGATCCCTTAGGCTTTTCTATGTCATCAAAGAGTCCTCAAACCCGTGATGGTAAACGACTGATTTCTACCCCACCCCATGGCCACATCACACCTCGTTTATCCCCACCCACCTGCTCTGAGGTCCCCTTCACATACATCTTGGGATACTGTGCCCCCATTCCCTTGCTGTTCCCCCTCTGCTGCCTGAGCAGGGGTCCCAGATGACAGGAGCTGTGGGAGCAGCTGAGGTCAGAAGATGGGAGACTATAAGTGATAATAGAATCCAGGGGGCCTGCTGTTGCCAAAGAGGCACTTTAGAAGTTTCTAGGGAATGACAACGTAGCCATTAATCATTGTGAATCCACTCTTCAGCCAAAGGTGTTGGCTGCTGGCTTCCTGGGGGCTCTGGACCCTTGTCCCCAAATTTGAAGCTTGGGGCAAGGACTCCAGTGGTTGTTCCGGAGCCCCTTCTGCCAGCCCTCAGGGGTAAATGCCTCTAAATGTGTTGGGTGTTGGGTATGACCCGGGCATAGCAGGGACTGCGTGCTCTAACAGTCTCTGCGAAGGACCCTTCCCTCCAGCTCTAGGCACAGGCTATGGTCCTTGGCTCAGCCATGAGGAGTCCCCAGGTGAGACATGTCTGTGGCTCCTGGGCACACGGCAGGTCACTGCCCACAAAGGAGCTGAGTCACTGGCGGGCAGGGTGGTCCCGTGGGCCCTGACACCAGGGAGTTGGATTATTTATTTTCTAACTACAAATGTCTGCTCCAAGGCCCCTCAGAGGTGAGTTTTCTTCAATCAGTGTTACCTCCCAAGCCTGAACGAGGACTTGAGCAGCAGGTACCTGGGAAAGACTCTGGGCTTCACAGGTGCTGACCAGTTGAGTGACCTTGAAGAAAACCTTAATTCTGAGCAGCCTTGGTTTCCTTGCCTGCTCCCGGAGCTTGTGGGGGAGACTAGAGAGAACCTTTGGGAACAAAAGCTAGAGGAGCTTGGGCTCTACCATTGGACTATCCAAGACCAGCTCCCAACTCTTCCCCATGCGGATTCTGGGGTCTAGGTGCCTCCGCTTGTTCACTGCAAAATGGGAATAGCAATAGGAACACATCATGGAGCTGCAAGGATTGGGTGAGTTCATGAACCTGAGGCACTTCAAACCTGGCACACACCCCACCGGGCCGGCAGCAGGTGTGCGTGTTACAGATGTTGTCAGTACTGTAACAGCTGTGACTGCAGGGGGGTGGGGGAGAGCAGAGAGAGACGTGCCCACATTTCACCCCCAGAGGAATGTCACTGCCTTGGTTCAGGATGAAACCACCCTGCGAGCATTTGCCCCAGCTTGTTTCTGCCTAACAAAGCGACACAGATTCTCTTGTACTGTTTATAATGGGAAATCTTCAAAGGAGGAAGAAAGAAAGAGAGAGAGAGAGAGGGAGAGAGAGAGAGAGGGAAAGGAAAACAGAAAATGAAGGAAGAGAAGGAGCCTCTTTAACTCCCCCACCACCCTGAGATCTCTGTTCTCCCCCTCCCCGCCCCCCCTCCAGGGACTGTCTTGCAGAGACTGTAGGGAGACTTGAGCTAGGAGGCCTTGCAGAAGGTTGGGTATTTCTGGGGTGTCATGTTGGGGAAGAGATGGAAGGATGGACGGTTTGAGTCAGAATGCTGTGCCCCTACACCTGGCCAAGAGGGAATGGCCTATGGAGGAGGAAGACCCCGAGCCACCCCTCCCCTCCCCTAGGCCCCCTCAGTCATCTTGGGGAGTCTTCTGGTGGTCTGGCAGAACTGCCTAGAGATGGTGTGTGTGGCCAGCCTAGTGCTGAGACCAACAAGCCTGAAAGTCCAGTCAGCTAATAACCATGGCCTCCCCATTTCCCATTCACTTCCTCCTGCCTCTGCCAAAGGGGAATCAGCGAGTCAGCTGAAATCCATGGGCCCTCCCTGAGCAGACACAAACCTCCCTGCTGTGTCTGTGCGAGCCCTATGCCTGGGTTCTTCCCATGGATGGAACCTCCAATCTCGTTGCTGAGCTTCCAAGGGAGGGGGGCGGGGCGCAGACGTAATTCCAGGTGCTCGTGACTCGGCTCCTCTTGTGGGGCCTGTGAATTGCCCTGTGCAGTGATGCGTACGTAGAACATGCTTAGAAATCTCTTCTCGTGGATGACGGATGCTTTTTCAAGCTCCACCATTTACTAGTACGTGAAATCTGGAGCATCACTTAACCTTTCTGAGCCTCTACAATGGGGATAATATTCAGGAGAGTCTGTTGAAGACCCACTACGTGTCGTAGATCACTGCACAACCAGCTTCCCAGTGCATCCTTCTCAAAGCCCCTGGGGTTGTCATCCTGAACTAAACTCACAGACGGGCAAGTAGAGCCTGGGAGGTGCCCGCCTAGCCAGGATCCTTTTAATTCCAAGAAGCACGTTCTCCATGCTTCCCGTGTCATCACCTGTCCCGCTCACTTCCAGGGTCCTCGTGGGTGCTCTGTGCTATTTATTCACCTCCCTGGGGAGTGTGGTGTGAAGGGTAAGAAGGCAGGCTCTCCACTCATCCTGCCTTTGACGCTTACCTGGCAAGTACCTTAACCCCATTCTGGTCTGAGCCCCATTCTTTTTGTAATTCATGGGTGACAGTGGTATGTGCCTTAGCATTGTTGAGAAGATTAAATGATATGAAGCCCCAGAAACACTTAGCACGCAGAAAGTGCTTCCTGAACACTGGCTGCTGCTGTGATTGTCATTCACATTCCTGTCTGAGATCTCCTTTCGGGGAGCATCTGCTCGGCTCTCCGTGGCAATCTTAAACAAGGATTGTTTACTTCCATCACTCGCTCACCTATGGGATTCCGGAGCATGCTCTTTTAACCGTTAGGTTCCGTGGTAGAAGCCTTGGCTGCCTTTGGGACATGATCGCGTGGGGATGGAGCACCACGGGGAGGCAGGCAAACTCCCTTAACCTAGGGTACATCTTGGGGCACAGGACTCCAGTCCAGGTGGAGATGAGGGTTTCCCAATTGCAGGGGAGGAAGGCAGGCATCCCGGACCCTCTCTGCACTGGGGAGGTGAGCAGAAAGTCAATGCCTGAAGCCCTTTTCCTCCAAGACTCCTCAAATTCAGAGGATTAGAGATGGGACCAGGGTCTAAAAGAGGCAAATGAAAAACTTCACTTTTTTTTTTAGTGTGGCCCATATCGGAGAAGCTACTTGCTCAAGTTGCACAGTAAGTTGAGAAAGAGATAGAAATCAAACCGAAGCTGGAGTTCTGAAACTTGTGCGGGGCTCAGCCCTGTGCTGGGTGCTGGGCAGGGCGCGGCTGAAGTTCTGCTGCCATCTTGAACTCAAGGACTTCACATCCTGGTGTGGGAAGGCATTGCTTCCCTTCATTCAAATATCCCCAATAAAAAGCAAGAAAAACTCCCTTTTATTAAGCATTTACCAGGTAGCAGGCTCTGTACTAAGTGGTGGGTGAACGTTGCCTTGTTCTTCATAAACCTTCTGTTGGGGGACTGGAGGAGAAGGTTGTGACAGAAGTGCAGTGTCCAGTCGGTAAGGACCCCCTTGGGGTATTAATGTCAAAAAGGGGGCAAGAAGGAGGCATCTGGGCTCCTGGTAACACTCTGTACCTTGATCTGGGCACAGTTATGTGGGTGCACTCATTCTGTAAAAATTCCCCAAGCAGCTCATCTACTTTACCAGATGCCTGATATATGTCCACAAGTAAAGTTTTAAAACTGTAAAATTAGCCCTAGCCAGTTTGGCTCAGTGGATACAGTGTACGCCTGCGGACTGAAGAGTTCTGGGTTCAGTTCCAGTTAAGGGCACCTACCTTGGTTGCAGGCTCCTCCTGGCCCTGACCAAGGCTTGGACTACATGCGGGAGTCAACCAATGGATGTGTTTCTCTCACATCACTATTTCTCTGTCTTTCCCCCTCTCTCTTCCACTCTCTCCAAAAATCAAGGAAAAATATCCTCAGGTGAGGATTAAAAAAAGAAAGGTAAAATGAAATAAGCGGACTGGCTTTCATCCAAAATATGGGCTTTCCCATTTCCAACAAGGAGCTATCTAAGCTCTCTGAAGCTAAGGAACCCCTGGAGTTCCATCCACGGCACCAACACAGAGCAGGAGCACAATCCAGCCAGTGCTCATCTGTGAATTCGGGTCCCAGTTCCCGTCCTAGTTTCCTGACAGCCCCAGGTGCCAGGCACCCTCCTGAGAGCTTCACTGGAGGTGATCTCATTAGAGGCAGGTTCTGTCATAGCCTCAGCTCCCAGATGAGAAAACTGACACTCTGGGACTTGCCAATCATTTGCATCACACTACACTTAAGACCCACCCAATGCCTAATGTGGGACTGGACTGACCCATGAGACAAAAGGCAGAGTTTGAAACCCCTTGGAACATAAATGCAAACATAAGCCAGACAGTCAGCATTTCACGGATGCTAAAAACGTTGGCAGCATTGGATGGACTGTATGGGAGTAATGCAGACTGTCTTGGGGAATCAAAGAAGCAAGGACCTAGGAGTCAGCCGTGCCACTCCTTTCTAGTTGTATGAACTTGGACAGGTCATTGAACCTCTCTGAGCTTCTGTAGTAGGTGTGTAGACAAGAGCCGGCAATAGCTATTTTGTAGGGTGATTGTAAAGATTAAGTGGGGAAATAAATGTCACAGCCTTCATGTAGCAAGGTGTTTGGTCTGTGGTGGGTCTTCAAAAGTGATATTTCCAGTTTTAAATCAGACATTACTGTGGTCGCTGAAGCCATTAGAATGTCTTTGCATGGCGTTGGAGTTCAAACAAGATGGGGGTGGGGGAGCAGGCTGTGGAGAAGGGAGGTGAGTGAGAGGAGGCAGAGGACAGGCAGCCATGGGGGACAAGGAGCTGGAAGACCTGCCATTAGGCCTGTCTCTGACTTGCTGTGTGATCTTGGGCAACTTGCTCAAACTCTTTGAGGTGCCGTTTCCACACCTGTAACACAGGGCTGTTCAAGGGAAAGTGTGTGTAAAGTCCATCATGAGGCTGGCTCTTGAGAGCACCTGAGCATCCCAACCAGCCAATGATATGATGCCCCTGCCTTGGACCACTGGAGGAAGGAGAATACTGGGGAGGGGTCTAGCCCTTCCCTCTCCCCCACTAGGGTGGGCTCAAACTTTAAATCCAAGACTAGGTTCTTGGGCCCCAGAATTGGTCAATCCCCCCACTACCACCACCCCATGTCGTTAGATAAGCTGGGGATCTGGTCTGTTGGGTCAGAGAAATAACAGCCAAGACCGTTACTTTGCAATCAGGCCCAGGAGTGACCTCTCAGACACTTCTCCATTTGTAGGTCGCCTGGGACAGCAGAGGCAGGGAAGGCCTTTTCACACTCTGGGCTACCTGTCCCTGGTGACCTGAGCCCTGGAAGGCTGGGTTGGGGTCTGAGGAAGAAATATGACTGCCCAGGGGGAAATGTCACCAAGTGGGTCACCCACCCTGCCAAGGGCACTAGCTCCTGGCAGGGATATCCAGCAATGCCAGGGCTTGGCAACTTGTTGACCTCTCTTTGGACTGCAGTGCATGTGGCTGGAGCTGGGTTGATTAAAATTTTTATATTTTACTCATCAGAGATGTTTTTCATTTATTTTTATTTCCAAGAAAGATTGTAAGAAAGCATTTCATTTATCTTGACCACTGAATTCTTTAGTGCCCCCTTAAACTTTGCACCTGAGATGAGTGCCTCACTCACTGCCCCCTAGTCCTGACCCTGGTGGTGACAGAGGGCTGGTGGGAGATGAGGATGGGGATGTCTGAAAGATTCTACACAAAGCTTTTCATGGCAGCTGTCACCTCTTGGCCTGAAGATATGCCTTGAAGTTGGACTAAATGGCATTTTCTAGGTCAGTGATCCTCAATGGAGGCAACTTTGCTCCCCAGAGGACATTTGGAAATATGTGGAGATGTTTTTGATAATCTTGGGGGACAATCAGATTGATGGGGGAGGTACTCCTGACATCTAGTGAGTAGAGACCAGGGATGCTGCTAAACTTCAATAGTCCCCCCTCCCCCATCACACAACAAAGAATTACTATAATCCAAATAGTAACAGTGCACAGACTGAGAACCTTGATCTAGATCTATAGCATAGAAGAAAGAGCATAAGTTTTTCACACATTAAAAATGAAAAAAGGGGAAGAGGGAAACTAGAGTGAGAACCAGAAACAGAGGGAAGAAGGGGAGAAGGGAGGGAGGGAGAGAAAGAGAAAGTGTGGGAGCCAGAGGGACTAGAAATCTCAGATCCCCCACTTCCTGTGCACATCTGCAAGGGACTTACCCTCTCTGAATTTCATTTTTCACACCTGTGAAGTTAGGGTCATCATACATTCTCATGGGAATGAGGAGAAGGTGAGGATTCTAGGATGGGATGCATATGAAGTCCCTGGTCTAGACAAGCAATCAGGAGGTGGGCACCTCCTGCCTCCTAGCCTCCTGGTCTCCCAGCATCCTAGTATGCTCCACTTCATTGGCTGGGATATTGACCAGAAGAAGGCTGCTCCTGGGGTTAAGACTGGGGCACTTTAGGGTGCTAATAGTAAGTACATCTGGGCAGTAGGCATCTGGGGTCTTCTGCAGCACACCTGAGTGTTTGGACACCCATATGTGTCAGTGGACTCCAGAAGGCTGGTCCCTGCAGTCCTGGCAGGGAGCATGTGAGAGAATTGAGCAAATGCCTTATTATCAGCTTCCCTACCCAGCACCCCAGCCTGGGGCAATCATCCTGGCTTCTTCCCACTTCCCCCAAAGCCCAATATAAGGACTGCCTCTGGGACCCAGCAGTCAGAGACACCAAGAATGGAGGTCTCCTAACACTTGAGAGGTGAGTGCTCCTCCAGCTGCCCAGGGAGGAGCGGTCCAAGGCTTGGGAGGAAGCAGAAGCCTATATGGCAAACACCATGGAGGCGCGTCCTTAGGACCCTGATGGCCACTGTCCTTCCACTCCATCCTCTGTGTAGTAAAATGAGCCCTGACCCTGAGCAGACCTGTTCCTGCAGGGGCAGAGTCTGAGTCAAGTGCCATCCCAGGGGCCAGTGATGGAGCCCTCAGGTAAAAGGGACTTTTCCTGCTTCTCCAGGTCAGCATGTGTTCACTGGTGGAGAAGGAAGCTCTCTAGTTTGCCTTTAATCAGCTACTCAAACAAACATTGCATCTCTGTTGTGGGACAGAAGCTGTGCAGACACACAGGACAGCCCCAGGGCAGGAAGTGAAGCTGTGTCCCTGCCACAAGAACCAGTGACTATGAAACTTTCCCTGTTCCTGCTGCTCCTCCTGCTGGGGACAGTTGCTGCTTTTCATCCGAGTAAGTCCTTCCTTCCCTTCTCATCCAGCGTGATCCCTTCTCCTCTTTCTGGCACCTCTTTGTCTCTCTCTGGACCAGGACACAGCTTTTCCTTCTTCAGTGACCCCAACTCCCCTCAGGTAAGATCTCTCCTGGGCTCAGAAATGTGACCTGAATAATCTGCCAGGCCTCCTCCTCAACCAAAAACCACCCACCTTCTCAGAGCAGCTTCTTCTTACCTCCAAAATGCACACCTGTCAGCCAGCGCCAGGTGCTCACCCCTTTGTGTGAGTTCTCACCTCACCCAACAGGGAGGAAATCCTTTTGGTCTAGGGAGGAGGCATTAGGAAGGTGTGAGTGGGGCGGTCAGAGCTGTCCGTGGTCCTGGAAGAAGGGAGCCCCTGACCTTGATGGCAGGTTACTTCTACTTCCCAGGGAATAATGCCCCCTATCTGGACAGCTAAGAGTCACAGGCAGACCTGAGCCAGGATCTGGAAGGCTCAGGGGAGTAGGAGGGAGAGTCAGTTCTCACTGAGGAGGCGATTCAGTCCGAAGGAGAGCATGTGCAGATTTCCAGCTACCAAGATGCCTTTGAGGACGAGAAGGCCCTGGAGTCGCACTCAGGTGCCCTAGACAAGAACTTGCAGTGCCCCAGGGCAGAGGACACAGTGGAAATAAGCGGCAGTCCTGGGTGCAAGACCTGCCACTACGTGTTGGTTCAGACTCTCTAACATTTGCAGACGCTCAGGTAAGTGGCAGGGAGGCTACTGTGGAAGGAGGACCAGGGGCCGGAGAAGAGAGTGGGTTCCACCTCCTGTTCCCTATTCATTTAGACTAGTGGTTCTCAAACCCTAGAGTGCAGCAGACTCTCCTAAAAGTACTCTTGAAGCATAGATTTCAGGGTGAGCAAGTCTGGGGTGGGGCCCAAGAGTTTGCATTTAGGACCAAGTGCCAGGTGATGATGATATTGTTGGTCTGGAAGACAGTACTTTGAGAATCACTGATTTGGACAAAAGGGTTTGGTATTAGATATACCTGTGTTAAACCTTGGCTCCATCCATCATTGGCATGTTACCTGGGCAAGTTACTTTACCTTTCAGAGCTTCAGTATCTGTACTTGTACAATGGAAATATATAGTGAGTGGCCAGATTATTATGATCTCTGAACGCATAATAATCTGGCCACTCAGTGTATTTGTATCTCACATGGGTACCAAAAGTATTCTAGACTTTTGCTGGAGATCAACCACCTCTGTGCCCTGAGCTTTCTATCAGCCAGTGCAAAGGAGAAAACTAATCAGGTGCATGGTTTATAGTATCTTTGATATCAAATAAATGAGGTACTCAAGAGAAGTACACTGAGTGGTCAGATTATTATGCGTTCAGAGATCATAATAATCTAGCCACTCACTGTATATTAGAGGCCCAGTGCATGAATTCGTGCATGGGTGGCGTCCGGCCAGCGTGGCCAGGGGAAGTTGACTGGCCTGCCTGCTGGTCGAACTCTTGGTCGAGGGGACAATTTGCATATTAGTCTTTTATTATATAGGATGTACACTGAGTGGCCAGATTATTATGTGTTCAGAGATCATAGTAATCTGGCCACTCAGTGTGTAGTACCAACCTCTTAGGTTGTGGTGAGGATTAAATGAGGTAATACATGGAAAGCATTTGAAATAGTCCTCCAGTCATTGTGAACTTCCAGTAAATGGTGGCTAAGATTATTCTCAGTATTATTATTTCCTGCAAGAAGTTCCAGGTAACAGATAAAGGAGCAAGAGGTAGGATTGAAGCAGCAAGGAGATCCCTGATTTATGACCTGACCAGGGATAGAGAACCCTCTTCTGGAGACTCAGAAACTTGAGAGGAAAATACCCAGTGAATTCTCTATTCCACCTCTTCTTTTGGCAGGACACCTGCAGGAGGTGCTACAGTGGCAACCTCGTCTCTGTCCATAACCTCAGCATCAACTATCAAATCCAGGCCTTGGCCAGGCTGCTCCAGGTCTGGATTGGACACCATCGGGGGCTGGGTAAGTGAGGGGCCAGCTCCCAGGTACAGGAAGCTCTCTCTGGCATTAGGCCTCATTTCAGCACCCAAGTGACCTCCCTGTGGGAGGCCGTGGGGAAGCTGGCTGGTGCTGGCTAAAGAGAAGTGGTGATTGTGCGCATCTCTTCCCAAGTCCATGTTCAGTGACTTCATGCCGGTGGTATGAAATCTTCCACGGCAGGTGTATTTACCCCAAGGAAATAGGCTATTGTTACAAATCAGCACTCCTCCCTCATCTGCCTTCTCACCTTGCCCCAGAGCTGGTTGAGAAACAGTTATCACCACACCACTGGAGTCAGGAGATACTTTATTTTCCCAGTTTGGTCACTTACCAGCTGAATGGCTTGCTCATGTCTAAAATGGGGCCCTTCTCTCAGAGTGGTTCTGGGATAGTGGGTGAATAAGTGCTATTATATATGCTACTCATATGTTAGCAAGCAGTATTAGCATCACCTAGTAGCTTGTTAGAGATGCACAGTCTTGGGCCCATCTGAGACTCCTGAATCAGCATCTGCATTTTAAAAAGACCCGCAGGAGACTTGTATTCACAGAAAGTTTGAGAAGCCCGGCTGTGTGAGGCGGGGAGGGACCACTGCTCTTCCATTGTGATCACTTGGGAACCCTGAGGGGTGGGTCTCCTGGATATCTGGCTCTTAGCTGGGTGGGCAGTGCCCAGAAAGGGTCACTCAGTGGGCATTTTCTGGAACCTCTGGATCTGTCTGTGTTTCTGGACCTCAGCCTCTGACCCAGCCTATCCCCTCTCTCATTCTAGTGCTCCGGGTTTCACTGGATTGATGGGAGCACTGTAAATTTTAATTACTGGGCACATCATCATGGGCATGGCCACTGTGTGTCCCTATGGAGAGGTGAGGGGGACTGGGCACCAGGGCAAAGGGAAGGGATGGCAAGGTGGACTCTTACACACCGACCCTTTGAGCTGCCTGAGCACACCTCCTCAGACTCACAGCCTCTCCACAACTGGAGAATCAACGTCCAGTCTGTGATGAGGGTTGTGAAGTAGGGTGAGGGGGTGGCCTGTGTGAGGACTGCATGGGGGTCTCCATCCTCACAGAAGAAGCTCGGCTAGGGACCTGGGGACTCCTTTTCTTCCTCTGCTACTGAGGTGACAAATGAGAGAAGCTGGGTGAATGAAAGGTGTGGGTGAGAGACAAGAGAGAGATGTGGGAATTAGGAATGGCTGAATGCCAGAGGTGAGTGACGCAGGACTATGGGTAAGACCATACACGCTGGAGAAAGGCTGCCCCAAATCCTATCCCAGCTCTGCCACCTGCCCACCGGCATACAGGCAAGTGATTTTCCCGCTGAGCCTCAGGTTCCTCTTCTGTGCAGTGGGGATGATGCCAGCACGTCCCTCTGGGAGTCATTGTGAGGATTAGCCAGGAGCCCACAGAAAGCACTCAGCACCCTGTTTTCCTGGGGTGAATACTCAACAACCACAATCTATTGGGTGGGTGTGTGGCAAACATATCATGACAATTGGAGGGCAAGGGGGGCACAGGCCACACTCTGCCGGCAGCTGACCTCACCGTGTTCTCTATTGCTAGGGGGTTACTGGCAACAATCAAGTTGCGCAACACATCTGCCCTTCATCTGCTCCTACTAAGCCAGTGGTGCGGAAGAGATCCTGCCTGGAGGCCCCTCCCTACACCCCTCCAGGCCGCCCCTGGCCCACCCTGGGCACTGAGCTGGACTCCCCGCCTCTCCTGGTCATAAAGCCATATTTCCCACCGCATTTCCTGACTCTTGATTCTTCATTGCTCTTTGGAGGACTGGGGTCGGAAATCCTGGAAGCCTTCACTCTTGCAGGGTGGGGCTTTGAGGAAAGTATAGGATGGCCAGCAGCCCACAGGGGTGTGTGAATTGGGGTGGGGCGCTGAGGGGTTTGGCTGCTGCGCCACCTAGGGGCGGAGCCAGGGCAGAGTGGCTCTCCCAAGACCCTTCTCAACCCAGGCTGGGGGATTCCACCCCTTCCCCACACCGCCCCCCCTTTCTCCCGTACCCCACCCTATCTGGGGGAAGTTCTCATTGGGTGGGGGCTGGGGGGTGGGGAACTGGCCCTCCTGCTTTGTTTGGATTCAGTATAGGGTGGGGGTGGGGTGGGAGTGGGGCAGCTTTCCAAATGAGGGTGATATCACTGATTCAAGAACTGGAGGACTGTTCAAAATCTAACTGAGTACATTTAAATATGAAATTGGCTTTATTCATAGATTCATGAATCAGGCAGCATCCCATCCAGCAAATAGAAAGAGGCTCTGAGAAGCTGTAAAAATGGAAGGTGTTTATAGGCAGAAGGGAGCAGAAGGAAGGTTCTAGCAAAGAATGCATTGCTTCAGGGGAGGTCACCTTTCTTTGGAAGGGGTCTATCAAGAGGATTACCAGCCCTAGCTGGTTTGGGTCAGTGGATAGAGCACTGGACTGCGGACTGAAGTGTTCTGGGTTCTATTCTGGTCTAGGGCAAGCTCCTCCTAGGTTGCAGGCTCCTCCTGAGTCCCAGGGCCTGGGTTACGTGCAAAAAGCAACCAATTGAAATGTTTCTCTTACATCAATATTTCTCTCTGTCTTTCCCTCTCGCTTCCACTCTCTCTAAAACTCCCTGGAAAATTATCCCTGGTGAAGATTAAAAATAAAAAAGTAAAAGTAATGGAATAAGAGGGCAGGCCTTACATCCCAAAATATGGGTTTCCCATCCCAACAAGGTACTAGCCAAGCTCTGTGAAGCTAAGCTCCATATTTAGAGTGGAACCCCTGGAGTTCTGTCCACTAAGCCAGCACAGAGCGGGAGCGCAATCCTGATAGTGCTTATCGGTGGACACAGGTACCAGTTCCAGTCCTGGCTTCCGGACAGCCCCAGGTGCCAGGCACTCTCCTGAGAGCTTCACTGGAGGTGATCTCATTAGAGGCAGGTTCTGTCATAGCCTCAGCTCCCAGATGAGAAAACTGACACTCTGGGACTTGCCAATCATTTGCATCACACTACACTTAAGACCCACCCAATGCCTAATGTGGGACTGGACTGACCCATGAGACAAAAGGCAGAATTTGAAACCCCTTGAAACATAAATGCAAACATAAGCCAGACAGTCAGAGTTTCACGGATGCTGAAAACGTTGGCAGCATTGGATGGACTGTATTGGAGTAATGCAGACTGTCTTGGGGAATCAAAGAAGCAAGGACCTAGGAGTCAGCCATGCCACTCCTTTCTAGTTGTATGAACTTGGACAGGTCATTGAACCTCTCCGAGCTTCTGTAGTAAGTGTATAGACTAGAGCCGACCTATTTTGTAGGGTGATTGTAAAGATTAATTGGGGAAATAGATGTCACAGTCTTCATGTAGCAAAGCGTTTGGTCTCTGGTGGGCCTTTGAAAGTGTTATTTCGAGAAACCAAGATGGCGGTATAGGTAAACACCTAAAATGCTGACTCGCACACAATTTCAAAACTACAAGTAAAAAACAAAACACACATCATCCAGAAACACAGGAAGGCTGGCTGAGTGGAAATTCTACAACTATAATGAAAGAGAAAAGCACACTGAGACTCAGAGGAGCTGTAGAAGGCAGAGGTACTGAGATGCGTGCACAGAGAGGAAGTGCATGGCTGGCTTTCTCAAGCGGGAGGGAGACAAAAGCTCCTGACTGCACTGAACTCCAGTTCTGGGCGAGACTCTGGGGACCCAGACTCATACAGGGAGAAACTGGACTGTCTGGCAGTGGGTGAAACTTGAGGGTGGCTTTCTCTCAGAGGTGCTTGCAGTGATTACCACGGGACACTGAGACACAGGGGCATATCAGAGCAGGGCTGACAGGAAACCAATGCTGTCTGCTCTGCCCTGAGACTCCACCCCGAGACTCTGCCCCATCCAAACTGAGCACAGAGGCTTTTGCAAGTCTTGACTCATAAGGGTGTCTCCAGCACAGAAGTTCTCCTAGCGTAGACACAGCTGATCCTCACAGCCAATTAGCCTGGAGGTCAATTCCTCCCAGTGATACCAACAACAATCAAGGCTTAACTACAACAAGACTGTGCACACAGTCCACAGAGGGGTGCACTAAGAGTGTCCACCTCAGGTAATGGGGGAGGCTGAGCCACTGGACCCTATAAGACACCTATCACACAAAGCCACTCTATCAACTCAGGGAAGCAGCCAAATTGTGGAGAAAAAGAAACAGGTCATAAATGAAAGAAATGGAGAAAAGCAAATGACTGGATATAGAGTTCAAAACCACGATTATAAGGTTTTTCAAGAATTTTCTAAAAAAGGCTGATAAATTTAGCAAGAACCTCGAGGATATGAAAAAGGACCAATTAGAAATTAAGCATACACTGACTGAAATAAAAAATATTATACAGAGATCTAACAGCAGACTAGAGGATCGCAAGAATCAAGTCAAAGATGTGAAATAGAAAGAAGCAAAAAACACTCAACCGGAAAAGCAAAAAGCCAAAAGAATCCAAAAATATGAAGTTAGTGTAAGGAGCCTCTGGGACAACTTCAAGTGTACCAACATCCAAATTATGGGGGTGTTGCCAATTACCTCCTTACCCTGCAATTAGGCCTGGAAGTGACCTCTCAGAAGAGAGAGAAGAGCAAGAAGAGAGAGAGCAAGATACTGAAAACATATTTGAAGAAATAATGACCAAAAACTTCCCCCACCTGGTGAAAGAAATAGACTTACAAGTCCAGGAAGCACAGAGAACCCCAAACAAAAGGAATCCAAAGAGGACCACACCAAGACACATCATAATTAAAATGCCAAGAGCAAAAGACAAAGAGAGAATATTAAAAGCAGCGAGAAAAAAACAGTTAGTTACCTACAAGGGAGCATCCATACGACTGTCAGCTGATTTCTCAACAGAAACTATGCAGGCCAGATGGGAGTGGCAAGAAATATTCAAAGTGATGAACAGCAAGAACCTACAACCAAGCAAAGCTATCATTCAGAATTGAATGTCAGATAAAGAACTTCACAGATAAGAAAAAGCTAGAGGAGTTCATCACCGCCAAACCAGGATTGAATGAAATGCTGAAAGGTATTCTTTAAGAAGAGGAAGAAGCCCTGGCCAGTTTGGCTCAGTGGATAGAGCATCAGCCTGTGGACTCAAGGGTCCTGGGTTCGATTCCAGTCAGGGGCATGTGCCTTAGTTGCGGGCACATCTCTGGTGGGGGGTGTGCAGGAGGCAGCTGGTTGATGTTTCTCTTTCATCGATGTTTCTGGCTCTCTCTTTTCTTCTCCCTTCCTCTCTGTGAAATATCAATAAAATATATTTTTTAAAAAAAGAAGAGGAAGAAGAAGAAAAAAGTAAAGATAAAAATTATGAACAACAAATACATATCTATCAACAAGTGAATCTAAAAATCAAGTGAATAAAAAAATCTGATGAACAGAATAAACTGGTGAATATAATAGAATCAGGGGCATAGAAAAGGACTGACAATTCTTGGGGGGAAAGGGGTGTGGGGAGTGCGGGAAGAGACTGGACAAATATCGTACACTTATAGATGAGGACAGTGTGTGTGTGTGTGTGGGGGGGGGTAAGGGCAGAAGGTGGGGTGGGAACCGGGTGGAGGGGAGCTATGGGAGAAAAAAGAGGAACAATTGTAATAATCTGAACAATAAAGATTTATTAAATTTTAAAAAACCCAAAAATGTCATTTCCTGTTTTAAATCAAACATTACTCTGGTCACTGAAGCCATTGAAATGTCTTTGCCTGGGGTTTGAGTTCTAAAAAGACAGGAGGAGGGGCAGGCTGTAGAGAAGGGAGATGAGTGAGAAGAGGCAGAGGACCGGCAGCCATGGGGGACAAGGAGCTGGAAGACCTGCCATTAGGCCTGTCTCTGACTTGCTGTGTGATCTTGGGCAACATGTTCAAGCTCTCTGAGGTGCCGTTTCCACATCTGTAACACAGGGCTGTTCAAGGGAAAGTGTGTGTAAAGTCCATCATGAGGCTGGCTCTTGAGAGCACCTGAGCATCCCAACCAGCCAATGATATGATACCTTGTCCTGGACCACTGGAGGAAGGAGAATACTGGGGAGGGGTCTAGCCCTTCCCTCTCCCCCACTAGGGTGGGCTCAAACTTTAAATCCAAGACTAGGTTCTTGGGCCCTAGAATTGGCCAATCCCCCCACTACCACCACCCCGTGTCAGTAGATAAGCTGAGGATCTGGTCTGTTGGGTTAGAGAAATAACAGCCAATTACCTCCTTACCCTGCAATTAGGCCTGGAAGTGACCTCTCAGAGATTTCTCCATTTGTAGGTCGCCTGGGACAGCAGAGGCAGGGAAGGCCTTTTCACCCTCTGGGCTACCTGTCCCTGGTGACCTGAGGCCTGGAGGGCTGGGCTGGGGTCTGAGGAAGAAATATGACTGCCCAGGGGGAATGTCACAGAGTGGGTCACCCACCCTGCCAAGGGCACTAGCTCCCAGCAGGGATATCCAGCAATGCCAGGGCTTGGCACTTGTTGACCTCTCTTTGGACTGCAGTGCATGTGGCTGGAGCTGGGTTGATTAAAGTTTTTATATTTTACTCATTAGAGATGTTTTTCCTTTATTTTTATTTCCAGGAAAGATTGCAAGAAAGCATTTCATTTATCTTGACCACTGAATTCTTTAGTGCCCCTTAAACTTTGCACCTAAGATGAGTGCCTCACTCACTGCCCCCTAGTCCTGACCCTGGTAGTGACAGAGGGCTGGTGGGAGATGAGGATGGGGGTGTCTGAAAGATTCTACACGAAGCTTTTCATGGCAGCTGTCACCTCTTGGCCTGAAGATATGCCTTGAAGTTGGACTAAATGGCATTTTCTAGATCAGTGACCCTTAATGGAGGCAACTTTGCTCCCAAGAAGACATTTGGAAATATGTGGAGATGTTTTTGATAATCTTGGGGGACAATCAGATTGATGGGGGAAGGTACCCCTGACATCTAGTGAGTAGCGACCAGGGATACTGCTAAACTCTCTACAGCCTCCTCCCTCAACACACAACTTAGAATTACTTTACTCCAAATAGTAACAGTGCAGAGACTGAGAACCTTGATCTAGATCTATAGCATAGAAGAAGGAGCATAAGTTTTTCACACATTAAAAATGAAAAAAGGGGAAGAGGGAAACTAGAGTGAGAACCAGAAACAGAGGGAAGCAGGGGAGAAGGAACGGAGGGAGGGAGAGAGGGAGAGAGGGAGAGGGAGAGGGAGAGAGAGAGAAAGAGAGAGAGAAAGAGAGAGAGAGAGAGAGAGGTAGATAGATAGATGATAGATAGATAGATAGAAGGTGTGGGAGCCAAAAGGCCTAGGAATCCCAGATCCCCTCTTCCTGTGCATACTTGCAAGGGATTTTCCCTCTCTGAATCTCATTTTTCACACCTGAGAAGTTAGGGTCATAATACATTCTCATAGGAATGAGGAGAAGGTAAGGATTCTGGGATGGGATGCATATGAAGTACCTGGTCTACATAAGCAGTCAGGAAGTGGGCACCTCGTCCCTCCTTGTCTCATGGTCCTCAAGCATCCTAGGATTCTCCACTAAATTTTCTGGGATATTGACCAGAAGAAGGCGACTCCTGGGGTTAAGACTTGGGCACTTTCGAGGTGCTAATAGTAACTACATCTGGGCAGTAGACATCTGGGGACTTCTCCAGCACACCTGGGTGTTTGGACACCCATATGTGTCAGTGGACCCCAGGAGGCAGGTCCCTGCAGTCCCAGCAGAGAGCAGGTGAGAGAATTGAACAAATGCCTTATTATCAGCTCGCCTACCCAGCACCCCAACCTGGGGCAATCATCCTGGCTTCTTCCCACTTCCCCAAAAGCCCAATATAAGAACTGCCTCTGGGACCCAGCAATCAGAGACACCAAGAATGGAGGTCTCAGACTCTTGAGAGGTGAATGCTCCCCCAGCTGCCCAGGGAGGAGCGGTCCAAGGCTTGGGTGGAAGCAGAAGCCTATTTGGCAAACACCAAGGAGACCTGTCCTTCAGACCCTGATGGCCACTTTCATTCCACTACGTCCTCCGTGTAGTGAAATGGGTCTTGACCCTGAGCAGACCTGCTCCTGCAGGGGCAGGGTCTGGACAAAGTCCCTGGGGCCAGTGATGGAACTCACAGGTAAAAGGGACTTTTCTAGGTCAGCTGTTCACTGGGGAATAAGCAAGCTCTCTACTTTGCCTTTAATCGCCTACTTAAACATTGCATCTCTGTTGTGGGACAGAATCTGTGCAGACACACAGTACAGCTCCAGGGCAGGAAGTGAAGCTGTTTCCCTGCTACAAGAACCAGTGACTATGAAACTCCCCCTGTTCCTGCTGCTCCTCCTGCTGGGGACAGTTGCTGCTCTTCATGTGGGTAAGTCCATCCTTCCCTTCTCATACAGCTTGACCCCTTCTCCTCTTTCTGGAACCTCTTTGGCTCTCTGGGCCAGGCCTCAGCTTTTCCTTCTTCAGTGGCCCCAACTCCCCTCAGGTAATATCTTTCATGGACTCAGAAACATGATCTGAACATTCTATCAGGCCTCCTCCTCAAGTAAAAACCATCCACCTTCTCAGAGCAGCTTCTTCCTACCCGCAAAATACACACTGTCAGCCAGCGCAAGGTGCTCACCCCTTTGTGTCAGTTCTCACCTCACCCTACAGGGAGGAAATCCTTCTGGCCTAGGCTCCAGAAGGAGGCATTAGGAAGGTTTGACTGGGGCAGTCAGAGCTGTCCGTGGTCCTGGAAGAAGGGAGCCCCTGACCTGATGGCAAGTTACCTCTTCTTCCCAGGGAATAATGCCCCCTATCTGAACAGCCAATAGTCATAGGCAGACCTGAGCCAGGATCTGGAAGGCTCAGGGGAGCAGGAGGGAAAGTCAGTCTTGACTGAGGAGGTGATTTAGTCCAAAGGAGAGCAGGTGGAGGCTCCCAGCTGCCAAGATGCCTTTGAGGATGAGAAGGCCATGGAGTAGGACTCAGGTGCCCTAGACAAGAACTTGCAGTGCCCCAGGGTAGAGGACACAGTGGAAATAAGCGGCAGTCCTGGGTGCAAGACCTGCCACTATGTGTTGGTGCAGACTCTCCTAACATTTTCAGACTCTCAGGTATGTGGCAGGGAGGCTACTGTGAAAGGAGGACCAGGGGCCAGAGAAGAGAGTGGGTTCCACCTCCTGTTCCCTATTCATTTAGACTAGTGGTTCTCAAACCCTAGAGTGCAGCAGACTCTCCTAAAAGTACTCTTGAAGCATAGATTTCAGGGTGAGCAAGTCTGGGGTGGGGCCCAAGAGTTTGCATTTAGGACCAAGTGCCAGGTGATGATGATATTGTTGGTCTGGGGACAGTACTTTGAGAATCACTGATTTGGACAAAAGTGTTTGGTATTAGGTATACCTGTGTTAAACCCTGGCTCCACCCATCATTGGCCTGTTACCTGGGCAAGTTACTTCACCTTTCAGAGCTTCAGTATCTGTACTTGGACAATGGAGATATAGAGTACCAACCTCTTAGGTTTTGGTGAGGATTAAATGAGGTAATACATGGAAAGCATTTGGAACAGTCCTCAAGTCATTGTAAACTCCCAGTAAACGGTGGCTAAGATTATTCTCAGTATTATTGTTATTTCCTGCAAGAAGTTTCTGGTGACAGATAAAGGAGCAAGAGATGGGTTTGAAGGAGCAAGTAGATCCCTGATTTCAGACCTGACCAGGGATAGAGAACTCTTCCCTAGAGAGTCAGAAACTTTAGGAGAAAATGTCCCAGTGAATTCCCTACTCCACCTCTTCTTTCTGCAAAACCCCTGCAGGAGGTGGTACAGAGGCAACCTTGTCTCTATCCATAACCTCAGTGTCAACAATCAACACCTCCTCTGGACCAGTAAGATCAACAAGCCCGGGTCTGGATTGGAGCCACCATTGGGTGCTGGGTAAGTGAGGGGTCAGCTCCCAGGTACAGGAAGTTCTTTCTGGCATTAGGCCTCATTCCTGCAATCAAGTGACCTTCCTCTGGGAGGCCGTGGGGGAACTGGCTGGTGCTGGCTAAAGAGAACTGGTGATTGTGCGCATCTCTTCCCAAGTCCATGTTCAGTGACTTCATGCCGGTGGTATGAAATCTTCCACGGCAGGTGTATTTATCCCAAGGAAATAGGCTATTGTTACAAATCAGCGTTCCTCCCTCATCTGCCTTCTCACCTTGACCCAGAGCTGGTTGAGAAACAGTTACCAGCACACCACTGGAGTCAGGAGATACTTTATTTTCCCAGTTTGGTCACTTACCAGCTGAATGGATTTCTCATGTCTAGTAAAATGGGGCCCTTCTCTCAGAGTGGTTCTGGGATAGTGGGTGGATAAGTGCTATTGTATTTGCTACTCAAGTGTGGTCCATGGACCAAGCAGCATTAGCATCGCCCAGTAGCTTGTTAGGAATGTACAGTCTTGGGCCCATCTGAGCCTCTTGAATCAGCATCTCCATTTTTAAAAGATTCATAGGAGACTTGTATTCACAGAAAGTTTGAGAGGCTCAGTTGTGTGAGAGGGGAGGGGACCACTGGTCCTGCATTGTGATCACTTGGGAACCCTGAGGTGGTGGGGGGATCTCCTGGATATCTGGCTCCTAGCTGGGTGGGCAGTGCCCAGAAAGGGTCACTCAGTGGGCATTTTCTGGAACCTCTGGATCTGTCTGTGTTTCTGGACCTCAGCCTCTGACCCAGCCTATCACCTCTCTTGTTCTAACAGCTCCAGGTTACACTGGATTGATGGGACCACTGCAAATTTTAGATACTGGGCTCATAGGAATGGGCACTGCCACTGTGTGAGCCTATCCACCAGAGGTGAGGGGGACTGGGCACCAGGGCAAATGGAAGGGTTGGCAAAGTAGACTCTTACACACCGACCCTTTGAGCTGTCCGAGCACACCTCCTCAAACTCACCGCCTCCCCACAACTGGAGAATCAACGTCCAATCTGTGATGAGGGTTGTGAAGTAGGGTGAAGGGGTGCCCTGTGTGAGGGCTGCATGGGGGCTCTGCATCCTCATAGATGAAGCTTGGCTGGGGTGCCTGGGAGTTCCTTTTCTTCCTCTGCTACTGAGGTGACAAATGAGGTGAATGAAAGATGTAGATGAGGGACGAGGGAGAGGTGTGGGAATTAGGAATGGCTGAATGCCAGAGGTGAGGGACGCAGGACTATGGGTAAGACCATACACGCTGGAGAAAGGCTGCCACAATTCCTATCCCAGCTCTGCCACCTGCCCACCGGCATACAGGCAAGTGATTTTCCCGCTGAGCCTCAGGTTCCTCTTCTGTGCAATGGGGATGATGCCAGCATGTCCCTCTGGGAGTCATTGTGAGGATTAGCCAGGAGCCCACAGAAAGCACTCAGCACCCTGTCTTCCTGGGGTGAATACTCAACAAACACAATCTATTGGGTGGGTGTGTGGCAAACATATGACATTTGGGCGGTAAGGGGGGCACAGGCCACACTCTGCTGGCAGCTGACCTCACCGTGTTCTCTATTGCTAGGGGGTTACTGGCAACAATCAAGTTGTGCAACACATCTGCCCTTCATCTGCTCCTACTAAGCCAGTGGTGTGGAACAGATCCTGCCTGGAGGCCCCTCCCTATACCCGTCCAGGCTGCCCCTGGCCCACCCTGGGCACTGGGCTGAACTCCCCACCTCTACTGGTCATAAAGCCATGTTTCCCACTGCATTTCCTGACTCTTGTTTCTTCATTGCTCATTGGAGGACTCGCTGGGGTCAGAAATCCTGGAAGCCCTCACTCCTACAAGGGGAGTGGGGGGGGGGCTTTGAGAAAAGTAAAGAATGCCAGCATCCCACAGGGGTGTAGGAATGGGGGTGGGGCGCTGAGGGGTTGGGCTGCAGAGCCACCTAGGTGCGGATCCAGGGCTGGGTGGCTCTCCCTAAACCCTTCTCAGACCAGGCTAGGGGATTCCACCCCTTCCCCGCCCTCCGAAACTCCTTCCTTTTTTTCTGGGGGAAGTTCTCATTGGGTGGGGGCTGGGGGGTGGGGAACTGGCCCTCCTGCTTTGTTTGGATTCAGTATAGGGTGGGGGTGGGGTGGGAGTGAGGCAGCTTTCCAAATGTGGGTGGTATTACTGATTCAAGAACTGGAGGACTGTTCAAAATCTGAGTACATTTAAAGATGAAATGGGCTTTAACATCGATTCATGAATCGGACAGCATCCCATCCAGCAAATAAAAAGAAACTCTGAGAAGCTGTAAAAATGGAAGGCGTTTATAGGCAGAAGGGAGCAGAAGGAAGGTTCTAACAAAAAAAGCATTGCTTCAAGGGTGGTCACCTTTCTTTGGAAGGGGTCTATCAAGAGGATTACCAGCCCTTGCTGGTTTGGCTCAGTGGATAGAGCACTGGCCTGTGGACTGAAGTGTCCCTGGTTGGATTCTGGTCAAGGGCAGGTACCTTGGTGGCAAGCTCCTTCCAAGTCCCAGGGCCCTGGCCACATGCGGAAGGCAACCAATAGATCTGTTTCTCTCACATCAATATTTTCTCTGTCTTTCCCTCTCACTTCCACTCTCTCTAAAACTCACTGGAATATTATCCTCAGTGTTGTGGGGTAGAACCCTGGAGTCAGAATAAGACCACCGGAGGCTGATGATTGATTAAAAGAGCAGGCAAGGATTTATTGAACTGGCCAGGACGGCCGCGAGAGCACCACACACAGGTGGAGTCCACCCTCACGACCGCCCCGTTTCAGGTGTAGGCAGTCCTTTTAAAGGTCCAAACCACAAAAATTTTCCTTTGTCCTCAATTCTAAATCCTAAAGGCTGGGAACAGCCCGCAGGGTCGCTCCCAGCCACATCCTGCTGGACATAGGATTGGAATGTGGACCTATCTTGCGAAAGCAGATTGTACAGAAGCAGAATTGAGCAAAGTTAATAAACTCTAAAAGTTATGTACAGTTTCTACTCCTGGAGCTACTGAGTCAGTGGGAATCAATCTCCTGTAGTTCTGGTCCACAGGCACAGGAAAATTTGTGATGTGGGATGGGTTTATGTGAGTTTCCAGGTCTCAGTCTGGAAGCTGAGGTAACTACCCTATTGTTTAAGCAAGTAAGTGCGTGCAGAAGTCAGAATAGCAGGGTTAAAATTCAAAGAGCACTTTTACCCAAGTATGGTTGCTACCATACTTCACTCAGGTGAGGATTAAAAATAAAAAAGTGAAAGTAATGAAATAAGAGGACAGGCCTTACATCCCAAAATATGGGTTTCCCATCCCAACAAGGTGCTAGCTAAGCTCTGTGAAGCTAAGCTCCATATTTAGAGTGGAACCCCTGGAGTTCTGTCCACTGAGCCAGCACAGAGCGGGAGCACAATCCAGACAGTGCTTATTGGTGGACACAGGTACCAGTTCCAGTCCTGACTTCCGGACAGCCCCAGGTCCCAATCCTGTCCTGAGCCTTATTGGAGCTGATGTCATTAGAGGCAGATTCTGTCATAGCCTCAGCTCCCAGATGAGAAAACTGACACTCTGGGACTTGCCAATCATTTGCATCACACTACACTTAAGACCCACCCAATGCCTAATGTGGGACTGGACTGACCCATGAGACAAAAGGCAGAGTTTGAAACCCCTTGGAACATAAATGCAAACATAAGCCAGACAGTCAGAGTTTCACGGATGCTGAAAACGTTGGCAGCATTGGATGGACTGTATGGGAGTAATGCAGACTGTCTTGGGGAATCAAAGAAGCAAGGACCTAGGAGTCAGCCGTGCCACTCCTTTCTAGTTGTATGAACTTGGAGAGGTCATTGAACCTCTCCGAGCTTCTGTAGTAGGTGTGTAGACTAGAGCCGGCAATACCTATTTTGTAGGGTGATTGTAAAGATTAAGTGGGGAAATGGATGTCACAGTCTTCATGTAGCAAAGTGTTTGGTCTGTGGGCCTTCAAAAATGTTATTTCCTGTTTTAAATCAAACATTACTCTGGTCACGGAAGCCATTGAAATGTCTTTGCCTGGGGTTTGAGTTCTAAAAAGACAGGAGGAGGGGCAGGCTGTAGAGAAGGGAGATGAGTGAGAAGAGGCAGAGGACAGGCAGCCATGGGGGACAAAGAGCTGGAAGACCTGCCATTAGGCCTGTCTCTGACTTGCTGTGTGATCTTGGGCAACATGTTCAAGCTCTCTGAGGTGCTGTTTCCACATCTGTAACACAGGGCTGTTCAAGGGAAAGTGTGTGTAAAGTCCATCATGAGGCTGGCTCTTGAGAGCACCTGAGCATCCCAACCAGCCAATGATAGGATGCCTTGTCCTGGACCACTGGAGGAAGGAGAATACTGGGGAGGGGTCTAGCCCTTCCCTCTCCCCCACTAGGGTGGGCTCAAACTTTAAATCCAAGACTAGGTTCTTGGGCCCCAAAATTGGCCAATCCCCCCACTACCACCACCCCATGTCGTTAGATAAGCTGGGGACCTGGTCTCTTGGGTCAGAGAGATAACAGCCAAGATTGTTAATCTGCAATCAGGCCCAGGAGTGACCTCTCACATACTTCTCCATTTGTAGGTTACCTGGGACAGCAGAGGCAGGGAAGGCCTTTTCACCCTCTGGGCTACCTGTCCCTGGTGCCCTGAGGCCTGGAGGGCTGGGTTGGGGTCTGAGGAAGAAATATGACTGCCCAGGGGGAATGTCACAGAGTGGGTCACCCACCCTGCCAAGGGCACTAGCTCCCAGCAGGGATATCCAGCAATGCCAGGGCTTGGCACTTGTTGACCTCTCTTTGGACTGCTGTGCATGCTGCTGGAGCTGGGTTGATTAAAGTTTTTATATTTTACTCATAAGAGATGTTTTTGCATTTATTTTTATTTCCAAGAAAGATTGCAAGAAAGCATTTCATTTATCTTGACCACTGAATTCTTTAGTGCCCTCTTAAACTTTGCACCTGAGAAGAGTGATTCACTCACTGCCCCCTAGTCCTGACCCTGGTAGTGACAGAGGGCTGGTGGGAGATGAGGATGGGGGTGTCTGAAAGATTCTACACGAAGCTTTCCATTGCAGCTGTCACCTCTTGGCCTGAAGATATGCCTTGAAGTTAGACTAAATGGCATTTTCTAGATCAGTGATTCTCAATGGAGGCAACTTTGCTCCCCAGAGGACATTTGGAAATATGTGGAGATGTTTTTGATAATCTTGGGGGACAATCAGATTTATGGGAGAAGGTATCCCTGACATCTAATGCTGCAAACTCAATACAGTCCCCTCTCCAACACACAACTTAGAATTACTTTACTCCAAATAGTAACAGTGCAAAGATTGAGAACTTGATCTAGCTCTATAGCATAGAAGAAAGAGCATAAGTTTTTCATACATTAAAGATGAAAAAAGAGAAAGGGAGAACTGGACTGAGAAAGAGAAAAAGAGGGAGGTTTGGGAGAAGGGAGAAAGGGAGAGAGAGAAAGAGGTGATAGATGATAGATAGATAGATAGATAGATAGATAGATAGATAGATAGATAGATAGATAGAATGTTTGGGAGCCAGGGGGACTAGAAATCTCAGGTCCCCCACTTCCTGTGCACAATTGCAAGGGACTTCCCTCTCTGAATCTGAATTTTCACACATGTGAAATTAGGGTCATCATACATTCTCATGGGAATGAGGAGAAGGTGAGGATTCTGGGATGGGATGCATATGAAGTCCCTGGTCTAGACAAGCAATCAGGAGCTGGGCACCTCCTCCCTCATCCCCTCATGGTCCCCAGCATCCTAGTATGCTCCACTTCATTGGCTGGGATATTGACCAGAAGAAGGCTGCTCCTGGGGTTAAGACTGGGGCACTTTAGGGGTGCTAATAGTAACTACATCTGGGCAGTAGGCATCTGGGGACTTCTCCAGCACACCTGGGTGTTTGGACACCCATATGTGTCAGGGGACCCCAGGAGGCAGGTCCCTGCAGTCCCAGCAGGGAGCATGTGAGAGAATTGAGCAAATGCCTTATTATCAGCTTCCCTACCCAGCACCCCAGCCTGGGGCAATGTTCCTGGCCTCTTCCCACTTCCCCAAAAGCCCAATATAAGAACTGCCTCTGGGACCCAGTTGTCAGAGACACCAAGAGTGAAGACTTCAGACTCTTGAGAGGTGAGTGCTCCCCCAGCTGCCCAGGGAGAGGGGTCCAATGCTTGAGAGGAAGCAGAAGCCTATATGGCAAACACCAAGGAGACCTGTCCTTAGTACCCTGATGGCCATTTTTCTTGCACTTTGTCCTGACCCTGAGCAGACCTGTTCCTATAGGGGTCAGTGATGGAACTCTCAGGTAAAAGGGACTTTTCCTGCTTCTCCAGGTCAGCTGTTCACTGGAGGAGAAGCAAGCTCTCTACTTTGCCTTTAATCAGCTACTTAAACATTGCATCTCTGTTGTGTGACAGAAGCTGTGCAGACACAGTGAGCAGACCCAAGGCCTGAAGTGAATCTGTGTCCCTGCCACAAGAACCAGTGACTATGAAACTCCCCCTGTTCCTGCTGCTCCTCCTGCTGGGGACAGTTGCTGCTCTTCATCTGAGTAAGTCCTCCCTTCCCTTCTCATCCAGCGTGACCCCTTCTCCTCTTTCTTGCACCTCTTTTGCTCTCTCTGGGCCAGGATACAGCTTTTCCTTCTTCAGTGGATGCAGCTCTTCTCAGGTAAGATCTTTCATGGACTCAGAAATGTGACCTGAACATTCTGTCAGGCCTCCTCCTCAAGTAAACACCACCCACCTTCTCAAGGTGCATCTTCCTACTCCTAAAATTCACACCTGTCAGACAGTACCGGGTGCTCACCCCTTTGTGTGAGTTCTCACATCACCCAACAGGGAGGAAATCCTTCTGGCCTAGGCTCCAGAAGGAGGCATTAGGAAGGTGTGAGTGGGGCTGTTGGAGCTGTCCGTGGTTCTGGAAGAAGGGAGCCCCTGACCTGATGGCAAGTTACTTCTTCTTCCCAGGGAATGATACCCCCTATCTGGACAGCCAAGAGTCACAGGCAGACCTGAGCCAGGATCTGGAAGGCTCAGGGGAGCAGGAGGGAGAGTCAGTCCTGACTGAGGAGGCGATTCAGTCCAAAGGAGAGCAGGTGGAGGCTTCCAGCTGCCAAGATGCCTTTGAGGACGAGAAGGCCATGGAGTCAGACCTAGGTGCTCTAGAAGAGAACTTGCAGTGCCCCAGGGCAGAGGACACAGTGGAAATAAGCGGCAGTCCTGGGTGCAAGAACGGGTGCTACGTGTTGGTGCAGACTCCCAGGGTATTTTCAGTCGCTCAGGTAAGTGGCAGGGAGGCTACTGTGGAAGGAGGACCAGGGGCCGGAGAAGAGAGTGGGTTCCACCTCCTCTTCCCTATTCATTTAGACTAGTGGTTCTCAAACCCTAGTGCAGCAAAATCTCATAGAGGTCTTGTTGAAGCATAGATTTCAGGGTGAGCAAGTCTGGGGTGGGGCCCAAGAGTTTGCATTTAGGACCAAGTGCCAGGTGATGATGATATTGTTGGTCTGGGGACAGTACTTTGAGAATCACTGATTTGGACAAAAGTGTTTGGTATTAGGTATACCTGTGTTAAACCCTGGCTCCACCCATCATTGGCATGTTACCTGGGCAGGTTACTTTACCTTTCAGAGCTTCAGGATCCTCACTTGTACCATGGAGATTATATAGTACCAACCTCTTAGGTTGTGGTGAGGATTAAATGAGGTAATACATGGAAACCGTTTGGAACAGTCCTCAAGTCATTGCAAAATCCCAGTAAACGGTGGCTAAGATTATTCTCAGTATTATTATTATTTCCTGCAAGAAGTTCCTGGTGATAGATAAAGGAGCAAGAGGTAGGACTGAAGGAGCAAGGAGATTCCTGATTTCTGACCTGACCAGGGATAAGAACTCTCCCCTGGAGAGTTGAGGGGGAAAAAAACCAGTGAATTCTCTATTCCACCTCTTCTGCAGAACACCTGCAGGAGGTGCTACGGTGGCAACCTTGTCTCTATCCACAACCTCAGTGTCAACAACCAACTCCTGTGCATGTCCAGTAATATCAACGAGTTCTGGGTCTGGCTTGGAGGAATCATCAGGGGCACGGTAAGTGAGGGGCCAGCTCCCAGCTACAGGAAGTTCTCTCTGGCATTAGGCCTCATTCTAACAGCCAAGTGACCTTCCTGTGGGAGGTAGTGGGGGAGCTGGCTGGTGCTGGCTAAAGAGAACTAGTGATAGTGTGCATCTCTTCCCAAGTCCATGTTCAGTGATTTCATGCCATAGCAGATGTATTTATCCCAAGGAAATTGGCTATTATTACAAATCAGGGTTCCTCCCACCCTCTGCCTTCTCACCTTCCCTCAGAGCTGGTTGATAAACAGTTACCAGCACACCACTGAAGTCAGGAGATCCTTTACTTTCCCAGTTTGGTCAGTTACAAGCTGAATGGCTTCCTCATGTCTAAAATGCGGTCCTTCTATCAGAGTGGTTCTGGGATAGTGGGTGAATAGTGTTATTATATACTAGAGGCCCGGTGCATGAAATTCGTGCATGGGAGGGGGTGTGTGTCCCTCAGCCCAGCCTGTACCCTCTCCAATCTGGGACCCTTTGAGGACCCCTGATCCTACTGGGATCAGGCCTAAACGGGCATTCAGACATCCCTCTCACAATCCAGGACTGCTGACTTCCAATTGATCACCTGCCTGCCTTCCTGATCACCCCCTAACCACTTCTGCCTGCCAGCCTGATCACCCCCTAACCATTCCCCTGCCAGCCTGATTGATGCCTACCTGCTCCCCTGCCAGCCTGTTTGCCCCTAACTGCTCTCCTCTGCAGGCCTGGTCACCCCTAACTGCCCTCCCCTGCAGGCCTGATCCCTCCCAACTGCCCTCCCCTGCTGGCCATTTTGTGGTGGCCATCTTGTGTCCACATGAGGTCAGCCATCTTGTGTGTTGGTGTAACAGTCAATTTGCATGTTACTCTTTTATTAGATAGGATGCTGCTCATATGTAACCAAGCAGTATTAGCATCATCTAGTAGCTTGTTAGAGATGCACAGTCTTGGGCCCTTCTGAGACTCCTGAATCAGCATCTGCATTTTCAAAAGATCCACAGGAGACTTGTATTCACAGAAAGTTTGAGAAGCCCGGCTGTGTGAGGTGGGGAGGGGCCACTGCTCTTCCATTGTGATCACTTGGGAACCCTGAGGGTTGGGTGTCCTCGATATCTAGCTCCTAGCTGGGTGGGCAGTGCCCAATCTATTGGGTGGGTGTGTGTCACTCAGTGGGCATTTTCTGGAACCTCTGGATCTGTCTGTCTTCCTGGACCTCAGCTTCTGACCTAGCTTATCCCCTCTCGTTCTAGTGCTCCAGGTTACACTGGATTGATGGGACCACTGCAAATTTTGAACACTGGGCTCATCAGCGTGGGCATGGCCACTGTGTGAGCCTATCCACCAGAGGTGAGGGGGACTGGGCACCAGGGCAAAGGGAAGGGATGGCTGGGTGGACTCTTACATACTGTCCCCTTGAGCTGCCTGAGCACACCTCCTCAAACTCACAGCCTCTCCACAACTGGAGAACCAATGTCCAATCTGTAAGGAGGGTTGCGAAGTAGGGAGAGGGGGTGCCCTATGTGAGGGCTGCATGGGGGCTCTCCATCTTCACAGAAGAAGCTCGGCTTGGGGCCTGGGAGCTCCTTTTCTTCCTCTGCTACTGAGGTGACAAATGAGAGTAGCTGAGGTGAATGAAAGGTGTGGATGAGGGACGAGGGAGAGGTGTGGGAATTAGGAATGGCTGAATGCCAGAGGTGAGGGACTCAGGACTATGGGTAAGACCATACACGCTGGAGAAAGGCTGCCACAATTCCCATCCCAGCTCTGCCACCTGCCCACTGGCATACAGGCAAGTGATTTCCCCGCTGAGCCTCAGGTTCCTCTTCTGTGCAGTGGGGATGATGCCAGCACGTCCCTCTGGGAGTCATTGTGAGGATTAGCCAGGAGCTCACAGAAAGCACTCAGTACCCTGTTTTCCTGGGGTGAATACTCAACAAACACAATCTATTGGGTGGGTGTGTGGCAAACATATCATGACAATTGGAGGGCAAAGGAGGCATGGGCCACACTCCTCTGGCTGCTGACATCACTGTGTTCTTTATTGCTAGGAGGTTATTGGCGACAAACATGTTGCAGAAGACCTCTGCCCTTCATCTGCTCTTACTAAGCCCGTGGCACGGAAGAGATACTGCCTCGGTGCCCCCTCCCTATACCCATCCAGGCCACCCCTGGCCCAACCTGGGCACTGGCTGGACTCCCCGCCTCTCCTGGTCATAAAGCCATGTTTCCCACCGCATTTCCTGACTCTCGATTCTTCATTGCTCATTGGAGGACTTCCTGGGGTCAGAAATCCTGGAAGCCCTCACTTGTGCAGGGTGGGGCTTTGAGGAAAGCAAAGGATGGCCAGCAGCCCACAGGGGTGTGGGAATGGGTGTGGGGCACTGAGTGGTTAGGCTGCAGCGCCACCTGGGGGCAAAGTCAAGGCTGGGTGGCTGTCCCACGACCCTTCTAGGCCTAGTTGGGGGATTCCATCCCTCTCTGCCCAACCTGCCCGGTCTGATGGAAGTTCTCATTGGGTGGGGGCTGGGGGATGGGGACTGGCCCTCCTGCTTTGTTTGGATTCAGTATAGGGTGGGGGTGGGGTGGGAGTGGGGCAGCTTTCCAAATGAGGGTGATATCACTGATTCAAGAACTGGAGGACTGTTCAAAATCTAACTGAGTACATTTAAAGATGATATTGGCTTTATTCATTGATTCATGAATCAGGCAGCATCCCATCCAGCAAATAGAAAGAAGCTCTGAGAAGCTGTAAAAATGGAAGGCGTTTATAGGCAGAAGGGAGCAGAAGGAAGGTTCTAGCAAAGAATGCATTGCTTCAGGGGAGGTCACCTTTCTTTGGAAGGGGTCTATCAAGAGGATTACCAATCCTCGCTGGTTTGGCTCAGTGGATAGAGCATTGGCCTGTGGACTGAAGTGTCCCTGGTTGGATTCTGGTCAAGGGCAGATACCTTGGTGGCAGGCTCCTTCCAAAGTCCCAGGGCCCTGGCCACATGTGAAAGTCAACCAATAGATCTGTTTCTCTCACATCAATATTTTCTCTGTCTTTCCCTCTCACTTCCACTCTCTCTAAAACTCACTGGAAAATTATCCTTAGTTGAGGATTAAAAATAAAAAAGTGAAAGTAATGAAATAAGAGGACAGGCCTTACATGGCAAAATATGGGCTTTCCCATCCCAACAAGGTGCTAGCTAAGCTCAGTCTTTAGGGCGGAACCCCTGGAGTTTTATCCACCGTACCAGCAGACAACGAGAGCACAATCTAGACTGTGCTTATCTGTGGATACAGGTCCTAGATCCAGTCCTGTCTTCCCGACAGCCCCAGTCCAAGCCCTGGTTTGAGAGCGTTATTGGAGCTGATCTCATTAGAGGCCTGACCTGTCATTATACTCAGATCTCAGATGAGAAAAGTGACACTCTGGGACTTGCTATTCATTTGCATCACACTACATTTAAGACCCACCCAATGCCTAACGTGTGACCAGAGTGACCCTTAAGACAAAAGGCAGAGTTTGAAACCCCTTGGAACATAAATGCAAACATAAGCCAGACAGTCGGAGTTTCACGGATGCTGAAAACGTTGGCAGCATTGGATGGACTGTATGGGAGTAATGAGGACGGTCTGTGGGTATCAAAGAAGCAAGGACCTAGGAGTCAGCCGTGCCACTCCTTTCTAGTTGTATGAACTTGGATAGGTAATTGAACCTCTCCGAGCTTCTGTAGTAGGTGTGTAGACTAGAGACAGCAATACCTATTTCACAGGAGGATTATAAAAATTAAGTGGGGAAATAAATGTCACAGCCTTGATGTAGCAAAGTGCTTGGTCTGTAGTGGGCCTTCAAAATTTCCAGTTTTAAATCAGACATTACTATGGTCACTGAAGCCATTGGAATGTCTTTGCTTGGTGTTGGAGTGCAAACAAGATGGGGGTGGGGGAGCAGGCTGTAGAGAAGGGAGATGAGTGAGAAGAGGCAGAGGACAGGCAACCATGGGGGACAAGGAGCTGAAGACCTGCCATTAGGCCTATCTCTGACTTGCTGTGTGATCTTGGGCAACTTGCTCAAACTCTCTGAGGTGCTGTTTCCACACCTGTAACACAGGGCTGTTCAAGGGACAGAGTGTGTACAGACCATTGTGAGTCTGGCTCTTGAGAGCAGCTGAGCATCCTTCCAGCGAGTGATATGATGCCCTTGGCCTGAGCTCCCAGAGGGAGGAGAATGCTGGGGAGGGGAGGGGTCTAGCCCTTCCCTCCCTCCCCACACCCTCAGGGTGGGCTCAAACTTTATTATTATTATTTTTTATTTAATAAATCTTTATTGTTCAGATTATTACAATTGTTCCTCTTTTTTCCCCATAGCTCCCCTCCACGCGGTTCCCACCCCACTCTCTGCCCTTACCCACCCACACCTGTCCTCATCCATAGGTATACGATTTTTGTCCAGTCTCTTCCCGCACCCCCCACAGCCCTTTCCCCGCAAGAATTGTCAGTCCACTCACTTTCTATGCCCCTGATTCTATTATATTCACCAGTTTATTCTGTTCATCAGATTTTTCATTCACTTGACTTTTAGATTCATTTGTTGATAGATATGTATTTGTTGTTCATAATTTTTATCTTTACCTTTTTCTTCTTTCTCTTCTTAAAGAATACCTTTCAGCATTTCATATAATACTGGTTTGGTGGTGATGAACTCCTTTAGCTTTTTTTTATCTGTGAAGCTCTTTATCTGACCTTCAATTCTGAATGATAGCTTTGCTGGGTAGAATAATCTTGGTTGTAGGTTCTTGCTGTTCATCAGTTTGAATATTTCTTGCCACTCCCTTCTGGCCTGCATAGTTTCTGTTGAGAAATCAGCTGACAGTCGTATGGGTGCTCCCTTGTAGGTAACTAACTGTTTTTGTCTTGCTGCTTTTAATATTCTCTCTTTGTCTTTTGCTCTTGGCATTTTAATTATGATGTGTCTTGGTGTGGTCCTCTTTGGATTCCTTTTGTTTGGGGTTCTCTGCACTTCCTGGACTTGTAAGTCTATTTCTTTCACCAGGTGGGGGAAGTTTTCAGTCATTATTTCTTCAAATAGGTTTCAGTATCTTGTGCTCTCTCTTCTTCTGGCACCCTCGTAATTCGGATGTTGGGACACTTGAAGTTGTCCCAGAGGCTCCTTACACTAACTTCATATTTTTGGATTCTTTTTGCTTTTCAGTTGAGTGTTTTTTGCTTCTTTGTATTTCACATCTTTGACTTGATTCTTGTGATCCTCTAGTCTGCTGTTAGATCTCTGTATAATATTTTTTATTTTAGTCAGTGTATGCTTAATTTCTAATTGGTCCATTTTCATATCCTCTAGGCTCTCGCTAAATTTATCAGCCTTTTCTAGAAAATTATTGAAAAACCTTATAACCATGGTTTTGAACTCTATATCCAGTCATTTGCTTTCTCCATTTCTTTCATTTGTGACCTGTTTCTTTGTCTCCGCCTTTTGGCTGCTTCCCTGAGTTGATAGAGTGGCTTTGTGTGCTAGGTGTCCTATAGGGTCCAGTGGCTCAGCCTCCCCAGTTACCTGAGGTGGACACTCTTTGTGGGCTGTGCACCCCTTTGTGGGCTGTGTGCACAGTCTTGTTGTAGTTAAGCCTTGATTGTTGTTGGTATCACTGGGAGGAACTGACCTCCAGGCCAATTGGCTGTGAGGATCAGCTGTGTCTACGCTAGGAGAACTTCTGTGCTGGAGACACCCTTATGAGACAAGACTTGCAAAAGCCTCTGTGCTCAGCTTGGATGGGGTAGAGTCTCAGGGTGGAGTAGACAGCATTGGTTTCCCATCAGTCTTACCATGATAGGCCCCTGTGTCTCAGTGTCCTGTGGTAACACTGCAAGCACCTCTGAGAGAAAGCCACCCACTGCCAGACAGTCTAGTTTCTCCCCAAATGAGTCTGGGTCCCCAGAGTCTTGCCTGGAACCGGAGTTCGGCACAGTCGGGAGCTTTTGTCTCCCTTCCGCTTGAGAAAGCCAGCCGCATACTCAGTTGCCCACCCTCTCTGCGTGTGCGTCTAAGTACCTCTACCTTCCACAGTTCCTCTGAGTCTCAGTGTGCTTTTCTCTTTCCTGACAGTCCAGTTTCACCCTGTATGAGTCTGGGTCCTCAGAGTCTTGCCCATAACTGGAGTTCAACGTAGTTGGGAGCTTCTGTCTCCCGCCCACTTGAGATAGCCAGCCGCGCACTCAGTAGCCCTCACTCAGGCACGCACCTCAGTACCTCTGCCTTCTGCAGCTCCTCTGAGTCTCGGTGTGCTTTTCTCTTTCCTTCTAGTTGTAGAATTTCCACTCAGCCAGCCTTCCTGTGGTTCTGGATGATGTCCGTTTTGTTTTTTAGTTGTAGTTTTGAAATTGTTGTGCGAGTCAGCAGTTTAGGTATTCACCTATGCTGCCATCTTGTTTGCTCTAACTTTAAATGCAAGACCAGGTTCTTGGGCCCCAGAATTGGTCAATCCCCCCACTACCACCACCCCATGTCAGTAGATAAGCTGGGGATCTGGTCTGTTGGGCCAGAGAGATAATAGCCAAGACCGTTACTTTGCAATCAGGCCCAGGAGTGACCTCTCAGACACTTCTCCATTTGTAGGTCGCCTGGGACAGCAGAGGCAGGGAAGGCCTTTTCACCCTCTGGGCTACCTGTCCCTGGTGCCCTGAGCCCTGGAAGGCTGGGTTGGGGTCTGAGGAAGAAATATGATTGTCCAGGGGGAATGTCACAGAGTGGGTCACCCACCCTGCCAAGGGCACTAGCTCCCGGCAGGGATATCCAGCAGCGCCAGGACTCGGCACTTGTTGGCCTCTCTTTGGACTGCAGTGCATGTGGCTGGAGCTGGGTTTATTAAAGTTTTTATATTTTACTCATAAGAGATGTTTTTGCATTAATTTTATTTCCAGGAAAGATTGCAAGAAAGCATTTCATTTATCTTGACCACTGAATTCTTTAGTACTCCCTTAAACTTTGCACCTGAGAAGAGTGCCTCACTCACTGCCCCCTAGTCCTGACCCTGGTGGTGACAGAGGGCTGGTGGGAGATGAGGATGGGGGTGGGGAGGGTGGCCCCCAGGGTGTCTGAAAGATTCTACATGAAGCTTTCCATTGCAGCTGCCGCCTCTAGGCCTGAAGATATGCCTTGAGGTTGGACTAAATGGCATTTTCTAGATCAGTGATTCTCAATGGAGGCAACTTTGCTCCCTAGAGGACATTTGGAAATAGGTGGAGATGTTTTTGATAATCTTGGGGGACAATCAGATTGATGGGCAGAGGTACTCCTGACATCTAGTGAGTAGAGACCAGGGATGCTGCTAAACTTCTACAGTCTCCCCTCCCACAACATACAACGAAGAATTACTTTACTCCAAATAGTAACAGTGCAAAGACTGAGAACCTTGATCTAGATCTATAGTATAGAAGAAAGAGCATAAGTTTTTCACACATTAAAGATGCAAAAAGAGGAAGAGGGAGAATTAGAGCGAGAATGAGAAAGAGAGGGAAGGAGGTGAGTAGGGAGGGAAGGAGGGAGAGAGAGAAAGAGGTAGATAGATAGATAGATAGATAGATAGATAGATAGATAGGTAGATAGATGGATGATTGATAGATAGGAGGTTTTGTAGACAAAAGACTAGGAATCCCATTTCCCCATTTCCTGTGCACACTTGAAAGAGAATTTCCCTCTCTGAATCTCATTTTTCACACCTGTGAAGTTAGGGTCATCATACAGTCTCATGGGAATGAGGAGAAGGTGAGAATTCTGGGATGGGATGCATATGAAGTCCCTGGTCTAGACAAGCAATCAGGAGTTGCGCACCTCCTCCCACATCCCCTCATGGTCCCCAGCATCCTAGTATGCTTCACTTCATTGCCTGGGATATTGACCAGAAGAAGGCTGCTCCTGGGGTTAAGACTGGGGCACTTTAGGGGTGCTAATAGTAACTACATCTGGGCAGTAGGCTTCTGGGGACTTCTCCAGCACACCTGGGTGTTTGGACACCCATATGTGTCAGTGGACCCCAGGAGGCAGGTCCCTGCAGTCCCAGCAGGGAGCATGTGAGAGAATTGAGCAAATGCCTTATTATCAGCTCCCCTACCCAGCACCCAAGCCTGGGGCAATGTTCCTGGCCTCTTCCCACTTCCCCAAAAGCCCAGTATAAGAACTGCCTCAGGGACTCAGCAGTCAGAGACACCAAGATTGAAGCCCTGGACTCTTGAGAGGTGAGTGCTCCCCCAGCTGCACAGGGAGGAGGGGTCCAAGGCTTGGAAGGAAGCAGAAGCCTATATGGCAAACAACATGGAGGCGCGTCCTTAGGACCCTGATGGCCACTGTCCTTCCACTCCATCCTCTGTGTAGTAAAATGAGCCCTGACCCTGAGCAGACCTGTTCCTGCAGGGGCAGAGTCTGAGTCAAGTGCCATCCCAGGGGCCAGTGAAGGAGCCCTCAGGTAAAAGGGACTTTTCCTCCTTCTCCAGATCAGCATGTGTTCCCTGGGGGAGAAGGAAGCTCTCTAGTTTGCCTTTAATCAGCTACTCAAACAAACATTGCATCTCTGTTGTGACAGAAGCTGTGCAGACACACAGGACAGCCCCAGGGCAGGAAGTGAAGCTGTGTCCCTGCCACAAGAACCAGTGACTATGAAACTCCCCCTGTTCCTGCTGCTCCTCCTGCTGGGGACAGTTGCTGCTTTTCATCCGAGTAAGTCCTTCCTTCCCTTCTCATCCAGCGTGATCCCTTCTCCTCTTTCTGGCACCTCTTTGGCTCTCTCTGGGCCAGGACACAGCTTTTCCTTCTTCAGTGGCTCCAACTCCCCTCGGGTAAGATCTCTCCTGGACTCAGAAATGTGACCTGAATAATCTGCCAGGCCTCCTCCTCAACCAAAAACCACCCACTTTCTCAGAGTTGCTTCTATCTACTCCGTATACACACCTGTCAGCCAGCGCCAGGTGCTCACCCCTTTGTGTGAATTCTCACCTCACCCAACAGGGAGGAAATCCTTCTGGCCTAGGCTCCAGAAGGAGGCACTAGGAAGGCTTGAGTGAGGTGGTCAGAGCTGTCCGTGGTCCTGGAAGAAGGGAGACCCTGACCTGATGGCAGGTTACCTCTTCTTCCCAGGGGATAATGCCCCCTATCCAGACATCCAAGAGACACAGGCAGACCTGAGCCAGGATCTGGAAGGCTCAGGGGAGCAGGAGGGAGAGTCAGTCTTGACTGAGGAGGCGATTCAGTCTGAAGGAGAGCAGGTGGAGGCTCCCAGCTGCCAAGATGCCTTTGAGGATGAGAAGGCCATGGAGTCGGATCTAGGTGCCCTAGAAGAGAACTTGCAGTGCCCCAGGGCAGAGGACACAGTGGAAATAAGCGGCAGTCCTGGGTGCAAGACCTGCCACTTCGTGTTGGTGCAGACCTGGAAAACATTTGCAGGCGCTCGGGTAAGTGGCAGGGAGGCTACTGTGGAAGGAGGACCAGGGGCCGGAGAAGAGAGTGGGTTCCACCTCCTGTTCCCTATTCATTTAGACTAGTGGTTCTCAAACCCTAGTGCAGCAGACTCTCCTAAAAGTATTCTTGAAGCATAGATTTCAGGGTGAGCAAGTCTGGGGTGGGGCCCAAGAGTTTGCATTTAGGACCAAGGGTAGTGGAATGGGCCCTGACTTTGAGCATATCTGTGCAATGGGGTTAACGATGTTGTAGTTGGTCTGGAGACAGCACTGTGAGAACCACTGATTTAGACAAGGAGCTTTGGTATTAGATATACCTGTGTTAAAACCTGGCTCCACCTGTCATTGGCCTGTTACTTGGGCAAGTCACTTCACCTTTTCAGAGCTTCAGGATTGTACTTGGACAATGGAGATATAGAGTACCAACCTCTTAGCTTGTGGTGAGGATTAAATGAGGTAATGCATGGAAAGCATTTGGAACAGTCCTTGAGTCACTGTAAACTTCCAGTGAACAGTGGCTAAGATTATTCTCAGTATTATTATTATTTCCTGCAAGAAGTTCCCGGTGATAGATAAAGGAGCTAGAGGTAGGCTTCAAGGAGTAAGTACATCCCTGATTTCTGACCTCACCAGGGATGGAGAGTTCTCTCCTGGAGTCTCAGGAACTTGAGTGGAAAAAAACTGCAGTGAATTATCTACCCCACCTCTTCTTTCTGCAGAAAGTTTGCAGGAGGTGCTACAGAGGCAATCTCGTCTCTATCCACAACCGCTGCGTCAACAATCAACTCCAGTCCTTGGCCAGTACGATCAACCAGCCCCGGGTCTGGATTGGAGGCACCATCAGGGGTTGGGTAAGTGAGGGGCCAGCTCCCAGGTACAGGAAGCTCTCTCTGGTATCAGGCCTCATTTCAGCACCCAAGTGACCTCCCTGGGGGAGGCCGTGGGGGAACTGGCTGGTGCTGGCTAAAGAGAACTGGTGATTGTACGCATCTCTTCCCAAGTCCATGTTCAGGGACTTTATGCCGGTGGTATGAAATCTTCCACGGCAGGTGTATTTATCCCAAGGAAATAGGCTATTGTTACAAATCAGTGTTCCTCCCTCATCTGCCTTCTCACCTTGCCCCAGAGCTGGTTGAGAAACAGTTACCAGCACACCACTGGGGTCAGGAGATACTTTATTTTCCCAGTTTGGTCACTTACCAGCTGAATGGATTTCTCATGTCTAGTAAAATGGGGCCCTTCTCTCAGAGTGGTTCTGGGATAGTGGGTGGATAAGTGCTATTGTATTTGCAACTCAAGTGTGGTCCATGGACCAAGCAGTATTAGCATCGCCCAGCAGCTTGTTAGTGTAAGGTTTGCGACGACGCAGGAGACAAAACACAGAGTCCAGGTGATTAGAAAGGGGGGGTGGTTAATCTTGCACTCCCGGGAGAAATTCGCTGGTCCGAGGGTGGGCCAGGGAAGTTGGCGCCAAAAAGGGGCATAGGCACTTCTTTTATACAGCTGTTTAGTGAGGGGAGGGTGGAGGGCATGAAAGGTGTGGAATTTGCCTTGGGCCAGGGGTCTAGGAAGGTGCCAGTTATCTCTGTCACCATCTACCTTGCAGATGCATGCATAGGCTCTGGACTTCCCCCCTGCCTGACCTAACAGTTAGGAATGCACGGTCTTGGGCCCATCTGAGACTCCTGAATCAGCATCTGCATTTTAAAAACATGCGCAGGAGACTTGTATTCACAGAAAGTTTGAGAAGCCCGGCTGTGTGAGGGGGGGAGGGACCACTACTCTTCCATTGAGATTGCCTGCGAACCCTGAGGGGTGGGTCTCCAGGTTATCTAGCTCCTAGCTGGGTGGGCAGTGCCCAGAAAGGGTCACTCAGTGGGCATTTTCTGGAGCTCTGGATCTGTCTGTGTTTCTGGACCTCAGCCTCTGACCCAGCCTATCCCTTCTCTCGTTCTAGTGCTCCAGGTTACACTGGATTGATGGGAGCGCTGTAAATTTTAGCAACTGGGCTCATAATCCTGGAAACGGCCACTGTGTGAGCCTATCCACCAGAGGTGAGGGGGACTGGGCACCAGGGCAAAGGGAAGGGATGGCCGGGTGGACTCTTACATACTGTCCCTTTGAGCTGCCTGAGCACACCTCCTCAAACTCACAGCCTCCCCACAACTGGAGAACCAACGTCCAATCTGTAAGGAGGGTTGCGAAGTAGGGAGAGGGGGTGCCCTATGTGAGGGCTGCATGGGGGCTCTCCATCTTCACAGACGAAGCTCAGCTGGGGGCCTGGGAGCTCCTTTCCTTCCTCTGCTACTGAGGTGACAAATGAGAGTAGCTGAGGTGAATGAAAGGTGTGGATGAGGGACGAGGGAGAGGTGTGGGAATTAGGAATGGCTGAATGCCAGAGGTGAGGGACTCAGGACTATGGGTAAGACCATACACGCTGGAGAAAGGCTGCCACAATTCCTATCCCAGCTCTGCCACCTGCCCACCGGCATACAGGCAAGTGATTTCCCCGCTGAGCCTCAGGTTCCTCTTCTGTGCAGTGGGGATGATGCCAGCACGTCCCTCTGGGAGTCATTGTGAGGATTAGCCAGGAGCCCACAGAAAGCACTCAGCACCCTGTCTTCCTGGGGTGAATACTCAACAAACACAATCTATTGGGTGGGTGTGTGGCAAACATAGCATGACAATTGGAGGGCAAGGGGAGCACGGGCCACACTCTGCCGGCTGCTGGCATCACTGTGCTCTCTACTGCAAGGGGGTCGTTGGCGACGAACATGTTGCAGAAGACAACTGCCCTTCATCTGCTCCTACTAAGCCAGTGGCAACGAAGAGATCCTGCCTGGAGGCCCCTCCCTACACCCCTCCTGGCTGCTCCTGGCCCACCCTGGGCACTGGGCTGGACTCCCCGCCTCTCCTGGTCATAAAGCCATATTTCCCACCGCATTTCCTGACTGTTGTTTCTTCATTGCTCATTGGAGGACTCCCTGGGGTCGGAAATCCTGGAAGCCCTCACTTGTGCAGGGTGGGGCTTTGAGGAAAGTAAAGTATGGCCAGCAGCCCATAGGGGTGTGGGAATTGGGGTGGGGCGCTGAGGGGTTTGGCTGCAGCGCCACCTAGGGGTGGAGCCAGGGCAGAGTGGCTCTCCCAAGACCCTTCTCAGCCCAGGCTAGGGGATTCCACCCCTTCCCCGCTCCCCGCCCCCCGAACCTCCTCCCTATCTGGGGGAAGTTCTCATTGGGTGGGGGCTGGAGGATGGGGACTGGCCCTCCCGCTTTGTTTGGATTCAGTATAGGGTGGGGGTGGGGTGGGAGTGGGGCAGCTTTCCAAATGAGGGTGATATCACTGATTCAAGAACTGGAGGACTGTTCAAAATCTGAGTACATTTAAAGATGAAATTGGCTTTATTCATTGATTCATGAATCAGGCAGCTTCCCATCCAGGAAATAGAAAGAAGCTCTGAGAAGCTGTAAAAATGGAAGGCGTTTATAGGCAGAAGGGAGCAGAAGGAAGGTTCTAACAAAAAAAGCATTGCTTCAGGGGAGGTCACCTTTCTTTGGAAGGGGTCTATCAAGAGGATTACCAGCCCTCGCTGGTTTGGCTCAGTGGATAGAGCGTCAGCCCTAGGTCAAGGGCATACACCTCAGTTGCAGGCTCCATCCCTGCCCCCACCCCCCACTCCTGTTGGAGAGTGCATGTGTGGGAGACAACCAACACATCTCTCACATTGCTGTTTCTTTCTCTCTGTCTCTCCCCCTCCCTCCACGCTCTCTGTCTCTTTAAAATAAATAAATAAATAAATAAATAAATAAATAAATAAATAAATAAATAATAAAATAAGAATTTATGGAAAAATATCCCCAGGTGAGGATTTTTTAAAAAAAGAATGACCTCACTAGTGCTGACCAGGCAATTTCAGATTTACTGGTTAAGGGTGACATTCCTTGGGGAGGCGGAGACTGCACTAGGTTAAGTATTACATCTTGGTTTGGGTGGGCTTAGCACAAGTGACTCCATTTGGGGCCTGTTGTTTTAACAGTTGTGAGATCCCACCTGCTGTAACCACATGGGAGGGAGGAGAGAGTAGCCTTGTCTGCCCTGTGCCTTTTTGGCCTGATTCTGGCCCTACTTTCCATTCTCCCAGCCATGTGTGGTTGAGTCCAAAGGCCCCAACTTCTTCTGATATGTGTTCCCCATTCTCAGGAGGGTGGCTCCTGTCCCAATCCTTCTCCCTCTCCCCAATCCCCACCCTACTTCCCTGGAGGTGCCACATTCTCAGGAGGGAGTACCTCCCACCGGGAGAGCCTTGGGGCCAACATCAGGGCATCTGATGGCAGTGTGGGTCCCATTCCAGTTCTCTAGCCCCAGGCTTCTGTTTCTGCCCCCACTTTCTCAGACCCTGGGGACATTGAGAGGGAAGACTGTTGCTATTCTTTGTACCAGGTGGAGTCCTAGGGTCCAGGAAGTCTCTGGAGTTGATGAAGAGGGAAGCTGGACCCGAGACTCAGTTTTTAGAGGGCAGGGAGCCCTGGGTCGTAGTTCTACATGAGGCTCAGGGAGAACGTACAAGTATTTCTGTAGATGTATATGTGCATGTTTGTATATGTATCTTGGTGTGCACATGCGTCATTTTTTATACCTGTGTATGTATACCTGTGTTTATGGAAAACTTTATTGGTCAATGTGCACAATCTGTGTGTCAATGTGTTGTTTGAGATGTGTATATTTTATACATCTCTGGGTATTTATGGATAGACCTATATGTCTGTGTACATCTCTGAATGTGTATGTCTGTGTAGCTTTGCATCCATACATACCTGAATCTCTATGTTCATGCATCTGTCGTGTACCTGTGTGTCTTTAGTCGGTATGTTTGGGAGTGTGTTTATAGGCCAGTGTGTGCCTGAGTACAGCTGTGCACAGGTCTATGTTTGTGTGTGTACATGTGTGTGTATCTACAGGAATCTGAGGGGATGTGGAGTTTCAGTAACAAAAAGAACAAAAAGGAACAAAGGACCAGGTGTGCTTTGTTTCTGAAGGTGCTGGAGTTGATGGAACAGGACGGGATCAGAGCACCCCCGGGTGCCCGGGTGGTGAAGAAGCAGCAGGGACAAGCCCCTTGAACATGAGCAGGCCTCTGGCGACAGGATAATGGGCCTTGGCATTGCCATGAGCCTTGCCAATACTGGGCCCCAGGGAATTCCTCCGGATGGAGATGTGTCCTCTGTAGAGGGGTTTGTCCATCTTCCTTGGATGAAGATTGGGTCAGGAAGCTCCTAATCACAGCATGTTGGTCTCCCCAACAGCATGGAAGGGGAGCTGCCTGGAGGGTCAGCCCCACCCCCCAGGTCCCTGCATTGAGTACTGCTACAAGCTAATCCTTGATGCTCTGCTTCTAAAAGAACAGTTGAACCTTGCTGTGGGGGTGGGGGAGCGGGTGGGAAGGATAAGCAGTAAGGGAAGCTCTGGGTAGGTAGCTCTGGGACTGGAATTTCAGCTGATGGCAAACCCCCTTTTATCAGCCTCCACTTTTCTCCTTGGTGGGAACTGGGCTCTAGTCAACCCCAGTTGCTCAGTATCCTGCCAGTTAAGACTAGGTGGTAGAGGGAGGGAGGGGAAAGGGTGATGATGGTGGCTCAGAGCCCTTCAGTCTGAAGCTTGCTCCAGGCAAGCCAGTGTAGATAAGATGTTCCTCAAATATCTAATATTGTTTGTTATTGGGCCTCAACTTCAACCATTATATATTCATTCCTTTGGCGGTTTACAGCCTTTCGGTGTTGAATAGCTCTTGATTAAAAAGCAAATACTCTTAGGAGAAAAAACTCCTGAGTATGTTATTTATTAATACCTCTGCGAGATTGATTGGTAATTTGTGGAAAACAAGGTTTTGTGAGAAGGAGCACAGAAGGGAAGGACGCATGGAACTGTCAGTGGGCATGGGTGTGGGGGGGGGGTGGGGCTAGTTGTGGAGAAGAAGAGCCATTGAAAAGGAGATGATGAAGCAGAGAGTGCTGCGTTCACTATTTTCCCTTCATGGGGACCCAGGAAGTCCCTATTTCCTGAGATTCCTTGCAGTGTTGTTGGGCTCTGCACCATGCGACTGAGTCTGGCCAGAGCCATGTGGTTGGAAGTGATGCAAGCAACTTCTAGGACTGGCCTTTAATGACTGCCTACAGTCCACCCATTCTCACTTTGCTTGCTATGTGCTTCCGATGGTATACTACCCGATGGAGGGGGCTGCCTGGCTGACTTTGTCATGTTAAACCTTGAGATTTTGCAGTTTGTTATTGTGGCAAAACTTGGTTTAGCCTAACTGAAACTTAGAGGAAAGAAGGTGCCAACAAATTTCCTAACTTTTTCCCAGGCAGATGTAGCACAGAAGTCAAGATCCCAGACTCTGGAGTCCTAAAGTCCCACTTCTCCTCCATCTTGGGTAAAAACTGCTGTTTAAAATTTTAACCCTGCTATTCTGGCTTCTGTAAATCTTTGCTTGCTTAAATAATAGGGAAAAATAAGACTACTCCCATTCCAGAGAGGCCATAAACTATGCCCCAGACAGAGTTGTCACTGCTGGTGCCAGTCCAGGCCTTGAGATGTGGTCTCATGGCCCCTTCCCAGCACACAGGACCTCTTTCTCAGAAGGTCCAGAAGTCTCATTCCAAATTTGGAAGACAAAGAACTGAAAAACATATAAATAGGAAAGACTTCCTCTATTTTGACCCTAGAATTTGAGAAGCAATATTTCCTCTGGGCCCTCTAGCGCGAGTGAAATGAAAAAGACTCCAAATAAATTTGGCTTATTGATGAAGGCGTCCTTTGATTTACATTATAACACCCCCATTTCAGTTTCCTAACCTTACTAAGTCTTTGTTTCTTCTGTAAAATGCGGGTTGAATTAGACAAACCCTCTAATGTATATAGCCCATTGCTTGGCCATGGCAATTTCTCACTAAATGTTAGCTTTTATGCTGAGTAATTAAAGAAGCGATGTAGAGTTAGGAATGAGCATGGGTCCCAGTTCCAATTTCCATATATTGTAAGTTTCTTTTTCTATTACACAGGATTAATAACAGAACACAGCAGCCTCACCAGGGTTGGTGTGTGATTATGTTGGTGATTGTGCGGAGGACACCATGAGGCAGCAGAGAGGAGCTCGCTATTGTTGTTAATGCTGATATACCCTAAGTCCAGCACATAGAAGCGGCCACTTAGCTCAGCCGTGGGGAGGACAAGGTCAGGCTCACATTCATGAGTTCACACACTTGCTGGCAGGCTCAGGACCACCCAGCCTGGAGGAAAGGAAGGGCTTGGGGGAAAGGGTTCCCCCAGGATACAGCTGTCTGGATCTCCTACTCAGAGAACATCCCTGTGACCCCAGCCTTCTGAGAGCTGGGTGCATGGGGGTGGGAAGGTGGGGTGCCTGTGGGCCTCTGGGTGGAGAACACGATGCTGCCTTCCACTGAGGTCTGCTGGCCAGATCTCCAGACACTGCCGATTCCCAAGGCCATCCCTGGGGAGGTGTCATCCCACCTTCCTGAGGATGGGGCTGGGATGAGGCAGAGTGGGGGGAGGGGGAAATGACCTCATGTGGGAGAATCTTACCCCTTCACCCCCTGGGGTGGGGGGTCACTGGGGTGGGGCCTTTGCAAGTGTCCATGGCTTGATCCTCCCAAACTACTCCCAAAGCTGCCTCTTCCCCCCTCCCCCACTGCCCACCTTGTCCCCTGCACCACTGAGGAGGGGCCAGCCCTCCACCTACAGTTCAGCTCCTTTCTGCTCAGCCCTCAAGGTCATGCCCACACTCCAGCTCCTCCAGAGGTGGTTTGTCCAGAAGCTGGTAGAACATACTTCAGGGCTGCTCACTTGCATGAGCCCCTTCTATCACCCAATTGTGTATTATTTTTTTAAAGATGCCCCAAGATGTATATGCTTCAGGCTTCATAAAACCGAGATCTGCCCTTGAGCTTTGCATGGGAGGGGAAGTGGAGGCAGGGTGGACCTGGCGCCCTCTCACAGCCCTGCCAGTGCTCTGTCCTTCCTCCTTCCCCGAGTGCCAGGGCACTAACCACGAGACAGTCAAACCACGAGACAGTCATTTTCCATCTCTCGCCTCAGTTTGCTGTCAGTAAATAGGAGAGTCAGGCGAGATGATTTCTAAGACCCTTTAGTTTCTGGCATTAGGAGACTGACCACCTTATCAGGACCCTGTGGGGACAGGTCTGGCTGACCAGCTGCTTGCAGGGCTCACTGGGGGATGCTGGCCTCTTGGAGCAGGGCCTCAGGTCCGGGAATCCCCTCCCACCGGGGTGGCCAAACCTTCAGTGAGGGGCCCAGATGTGTGTGGGTACATCTAGGGTCCCGGAGAGAGAATAAGAATGGCCCTGGTGTGGGGACAGAGCTGTGGGGTGAGGTAAGAAAAATTCACTGACAGTCATGCCTCCTGTTTCCTTCTCATTTGGGGACCCACCTGAGTCAGAGAAAGAGAGCTCACATAGTCTCACTGGTCTCCCCTCAAATAGGGCCCAAGTTCCTGGGGCCAGCCTGGGGCTTACGCTTTATTTTTTTATTTTTATTGATTTCAGAGAGGAATGGAGAGGGAGAGAGAGATAGAAACATCAATGATGAGAGAGAATCATCAATTGGCTGCCTCCTGCAGGCCTTCCACTGGGGATCGAGTCGGCAACCTGGGCATGTGCCCTTGACCGGAATCGAACCTGGGACCTTTCAGTCCACAGGCTGATGCTCTATCCACTGAGCAAAACTGGGTAGGGTGGGGCTTACTCTTTATTAAGCTGAACCTAATCTTGGTCAGGGTGGAAGAGTCTGAAGCAGCAGCTGACACCCGTGGGAGGGCCCTTTCTCTTGTGAGGTGTGGGCAATGGAGACCTGGGTTCAAATCCCAGCTCTCTCGCTGCCTGGCTGTGTAATCTTGGGCAAATGATTCAGTCTCTCTGAGCCTCAGTTTATCTTCAAAATGGGGAACCTAATATCTATGTTACAGGATTATTCTAAGGATTAAATGCAAGTGTGTGTGAAGTGCCGGCACTTGGCAGGCACTCATTATTACTATTATTATCTCTATTCTTTGGAAAGGGGAAGACTCAGGTGCTGCTGCCCCGGGGGTCCTGGGAAGCAGACAGGGGCCAAGCAAGGGGTGAAGGTGAGAGTGAAGTCTCAGTGGGGGGCACTGGGAGGCCCAGACGCCTTCCGGCTATGGCCCCATGGGGTGAGCAGCAGAAAGGAGAGCCCTCCTTCTCCCTTCCCCCTTGCCCAGTGGGGTCTTCTGTTGGGAGGTCTGGAGCCCAGCAGTGAGTGTGGGGCCCTGGGTGGAGGCCCTAGTGGCCGATGGAGAAGGCCCCCGAATCAGTGGACTGCTTCTCCTCTGGGGTCTGGTCGCTGGGGAACACTGGGTTGGCCGAGGCAGCGACCTTCAGCGTTGTCTCGTTCACCTGCAGGCGGAAGGCTGGCATGAGGGTGCTCTGACTATGGGCAAGGACCCCACAGGACAGACTCAGCAGTCGGGGTGCGCAGCCTGGTCTGTGGGGAGCTACAGCGTGTCTGTGTGATCCCAGGACTCCACCCAGGCATCTCAAGGGCAGACAGAACCCAGAGCCAGACCATAGCAGGATTAGTCCTGCCCCAGAAATGGAGAGGAGACGATGAACGGATGGGGTGGCAACAGTGACCACCCACAGAGCCCCCATGGTTCTCACAGAGCCTGCTCTTGGCCAAACACCCTCTGGTGGGGACCCCCAGTATGCACTGAGGCCCAGTGAACTTCCCTTCAGAAGCCCCTTCAGAAGCCCCTGGGGCCACTGAGAGTCCCTGGGGACCAGTAGCCCTCCCTGCCCTTACTCTCTGCCTCTCTTGGGCCCCACTCACCTCCTCAAACTTCTTGGCTTTGTATTGGTCGGCCCCCTTAAGGAAGTTGAGCAGGATGATGTCACAGAGGACAGTCCCCTGGGGGAGGAAAGGAGGAGAGAGGGGCAGGCCCTGAGCTGCTGGGCACTGGGTAGGACTGGCCTGGGGGCGGGGCTGTGTCTGAGTCTCCGTCCCCACCTTCATGGGGAGGCCCTGGAACCTTGTACCAGGCCAGCCTCCTGCAGATGGGAGGCTGCTGAGGAGGCAGTGAGCTCCCATGACTGCAGGTACAAAGCAGGGCCCAGCTGAGCAGGGAGGTGGTGCAGGAGACTGAAGCACCTGGCAAGAGGCTGGGCTTTTCATTCTAGGCTGAAGCAGGGCTTACCTGTTCAGTTCCCTGTCCACACCTGCCAGTAGGGGCCTCACCCTGACTGGCCACCAGTCAGAGCCTGGTGGGGCTGAACTCACCACACCCACGGAGGTGAAGGCTGCCACGGAGCTGATGATGGTGGGGATGATGTTGAACTTGCCTGCCTGTATGCACAAAGACCAAGGTGAGTGGGCAGAGTCCAGCAGGGCAGGGGTGAGGCCAGAGAGACCTTGGAGCAGCAGGCCTCACCCCTTCATGGTGCAGGTATGGAGACTGGAGTTGAGGGTCTGAGAGCTGGTCAGCAGCAGGACCCTGCCCCTTATCCCTGCTCAGGAGCCTTCTCCTGGCCCAGGGTTGGTCTGAATTTCCTCCCCCATCCACCCACCTGCCTGGCCCAAGGACTCACATTCCCATACACCAGCACGTCGAAGCGGATGCCAAAAGCCTTTAGGAGCGTGCGGTACTCGCTGCCATTCTCCAACTTGTAGTACTTGGCAAACCTGGAGGTCAGAGGCAAAGGTGGGTCCCCCTGTGGGCTCCTGCCTGAACCTAAGGGGTCCTCTGGAGCCTACGACCGTCACTTACTGCGCAGCCCTTACAGATGGTTTGGTGGGACACCTGCCATGGTCCAACCTGTGTGGTTGGCCAACCCCCTTCACAGGCAGCATCTTGGGGGGCTGGTTAAAAAGTCAGCTTCCCCGGCCCCACCCTGAACCCATGGAATCAGCAACCCGGTGGATGGGGCTCAGGACTCTTCCTTTCAAATAATTTCCCTCAATAATTCTGACGTGTGCAAACGTTTGAGCCAGGACTCCATGCTTCCTCAGTTCTACCTGCTTGGGTGGCCCAGGGCCCGGCCTACTCCCCACTCCACAGGTTTCTCAGCTTGCCTGGGTTCGAAGCCTGGCTCTGCCACTTACCAACTCCCCAATCCTAAGACACAAAGGCATGGAAGAGTGGGGCTAGACCGTCTTCACGAACAGGATCAATTAGGGTCTGGGGGTGGCGGCAGAGAGGTCACAGACCAAGGCTACATGGTCCAAATTCAAGTTGCACCAGCAGAAGAAGGGGATGGACACCAGAAAGGAAGTCGTTTCTAGAAAGATGAGGAGGTCCAAGAACACGACACTCCAAGGAGGCCTCACAGGAGATTTTAAGGAAGTTTGCAAAAGCAGCATCAGGCCCGGGGCGGGGGGTGGGGGGGTGGGGGGGGTGGGGGTGGGGGGGTGGGGGTGGTGGGGGTGGGGGAAGACTGCGGGAAGCCCTCACTGGCTTTCAGGTTGGCCTGAGGCTAAGGATGGACCATCACCACCTCCACACCCACCATAGACAGAGCACCAACAAGATGCAAACCTATGAGCATCTCCTCAATGTCAGGGAGCAGACACCGGTGCCCCAATTTATAGATGAGGAGACTGGTGAGAGGCAACACCGACAGCTCCAAAGGCCCTGCTCTTTTATTTTTAATTTTTATTGGTTTCAGAGAGGAAGGGAGAGAAAGAAAGAAACATCAATGATGACAGCCTGCAACCCGGGCATGTTCCCTGATGAGGAATCAAACCGTGACCTCCTGGTTCATGGGCCAACACGCAACCATTGAGTCACACTGGCTGGGCAAAGGCCCTGCTCTTAACCTGAACCGTCCTGCCTCTGACGCCCAGGGGTGGCCCTGGTGCCAGACCTCGGAGTCCTTCTGCGCTCTGTGCCCTGTCTCCCACCGTGGGAGAATCCAGGCCTGGACAAAGATCACATGTGGGGAAGAGTCACCGCTGTCTGAGATGTGGCAACGGAAGCCCATGGGCACTGGGCAGGGGTGGGAGGGCGAGCCGCTGAGGTCTGGGGCAGGGCAGAGGCCGGGACTGTGACCTGTTCTGAGGTCTGCATTCCTGGCCGTAGACTGCAGTCATGAAAAATGCTTCGACATCTCCTCGGAGAGCAGAAAGCTGGCGTCCTGGGCACTGCCTCTCGAAGCAAGGGCTGGCTAAATTTATCTTGGGAAGGAATGTGGAGGGAACAGGGAGAAGAACCAAAGCGGACTTGGCTTTTCTCCAGCACCTGCCTTCCAAGAGGCAGTAAGCATGATAAGATCATTATCTCACCCACCACCCACCCTCGGATGAGGTTGGCAGGGCCTGGCTCTCTTCTGGGGCGGGAGGGAGCGGGAACCTCCAGCGGGGAAGGAGGGAGGGGACCAGGAGTCCTGACTTCTGCACTCTAGAGCGGCCGGTGGGGGTCACAGAATGTGGCCCAACTGTGGGGCAGAGACTGGCTCAGTGATCACGGGGCTGGGTCACCTTCCCTCTTGGGGTGTGGCTGGACCCTGTGTTCTGGCCGCCGTGCATCTAGCTGGGGCCCCACGAGAGTTCTTGCCAAAGATCGTGAAGGGAGGTGCGGTCTGTGACCTCTGGGCCCAGAGGTGTCAGAGTGAACCTTCCTCATCCTCCCTTTCCTCATGGCTAGCTGCTCAAGAGCCAGGGAGAAGTCAGGGTGTAGGAGTGACGGAGTCAATAGGTGGGTGGCAGGAGCCCAGACCCCGGAAGGCTCCTGAGCGCCCCGCCCCCACTGGCCCCTAGTGCACTGTGCCAGAGCACATGTTAGCACTGAGATGGGTTGTTTGTTACCGCGGTGAGCAATATTTAACCTCTTGCAAACTCCTGTGATTTTATAGCTAGGAAGCCTGAGTTAGAGAATGAGTTAAAACTGGGGAGTCATTCAAGATAGAGAGAATTCCAATGATGCTACAGTCCTATGAGGCTAAGAAAGTCCTAGGAGGTCTGGGTGCAGCCCCACGGTTGTCTTTAACTAGCTTTTGACCCCACGCAAGTCACTCAACCTCCTGAGCTTTTTATCTCAACTGAGAAATGAGAGTGAGGAAGACCAGACGAGACAGCGTCCAGATAGAGTAATTAAAGCAAGATCTAGTTAGTGCTTAAAGCATGTGCTAAGATCAAGATAAAGTGGACTCGTAAACATCTACATTTTCCTTAACTATCACACCTCCTGCCTCCCGGCGAGAATAGTATTAGCAACAATAACAGACAACGTATATCGATTGGGTGCTTCCTATGTGCCTGGCATTGTGCTATCTGCTTAATGCCAAGTAACTAACTCATTTAATACTCATAGCAACATCAAGGAACTCAGTGCCGTTTCGAGTCCCATTTACAGAGGAGTCATCAGGATCAGAGAGGTTAAGCAACTTGTCTAAGGTCACAACAGCAATAGCCAAGTGAGCGAAGCTGGGATTCAAACTCAGGAGGTCCTATTCAACCGCCCAGACTCTTAGCCTGCATTTCGGACGGTTCTTTTTGATGCCCGATTTCTGTTCAGTCCCGGCTCATTTCTTTTCGTTCTCTAGCTGCCCCCTTTTGCACCTGCAGGGTGGGGCTCTCCACCCAGAATCCCTGGCTGGGATAGAACAGGAAGGAAGGAAGGAAGGAAGGAAGGAAGGAAGGAAGGAAGGAAGGAAGGAAGGAAGGAAGGAAGGAGGGCCATGACCTCCAGACGAGGAGGACCCCCAATGCCTCATCTGGAAAGGGGAAGGTTGAGCTACACCTGCCTGGGCCCAGATTTCTCCTAAATCCTCTGATTCCTACCTCTCCGGCTTTGGTTTTCTTGGTAGAGAGATGGGATCAGTGAGAAGGACACCACCGTTCCCCGCCTTGGCTTGGAGTACAGGGCCCCTCCCAACCTGGCCCAGTCCACTCCCCTAGACTCCTCTGCAGAGTGCCCTGCTGTGCCCCTCAAGTGCCAGCCACGCGACCTGCCTTCCTCTATCTCCTGCACCTGCTTCCTAGACGTAGACTTCTGGGCCTTTGCCCATGCTGTTCCCCTCATCCCCTCTTCCACCTTGCAAACTCCTATTCATCCATCAGGGCCCTGTTCAGTGACTTCTGATTCTTTCAAGATTTAAACAGCTATTTAGAGCACAGCCACTGTATGCCAGGCACTGTGCTAGGCACTGCTGATACACCGGCAAGCTCTGCTCTCATGTGAGGGAGAGAAATATTAATCACACCATCCATAAGTAGCTCAAATTGGACTTCAGGGCTGGGAAGGAGAGGAGCACCTTTCTCAGAGCACAGCCCAGGAAGACATGTGACCTCGGCTGGTGGGTCAGGGAAGCCTTCCTGTGAAATAACTCTAAAGCTGAGGCTGGAGGGTGGAGAGTTAAAAGTAAGAAAGCCCCAGGCCCTCTCAGGGGAAGGCACAGTGTTTCTGAGGAAGCAGGAAGTGCACTGCTCTGGGAGGATGGAGATGCATGGAAGAGGCAGTGTCTGGTCGCGTGTCTCTCCCCAATCCCACGTGCAGCGACTTCACACTTGCAGCTTGAAACTGTCCACAGTGGAATCTTTACACCACAGGAACAGGCAAACGCTACAGATCAAAATGTTTTCTTCCTTTCTCCAGAGAGCCGGTTCCCGGTTTCCCAGCACGGAGGCCGGGCTACCTTTCCTATCTCCGGGAGGATCTGAGGATCTGGGCCTCTCCTACAGTCCCCGCCACACCAGACTACAGTGGACAATTTGGACTTTTGACTGCCAGCCAGCTCCCATAGTTTCTCTCTGCCCAGAGGCCCAGCGCAGGGAATGCTTGCTGGAGGAATAAGTGTTGTCAGAGATTCCTGACACCTTCCAGACTGGCCTCCGGGGTTCCTCCCCCGGCCTCTGGCTGCCCCAAATTCTCCCCGCTCTTCAGGTGGAGCTAGTCTACAGGAGTGAACCACAGGCTGTTCTCTCCCAAACAGAAAACATCTGGATCTGGCAGCTGGCTGCATGGAAAAGGAGGTGCTACTGGTTCCCACCACGGGGAACCAGCCCCATGGAGGGGGGCTGGGGAAAATGCAGGGACAGCTGTATGTGGAGCCCTTACTCCTGCTAAGCACTATGCTAGAGGCTTCCACGCCCATCATTTCATTTGGGCCCCCACAACTCAGTGGGGGAGCTGGTGGCTTAGGGCTTTGAAATGAGCCAGCCTGGCCTTGGATCCAGGTTTTGCCACTTCTTTACAGAACCTGGGGCAAATCACTTCACCTCTGTGTCTCCGGTCCCCCAAATGTGAAAGGGAGACGATGGCACTAGCTGAAGGGTGGATTCAGTGTGGCTGGGGTGAGGGCTGAGCGCAGTACGGGGCACTGAGATTTCAGTACATTGTCTAGTGGTCAGCAGGCAACAGTCAGACTTCCCAGGCCTGCAAGAAGCACGGCTGGGATCAGAACTCGGGCTCCTGGAACCCTAAGCCCCTGTCCACCCCCTGCTGCTCCCTGCATTGCCTGATTACCTCCAGCGACAGGGAACTCACCACCTGTTCGAGCAGCCCACTTTCAGCTTTGGGTAGTTCCAACGGTTAGAAGCGCTTCCCCACGCTGAGCTGACATTTGCAGCAGGCGGCAGCCCTAACCGTTTGCTGAATGGAAAAGCGTTTTTATCACGATGTACAAATCCCTTGGGAACTCTCAGACATCTGTTTAGAAACGATCCCATAGAGCGGTGGCGATTCCTTCCCCAAGCAGGGACACGTAACTGTTACAGCAGCAGGGAAAACAGCAACACGCTTGGAGGATCCGGCTTGGACTTGCGAGGGAAAACTTGGGCCTGGAATTTGGGTTTCTACGTGAAGGAGGTGGTGTTCTCAGCAAAGCTCTTTGCCTGGTGGGGAATCATTCTGCCAGCCGAAATATACTTTTACAGTTGATTTTCTACTGATGGGAAAATGCCTCCTGGCAGACGCATTGCATGGGGGTTGGGCAGCATCCCTGAGCAAGCTGGGATTCCTCCTGGTAGAGAAGGGCCCAAGTCGTATTTATTTACTCATATTCTAAGACCTAATGAACCTCAAAGATAGACATTCTGAAGATGGTTTGTTGTTGATCCTTTTTTAAAAGATGTATTATTATTCTTTTATCTTGCACAAGGCAGGGAAAGGGCAATGGAAGCAGGGCTGGAAGATGTACCTGAGAGCCAGGTTACTAGCTGTCTACTCCAGTGAGTAATCTTTTTGGCCTCAGTTTCCTCATCTGTCAAATGCGGGCAACCACACCAGTCCTAGCAGGATATTTGTGGTTGTGACCCAGGCCCTGGAGCCAGGCCTCCTGGATTTGGATTCTGGCTCCAGCATTATTTGCTGTGTGGCCTTGGGCACATACATGAAGCCTCTGAGCTTCCGATTTCCAGCTATTAAATTCTCCCTCTTCTCTCGATTAATAATCAATCCACCAAGACCACTTACTAAGTCCTGGGCTCACTGGTAAGAGCTCAGGGAGTGTTAGCCACTATTTTCTACCAATAACGTTGGTCCTTGTGAGGACTCAATAGCCATCAAGGTGATAAAGGGCTGTATAAATTCAAGCTCATGCTAATTACCCCCCTACCCCCACCCTAAAGGAAGTGAAGAGAAAAACAGATCATGGAGAATTGACACAAATGTGTCCCAGGCAAGAGGGCCTTCAGGTGCTTCTGTGGTGATGAGGAAGGTGTCTGCTCTAACGCATCTCCATGGCTCCCGGGAGGAGAGAAACCCAGATGGCAGAAGGGATGATCAAAGCCGAGGGCATGCTTCAATTCAGTCTCAGTCGATTGGCCTAAGATCTCGTGGATCTGCACGTTTCCGTGTGGAAGCAGCTCAGCGGCCAAATCTCAGCTTCATGAAAGCTGCCATGGGTACATTTCCAACATGGAACACTCACCACAAACTCTTCCAGCAGGAGGAGCAGCGAGCAGCTGAGCGCTAGCAGACACCAGGAGAGGGGAGCCAAGACAGCAGCGCCTTTTAGGAGCAACGCTGTCCTAGAGACCCTCAGGAGTACCAGGAGTCAGACATTGCTAAGCGCACCGTTTTGCTTCTCTCTCCTCATCCCAGCAGTCACTACCGGGTTTATGTCCTCAAGCTGCCTCTTTTTGTGTGTGTGTGTGTGTGTGTGTGTGTGTGTGTGCTAGTAATATGATGGTGGTAGGTTTGCTAGAAGCAATGGCAATAGGTCAGATTCCTGGGTCTGAGTCCTAATGAACCTCTTAATTGGGCTCTGTAGTCTTGGGCAGGTTTCAAAATCTCTCTCTGCCTACTGAGGGGTGCAGGCGGGGTGGGCGGTGAGCTGTCAATCCTGTCAAAAATAGGCGTGAAAGGGCTCGAGGGGCCCTTAACCTGAGGTCCCTGGGCAGGCTTTCGAAGGTCTTCAAAGTCTCAGAATTCTATGCCACATAAATATGCAGAGAAGGAAACAGAGAAGGAAACGGGCCACACTGTGTGGGATGTTGATTTCCTGCAAGGCAGCAGCCAGAGTGAAGCCAGTTTCCGGGCCATTACTTTATCTACCCATTTGCCTTAGGGTTCTCACCCTGAGGGTGCATTTACATCCTCTTTGTAGAAATAAAGTATCTTTTAACAAAAGAAATTGCCTGCTCATGGCTTATACGTGCACTTTTCTTGGGCAATCAATGGCGCATGCTTTTGTGCTTTGGTCAGGGGTGTAACAGAGTTAGCGACCTCCAAAAGTTAACAAAGACCTGTGATTTCACGGAGGAACGTTGGTAGGCCTGGTACTGGGATCACCAGTGTTCCTCCCTTCCTTCCCCACCCTGCCCTGGGCTGCCTCGGCCTGCTGCCTGGCTTCTGGCTGCTGGGAGGAACGTTGGTAGGCCTGGTACTGGGATCACCAGTGTTCCTCCCTTCCTTCCCCACCCTGCCCTGGGCTGCCTCGGCCTGCTGCCTGGCTTCTGGCTGCTGGGTCCTAGTTCTCGTCAGGCTGCTGTGTCCTATCTCTGTCTCTGGGTTCCAGTAATGGCTTCCTGCCTTCACCCCTTCAGACCTGGGCCCCAGCACTGCAGGATCCTTTGTGGTATCCCTGCACCCTGCCCACACTTCAGCAACACTCCCTGCATTAAACTCTCCTCAAATTACCCAATTTGCATGTGCCATCTGTTTCCTGCTGGGACCCTGACTGATACAGTATTTTTAATTTGTCTTTGTACCATCTCTGCCTCTACACTCATACCCACACACATCTATTCACTGACACACGCACACACGTGCACACACACACATGCACACATTCAGTCACTCGCAGACACATACCCACACTCATACTCACACTCACCCACAGACACTCACCCTCACTCGCAAACTCACATGCCATACTCACACACAGCAGTGCCAGCTCCCAGCTCTGGGGGGTGGAGTGCTCTGGTCAATACCCTGCTCTGGTGAACTGAGGGCCCCCTGTGTTGCAGGAACTACCCCTGCAGGAACACCAACACTGGGGTGCCTGTCACCCTCACACCATTGAACTGGTGACTCTCACCAGTTCTTATCTTCAGAAATGCTGCCCTTTGCTCACTACTAAGCCAGACGAACACACCAATGGCATACTCTCAAGGTACTTGGAAAGCGGCGTCTTAAAAATACCAAGTTAAAAAACAACAACCCACAAACAAGCTAAAGCAGCCCCCGTAGTCTTTAGCCATGCAGAATAGACTTAGGAGTAAAATAAAATCTTTTCCAGCAAATTATAGGGAGGTAGGCAGATAGAAACCATCAGATCACATAAACAAAGATAAGTTTAGATGGACAGCACCAGGTACTTTGGGTGGGGGTTGAAGGGAGACATATTTTGGCCCAATACAAGGTCAACTTTACAATAATGGGAGGGCATCCGATGACGGACAGGCCATCTTGCGAAGTGATCCCTTGTCTAGGGCTGCTTTGCAGAGAGATGGATGTAGGCATTGGGAGCAAATGACCTCTAAGATGCACCCGTGACCTTGCGCACATCACTCCCCCTTTGAAGTTCCTACTTCCTCATCTGTAGAATGACGGCCTCTGTCTAGGTGTCTCCAAGGGGTTTTCAACAGCTAGAGCTTCTCTAAATCTCGAATTCTGCAGGCGAAGAGCCTCCAAAAATGGGGGTGGGGTTTGGAAAGGAGCTACAGAAGTGATTAGTGATGGAAATGAGAGTCTCTAGCTGCCTCTGGATGTCTGAGTTTGCATATTAAACAAGGCTGAGTCTTGGCTGAAGGATTCCATTCCCTCCAGAGCAAAAGGCAACAAACTGTAGGACAGGATGGTAGGACGTGGAAAAAAACCTGGCCACTGTTGGAAAGGCAGATGAATGTGTTTGGGAGACAAAAGGCCAGGCTATGTCCTGTGCCCGCCCCCCACCCCCGGCCCCCCAAAGCTAGTTGTTCACCCACAAGCACATAGGCATGTGTTTCTGAGGATTAACACGTGCCCATGTCCCTAGCCTTCCTGATTGGGGTGGACATCATTCTGCATGCAGGCTCCCACACTTCCTGGCTCTGTCTGCATGCAGGCTCCCACACTTCCTGGCTCTGTGACATTGGGAAACATATTTAAGTCTGCATGCCTCCCTTTTCTTTCCTATGAAGTGGGGGATTGTAGCGCCTCCCTGTAGGGCGTGGGGTGGGAACAATGAACCAAAGTGCACAGACACTTTGCACGTGGTGCCCAGTATCGTGCCTACCTACAGGGAGCTGGTGGGATTTTCAGGAGCAGCATACTTTGTACCCATCCCAGGAACTGCCCTGCGCCCACACTGACCCTGGCTGTGGCCCTTTTCCTCCCATCTCAGGATGGACTCCTAGTTTAGCCTTGGGTGTCCATGTAGTGCCAGCAGCTCAAAGATAGCATGAAGGTGAGTGGTAGACACCCAAGGGAGTGACTCAGGGAGCTTGGGCAGAGCCCTCTGCTTGCCAAGGCCATCAGATACTCCCCACACCAGTGCGATTCCTCTGGGAAGTCTTTTAAATAACCAGGATCAAATTGAGCAGCTTCACCCCCTCATATTCTGGCTGGAGGTCTTTGGTGTGGAGGCCACACCTCTCAGATGGTTCCCCTAGGCCCCCCGGGATTTATGTTCACAGGATCCTTAGAGATCTTTGACCTGTCTCTCCAAAGACAAGCTTACCTAGGACCAGTCTGCCTCACGTCCTGCTGTGCCTAGGCGAGGAGTGCATGCATTCATGTGTGTGTGTGTGTGTGTGTGTGTACCATGGCACACTACATTGGAGACAAAGAACTCCAAACCAATTCTTTAAATGAAAGACATTGCTCTAAAACTGTATGACACCACTAGCCGGGGTCTTCCTAATAGTTACACTCTTCATAAGCTTTCCTGCCAAGTAAGTTATTTGGAGGATTGAAGAATTCCCAATGGCCAGAGAGAAGTTATGAAGATGAAAACTTGCAGTTTAGATCATGAGAATTTTATTAATATGTTTCTATTTTAAGCTATCATATGAAATCCTTTGTATTGATTTCAGTGTGATGTACCCGACTGAATAAATATGCCAATTTCTGTGAGGGAGCCAAACAGTATTTTTAAACTACTTTAAAATATGTGTTGTTTCCTATGATTTTTGGAAGTTGGGAGTTGATTATGAAAGCACTTTCAATTTTTTTAAAAAAATTCTTCTTTCCAGAGATTACACATGCATATGTTAAACAATTAAAGATAAAGCTTAATGGAATTGATAATTACCTTTTTGAGCTACTGATAAAGGTAAAAAAAAAAAGGTGAAATGATTTTTTTTTTTTTTTGGCTTAGGTATCTCATTATATTGAGAAATACCACTACAACAAAGGAAACTTGAGTAACAATTCTTTGAACATATAGATGTGATATGTTCTTACAGGGATTTTTTTCCTGATCACTGCCTGTTTAGCTAATTAGCCTGTTTGGTGTATAACACAGGGTCCTGAGGGCCCTGCCAGAAACATCAGGATCTTCAAAAATTAAGGGAAAAACAGAACAGAGAGCTAAAGCTTCTCAGACACTAGCTGATAGGATCCTGGAGATAATGATACCATTGCCCTTTCACGGATGGGAAAGTAGGGGGAGGGGAGAAGGTCAAGGGCTTGCTCAAGGGCTTTCAGCTGCTTCCAAGTAGCTTCTTCCGGGTTCTCCTTTCCCTGTGTGCAAAGTGGGAGGGGGAAGGGGCGTCTCTGGTGTCTCAAGGCCTTTGGGAATATCAGTTAGATGCTACTAGAGACTGGCTTGAGTTCTTGTTGGAAAGGCACCGAAGAACTAATGACCACTGTAATTGCTACTTATGCCTCCAGTGACATTTCCTGGTTCTGGACAGAAATACAAAATTTCCTTCTTGGAAGATGATGCCAGCTATTGCCCTAGCTCTGCGGAGCGAGAACCCTTAGAAAACACAGGCGCAGAAGAAGGGATGGGGCCTCAGAGCCAGAGCAGGAAAAAGAACTCAGAATCACAGAACCCAACACTCCAGGAGACCTTGGCCATCTGGCCTCACTGCCGCCGGCCGCCCGCACGCACGAATCCTTGGCGTGGTCCCTCCCTGGAGCCACAATCTCACAGGATGGCCTGTCTGTCTCCGAGCGCTGCCTGTTGGAAAGTCCTGCCTAATTTTGAACAGAGACCTGAAACATGGGACCTTTTCTTCCCAGTACGTGTTTCTTCAGATGCAGTTTTTAGCACGAGCCCTAGCCTCTTTGCCCGGATGCCCCAGGATTACCTGAAGTTGTAGCCTGGGGAGACGCTGCTCTTCTCAGAAACACTGTCGAGCCGGGTGAAGGAGTATTTGGGGATGCACTGCTCCCAGGCCTTGTCCAGGTCGCACACCCAGCCGATCTTAATGCCCAGAACCCCGCCCTGCAGAAAGGGGCCAGGTGTGAGTTCTCCCGCAGCCCTCAGGTGCCCTCCTCATCCGGGTGGGGGGGGGGAACACCACCAACAGACACGTGAGTGCTTTGCATTCTTCGGTGGAGGGCGCAGGTGGGGAGAAAGAAAAGGGAGGTGGCATCCCATGTTGCTCAGTAGGAAAGTACTGTAGCTCAGGGTGAGCCCCCAGGCGCTACATCCTGCTTTTGGTGTCGTTAGTCCCTCACCTACAACACCTACAACAGGGGAGAAAGTGGCACAGATCCAATGTTCGGAGCCCCAAGGCCTCTCTGGGTGCAGGTGAGGTGTGAAGACCGGAATGGGAAACGGGGCTTGGGGGGAAGGGTGAGGAGGCCCGACCACTCAGGACAGGTGGCAGCCCTGGGATGCTTCCACCAGGTGGCGCTGCCTTACTGCTGCTCCGCTTCTCCAGCATCCCCGCCCCACCAAGGGTCCCCAAGTCCGCGCAAGGGTGGGCAGGTCCTCACCGTGCTGGCCAGTTTGGCAAAGTCCTGCCCCGCAAATTTGACCACATCTCCCACCCGCAGGATGGGGCAGAAGGGGGCCTTGTCAGGGTGGAAGCGGCAGGTCTTGATGTCGGCGGCGGTCAGATTGGGAAGGAGGTTCCCCCTGGGAAGGGAGGAGGAGGAAAGGGAAGAGGCCAGGCCCAGAATCAGGTGGAGACAGGCCTCCCTCCACAAGGTTCTCTCCAGCCTTCCCCAGCCTCAGGGCCCTTTCGCGCGCCCAGGCAGGGGACCTCACCTCTGTCCCTGCATCGTTCTCCTGTCACCCTCTGTCCCATCTCAGAGTCGTGAGGACTCATGTCTAATGTCCCCCTCCCAGGCGGGGGTGGGGGAATGGGGGTTTGGGGGGAGGGCTGGCAGAGACACTGGCCCGAGTCCACCTGATACTCAGTGGTCAGGGCTGGCGGGGAGACCTGGCTGGGAGATGGGGATCAGGAGCTCCCGGGAGACAGGGAGAAAGTGGGGAGAACCCTGTGCTGACTGGCATCTTCTCCCCTCTAAGAATGAGGGGTGGGCGCACTGCCTCTTGGCTTCAGGGAGGAGCAAGGACTCACTTCTCAAAGTTGAAGAGGGGGAAGCGGATGCTGTTCTTGATGAAAATAGTGAAGTTCTCGGCTTCCATCATGACAGGCCTGTGTGAGCACGGAAGGAGAGGGCAGGGGAGCAGGGAGCCCTCACCCGGGGCCACCCTTCCTGGTGGACATTGCCCAACGGGCATGTGGCCAGGGCCTCTCTGGGTCTGAGGGTCAGAGGACGGGAGGGTGGCAGGTGAGCTGAGCTGGGAGGAAGCTGGACTACAGGGGATGGGTGCCCACAGGACCCCCCTGCCAGCTCAGGGGTGCTGGGCCCCCCACAGTGGCACAGGGGAGCCTGGGTGGGGGGGCCCTCTTCCCACCTGGCACTGGCCCTCACCTTTCCACCGTGTCCACCTCGGCAGGGCACCAGCCCTGGATCTCACAGGTGCGGAACTCGGAGCTGTAATTCACGCAGCGGCCGGTGAGGATCCCTGCGAGGGTGGGGACAGTGCTGTGTGCTTGTCTGGCCCTTTGCCACGCCCTTCCCCCACCCCACCCCTCCTCATTGAAGACGCCCCCCAAATATGCACACATGCAGGGGTCCTGCAGGCGGACAGAAAGGACAGGCAGGGCAAGGGAGGTCCCTGTGGCACGTTGGCCCCCCAGAGCTCTCCCTGGCCTTCCCCAGGCCTAGGCAAGCCTCAGGAGGTGACCCCTCCTCTCACAGGTCCCCAGGCCCCCAGTCACAGCAGGCTCCTCCTTGCCTCCGAGGCTTTGCTGACTGTTCCTTCTGCCTAGAATGCCCCCTTTCCAGCCCCTCTGTCCTGCCAAGTCCTTCCATCCCACAGGGCTCATCTCAAATGGCACCGCCTCTAGGAAGCCATTTGGGACCCATCTCTCTCCTTCCCCTGGCCCCTCCTTGACATCACGCACCACCTCATGGCACGACTGTCATCCCCATCCCTGGACTGGGAACCCCCCCGGGGTCCCACTATCACCTGGGGTTGTGAGGGTATGGGGAAGGGGCTCCACTCACCCCCACTCGGGAAGCGCTCAGGCCCGCACTGGCTGTCTGATACACAGCGGTACTTGTCCTCGCTCTGTGGGGAGACAGGTCCACGGGTGGGTGAAGGGCCCTGGGCCAGCCGGGGTGAGCCCCTTGGCACCCACTGCCTCCCCACAGCCGGAGGTCGGTCCCAGGACTAGGCTCCAAGGCAGGACCTAGGACCTCTGCTTACACCCACGCCCCTTCCTGCCACGACTCCCATCCAGCGTCCTTTTCCTTGACCAGCTTCACCCAACCTCCCTCCCCCGCCTCACCTCTGGGCAGAACCCCTGCATCTGGTTTTCAGTGACGATCATCTTGGTGATGATGACAAAGACAGAGGTGCCCTTGGGAGAAGAATGAGAGGGAAACGCAACAGTGCCATCTCGCTACGAGATTTGGCCAAGGTCACAGCTTAATCAAGGCAGACGTGGGCTCCAAACCAGGCTCTTCCAACTACCCCCTGGCCCCTCACGATCCCTCTGTGTGTCGTCCTGAGCACAGGACAGGTTGTGGCAGAACAAGAGGATGCCCAGTGCTGACTCAGAAGGGTAACCCCCCTCCCCAAGCCACTGCTCTGGGCCACTGATTGATGCACAGGTTTTCCCCGCCAACCTGCCCAGGTCTGGGCGTCGACACAGCCACCTGCCGTAGGGGGACCATACCTGGGGTGGTGTCACATAATCAGACACATCCATGACTCTGTTGGCGTAGCGTCCAAAGCCCTTCACCTTGGTTACCACGGAGGACTCAATGGATGTGTCCCGCACCTGGTACGCCTTCTCGTGCAGGAAAACCCACCTGGGCAGGGTGCGGGATGGAGAGCAAGGGAGAAGGGCCCATCAGACAGAGGCCAGAGGGGTCGCCTTCCTGCCAACACGGACCACAGGGGCCTGGCAGGGGAGGCCTGTGTGTGTGTGTGGCGGGGGAGGGGGGGGAGGGTAAGGTGGGGGGAGGGGCTTCACAGTGAGCCCTGGCTTGGCTTAGACCACTGTTCAGACCACTGAAAAGCATTTTCAGACTTTTCCTCCTAATTGTCCCCCCTCCATGAAATTTTAATACTATTCCTATCAATTTACATACTATATGTATATTTGCACTTTACACATAAAAAGAGACATTTTTTATTCTTCAGACACCAATTCTCACCCATTGAGGGTGACATCACCGCGCTGAGAACACATTATCGTTCCTGCAGGTGACAGGCCTCCTCCCTGGCAGGAATCCGGAGACAGAAGGCGCAGAGGCTCCCCGGCCTCCGACTCTGCATCGAGGCTTTGTACGTGGCTGTATCCTAAGCGCCCGCACACAGCTGTATCCTAAGCGCCCGCACACAGCAGTGTTAATGAACAAGCCGATGACGATGCTTGGGAACTGGGCACCTGGCAGAGTCTCCATCTGTGCCTCAGGTGAGAAGGAGGGAGGGGCAGCGGCTGAGCCTTTACCTGGCAGGTGGATGGAGTTGGGCTGGGAGGGAGGAGCCTCTAATCTTATTCCTTGGATTGTGCTGCCACCCAGTGGACATTTACCTGTATTGGCTTCTTCCTGCTGCTTCATCCCCACCTGTCTCCTCAGACTCTCGCAGCCTCTCCCCGCACCGCCCCCCCTGCCGCATCAAGAAGGGCCTGCAGACAACTCTTCCTCCTGCGTTTCTGTGAGGTGCCCGCCTTTCTGTTAGTAATTACCCGCCACAGCTCTCAAGGCTCAAGCCACTCGGCCTCACTAACCACGCTTCCAGCAGGAGGCGCAGTACCATCTGTCCCTGCAGTGTGCTGTTTGCACAGGTGAGAAAACCTCATCCAATGTACTTGGAAAACGCCACACCCTCTCAGTTTTGGAGAAACGTGGTGACGTCTTGTGGGATCCAGGGGCGTGCTTTTGGGAGCGCTGGATTAGGGTCATTTTCTGCATGCTCACCAGGGGGGCACAAGATGAGGATGAGAGGAAGGAGCGGGAGGTGGTGTGGGGCAGAGAAGACACATCTGGGGGCTGGGGAGCTGCTCAGGGCAGCTTGTGGGATGACCCGAGGACTTTATATCGAGGGGGTTAGGACTTCAAGCCCGGGAGCTTTCTCACCCCGAGAGTGGGCTGGGGGCTGCGGTGGGAGGCGGTGAGCGCCACAGGCCTGGGAAGTCTCAAGGAGAAGGCTGATGCCCACCTCCTGGGGAGGGGTTGGCTTGGGTGGCCTCTGAAATGCCCCGATGCTCAAGATGCCAGGGGCGCAGCTCCGGGGCCATGCTGGGGGTCAGTCACTTGCGGGATGGGCACCTGCCCATCATGCCTATTTGAACACAGGCTGCCATTTGCAAGTGGCTGCTTGGTCAGTTTTGGGTGAGAGGGTTCAGAGCAGGAGTCTTCAAACTACGGCCCGCGGGCCACATGCGGCCCGCCGAGGACATTTATCCGGCCCGCCGGGCGCCGCTGCCTGTCCTGCTTAGCAGCCGACTCATCCCGGGCCCGCAGTGCGCATAGGAATTTGTTCATAGTTTTTTTTTTAACTATAGTCCGGCCCTCCAATGGTCTGAGGGACAGTAAACTGGCCCCCTGTTTAAAAAGTTTGAGGACCCCCGGTTCAGAGGAACCCCCCTGCCAGGCCTCTCTCATGGGCCTGAGTCCTGTGCGCTCTCTTGAGTGGGAGAGGAAGGCGGGGGGCCCAGCCAGCGCCGGCAAGTGGCTCCCAACCTGTCACCTGTCTCATGGTCACGGCCTTATAGCCGGCCACATCCGGATGAATGCCTGTGAAGAGCTGTCCTCTTGCTTGTGAAACGCTCTATGAACACCATGCCCCTGCGGAAGTCCAGGGAGCCCGGAGCTGAGCTTCCTTGGTGCTTTTATCTCTTTCCTCTTGGAAGGGAAGTGGGTGTTCATCAAGATCTCACAAGGGAGCGTGGCTCACAGAGAAGTCTCATCCTCCAGTCTCAGGCCCCAGCAGAGGGGAGGGAGCACCTTCCAGAAACCTATCCAAAACGAGCATCCTTGCTCGCCACTGGGGGCCCTGCGGAGTGGAGGGGGAGGTCGCAGCCCAGCTCTCTGCTCCCAGCCCACCGGTTTACTACTGTGCGCTCACCCTCCGGAACCTCAGTGCTTGGCCACGGGATGGAGACATCGCTGAGCGTTGATGTGGTGAAATGGTTTCCTGACACACACCCCGCCTTCCATCCCCATTCTCAAAGTTTGGGAACATTTGCCGACGAGAAGCAGAGTTCAGATGGTCAATACCACACACACTGAGGGGCCAGATTATTACGATCTCTGAATGCATAATAATCTGGCCACTCGGTGTAGACTGACCACAGAGGTGGGACTTTAAAATAAGGTTTTTCCATGCATAAGAACTGCATTGTGGGTAGTTAGAAAGAAGCAGAGGACTTACTAGCCAGAGGCTGGGGGCCACTATCTCTTGGTCCCTTGACATATCAAGATCTGCAAGCTTTCCCTTATACATAAGTACACTGAGCGGCCAGGTTATTATGTGTTCAGAGATCATAATAATCTGGCCACTCAGTGTAATCAGCCCAGCACGCTAAGCGCTCACCGAGTCCTTACCACCAGCCCACGACACGGCTTCGTTGTTATCATCACGCCACAAATAAGGAAACCTGCATGTGGGTTCCAACCCCGGCAGACTGCTCGCAATGGCCTCACCACAGGGTCTCCAGTGGTGTCCCGGGTCAGGACCTGGCCGCAGCTGGCCGGGCACTGGGTCCTGGTCCTTGTCCCAGGAAAGCATCTCCCAGCGTAGGCGCATCTCCAGAGGCCGGGAGGACCCATTAACCAACCTCTCTCCTTTCCCCAGCCCCTCCTTCTCCAGCTCCTTCTAGTGCCCAGTGGGGAGGAGCGGCCGCAGCAGATTTCTCTCTGCGAGTTAAATAACCTGCAGAAGAAATTCAGTGGCCCTGTGGGGCCTGCACGTCAGCAGGGCCGCTCGAAATGCGGGGATGCTTCATTTCCAGAACGGAGGGCGGCGTGCGTCCCTGGAGGCCAGGGCTCAGGCACTGGGGCCGGACCGAGCCTTTGGTTCCTGGCATTGACTCCGCGGCTCTGACTTATTTTTTCTTGTGTTCCTGGTTTATTATTTATAGAGCGGAAGGCGGGTGGCAGCTCCTTGGCAGGTGGGGTGTGCAGGGAGTGGGTGTGAGGAGGGTGTGCTGTGTGGGTGGGAGGACGGGGGGGAGGGGAGTGTCTCTCCAGGAGGTGTGAGCTGGGCCAAGGGAAAGGGGGCGGCATGATGGAGGGTCTATGCAGTAATGACAGTTACCATCTATTACGGAGTCACCCAACTCCGGCAACGAATGGACACATGTTACCTCCCCTCACCATCACTCCCCGGGAGAGGCATTCCTAAACCCATTTTCCAGATACAGCGACTGAGACTTGGAGATGTGAAGTGACCTGTCTGGACTCCACCTCTGATGTCAGAGGAGGCTTCTAACCAGGTGTTCCACGTCCCCCAGTCTCCCCATCATAGGGCTGCAGTGAGGGGAGAGGGGACACATGAAACCACTGCTCTCTCTAAACCTGAAAGAGGGGGTTCCAGCAGGTCTTCCCGCCTATTGTCACCTATGCGTCAATGAGGTGCCTCAGGGTGCTTCCTTGGGTGAGAGGATGGGGTGGGGGCCAAGGAGGTGGAATTCCAGCCCTTTTCTGAACTAGAGTGCCTCCCCATTTGAATGGCCTTATGTGTTGTGCTTCTACATAAGATCTGAAATGAGGCAGACTCTTCATTTGAAATGAAGCAAAGAGGGTGGCTGTGCAAACAGTGAGCTTGTGGATCAGGCCTTGTGGGGGTGGGTGGTGAAGGGGTAAAGGAACAGGAGGGGGAGAACAGGCCTGCGATGGGGCCAGAGGCACCATCAGCCAGCACAAGTCCTTCCAATGGCCATGGCGGGAGCATCGAAGGGCTGGGATTCCCCTCACCGCTAGTTTGCGAAAACCAACCTCAGGCCAGGCACTGGCCAGTGTTTATGGGAACTCAGGCCCCATGGATCTCCTATTCCCTCCTCAGGTCTTCATGGGATCCAGAAAAGAGATTGGCTCTTAGGAAGTCCCACCCCATAGAGGGCCCAGGAAGGACAGTGGGAGAAATACCAGGCAGGTTCTGGCCTCTCTGTGCACCTGGGGTGGGTAAAGAAACCAATGATGAAGTGGTGTCAATCACAGACTGAGGCCAGGGGCGGGGGTGGGAGCACGTGTGGAGATGATTAGGTGGTGTGTTGCTGTGAGTGCTTAAGAGAAATGGTTGGCTCATGGCACACATGTCCTAGGTAAGGTTGTGCATCTGGTCTACCCCCGATAGGCATACAGTGGAAGAAGCGAGTATTAAGCATTAACATCACAGCATTACAAATCCTTTCAAATTCTATTGAGCCCAAGTCATAGTCATCTCTCTCCATTGCCCACCTGTTAACACATTTCCCTGCATCCACTCCTACCTACTCCAATCCCTTGGCATATCAGCCGCCAGAGTGGTCTTCTCAATGCATATTTCATCATGTCTGTCTGTTGCTCTCAATCTCTCTCTCTCTCAATCACACACACACACACACACACACACACACACACACACGCACACGCACGCGCGCGCGTACGCTAGAATGTTTCAGTAGCTTCCCTTCCATTCCTCTCCTGTAAAAAGGAAAGACTGGAGGTGTCTGAGGTCTGGGGTCCACCTGGGATCCTGCCCCCACCTTACATTCCCCTCCCTTTGCTCCTTCTGCTCCAGCCATAGAGATCTTTTATTCTCCCCATTAGTCAGGCCTGTTCCCTTGGCAGAGCTGGGCTTCTCTGCCTTGAACTCTCTCTCTTCCCTGGGTTGCTCCGACTCGTCCTTCAGGTCTGGCTTGAATGCCGCATCTGCAGAAAACCTTCCTTAGCTCCCTGACCAAGGCCAATGCCTGCATACTAGCGTCTATCCTAGCACTCTGTGTCTCTTCTTTGAACCCTGGACCCCAGTTGAAATTTTATATTTGTTTGCAGAGATGATTTGATTAATGTCCATCTCTTGCACTGTAGGCTCCATGAGGGTGAGGACCGTGTCTGTGTTTGACCACTGTTCCAGCCTCGGTGCACAATGCCTGGCCTGAAGAGACACTCAATCACTTTGTGCTAAATTAATGGAATCAGGAAGTCCTAATGGTGCATGGGCTCATGTGCACAGAGATGGGGCTCAGGCAGGGATTGGGGGATCGGGGGAGAGCTGGGCTGCAGAGTGCACCCGATGATGCAAATGGAAGGAGCTGCTCTGGGGGGAGCTTTGAGGCTGGGAGATGAATGGGGTTGGATGCCAAGATGCCATCTTGGGCTGGCACCAACAGGCCAGTCTCCAGCACCAAGGGTGATCGGAGCATCAGACTGAACAATGATGAGGGACAGACGGGGCAGTGGGGTGCTGAGTAAGCTGGTCCAGGAGCTAGCTGCCTTGACCCACCATCTTCTGCCTGGAGCCAACAGAGCCAGGCCAGGCTGGGAATGTGCTGAGGCAGCTTTGGGCACCCTCCTGCACCAACATACCGTCGTGTGGCTACGTGTAAACAGTCACAGCATCACACGTGCACGTGAACACGAACCTTTAGGAACCAACTTTGAGCCAGGCTCTGGAGATGCCAACGTGAAACATTTGCAAACATTTCACAAAACCTCAAACTTGGAAGGGAGCGTCAAGGCCACTCAATCCGACCCCAATGCTTGAGTCCCTTCTCTAGTGTCCCTGTGAGCAGCCTTGTCTACAACATCTGCATGACTGGAGCTTCCTGGCTCTCACCAAGCCCACGGAGCCCAAATCCCTTAATCCCTGCCTTCCCACCTGTCCATGCACACCCTCCTACGGCTGCGACCTACAGCAAGGAGGACCCTCACCCGCAGCTCCAGCCGCATGCACCCAGGACGTCTCCTTGCACTTGCTTGAATGGACTCATGGCAGCCGTCAGTGGCTTTCTGTCTCTCACACACAGACCCATTGTCTCAAAGAACAGCATGAGCTGGAGACCTGCACACCAGGAAAGTAAACCCTCAGAGTTTTGACCTGTATTTCCTGGGGCCCACCAGTGTGTGTGAAGAACCATGAGAAATGTTTCTTTTCTGGCCATCTTATGTTCCTTGGCCTTTTGTGCATGTGTGTGTGTGTGCATATGTGTGTGGGTGTGTATGTCTCTGTGTGAGTGTGACTCTATGTGTCTGTGTGAGTGTGTATGGCTGGGTGTGTGAGTATGCATGTCTCTGTGTGTGTATGAGTGTGTATGTCTGTGTGTCTGCCTCTGTGTGTGTGAGTGTGTATGCCTGGGTGTGTGTGAATGGGGGGTGCCTCAAAGAAGTGGGGACTGAGCGGGGTGTTTAGACCTCACTGGCTCCTAAGTATCTCCCAGGAGGGGTTATACAGTACAAAGGCAGGTAAAAGTAGGGAATTTACAGTTTCTGACAAAGTGGAGTATTTCTGGCTTCGTGAAGAAGGACACTACACCATATTCAGAGAAGTCCCTTTTCTCCTAAAAAACTCTTCCCTGGAATGTTATTGGTGCCTGTGTTCCTCCCTCTCTCCTAAGGGAAAGATTCCCCTGCTTTGTCTGACCCTCCAAGAGCGAGGGCTTCCCCCTTTTCTACCTCCTTTCGCCCCCCTCCCATGCCAGGAGGGGAGCCCTCACTGTAAAGCGAATGCAGTTCTCTCCTTACCACCTCGAAATCACTCTGTCACCATCTCCCTTGTTTCAGTGTCTTCTGTCCCCTTCTGTTCCCCTATTCTTCTTGAGGCCCCAAAGAGTTGACTGAGGTCAGTGGGAAGATGTGTCAGGGGGTCTGGTCTGCCTGTTCTCTGGTTGAGGGTGGGGATGAGAGAAGGGAGAGAGGAGATGGTCCCCTGGGACCTCTCCTGGTGGAGAATGGTGCCAGGGCAAGGACTCCCCTCGGGGTGTGTGCCTACAGACCACTCTCCAACTGTGGGGATTTACTGCGGGGGGAAAACTCATCTTGGGACCAGATCCCCGATGAGGGCGTCAGAGGCCGGTCCTTGAGACACACCTCCACAAGGCTGTTTCCCCAAGAGAGGAGACCCTGAGGAAGCTGGACAGCACCATGGAGGGGAGAAGGGGGCCAGGACACCGGGCAGCCCTCCCCTCCTGGGACCCGAAGGGCCTCAGACTCACCCCACAAAGTAGGAGATGATGAGAAGCTGGACTGCCCGGTTGATGATCCCAATGGTCCAGCTCTTCACAACCACAGACTTGGTGGTCTCGTAGGTGAAGAAATCTGACATGCAGTTCATCCTGAGAGAGTGATCATGGACTGCTCAGAGGGACCCAGTGGTGGCTTCGGGAGGCAGAGGTCCTCAGACCAGGAGACGGGGATGAAGGAGGCCTGGAGGGGGCAGTTTAGAGGGGCTTGCGGAATGGGGAGCCTGCTCCTTTAAGTCAGGCAACCCTAGCCCAGAGCCCAGGCTCTCTCTGCTCTTGACACTCTGGGCTGCCAAGAGTCCAAGACCAGGGCGGGGGACCCCTTTTTGTTCGTCTCCACTCCACTCCCCTGTGATGTCACAGCAGGGGTGGGGTCTCCAATCCCCGGCTCCTGATTGCTTGCGATCCAGCTGGCGAGGGCCCGCTGGGACTCATGCTTTATCTGCACTCTGGCTACCGTTTCTGTTCCGTTCTCTATGCTGCATCCTCAGCCCAGTTCACCAGCTGCTTTATGCTCTCCTGAAAGCCCCTCACAATGCCCCATCCCCCAACCACCTAATAGCCTCCCTGTACGAGTACCCCCTTCACTCCAGTCTTCCTAAGCCACTCAGTTCTGCAGCAATCCCCCTCCCCCTTCCATATTAGTTGCCTCTAATAGAATGGGTCAGGGGAGGGGTCTCAAACAGCTCTCTTGTTCTCCCGGGAGCGAGTGAGTAAGAAATCACAGTTCGCATTTCTAACTCAAGTTGGCAGTGGCTGAAGCTCTACCTGTAGAATAGCATTATCAAGTGGTTTTTTTGTTGTTATTGTTTTTATGTTTTTGTTTTACTGCCAGTTTACTTATCTGAATCGTTTGTTAGATTGTATGCTCCTGGAAGGCTGGTGCTGTTTCCATCTTGTTCACTAGTTTCCTTAAATCCTGGAACTCTTTTGGTGCTCAATATGTATTTATTTATTTATAAATATATTTTTATTGATTTCAGAGAGGAAGGGAGAGGGGAGAGATAGAAACATAAATGATGAGATTTAAAAAATATATATTTTTATTGTTTTTAGAGAGGAAGGGAGAGGGAGAGAGAGAGAAACATCAATGATGAGAAAGAATCATTGATCAGCTGTCGCCTGTACGCCCCCTACTGGGGATGGAGTCTGCAATCCGGGCATGTGCCCTTGACTGGAATCCAACCTGGGACCTTTCAGTCCAAAGGCCAACATTCCATCCACTGAGCCAAACCAGCTAGAGCTCAGTATGTATTTATTGAATCCAGTTCAACCACATTGCTAGTGCTGCAAAGACCATTACCCAGAGGGCAAAGCCACGACTTCAGGGAGCAATGGTGCATACCGTTGTTCTCGCACCTTGGCATTGAGCCAACAAGCTGGTCTAACTGCTTTAAGCCAGATTGTCAGAGAAATCTCGAGTTTGAATATTCTGTCCCCTGTCTTCATGCAGACACATTGCCAATCATTCTGGATGTAGTCATGTGCTTATGACAGAAGAGAACTGGATTGGGTTTGGGTTCTAGTCTCTGGCTTTACTCCCAACTCACTGAGACCCTGGTCCACTCCTCTTTGGGCCTCAGTCTTCCCACTTGCAAAAGGATGTTGGAGTAGACAAACTCAAACGTGTCTTCCAGGTCTGGCCCCCTTTGATTTTCAAGATGCATCCTAGGACTGACTATATGAGGGGGCATGGCTTCGGCACTCTCAGGCTGATGCGGTTTCAAATTAGTTTTGGCTCCAAGGTGAATCTGACGCCAGCACTTGAACTTGACACCAGCCTCTTCCGGGCGACCCGTACATTGTGGTTAGAGATGTGAGGTTTTGGGGCGCAGACAGTGAACTCATCTCCAAAAGGATCCAATCCCATGTGATCCAGGGGAGAGCAGGGCAGTCACGGCGACACCAACACCCGCATTCTCTTCGCAGCCAGCGGGAGGGGTCATTGCTCTCCACAAGTCAAAGTAGTTTTCTTCTTGTCCCATAGACTTCTTTCCTCCACAGAAACCACTATTGTGCAGAAGAGAGGGACCCATATCCATCTAACACACGCATCTGTGGAAAGTCCGCTAAAGGAAAACTGCATATTTTCTCTACATAGAACCTAGTCCTTCACTGAAGCAGTGTCTGTAATTTTCAAAGAGCCCTACGCGGTCATTTCCTCGTCTGATGCCACGCGGATGGGACTTCCTCGCCGCCGGGACGCGCTCAGGTCCTCCAGACCCGCCGACGCTCTACGTGAGCGCCTCGCAGGTCGGCCGGGCTCGCGTCTCTCTAGCCACTTCGTCCTCTCTATGATTTGAAGTCAGCTTCCGGTGGCGGGACGCTGGGCGGCGCACGCGGGAAAAGCTTCCCCTGTGTACCCCCACCACCCCGTGTCCCCGCCCCCTCCCCCGCGTCCCTCAGCGCGCCCACCGCCCGCACCCGGGCCGTCGCGAGGCCTGCTGCTAGAGGAGGTGGGTGGTCGCCGTCCCCGTGCCCCAGGAGGGTCGAGTCCTGCTCCCCCGCGGAACACTCCAGATGGGCCGTTCCGCGTTCGAATCCGCGGGCAGCGGGCGAATCCACTTTGTGGGGAGGGGGGAACCCGGGTGTGGGGCAGCGACGCGGTGGGAACGCGTGCAGTTGCTGGGCGGGGAACCCTGCATCCTGAGCTGGGTTTGGGCGCGGGGCGAAGTGCGGGCTCGGGCTGGCACTGGGGTACCGCTGCTCGTTGCCATGGCGCCCGGTGGAGCGCCCAGAGCCTGTGTATGGTTGGGGTGTAAGCGCTACTTTAGGCCCAGTTCTCTGGTCGGGCTGGGTCTGGCCCTTCGAGGTCTGCGAAGCCCACCTGAAGGCTTCCAGGCAGAGAAGATCCTCGACATCGCAGGCACAGCCATGGGTTGCCACCTGGCCCCATCCGTGGGGAGAGTGAGGTGTTGCCTTTCATGCTCAGGTGTCTCCCTCTTGAATTCAGATTTCCAACCTGCTGAGTGAGTATCTGCACACCTATCCAGGATTTGGGGCTCAGCTCCCAGTTGAGGCCAAAAGGGGCAGTTAGCATGGCGGAAACACTGGAGTTCAACGACATCTATCAGGAGGTGAAAGGCTCCATGGTAAGAAGGGCTTGCGCTTTTGATAGAGGTGGGGAAGCGGGAGCGGAGCAGACTTTCTGTCCATTCACAAGAGCTTGCTTGGATTGTGTTGGCACTTTGGAAAAGGAGTCAGAGTGTCATGTGCTTGGTATTGCCCCTACAAAAGGTGTCAGTGAGAAAGTACACGAGTTACAGGGTCTCAGAGTTTGAAGGGACCATGCCTGCTGTTCAATCCAGAATCCTGAAACTGAGGACCTGCAAGGGATCTGGATGCCAGAGCCAGGATTAGAATCCGGGTTTACTGGCTACTAGTTTCTTTTTTGCTGGCCCCCATCACTTCAACTGTTGCTTCTGGATATCTGGCCAGCCTATATAGATGCATTTGGACCCATTTTTCCAACAGAATGATGGTCGGCTGAGGTTGAGCCGCCAGGGCATCATCTTCAAGAACAGTAAGACGGGCAAAGTGGACAACATCCAGGCTGGGGAGTTGACGGAAGGCATCTGGCGCCGTGTGGCTCTGGGCCATGGACTTAAACTGCTCACAAAGAATGGCCATGTCTACAAGTACGACGGCTTCCGAGAATCGGTGAGGTGTCCTCTTGCCACACACCCCCCTTTTATGGTGCCATCTTGTTTCACTTTAATCTTCTAGAGAGAGTTGGGTCTCCTTCCTGTGGTAGCCACGCAGTTGCTGGTTTGAGCTCCGTAGAGCAGGGCCATTGAGGCCACCACGCAACTAGTGTTCAGCTTTGGGTGTCAGAGTCTGGAGTGTCTTTGTGCCTTGACTTCCAGAAGATTTTCTGCCATTTATTTTTTATTTTTTATTTTTATTTTTTGGTTTCTGCTTGTTGCCTTTATCCAAGTGCAGAGTCTTAGTTCGATGCGTTAGTTCAAGTGTTGTTTTTCCATTTTGAACTGCCTGAGTTGAAGACTACTTAATTTTAATGTTCACTTTCATTAAAGCAATATCTGCACAAAGATAGCACTGTGAGGCCCATAACCACGAGCTGTCAGTTCCTTACTCCACTCTTCCCCTCCCAGAGATCCAGTCCCCCGAAACAACCTCTTACAGTGTTTTATAGCTGAGATTCTAAATCAGCATGGATTTCTGATAAAAGGTATATTGGGGCGATTTCTCAGAAATAGATAATTCCAGAATGTTCAAGCTTGTGTTAAAACCATCAGTGTTACCGGGATTGTTCTCTCCACTCCACCCACAGGAGTTTGAGAAACTCTCTGATTTCTTCAAAACTCACTATCGCCTTGAGCTAATGGAGAAGGACCTATGTGTGAAGGGCTGGAACTGGGGAACGGTGAAGTTTGGTGGTGAGTCCTGGGCCAGGTTGAGGTTTGGGGAGAAAGTAGGATGAAGGGTGGCAGCCTTTAACATGTTTCACTCTTCCTGTCACCGTCTCTGATTTCCTCTCAGTTTGTAATTCATCATGTATTTATCAAGGACCACTGTGCCCGGTCTTGTGGTTACAGTGTGAACAGAGTAGCCCTGTCCTCAGGGAGCTTGTGTCTGGTAGGAACGTGGTTTATACAGACTTGAGGGGAGGAGCTGTGGCTTGATAGCCGTTTCCCCACAGGGCAGCTGCTTTCCTTTGACATTGGCGACCAGCCGGTCTTTGAGATACCCCTCAGCAACGTGTCCCAGTGCACCACAGGCAAGAATGAGGTGACCCTGGAGTTCCACCAGAACGATGATGCAGAGGTCTCGCTCATGGAGGTGCGCTTCTACGTGCCTCCCACCCAAGAGGATGGCGTGGACCCTGTTGAGGTGAGGCCTCCTCTGGTCACCTTGGGGGCAGATGGTGCTGAGCAGGCCTGGATGGTCTGGGAACAGGACCTGCTGCTCCATTACCAGTGTGTGCTTTCGCAGGCCTTTGCCCAGAACGTGCTGTCTAAGGCGGACGTGATCCAGGCCACGGGAGACGCCATCTGTATCTTCCGAGAGCTGCAGTGTCTGACTCCACGAGGACGGTACGACATTAGGATCTACCCCACCTTTCTGCATCTGCACGGCAAGACCTTCGACTACAAGATCCCCTACACCACGGTGCTGCGCCTCTTTTTGCTACCCCACAAGGACCAGCGCCAGATGTTCTTTGTGGTGAGCAGAAATCACTGGGAGTGGATTGGCCTGGGTTTCTGCCTGAGTCTGGCAGATGGATTTCACTGGGGTTTAGTTAATCAGCAAGTTCTCATGGGGTTTCGACTGATGCTAAGCCTTGTTGGCTCTTTCTTACCAGATCAGCCTGGATCCCCCCATCAAGCAAGGCCAGACCCGTTACCACTTCCTGATCCTCCTCTTCTCTAAGGATGAGGACATCTCCTTGACTCTCAACATGAATGAGTGAGTGCTCCTTCATGCCTGCCCCTGTCTGCAGGAGATGGGTGTGCATTAGGAGGCAGCTGTGCTCGTGAGCTCATCTTCCTCTGTTTGTAGGGAAGAGGTAGAGAAGCGCTTTGAGGGACGGCTCACCAAGAACATGTCGGGATCCCTCTATGAGATGGTCAGCCGGGTCATGAAGGCACTGGTAAACCGCAAGATCACAGTTCCGGGCAACTTCCAAGGGTGAGCATGCAGGCCCCGGGTCCTGGGCTGCGGGGATGGGCTGTGCCAGGTCTTCTTGGTAAGCCCCTCCTGGGATGGGAGCGCAGCTTCTCAGAGGCCTGGTTGGGTCGTATCTTGAAGGTGTCAGTCACCTTCATTAGAGCAGCTTTGTGAGGTTCACTCACTTGAGAGCCTGAGCAGATGTACTCCCGAGAGATATACTCTGTGGCTCGGTGCAACCTGCTGCCTCAGGCACTGACGGGGTTCCCTGTGTTCTCCACCAGACACTCCGGGGCCCAGTGCATCACCTGCTCCTACAAGGCGAGCTCAGGACTGCTCTACCCGCTGGAGCGGGGCTTCATCTACGTCCACAAGCCACCGGTGCACATCCGCTTTGATGAGATCTCCTTCGTCAACTTTGCCCGTGGCACCACCACCACACGCTCCTTTGACTTTGAAATTGAGACCAAGCAGGGCACTCAGTATACCTTCAGTAGCATTGAGAGGTGAGAGCCACTGCCAGTCACTTCCTGGGTATCCTGGTCCTTACCCAGCCTTGATTGGGAGGCCTGGGGATCCGCCCCCCCCCACCCCCCTTTGGCCTGTGACTTGTCCCTGACTTCATGCCTTGAGCAGAATTTTTCTTTTGCTTCCTTGGGATTTGGTTCTCCTTGAAGTGCTCAGTCTTTAGAAGCTTCTGCATTTTTTTTCTGTTCTTAATATTGTTTCCCATATTACTAAAGCTCTTGTTCAGTACTAGCCCTCTCCTCCTCCACTCCTCCCATGATGGAAATGCTATCTTTCCCTTTCCTGGAATGAGCTCGGTGCCCGAGAACACAGCAGCTAATGTTTATTGAATGCTTGCTGTTTCACACTTAATCCTCATAACAACAGTGAAGTATGAAATACAGACCGGTCAAAAAATGACATCCCCTCCCCTGGCATCCCCCCCTACTCGATGCACCCCTCCCCACCTTTTCTTCCTCAGAACTCTTGAGAGTTGTACAGGTTCCTCTTTCAAGACTAGTGCCAGGCTCTTTCCTGCTGTCCTCCGAGGGTCTCTGAGCTGTTGGGTTGGATAAGGTGGTCCAGAGCTCCAGGCCCCACAGTCTGTCCCGGCCCATGGTGTCTGAACAGCATGTAGTCCTCTTGTCGTTGGCCCTGCCTGTCTGTAACTGTGCTTCTCCCCCCACAGGGAGGAGTATGGGAAGCTGTTTGATTTTGTCAATGCTAAAAAACTCAACATCAAAAACCGAGGATTGAAAGAGGTACCGCTGTGTGTGGAAAGGCTGAGCCTCTCCCGTTCTTTCTGTGGTGGGGAAAGGGGCAGGGATTCTTCCAGCTTTTTTTCACTCTCCCTTCTTTTCTTACCCTTATAGAAGAAAGAGGTGCGTGTGACCCTTCCCCCTCCTGATGCAGGTTTCCTCGCATGACCTAAGATCAGTCTCTGCTGCCCCCAGGAGCCCCCAGTGGGGCTGGGAGAGGGAGGAGCTTGGACTAACCCAGTTGGCAGGAAATTTTCGGGGCATAGGCCCTGCACGCTGGCTGTGTGTGGACAATTCAGCCCCAGCTGGGGGCTGTTGCTCTGATCTTACAGGCATGGGGGCGTGCTTTTGAGTGTGCAGGGCTTCTGGCATCTGGGCGAGTGGCCCTTACTCCCATCTCTTCCCTGCCTAGGGCATGAACCCAAGCTACGATGACTATGCTGACTCTGATGAAGATCAGCACGATGCCTACTTGGAGCGGATGAAGGAGGAGGGCAAGATCCGGGAAGAGAATGCCAACGATAGCAGCGATGACTCAGGAGAAGAAACCGGTGGGCTAGCTTTGGCAGTGCCGGGGCGTGGGGCTGTCAGACTCTTCCAGCCGGAGCCGGGTGTCTGGGTCAGGGGAGGGGATTTCCATGGGTCAAAACTGGCGAACCCTGTGTTCCTTTTCAGATGAGTCTTTCAACCCAGGTGAAGAGGAGGAGGACGTGGCAGAGGAGTAAGTTTTGGGTCCACCTCATGGGGGTCGCTTGTGAGCTTAAAGGGACCAGAGATTTCTGGCCATTTCTTGCGTCCCCAGCATAAGCTACTAATCCAGGATAGAAAATGACCTTCAATGAGGTGATAGATGGAGATGATGCTTTGAAAATGGTCAAGTGTAGCCCTAGCTGGTTTGGCTCAGTGGATAGTGTCGGCTTGCGGACTGAAAGGTCCCGGGTTCAATTTCGGTCAAGGGCATATGCCTGGGTTGTGGGCTCGATCCCCAGTAGGGGGTGTGCAGAAGGCAGGTGATCAATGATTCTCTCTTCTCATTGATGTTTCTCTCCTTCTTCTCTGAAATCAATAAAAATATATTTTAAAAAAAAGAAGAAGAAGAAAAGAAAATTGTCAAGTGGAAATGCAAGGCATGTTGTGAAGCCAGAAAAGTGTAGTGGGAGAGGCTGTGCTGAGACTCAGCGAGTGCTCCCACTTACCAGCCAGGAGTCCTTAGGTCATTGAATCTCAGCTTTTCCCCCTGTGAAATGGCAGTAGTGCCCCCATATTGATCAAGACTTTTGATTGCCAGTGTCAGAAATATGTTACAAACCGACTATAGCCTGAAAGGGAATTTTGTGAGTTCTTGTAAATGGAGAGGCCAAGGGATAAGATTGGCTTCAGGCACCTGAATCAAGTTGCTCAGAAGCCATGGGAAATGTGTTTCTGTGCCTTCTGATTTCCATATTTTTATTGATTTCAGAGAGGAAGGGAGAGGGAGAGATAGAAACATCAATGATAGAAACATCATTGATGATGAGAAAGAATCATTGATCAGCTGCCTCCTGCATGCCCTTTACTGGGGATCAAGCCCACAACCCATGCATGTGCCCTTGACCGGAATCGAACCTGTGACCCTTCACTCTGCAGGCCAATGCTCTATTCAGTGAGCCAAACCAGCTAGGGCTGATTTCCTTATTTTAGATAGGTTTGTTTGCTCCGTGCAGTGCCAAGTGACCCTCAGAAGCTCTGGGCAGGCTTAGTCCAACTGGTTTAACACCAGGAGCACCTCTGCTCTGAGGCAGCAGTGAGCAGCATGGTTACGTGGCCCTTCTGAACCCGAGTTATGAGCATGTGCTCTGATGGGCCAGAACTAGGCCATGCACCAACCCTTAGTGCCTGCGGTTGGGTGAGCCTGTCCTGAATGGCAGCACAGTGGTTCCCAACAGAAAATGGGGACTTTTAATCCAGAAGAATTGGAATGAAAATTGGGGAGAAATAGAAAAGAAAGTCTACAGGATCCCGCTACCCGTGCTTGCCACATGCTTGTTCATAGTGAGTCATTGAGAAAAGGCTCATGAAAACGCCTTGAAACCTTCAGCACCATGCAAGTATAGGGGGTTCTCTCTTCAGCATTCTGTGTGTATCAGATAGGACTGTTAATTATAGGGGTATGTACAGGGTTAGGCTGGAACTGGTTTCCCCCACTTTTTCGAGTAATTATCTCTTTACTAGAAAGACTACAGGGTCGATTAAGATGAGTAACTCAAAGGAAGTGGTGAAGTGGACTTGAGGCATGTTGATGAGACAGAATTCCTGTCCTCAGGAGCTTGGGGATGGAGTGGGACTTGGGTTAGGCTGTGACCAAGGAGAGCAGCTGAAGCCCATTTGCTTTCCTTTGATTGAGTCACCACATAGCCCATTGCTGTGGCTGGGCCTGGAGAGGTGGTGGTGGAAGCCACAGCGAAGGGGAGGAAGCAGAGTTGGAGATGGTGGTGGAGGCTGTGTGGTCCTCCTCCCATTCCCCTTTTTCAGCAGGTGTCTTTGGAATTATTTTCTTCCTGATCTGGGGCCATGGGGGTCTGTCCTCCCTCCCTGAGTCTCAGCCCCACTCTCCTTGGCAGGTTTGACAGCAACGCCTCTGCCAGCTCCTCCAGTAACGAAGGTGACAGTGACCGGGATGAGAAAAAAAGGAAACAGCTTAAAAAGGCCAAGATGGCCAAGGATCGCAAGAGCCGCAAGAAGCCTATGGAGGTGCGGCCTCTCTTCTGAATGGGAGGGTGCTGGGTGGCCATTCTGTGACTTCTGTCACCACCAGTGGGGACTGTCGATTAGTTCTCCTGGGGCTGCTTTTTGTAGCCCGTGATTTCAGCCTTGAGGAGTACCTTGGAAATGTTCCTCTCTGGTCCTTAACATAATTAGCTTCTGGGCTATCTGAATAGGAAACAGGCTTTATTTGTTCCAGGAGACCAAAGGAAGGGGCCCCTAATGAGCTGGGCACTGGGGTGCAGAGGGGAGGAAGACATGGTCCCCGTCCGTAGGGAGCTTTCACTGTAGTTAGATGCTGTTTAGTCCTTTCTCCATTTTGTCCCCAGGTAGGTGACCCAAATAAATTTTTTTGGGAGAATGTAGGGGTCTGTGGGATATAGGTGGCTGAAGGCATTGGGTGGTTATGCAGGTGAAGAAGGGCAAAGACCCCAATGCCCCCAAGAGGCCCATGTCTGCCTACATGCTGTGGCTCAATGCCAGCCGAGAGAAGATCAAGTCAGACCATCCCGGCATCAGTATCACTGATCTTTCCAAGAAGGCAGGCGAGATCTGGAAGGCAATGTCCAAAGAGAAAAAAGAGGTGAGTAGCCGCAGAGATGAGGGGTGGTGAATCTTGTAATTGAGAGAGGGGGCAGGGGCCATTGGCAGAACTTTTCTGTAAGGGTTTTGCCTGCATCAGGGAAGGGCTCTCATTCTCTGTTCTCTCTCTACCCCCCTCCCACGTTGTGTGTGTGTGTGTGTCAGGAGTGGGATCGCAAAGCTGAGGATGCCAGGAGGGAGTATGAAAAAGCCATGAAAGAATATGAAGGGGGCAGGGGTGAATCTTCTAAGAGGTGAGTGTTGGGAACAGAACGGCCCAGTAACTGCTTTTTTTGCAAATATTTTTGCAGGTTGAAGTTGAGAATTAGGGTGTTAAAGGTAATAGAGATGCCTCTGACTGCAGTATCAAATGATACTTCTCAAATCTGGGTAGGCAGTTGCCCAAGTATGGGTAACGTGCTAGGGCATTCCTCATAACTGGATGAATATGGCCCATTTTCCTAGAGGGTCAATTTTCTGTGAAGCTATGGGGTATTTAAATACATGTTATTATAGATATCATTCTCGTGAATTAGTTTTTAAAGATAAAGCAAGAGGTGTCAAATAGGCATAAATAAGTTTTGCCTGCATCCAGGTTATGACCCCTAAGTCTTCTGCTTTTCCTTGGGGCACTTGGGGCTGACATGGCTGGCTGTTGACGATTATAGTGCAGTATGGCTGGGACCTAGAGAGGCCCTGTTAAAGCTGGGGGGAGGTTTGGCCTTGATGAACCTGAAGGCCTAACCCCTTTGCCCTCTTGCTAATGTAGGGACAAGTCAAAGAAGAAGAAGAAAGTAAAGGTAAAGATGGAAAAGAAGTCAACACCCTCTAGGGGCTCATCATCCAAGTCATCATCAAGGCAGCTCAGTGAGAGCTTTAAGAGCAAAGAGTTTGTGTCCAGTGATGAGAGCTCTTCAGGAGAGAACAAGAGCAAAAAGAAGAGAAGGCGGAGTGAGGTGCGGCGGGAGTTTGGGGGCGGGGGGCCTGGCAGAGTGATGGGCATCTGAGTTCGGGGTGGGAAGTGGCAGATATTTCTGGGCTGAGGTTTTCGGCTGGTCCCTAAGAGTAATGGGATGGAGTGGATAGGTGGAATTCTGGCGTTCTGAAGGCTGGTGTTGGAGTTTAGGGATGGGGATAGGGAATGGGGGCCCTTCACCACTGAAAAGTGCTAGGAGGCTACTGGGATTCTACCTTTCCCCTTAAGAGACATTTGGTTTTTCAGGACTCTGAAGAAGAGGAACTAGCCAGCACTCCCCCCAGCTCAGAAGACTCTGCGTCCGGATCTGATGAGTAGAGAGGAGGAAAATTCTCTCTCCTTGGGCTTGTCCTGTCACCGCCCCAGCCTCCCCACCCACGTTTTTGTACCAGTTTCTCATACGAAATGTAGCCTGTGCCATCAGAACAAGCTCTCCTGGGGGATGCACTTCACTGGGACAGCGGGAGGTGCCTTACTCCCCTGCTGCTTCACAAGGATGGCTCTTTATAGTTTGGGGAGAGATTGGGTGGGAGGCAGGGCAGTGCCGGGTTCAAACTCTTGTCCTCCTTTCCCGACCTTAGGGATAGAGCTGCTTGTCCTGTTCAAGTTGCTGCCACAGGGGTCATGTGAGGTCGGGCCTGTAGCTCCTAACTGGGACCTATTTCTACTTTTATTTTGTATTTCTGGTCTGTGAGAAAAATCATTTAATAAAGGGAACTGACTTTGGAAACCATGTCCTTATGCCTTCTCTGTAACCCTGTTGTATTGCTCTCACTGTTGGTGATGTTTACCACACCGCTCTGACTGGGCAGGGCCCTGCTGGCCCGCCGGGAATCAGGTCTTCAGGTACACCCTGTTCTGTTCCCGGCTGGACAAGCATTGGTTTTCACCCTCTTCTGCCGGGATGGGCCACCGGAGAGTCTAGAAATGAGAGCTGATCTGATTAGGAAGCCTCTCTCACAGTTCCACTCCATTAGCCAAGCTGATGGGAGGCGGCTACTGGCTCCATCCTTTATCACCTAGGAGGCAAGGGTCTTCCGAGCTTCAGTTAATGGAATCAGGATTGACTGGCCTCTGCCACCAGGAGAGTGGAAACCTGAGCCTGGACAGTTGGATAAGCGGGGTGGGGGTGGGGTTACGGTCTGATGGGGTGCAGGAAAGGTGTGGAATACCAGTGGAGCTTGGGAGGAAAAGGGAGGTCGGAAGAATTTGTATCTAGGGAGCGGGTATAACAGGAGATTAGTGAGGAAAATAGATCTTCCAGTCTTCCTCATGGTGGCTCTCAATCTGAATTTATACACCACGTGGGATGGCCACGTGGCATAGGCTCCCAGGTGTTACCACAGAAGCCTCCCGTCGGCCAGTGGTTACCTTCTTTCTCGCCGTGACTCTATGGTGCTGCAATCAGTTCAGGCCGCGGGGCCTGAGTATTGCGCCGTCCCCTTAAGTTTCCTCTCTAGGCTGTCATCTCGGTGGCCATTTTGCCCAAACGCTATTAGCGGCTGAATTGCGTCAGTTTCACCCGGGTCGGATCCTGGGGCGGGTCCCTCATTTCCGAGACTCATGAATAATTGAGTGCCTGGGCTGCGCCTGTTTGCATACGGTCAGGCGAGTTCGGCACGGGCTTTCCACTCCGGGTTTCCATTGGCTCATGGATATTCATGAGGCGCTCCGGGGGCGTGGGCCTGGGCGGGGCCGGGGGCGGGGCCCCTCGGCGGCTCGTTCTGGCTTGGTTGGCGGTGACGGCGGCTGCAGCGGCGGCGGTGGCGGAGAGTGGCGTCGGGGCGCCAAGCCCGAGCCGAGCGGAGCCGGATCCCGGGAGAGCGCGTGAGTGCGCGGGGGCAGGCGGGAGGGCGAAGGAGGGGGCGGGGTCCAGGGTTGGGGGCGGGGGAGAGGCATGGAAGGAGTGGGCGCTTTCCAGCTAGGATCTTAGGTTGAGGTGGAGTTGGGGGGCCGGTGTGCAGGAAAGTTTGCAGGGGCCAGGGGCGCGGAGGAAGCGACGGGCACGTGAGAGCGGGCCCGTGTGCGCGGGGGCGGAGGGTGCACGGCCTGTAGCTCGTGCTGGCTGAGCCAGAAGAAAGGGGGGAAGGGGCGAGGACTTGAGGCGGGGCCGGGGGGGTAGGCGGAGCTGTTAGAGGGACCCCTCCCTCCCCCTTCTCCCAGATCCGCGCTAGCCCCCTCCCCCCGGATTCTCGGCACGCCCCCAGCCACCCCAGTCCGCCCCCACCCAGTCTGTGTCCTCAGTCCCTCGTCTTTTCGCCGGCTGCTTCACGTCCCGAGCACTGGTCTTCCGCTTCTGCTGCCCCCGCCCCCGCCCCCCTCCTCTTCTCCTCCTCCTCCTCTTCGGCTGCTGCCGTCCCCTCTGTCCCCAGCTTTCCCACTGGGCCTCTCCAGACCGCCCCTCACTCTGGCTGTTCCATCTTTCGCTGGCCCTCCCTCCTCCAGCAGTTTATATGCTATCCCTGCCGACCTCTCTGGGTCCGGATCCGGGCAGAGATCCTAGAGTCCATAGAGGCGACCCCGCTTGCGCCGAAGTCTCTTTGGGCCCCTGTCCCGACTGGAACTGCCGGGCCTCTCCCCAGCCCTTGTGGCAGCCCCTGATGCCTGGGGTGGGGAGTGCTCAGAGCCGCTGTGATTCTGCAGCTAGGGCTTTGGCACCTGGGTTTCCTGACTGGGGCCTTTGAGCTGCTTGTGGGATCTCCTCAGCTGGGGAAGCCGAGCCCCCACTTCATAGCTGCGCGCTCATACTGCAGAGGTGTCCATTAGGCCCCCAGGTGAAAGAGTTTTTCGGTTCTGGGCTAGTTTGTCTCCATTTCTAATCACCCACACCATGTTCCTTGTAATAATGTTCAAGGACAAGGAAACAATCATGAGTTTTAATTTTATTTTTCCTATCATGTGCCCCTCCCCCCTGCACACTTGGCCTGGCTCTGCACAGTTATTCACCCACCCATAGTCAGCAGTGCGCCCTGCAAGTTGGCTGACCAAGGAAATTGACAGTCTTGGGTTTCTCTCTACCCTCTTCTCTCTACTCTCCTCCCATCTTTGAAACAAGCTGGGGCAGGGTCACAGGTGAGGGGTGGGTGGGTTTTGCAAATGTTGGACATTAGAGGGCCCTTCTTTGGATTTGGCGCTGTCTTCCCTGACTAGGAATGGGTGACTCTGAGGAAGACTGTGCCCATTGCAGTTTGGAGGGGGTTAGATTTTCCTCGGGGACTCTGTGCATACCCTGTGTTAGGAACTAGAGGGAGGAGCACTGTGTCCCCCAGGCTGGAGAGCCTGGGGTGGGGGGAGGGTGTTGTGGGTGGGATGGTGCTTCAGGAGCCAGGATGAGAACTGAGGAGGTGGTGGAGTGTCTGAAGAACAGGTGACATGACTGGGTCCTGTGGGAGTGAAGGAATGGTCTGGGGAGAGGAGGAGGTGATTACCAAAGGATGGTAGCTCATCGGTGACACTGAATGGAATTGTATTCATAATGGCCAACATTTATTGGGCACTTACTATGTGCTAGGCATTAATTATGCTCAGCAGTTTGCATGCATCTTTTCCCGTAAGTCTCCCAACAGTCACACTAACTCCACTTTTCAACTAGGGAAACCGAGGCTTAGAGAAGTAAGCACTGTGCCCAAGGGCACACAGCTAGAAAGTGTAGACCCACCCAGCATTGAATCAGACCGCAATCTCCCTCCTGGTACAGGCTTAGAGGAGGGACATCCAAGGACTTCTGTAGGACTGTGTCACTTGGTTTAAAATTTTCTTCTGCCCCTCAAAACCCCTCAGGCCAATCCTAGGCCAGTGAGGGCCACCCAAGTATCACCAGTGCTTAGGCTGTGGCTGTCCTCCCTGCCTGTCCTAGAAGGGGAAACCCCAGGGAGTCTTTTCCCCCCAGGCCACCCCACCACCGGATGTTCTCAAGCCCTGTCCCATTCTCCCAGCCCAGCCTGGGCCGGCTCCTCCTTCCTCTTGGCACGGCTCTGGAAATCCAGTGGGAGGCCATTGCTATGGCAACAGGACTAGGCCCTGGCTTTTACCTCATCAAATTCCGTACTGAAGCCAAAGCAATTGAGAAATTAAAGAAAAAAATGTATTCCAGATGTTTACTTCTTATTCCTTATTTTTCCGTGTTTGGATGAGACTGCTCTGAGGGAGGCGGGAGTGGGGCAGGGATGTGGAAGGAGGAGGAGGAAAGGGGGAGAGGGAACCACTCCCAGCTGCAGGAGGGAGGGAGGGAAGGAGGGTGAGCGGGAAAGGGAAGGCAGGCCCAGGTTGGGGAGGAGCGGGTTTTTCCCGTCTCCCATGAAGTGATTCATGAAGAGGCTTCAGACTCTGGTCTGCCCTCTTGCTCTGCCCCTGAGTAGATACCTCGAGCTGGCTGCTGCACCCAAGGGGTACCCTGGGAACAGTAAGTGGGGTGTCTTGGAGAGGTCAGCAGGGGAGGAAAGAGTAGGTAGTTCCCTGAAGCTCCAGGACTTTGGGGTTAGGAGACCAGAGTTAGAGAATGATCTGGCAAGACTTGAGGATACACTGCTGGGGACCTCCCTTGACCTCCCACCCGCTCTAAAGTTCCCTCTTCCTGTCCCACACTCTGCCTCTGCTAGAAGTAGCAGGCTTCCCTTGGCCAAGCCTACTGCCAACGCCCAACCCTCTCTTCCTTGCTCTTATTTCCTGGGTCTTTGGCTGCCTCTGCTCACACCCTCCGCTTCTCAATTCTCATGCAGGTTCTGCCGAATGTGATGAAAGTGTCTGTTCTCAGGGAAGGCACAGCCATGGCTTCCCCACCACCCCGGGAGATGGAGGAGGAGCTGGTATCTGCTGGCTCTGAGCCAGGTAGGTGCCTATGGGTACAGGGTGGAGCCGGGTGGCTGGGAGGACAGAGAGGGGTGGAGGCTGAACCCCCATTCTGTCTTGGAAGGGCTGGGGGAGTGATGATTCTGTTGAGGTGGGAGGGAGGAGTGCAGGATGAGTTTGAAAGGTTCTCAGTTCCTGGCGAGACCCTTTAGAACAGTTAGAGGTCTTAGATCTACAGCAGATAAGAACAAGCTAACCTTCAAAATGATGTTGGTAAAGCGAGTGTTTTGAGAGGAGGAGGCTGAGGTCTAGATGAGAAATGACATGTATCTACAGGGATTTGAACCCAGGCCTCCTGGCTCCTGTCTAGACTCCTTTCTTAGGTTGAGCTGAATGAGTGGATGATAGAGGGCCATGGCAATGAGTAATTCCAAGGTCTTTTATTTGGCTTTGGAATGCCATATATAGAAGGTAGGTTCCTGAGCTTGTTTCCCGCCCCCCCCTGTAGCAGATTTGCTTCTGTGTGGGTTAGGTCAATAGAAAGTTTGCATTCCTCATCACACACCTGGGGAGGTGGCCTGGGTGTGTACTGGGGGAGGGACAGCCAGGAAGCAGAGTAGGGAGGCTCAGCTGGAATAAAAGGTTTGCTGTGAATGGTAGGATGGTAGAGTGTCATGTAAGAGGACAGGACTAGATTGGAGAAATGTTGGGCTGAGTGCTTGATATAGGTAGGTAGCATTCATTTATTGGCTCATTTGCTCATTCATTCATTCTTTTAATAAGAACATGTTAGATGCAGAGTAGGGTACAGGGAGAATTAAGGTGTCAGCTGGACCCTTGAATAGCTTTAGCTTATAGGAGGGATTGAATAAACATTTTGAGAATTTGGAGACAAAAGGTACTTCTGGGATATGTGTGGTAAATCAAAGAAGGCTTCCTGGAAGAGGTGACATTTGGCTTGTGCCTTGAAAGTTGTCAACATTTTGAGTTTAGTAGGGTGGGAGATCAAGACGTCTACTTCCTGGTTCTTCTGACAGCCGCCCCAACCAACCTTTTCCTTTTGGTAGGTGACCCTCGGGCCAAACCTCCTGTCAAGCCCAAACCCCGGGCCCTGCCTGCCAAGCCAGCCCTGCCTGCCAAGCCCAGCCTGCTGGTGTCTGTTGGGCCGCGGCCGCCCCGGGGTCCTCTGGCTGAGCTGCCTTCTGCCCGGAAGATGAACATGCTGGCAGGACCCCAGCCCTATGGGGGCAGCAGGCGTCCCCTTCCCTTTGCACCAAGACCACCGGCTGAGACGTCTGCTGGAGGAGAAGCCACCCAAGAGGCTGGGAAGGAGGAGGCTGGGAAAGAAGAGATGCCTCCGTTGACACCTCCGGCTCGATGTGCTGCCCCAGGGGGTGTGCGGAAGGCCCCCGCCCCCTTCCGTCCAGCCTCTGAGCGCTTTGCAGCCACCACAGTGGAAGAGATTCTGGCCAAGATGGAGCAGCCACGGAAGGAGGTCCCCGCCAGCTCTGACCGCCTCTGGGGCTCCCGCCTCACCTTTAACCATGATGGTAGCTCAAAATATGGCCCCAGAACCTATGGTGTGGCTACTGCTCCCGTGGATGAGGATGGTGGGACCCTCTCCAGGGAATGGTCCCAGGAGGGGCCTGCGAAGTCTCCCACAGAGTGCCCTGAAGAGCACAGCCAGACCCCCAAGGAGAGGTGAGGGGCGGGAGGCTGTTGCATTCTAGAGGATGAAGTAGGTGGCCCCATCTGGGACGCTGACCTTCACTATTAGGTCAGTTGTGTGCTGTGAGTGCAGGCAGGCTCCGGTCTAAGTTACAAAGCTTTCCCCAGCAGACGGTGTTATGACTAGATTCTCTTTACAGTTATAATTGTCTTTACAGAGTTGATGGGCGTTTATGGAGAGTTCAGATGCACAATATGGAAGTTTCTTTCTTTTTAATGCCAAGAGCTGAACTTAGCCTCATTTAATCCATAGCCATTCTGTTTAGTGAAGGGAAATATTAATGTTAGAGATGAGGAAACAGATTCAAAAGGGACTTCCCATGGTTCCTCAGCAACTAAGACAGAGCTGGGGTTTGAATTCATGTCTATTTTCAAAGCACGTGCTCTTAACTGCTGGCTCCTACTGTGTGTGGAGCAGTGTAACCAGGTGCTGGTGTGATGGTGTCTGCCCGCAGGAGTCTGATGGGAGAGATAAGATGTGAACACACCTTGATGCCAGGCCAGCTAGTGTCACTGAGCAGAGATTACGGCCAGGCTGGAGACTGTTGCCTGTAATAACACTTCTCCAGAGTTGTGCCAGTGTAGAGAAGGCTGGCCAGGAGGTGCCTCTCGGGATGGGGGGCATAGGGGCTTGGAGGAAGAGGCCGAGGGATCTCAAGTGCCATCCCCAGGACTGGGAGAGCCCGCCTGAGGCGCTGTTGCCCTCCCTGGGCCCTTGGTGGCTCTGCTGGGCCCAGAGGCTCCCCTCCCCTTCCTGCTGCTGTGAAGGGCAGGGCTGCTGTGGTCTGGGCTGAGCCCAATGCTGAAGGCCTCTGCCCTACCCTGCCCTTGTCTCACCTGAAAGTACCTGGAGGGCAGGGCTCTGGATTAACCCTTTTTTTGTCCCAGGCCAAGGCTCCCAGGCTGGGTTCAGCCCTCTATCCTCCCCTCCCTGGCTCCAAGCAGAGCTTCAGAGGAACAACTTCAGCCTTGGAAAATCACTCTGCCCCCCTTTCCTCCCCCTGTGCTGCTTCAAGAAATATTGGCAGGGCAGCCAGGCCAGCTGTACTCTCCCTGGCTGGAGGAGAACATTAACCCCGTAGGGGTTGGGGGGAGGAGGTTATCTTTTAGGGAATCATTGGTGAGTGTGGGCGTCCAGGATGGTTTTCCTAAAGGGGCTAGGGGAATTTAACCCTGGGTAGAGAGGGAGGGAATAGGCACTATCTCCTGGGCCATTTTCTCCATGGAAACTGGGTAGCTTCTCTGTCCCCAGTGGTCTCAGGCAGGGCTCAGGAGGAAATGCCTGGGGCGGTTAACTTTGGGTGCTGCTATAGCTCTGTCATGGGCTTCTTAATTCTGTGCCTGCATTTTCTGTCTTTCTCCCTCCCAGGAGCCCCACTTTGGACCGGGCCTTCAATGGGGACCTGGCTCAGCCGGCCAGCTCTGAGCCACCTACTGATGTGAGTTACCCTCCGTTATGACTTGGACTCATAGTATTTTAAAGCTGGTAGGGTCACCTGAGATCATCTTCTCTATCTCTTTCTGGTTCTGATGGGGATACTGAGGGTCATGGAGGAGGGGATTTGCCCAGGGGCTGGCCTTGCGACTCAGATTTCTTGACTCTCAGGCCAGTGCTTTTGATCAAGTGTGGTTCAGGCCATGAGGCTGCTCGTTATAAGGAATAATTATCATCATAACTGCCATCAGTCACACACCTACTTTGTGCTGGGCATGTGCCAGGAAGGCTGACTGGCTTAATCCTTGTGGTCACTGTAGCTAGTGCGCCCTGTTAGTCACACATGATAGGCTCACCGAGGTTAAGGCAGGCTCGGAATTGTCTGACTCGAGTGCTCTCCTGGAAGGACTCAGTACCTTCCTGGCAAGGAAGCCAGGCTGTCCCGATCGCAGGGAGAGGGGAGCCCCGTGGTGGTGGTGAGGATTGAGAGGTGCTGACGGATCGTGTGGAACCTCGCAGGTCACTGGGAGGACCTTGGCTTGGGTGAGGGGTTTGGAGGAGAGTTGTAAAGAGTCACCGTGCGCTCTTGGTTGCAGGGAGCTAAGAGCAGCAGCAGGGCCAGCTGGGGGCTGTTTGAGTAATCCAGGGGTGAGGTGATGGACCCTGGAGGTAGCCTGTGGTGAGATGGTGAGAAGTGGTCACGCTGGGTGGAATTTGAAGGTCAGTTTGGGCACAGGGTTTGCAGATAGATTGACAGCAGATAGAGGGAGCGTGCACACAGAGTCAAGGATGACGCCAGGGCTTTTGGCCTCAGCAACCGGAAGGACCAGGTTACCATTTCGTGAGAGGGGACTTGAAGGGTGAAGCGGGATGGGAGGAGTTTGCTTCTGGATTAGTTGAGTTTGAGATGTCTTTTAGACATCCATGTGGAAATGTCGAGTGGGCAGTGGGCTATTTGAGTCTGGAGCTCTAGGGACTCATAGTTAAGACCGGCTGAGCACCAGGGGAGTGGGTGAGCCTCTGGAGGGAAGAGGACTGAGGCCCAGCCCAGCCCAGCCCAGCCCAGCTCAGCTCAGCTGAGGAGAGGTTGGAGCAGCAGCCGGGTGGGAGGAAAGCTGGCTAGAGTGGAGTCCTGGAGGCTATAGGAAGCCAGCTTTCATGATGGAAGGAGGGAGGAGGGAGGAGGGAGGGGGGAGGGTCAGCCGGCAGATGCTGCTAGCAGGTCAAGGAAGCTGCACTGAGAATGGGACTTAGCTACAAGGAAACATTGTGACCTCGATCAGAGCAGTTAGGTGGCAGGTGCAGGAAGCAGCCTGTTTGGGGCTACAGTAAATGTAGACAAGGTGTTCAGGAAAGTGAGCGGTAGCAAGAGAGAGAGGTGAGGGCAAGAGTGTTTTTCTTTTTTTTAGGGTGGAAGAAATGAGAGCAGTTTATGCTGATGGAAATGATCCAGGAGAGGAGAAAAAATCAGTGATGCAAGGGAGAAGGGAGGGGTTGGCCTTAGCCGCGAGCAAGGACAGTTCACTCTCTGGGATCCCGTCAGGTAGCAGAGGGTGGGCCTACAATGCTGTGGCCTCTGTGTTCTCAGGGAAGTAAGGTCGGCAGCTGAGAGAGGATGGGAGCAGATGTCTGAAGTTTGAAAGCATTGCCCCCCATCATCCCACAGCATCCATTCCTTATAAGTCCTGTCCTGAGAGGCCACATGCACGGATCTTATTTACTCCTCTCCTAAGTCGGTGAGGGCGACATTGTGGCCACCAGTCCTAATGGACAGAAGGGGAGGCTGAGGCTCAGAGAAGTCAAGTGACCACCATATGGAAGGGCCTACAGCTTACGAGAGGCGGTGCGGGTGACTCCGTGCCTGAAGGCCGAGGCCTGCCTGCTTCCGTCGGCAGCGCTGGGACCTGGGAGTGCACCGAGCAGTGTGGGCAGCTCCACGTCTCCTGAGCTGCTCCTGGGAGCTGCGCTGGGCTCAGAGTCCTGCTCTGAAGCAGAACCCCCACATGCCTGATGGTCAGATTTCCTAATTTCCTTTTCCCTTTATGAAGCCAGAGTTCTTGACCATGAACCGTGGACGCTTAGGAGATCCTTCGATGAGCTTTGGGATAGGTGGGTGGGAGTGTTTGAACCACCTGAAGTGTGGGTCATACTATGTGAATAGGGCTCTGTGTTTTGGGGGAGAGTGTCTAAGGGAGGGGGCTGAGAACCTTAAGAAGTCCTAATACTTGGGGCCTTTCCCCGCTGTGCTGAGAGGCCCCCAGTTTTCTCCTCCTGTCTGTGGAATGAGAGGTGACAAAGCAGCTGACCTGTGGTCTATATGGGGTTGGCAGGGGTCTCCTCCACCGGTGAGTGATAGCTCTCAACCTTTCTCTTGCAGGTTTCCAAGCCCTGGGTCCCCTCAAGTCCAGGCCGCACCGCAGAGAATGGAGGGTTCACCAGCCCAGGCCTCCCTGCTGAAGTCTCAGGCCCAGCCCCTGAGTCTCCCCAACTTCACTCGCCCCACCAGAGCTCTCCCCGCCACTCTCATCTTCCAGAGGTCCAGAGTCCTGCCGCTTCCGGGCCTTCTCCCTGCCTCCCTGCGACTCCTGCATCCCCAGTTGTCGTCCTGCCAGATGAGGGCGCCGGCCATGCCCCTAGCCCAGGTCTCCCTGCTTTGGGAGCCCCAGATGCCCCCAGACCCAGTAGCCCTCCCGTGGAAAAGGTCTTGGGGAGCCACAGCCCAGAGCAGCTTCCAGCCACCTCACCCCGGCCCCCGATGGAGGGGGGTGAGTTGCTTGATCCCGATCGGACGTTCCCATCTGGTGAGGAGGTGGCCAGGGGTGACACAGAGCTCCGCCCCACCGGCCTGGGTCAGCGCCGGTTTTCTGAAGGTGTGCTCCGGCTGCCTGACCAAGACCAGAAGCTGGGGGGCTCCCTGGCTGACCTCCAAACCCAGGGGGGCCAGTCAGCCCTGGATCGTCCCTTTGGGTGTGGGACAGAGTCCAACTGGAGCTTGTCACAGTCCTTTGAATGGACCTTCCCCACTCGGCCTTCAGGTCTAGGGGTGTGGCGGCTGGACTCCCCGCCCCCCTCCCCCATCACTGAAGCCAGTGAGGCCGCAGAGGCTGAGGCTGCGGCTGCGGCTGCGGAGGCTGCGGCTGCGGAGGCTGAGGCTGTGGCTGTGGAGGCTGGGGCCACTGTGGCTGGTGACTTGGCTGCATCCAGTGGGGAGGGAGTGTTCCAGCAGGGGCGAGGGGTCTGGTCAGCTCCAGAGGGACCAGGAAGGCCTGCTTCTTGGGTGCAGACAGATGATTTGGGCATCTCCCCAAACCAAAAGGGTGATGGGGAGAGTCAGCCTCCATCCCCAGCTGATCCCATCAAGCCTCTGCCGACAACAGGGGGCACACCTGAACCGGCCTTGCTACAGGCAGAGGAGAGGTATGAGGAGCGGGAGCCCCTGGCCGGACAAGAGTCCCCACTCCCTCTGGCCACCAGGGAGGCCGCCCTGTCCGTCCTGGAGCCGGTCCTGGGGCAGCGGCAGCCAGCACCCCCTGACCAGCCCTGTGTCCTCTTTGCTGACACCCCTGACCCTGGGAAGGCACTGCCTGCTGAGGAGGAGGCTGTGACCCTGGCCCGGGCTGAGACTACCCAACCCAGGACCGAGGCTCAGGACCCCTGTAGGGCGTCCCCCGAGCCTGCAGGTCCTGAAAGCAGCTCCCGCTGGCTGGATGACCTCCTGGCTTCGCCACCCCCCAGTGCTGGCAGTGCACGGCGGGGAGCTGGATCTGAGCTGAAGGACGCACAGACCCCAAGTGCCTGCTCTGAGGTGAGGATGGGCACAGGGAAGCCGGGGGCCTCGGGATGGAAGCCAGGGCTTCAAGGCTTTGCTCTTTCCGAGTGGACTTTGTCAGAGCTTGGAGTACAGCTATGAGCAAGGCATCTATGGAGGTGCCCCTCACAGCTGTGCAGCCTGGCAAAGCTGTTGGCAGGGGCTATGGATGGTGCTTAGAGTTTAGAGCTTGTACCAGTTCCAGTATCCACTAGCTGAGTGGTTTTGGGAATGTGCCCTAACCTCTAAATGTCAGAGTCCTTTCATAATAACATTAGGGTTGTACTGCAGGTAAAGTGAAATGTGCAACATGCTCTGTGCTTGGCATATACCGAGTGTTCAAGCCTTTATTAGGACTAGTATTGTGAAAGGCTACAGTGTGGTCACGTAGAGCGTGGGTGCTGGAACCTGATGGCCTGGGTTCATCTCTGGCTCTGTTATTTGCCCAGGTGTGACCTTGAGCAAGTTACTGTCCTGCCTGTGCCTCAGTTTGTGCCGCTGTAATATGGGAATAACAGTCATGAACGCTACCTAATAGGGTCATTGTAAAGACTAAATGAGCTATGATACCTATAAAGTACTGACAGTAGCACCTGGCTCATCATGAGTACTTAGTACATCATGAGTTTGTTTCTCTTTTGATTCCCAGGGACTCCTTGGCTGGGCTCAAAATTATTGCCATTGAGCTCAAGACCTGCCTTGTAGACGGGCAGCTGAGGTCCAGAGCTGGCGAGCCTTGTGCAAGAGCAACTTGCCCAGCGAGTTGATGGCTGGGCTTGGGCCCAGTGCCCTTTCTCCTTCCACACGTCCTCTCATTTTAAAGGCTGGGGTCCAGGTGGCTTTTGAAATGTATTTTTCTAGGCCAGGCTGGGCTGGTAGGGGCGGGACTGAAAGGAAGGAGGAGCCAGGGACCTTTTGAGGGAGGTGGTGGAAGAGGAGGAGCAGGAAGGAGTTAAGACCCAGCTCGTTCCTGCTGTAGGTGTGTCTGTCCCGGGATGTGGGTGACTCAACTGGCTTCTGGGCGGGGCCACCAGAGCTGCAGCTGCTCTAGAGGGAGTAGGGCCAGGGTGAGCCCAGAGCCAGAGCCGCCTGCCCGTCCAGACAGGTCCTGGTGAAGGGGAGCGGCCCAGCCCTGCCTACCCAGCTGCCCGGGGTGGGTGCTGGGGGCAGGGGCCATGGCCCAGCTTGGGGATGGGGAGCACAGCATGTCTGTCTTGGAGAGGCTGTTGGCCAACGCAGCACTGCGAGATGAGGCCGGCCGGCTGCACAGCCCTGAGGCCAGGGCTCACCCGCCCTCAGGAGTGAGTCAGGGAGTTCGGGTGTGGAGCCCTGGCTGGGTGTTTTGCCTGTGTCAGAGGCTGTCCCTCCTGTCTCTCTCCCCCCCACCCCCAGGGGCCAGGGGTGAGGGATGGCTGGGAGGTCTTCCTGGGGAGGGCTGGGCAGTGGGTGCTTTCCTTAGGGAGGGAGGGCTGGGAACTTCTAGGACTAGACAGGCTAGGGTGGTGGTGGAATCTCACAGTGGAAAGGAGGTTGTGAAGGGGCTTTGAGTCGTGTCCTTTCATAAAGAAGTGTGCCCCACACCCTGTGAAGACCACACCAAGCCAGGCTGCCTCTCTCCTGGCTGGTAGCCAAGTATTGCCCAAGGGCTGAAAACATGACCTTAGGGTCATCGATTGAGTACCCATTGCTGAGTGCTCTTTGCGAGCCAGTGCTATGCTGAGGACTTGGCTTAAATGATCTTGTTTAATCCTCCCTAACCACCCATGCAGTAGGAGTTAAAGCTGTTTAAGGATGAGGACCATGAAGCCCAGAGTGGTTAAGTGATTTGCTCAAGGTCACACAGCTGGGATACAAACCCAGGCTTTTTGTTGCCAAAGTGTGGTGCACTCGCTCGGGCACCAGACAGTGCTGACTCCCATTCTGGAAGGACTCTCAGCATTGTTTCTTTGTTTCTCTTTTCTGATTCCCAGGGACTCCTCGGCTGGGCCCAGAAAGATCTGCAGAGTGAATTTGGGATTGCAGCAGATACACAGTCCAGCAGTTTTAGCCCCTCCAGCTGGTCCCAAGACACTTCTCAGGACTATGGCCGTAGGGGTGCGAGCCCTAGAGGGGACCCAGGCCTTGGAGAGAGGAGCTGGTCCAGCAAGAGTGGGCAAGGAGCAGGGGAAGGGAGCGCCAGGGAGTGGGCCAGTAGGTGTGGCATTGTTGGCCACGAGGAGGTGGAGGTCCATGAGGAGGTGGAGGTTGGCAGCCCTCATGGGAGCGGGGGACTCCCAGCCCAGGACCGGGTGATTGGAAAGCCAGCCCCGCTTGGCACTCAGCAGAGCCAGGAGCCGGATGTTCAGGACTGGGAGTTCAGAAAGAGGGATTCCCAGGGCACTTACTCCAGCCGCGATGTGGAACTCCAGGACCAGGAATTCGGGAAGAGAGATTTGCTGGGTTCTTACAGCAGTCAGGATGCGAGCCTTCAGGACTGGGAGTTTGGGAAGAGAGATTCTTTGGGGGCTTATGCCAGCCAGGAGGTGGAGGAAGTGAGGAAGAAGGACCACCTGGGCAAGTACAGCAGCCAGGATGCCGACGAGCAGGACCAGGAGTTTGGGAAGAGAGATGCATCGCTTGGCGTCTTTGGCAGCCAGGGTGCTGAGCAGCCAGACCTGGATTTCGGGAAGAGCGCCTGGATGAGGGACTACAGCAGCCGCGGCAGCGCCCCGGCCCTCAGCCCCCAGGACCGAGGCTTCGGGGTGAGAGCCCTGAGCACCGCGTTCAGTCCCGAGGAAGCCCAACAGCAGGATGAGTTTGAGAAGACTCTGAGTGGAGGAGATGGCCTGGGCGAGGCCAGCGGGGTTGCAGGCCAGCCAGAGGAGAGAGAGTTGGGGTGCTTGTTCAGCCCCAGCAGCCCCCAGAATAAAGATGGAGCACTGGGACCAAGAGCCCAGAGTAGCTGGCAGGACAGCGGTGCCAGCCAGGAGGTTGGAGGGCTGCACAGGAGACAGCAGGCAGGGGACCAGAGCCCAGGCGATGCCGACCCAGAAGACGGGGAAGTGGGGCAGCGAGGCTGGGCTGGCGACTTCAGGCTAAGTGTGGTCTCGCAGCCAGAGGCGGCCTTCAGCCCAGGGCAGCGAGACTGGAGCGGTGACTTCTGCATGGAGGCTACTGAGAGGAGCCATCATTTTGGGATCATTGGCCATGACCGAGTGGGCAGTGCTGGCCCGAGTCCTTCCGGCAAGATGGGAGGTGGCCACTTTGTGTCTCCTGAGAAGACCTCGACTGGGTCCGTGGACTGGACGGACCAGCTGGGCCTCAGGAACTTGGAAGTGTCCAGTTGTGTGGGTTCTGGCATCTCGAGTGAGGCCAGGGAGGATGCCGTGGGACAGACCGGCTGGTCAGACAACCTGAGGTTGAGAGATGTGGACCTGGCTAGCCATTTGGAGGCTGGGGGTTCTGAGGAGCCCAGGGAGATGGGAGTTGGGAAGAAGGACTGGACTTCTGATATTGGGGTGAGGGGCAGAGATTTGGCTGGGGTCGGGGAGGCAGAAGGCCACAGCCAAGCCAGAGAGAGTGGTGTGGGGCAGACCAACTGGTCAGGTGTGGAGGCCGGAGACTTCCTTAAATCAAGGGAGCGTGGAGTGGGACAGGCAAGCTGGACACCGGACCTGGGGCTCAGGAACATGGCCGTGGGGCCAGATAGCAGCTCCAGGGAGCTTGGGGTGGGCCAGGTGGACTGGGGTGACAGTCTGGGCCTGAGGAATTTGGAGGTGCCATGCAACCTAGAGACTGGAGGTTCTCGGGAGCCACGAGGATGTGGAGTGGGGCAGATGGACTGGACCCAGGACTTGGGGCTCCGGAATGTGGAGGTCTCCGGGACTCCGAGTGAAGCCAGGGAGCATGGGGTGGGAGAAGTTAGCCAGTGCCCAGAGCTAGGCCTCAGGGACACTGGTATCTTGTGCCCTGGCCAGGAGGCCAGAGACCCAGACCCCATGGAGGCCAGGGAGCTGGGGGTTGGCGAGATGAGTGGACCAGAGACCCAGGGCGAAGATGACTCCTCGCTTTCCTTGGAGACCTGCTCTGAAGACCCCGGAATGGAGATGGGAGAAGCCCCTGGCTTCGGAGCCAGGTAAGGGAACACCATCCCAGTGTGTAAGGAGAGGTGTGCCGGATGCCTGAAAAGTTGCAACCTGTCTGAATGGTGACTGTGATGTTGGAGGTGTTACTACTTTTGCAGCCCATGTTTTAGGCTTCCTTGGTGACGTCATATTGTGGCTGCTGGAGGAGACGGTGCATGTCCCACCTCTGGAGACTCCCACTGAGCACAGTGGCTGTTCCCCATGCCTCTCAGCTCTAAGCCACAGGTGCTCCTGGGCCAGGGACCACAGTGCTTTCGTGGGCATAGGAAAGACTCTGTCTGCTTGGCCTTGGCCACTGCAAGTCGGGAGTGGAGTGGACAGTGGCACATTGTCTCTCAGGAGGTTAGGAACCTGGTGCTTTGCCTGCCCTGTTTTAAGGCCCAGAAGAAGCCATAATTTAAGAACCCAAAGGACATTGGGACCTGACTCGTGGCCGCATGACCTTGACCTCCCTGCAGAGTGGCTGAAAAAGAACTTTGTCAAGGAACACGTTGGTAGTTTTGTGAGCCAGCCACAGTCTGTCTCAGGACCTTTTATGTGCTAAAGCCAACTGAGGTGATTTCCCATCTGGAAAGAGTGCAAAAGGGCATTGCATCTCTTTTTAAATTATCTTATTGGCACTATTACAGATGTCCCCCTTCTCCCTTCCTTTGCCCAGCTCCACCCAGCTCTGCAACCCCTCCCTTGGCCTTCACCACTCTATTGTCTGTGTCCATGGGCTGTGCATATATGTTCTTTGGCTACTCTCTTCACTTTCTTCTATCTACGTCTCCCCGCATCCCCCAGCCCCCCACCCCAACACATCGCATCTCTTTGTTAGCATTTCCATCTACTGAGATTTGGTTTCATTGTCTTGACTGCGTAGAATGTTTGACCTTTCCCAACCCTGGAGCTTCTCACCAGCCATGGTAGGAAGGGAAGGGGAGGGGAGGCTGATGGTAGTGGGAGGGGGGCAGGAGGGACCAGGAAAGGTCTAGAGGGAGGGAATGGGGGGGGTGTTGGAAGGGTTGGGAAGGCATTAGGGACTGAGGAGGAGGAGGGGGAGAGGAAAGGACAGAGCATGGGGCCAGGCTGATGCCCAGGGGGCTGAGGCTATAGAGGGAGATGGAGGGCATGGGGAGGAGGTGAAGGCTGCAGGGATGGGGCTCCTGGGTCCTGGACATCTCTGAGCCTCTCTTTCTGATGTGGGACTCAGGAAGCCTTAGCATTCCTGGTGCTGGCAGCATGTGGGCACCTGTGGTTGCTCTGATTTCTTTTCGGGGGATTCAGGACTCTGCAATCCCCCAGGGCCCTGCTGCACACCTGACTTCATTGATCTTCACAGCTGCAGGTGAAGCAGGAGGCATTATTACCCCTCCGGTTTGCAGGAGAATAGGGGTGTTAAGGTCACAGAGTCAGAGTGTGTCTTTCCTGCGTCTCTAAATGCCGTCAGGTGCAGCACTGCGTTCGGGACTCAGACTACGAAGTGGGGCCCACCACCCTCCACCTTTCCCCTTCAGTTTGGGTGGCTCTTAAGAAGGGGAAGAGGGAATATCTTCCCCTTTGTTTAGGATGGAGGGAGAGGCTGGCCTGGTGGGAGCTGGTGAGGGGACTGGGTTTGGGACCAGGAGGTCAGTGGCAGAGAAGCAGGGAGTCCTCAGCTGTCTGAGCTTTGGTCTCCATCATGATGTGTGGCTGTTACAAGTTTGGGAAATGCTGGGTACTCTGTGGCCATCCCGGAGCCTTAGAGTGCATGTGTATTAGCAAGTATCAACCCGTTAAAGCCTTAAAGCTGAAGAAGAAGGAAACATGTTTACCTTTCTCTAAAGGCAGTTTTCACCGCAGGAATTTTTAAAACGTACAATGCCTGACTTTTTAGGGGCACTGACCTCTTTCCCTTTAGATTGCCAGATAAAAAGTGACAATAGCCAACACAACAATAGCCGTCCAGTGTGAATGAATCAACATTATACCTATTTTGTGTGTGTGTGTTTTTAATCCTCACCCAAGGATATTTTTCCCATTGTTGTTGTTTCTTTTGAAGAGAGTAGAAGAGAGAGGGAGGGAAGGAGAGAGAGAGAGAAACATCTATGTGAGAGAGACACATCGATTACCTTCCACATGCACCCCAACTGCCCTGGGGATTGGCCCTGCAACCCAGGTACACACCCTTGACCGGGAATTGAAACCGAAACCCTTTAGTGCGCAGACTGATTCTCTAACCATCGGGCAACACTGGCCAGGGCTACACCTTTTTTTTGGGGTAAAAAATATATTTCCGGTGTGCTGCAAAATTTTAGTAATTACTTTATGTGTCCCATGCGGTGAGAAAGTTTGAAAATCACTGTTCTAACACAATGTTTCCCAAACTTCACTAGTATCCAAGGGCCTCTTGAGCTCTGAGCAGCTGGTTTGGAGAAATTCTACGCTCTGGGAAGTTACTCTTTAAAGGAAAAATTGGAGGTTCCCATGGTAATGGGAAGTTCTTGAAGGTAGTTCAGCATAGTCCTTGGGCCCCTCTACTAGGTTTGGGTCTGGATTCTGTTACCATCTCTGTGACCTTGGGTGAGTTCCTTCTCAGCGCCTCCGATTCCTCAGCTGTAAAGTGGGAGTAATTTACTCCCAGGACTCACCGGGTGTTGGCGTTCACACGTGGGAAGGGATAGATCTGTCTGACACGTGGTAAGCACCGGAAAAGTGCTTGCTACCTGTAGTCATACCTGTTTTGCAGATTTGGATGGATGTGTCCATAAAGTGAGGCCGTTGGGGACATTTTTTGTCACCATTCCTGTGTGGGACAAAGGTTCCCCCACAGCGGTCGTTGGCTGGAATGCTGCCTGGCAAACTGTGACATGAAAAGACTGGTGTCAGGGTGGGGGTGGGGGGTGGGGGTGGGCAGACAGTTGGGACTGCTCGGCTCCCCTCCTCTGTATCCAGGGCCACCTTGTCCTGGGGGGAGTGGCGCTCCTGGGTCCCTCAAGAGCTGGTGCATTGCCCCCTCCCCTTTCTGGCCTCCTGGTCATCTGCTGCCCTTCCCCCTGCACCTGTAGAAACCTGCAATTATTTTGGGCTTTTCTTAGAATCTGAGAGAACCCTCAGAGATCACTCATTCCATGGGTGGGTAAACTGAGGCCCAGGGAGGCAGTGTGGCTGGCACAAGGACACCTAGCCTATGACCGTGGGCTCCTTCATGTTGGGCCCCAGCCTTGGGGTCATCTCTCTACATGCTCTTCCTGTCTCTGGGTCTGCGGCCTCCTCCGCCTTCCCCTTTAGACACATCATTCCAGCTCAAGCCCTGACCTCCTCAGAGTCTTGGAGCCTAAAACACTGGAAGCTGCTTTTTCCAGATCTACTACATACCATTCCCGGCATTGCACCTGGAGTGCGGGTGGGTCCGGCCCTCAGGAGACTCAGAATCCCGATGGGGCAAAGGCTATAGAGGGTATAAGGTGAGCCAAGTTCTGGGCCCAGGAACCTGTGTTGAGAATGATGATGCTTATCCTAAAAATTTATCAAATGTTAGCTATGTTCTGGGCACACCTTTCTGCCAGCAAACCCAGCAAAGTCTAGGTACTTCTGTTATCCCCATTTTACAGACGAAGACACTGAGGATCAGAGTAGGTCGGTAACATTGCCAAGGCCCCAGGCATAGGAGGGGATGGGACCCAAATGTGCCCTGGAGTGGCAGTGCTCGGCACAGCCTGTCTCCATTTCCTGCCAGGAAGGGGCTCAGGTTATAGGTGTCTGGGGTGCTCAAGAGGAAGGAAGCTTCTCTGGAGATGAAGAGACAGGTCCCTGTGCCAGCCACACTGCCTTCTCTGGGGTTTAGACAGGCTGGCAGGGATGGTCCCACTGCATTTCCCAGCATCCCCCGCCCTCCCCTCCCATGGCCTCCCCCAGGGCTGCCCTCTGCCCACCTGGTGTGGGGCCAGGTCTCACTCTGGATGTGGGTCTTTATTTTTTTTAAATGATTGGTTTTTAGAGAGAGAGAGGAAGGGAGAGGGAGAGAAACTTCAGTGTGAGAGGAAAACATCTATTGGCTGCCTTCCGGGGATCGAGCCCGCAACCCAGGCGTATGCCCTGACCAGGAATTGAACTAGCAACCTAACAGTGCACAGGACGACGCCCAACCAACTGAGCCACACCAGCCAGGGCTGCATGTGGATCTTTCCATCCACCCATCACTGTTTCACATCCCCTCAGCTCTTCCTCAGCCTGCTTTCTGCCCTACCCCGGAGAGCTTGGGGCAGGGCCTCCTCAGTCTGGGAGGGCTGCTGTTGCCTCCCCCTCCTACCCCAGCCTCCTGATTTGAAGCAGCAGGGTGAGCTGGCTTTGGCCCCCATCCAGGCTGCTGTACTTCTGCTGCGGCCTCCTCCGCCTCCCTCCCCGCCAGATCGCTTTAATTTCCATCTGTCAGCAGCTTGTGGAAGGACAGACTGACACACGTCCTTTCCAGCCCTCTCGCTTCGGTCTTGGTACTGAATCACCTGCCTCACTCTCCACCCCTCCAGTCCATGGGGAACTCAAGGCCTGGCTCCCGCCAGTCTTTGCCACGCCTGTGCGTGGTGTGAGTGTGTGCGTGTGCATGGTGTGAGTGTGTGCGTGTGCATGATGGTGTGGCCCTGCTGGCAGGAGTGACAGACGACGTGCACACTGTCCTGCCTGAGGTGTGCTGCGAGTGGGTCGGGGTGTCTGTGTGTGGGGGGTGGCAGCTGGACAACACACGAGCTCCTGTGTGAGGTGGTGAGAGTGCACATGTGCTGTGCATATGTGTTTGTGTTGTGTTTTGAGGGAGCAGCAGGCAGAAGACACGTAAGCTACATTGAGATGCGAGCTTCTCCTGCACTCAGCAAACATTTGCTTAGTTCTGCTCCTGGCCAGGCCCTGGGCCAGGGGCTGCGGGGAACAGAGGCAAAAGGGGCTTATCATTGCCCTTGCATGGTCACAGCCTGGCAGTGGGGACAAAGCCTCAGCCTCGAAGGCAGGGGCTGGCCCGGGGAGCCCTGGGCTTGCAGGGCCGAGGAAGGGTGGCGGCTGGGGGCGGGGAGCAGGCCAGCTTCGGAGGAATTAAGCTGCAGGGAGAGTGAGTGGAGGGGTGGTGGGGAAGCTTTCCCTGGGGCGGGCGAGGGAACAGGGCCTGGCATGTTCTGTGAGACGGGCACAGGGAGGGGTGACATGGGCAGGGGCACTGAAGAGGCTGCGCGGCTCATCTCAAGGCGAGTGTGTGCCCAAGCAGGTGCCCCTGGGAGGGCCACTCGGACAGCTTCGACCACATGGATGGCAGTAGTAGCAATAGCTGCTGTTCAGCTCGTGTGTTGTCCAGCTGCCACCCCCCACACACAGACACCCCGACCCACTCGCTGAGTGCCAGGCGGTGGACTCGTGCTCCAGGTTCTCATTTCGTTCCCCCAACAGCACTATAAAGTTAGAAGCGTTTGTAGGTGAAGGGACTCGCCCAAAGTCCCTTAAGTGGAGGACCCAGGATCTGAACCTGCCAGGCTGGCCCAGCCCATCCCTTCTGTGCTGTGTTGTGTGTGGTCTTGACTGTGCCCTTCGGGAGGGAGCGGGGAGACAGAACCTGTGAAGGGGCTTTGGGGGAGGGAGATGTGTCCGCATAGTGACCTTGTTCTCTGGTCCGGCTCCTTTGCAGCCCCAGCAGCGGCTGCCTGGCCCGCTCACCACCCTCTGCCTCCCAGGGCCTGCTGGAGGAGATGCTGGCCGTCAGCAGCTCCAAGGCAGCGGCCCGGAGGGAGTCGGCAGCTTCTGCTTCGGGCCTGAGGACCCTGTTGGAAGAGGAAGGAACCACGACAGATGCTGATCGAGGGGAGCCCCTGGAGCCTGGGAGGGACCATCTGCCCTCCTGGAGGCCCCAGCCTGATGGTGAAGCCAGCCGGACGGAAGAGGTGGATGGCACCTGGGGCCCTGCAGGGGCCGGGCTGGGCGAGCAGGGTCCGATGCACCCCCCTCGGCGACCCTCCCAAGGCCCTTCCCCCAGCTCTCCCAGTCAGGACTTCTCCTTCATCGAGGTCAGTGGAGGGTGAGCCCAGGGCAGTGGATGGGCTATTGGGAAGGGTTGGGGGTGGTGGAGCCAGAGCCTGGTCCCTGGGGCTCCTCCAGCGGCTCAGAGCCCTGAGCCGTCTCAATCCAGGAGGCAGAGTGGGTGATGGGTGAAGAGTGGGGGGTGAGTCATATGAACAGGGATCTGCTCACAGCGGCTGCTTTTGAAGGGCTCATGTGGGGTGGGGCAGGACCATGGGACGGTGATGGCAGTGTTGCCATTGTCCCAAGCAGGACACCGAGATCCTCGACAGTGCCGTGTATCGAAGCCGTGCCAACCTGGGGCGCAAGCGTGGGCACCGGGCCCCAGCCATCCGGCCCGGCGGTACCCTGGGCCTGTCGGAGGCGGCAGACTCGGATGCACGCCTGTTCCAGGACTCTACGGGTAGGGCCAGTGAGTTCTTTGATGTCTGGGTCGATGTGGGGGTGAGCTGGGTGGTGGGGGCCTGGGATTGCTCTCTGCTGAGCCCTCCTTGGGCCCTTGCAGAGCCACGAGCTTCTCGGGTGCCATCTTCAGACGAGGAGGTGGTGGAGGAGCCTCAGAACCGCAGGACACGGATGTCCTTGGGCACCAAGGGGCTGAAAGTCACCCTCTTTCCTGGCCTGAGCCCGTCAGCCCTGAAGGTACCATTTAGTGACTCAGCAAACATCCCGCTAGCTGGCCCCTTGAATCCAGCCTTTCTTTTCTCCATCTATTCATTCCCCCATCTCTTTCCCATTCCTTCTCTCATTCTGCTCTCCATGGAGGGCCCTGCTTGACCCCACGCTCGCTGTGTATTAAGTGTGTTGGAAGGAGGAACCTCGTGGGGTAGTGAGGGACACAGTCATGTCCATAGTTCTGGTGAATGGAGAAATTTAGGGGTGATAGGGAGGGGTCACAGGGAGGTGCAGATAAGGGCTGGGCCTATTCAAAGAGGGAAGTTATTTCATAAGAGTGGGGTGCTGTGGGGTAGGAGGGTAGATTGGGAAGGCCTCCTGTAGCATTTGCTTTTAGCTTTGAGGCATGCATAGGAGTTGGTGGGAGGCCTTGCAGGCAGAGGGAACAAAGAGCAAAAGCTGGACGTCACCCCTGGCTTTGTCCAGCTGCGTTAGCCTGAACTCAACAGTATCTCAGCTCAGAGAAGTTGTCGTTAAGTGACTCCCCACCCATCTGGGTAACAGGACTGCAGAGGGGTTTGAGCCTGGCTGTGGGGACTGCCTGCCCTTCTCTCAGTGCTCTTGCCTGTCCCGCTGACATCTGTCTGCACTGGACTTGTCTCTCAGGCCAAGCTGCGCCCCCGGAACCGCTCGGCTGAGGAGGGGGAGCTGGTGGACAGCAAGCCGAGCCAGAAGGAGTCCGCGTTCCAGCGCTCCAAGTCCTGCAAGGTCCCAGGGCTGGGGAAGCCCCTCGCCTTACCTCCGAAGCCAGAGAAATCCTCAGGGTGGGTGACCTGAACTCGGGGCATTGACTGAAACCCCACTTTATGTAGAGGAAAATCGAAGCTCGGGGAGGAGGTCGACGTGCCCCAAATTAGCTGTATTAAGTGGGTGGCCGAGTTCCTGTCTCTGCAGCCAGGCCCTGGGCTGCCTCTTCTGATTGGGGTGGGGGTTTTCTATTCCTGCCTCTCCTCATTCTGTTCAGCTTTCCTCAGGTTGCTCTGTGACCTTTGCCTTCTGCCTTCTAGGTCAGAAGGATCATCGCCCAGTTGGCTACAAGCCCTGAAGCTGAAGAAGAAGAAGGTCTGAGAAGTCACTGAGGTGAGGGCAGGTCCCTGGGCTCAGGCCTGGCTGGAGTTAGGGAATGGGATTCAGGGGTGAGCAGTGAATGCCCTGGAGGATGCGGGAAGTTCCCCTTTGCTCTCCATTCCCCTTTCTCTGCCAGGCTGAAAACAGGCAGATGGAACCAAGTTCCAGAGACTTGGGGGGCGGGGGTGGGGGGTTGACCCTCAGTTTTGCCCATAGAACAAAGTGTTGTCGTCTGGCCTTTGATGGATGAGGAGGGCTTTTATCCCAGCCTTCCTCCCTGGGCCAAGGATGGTCCCCGGGCCCTGTGGCTGAGTGTGCTCCTCCAGCCCTTCTGGTCTGGGACCCCAGGGCACTCACCAGGGACCTTCCTTACAACTAGCCTGCGTGGGGAGAGCCGCGATGGGCAGGGAAGGAAGCCGAAGCATCTCCTCTCCCCGCCACGGTCGGCTCCATGAGCTCTTCTTTTCCCTCCCGGTGCAGGTCCTTCCCATCTGGCAGTCCCAAGCAATGCCCGTTGCTATGGGGTCCCTGGCAAGGAGATGGCTGGAGCCCTTCTTCCCCCATGTCCCAGGCTGTAGCCTCTGTCCCCCTCTGCCTCTGTCTGAGGAGCATCCGGGGAGGCACATTTATGCACTTTGTATCACCTTTCCAACTTCCCTCCACACCTCCCCTCTCGGCCTGGATTCCGTCATTAGTGGTCCAAGGTTCTGGTCCTCCCTGCGTGTACCCCTCTCCCTTTCTGCTTCCTCCTCCAGCCTCCCTTGGGTTTTGTTTTGATACCAATTTATAACATTTTTTATAAAGGCCTTTGATTTTGTAATGGATGGAACTCAGCCCCACCCCAGGTCTCCCTCTGCCCTGCCAGGTGCCCCATAGAGACCAATAACATTTTGCCACTTGAAACAATAAAGTTTTTTTGGAATTGGTGCTGCCCAGTTGTGGTATGTGGTCATGGTGCCCCGTATCCCTATCCAAGGCTGTAGGTAGGAAATGCTGGTTCTAGCCCAGACCCATCAGGAGCTCACTCTGCTATTGAACATGTCACTACTGTTGCACTCCTGGGCATGGTGTACCTGAGATGGGTGTATTGGTTCTAAAAGGCTGGTAGCTGATTCAAACAACCCCAAATCTCAGTAGCTTAACATACAAAGGTTTATTTTCCATAAATAAACTGCTCAGTCCAGGAAGGTTGGTGGTGGGGACACTGCCTTAAAGTCATTCAGAGCCCAGGCTCCTTCCCTGTTGTGGCTCAGCCAGATATCTGCAGAGGCCTTGGAGCCCTGCACAGCATCCAATGGAGAGAGCATGCTGTTGGAGACCTACATTCCACTGGCCAGAATTCAATTCATGACCCCTGCTAATTACAGGGGAGACTGGAAAATGTGGGTTAGCTCTGTGGCCAGAAAGAGAGAGAAAGAAAACTGGATATTGGTGACAATTCACCCTTCTCACCAGCGGGTTGGTTTCTCTGAAGGATCATTTTAGCCTTTCAGCCCAGGCATTCTAGGATGTCTCTTCGATTCTGGCCTTTCCCACCCAAGCGCCTGGCTCTTGGCATCCTGTTGTCTCTAAGCCTAGCTCTCTGTAATTCTGGGTTCTTCCCCTTCACTGTGCATCACAGTACTGGGGTGCTTATTAAAATGCACATTCCTGGGCCCACCCCACAATTCCAATGCATTAGGTGAGCCAGGAACCTGCATTTTGGGAAAACCCCTGAGGTGGAGGACAGAGAGAGGCAGGAGCCTTCAAATGGGTGCACCTCTAAGTGGAACTGTCATGCAGCCCTTGTGCCAGCCTTCCTAGGGCCCAGCAGAGCCGAGCTGGCATGAGCTTTGTTCTGTTCTCTCCCACCACCCTCCCCTGTAGGCGTAGCACTGGCAGGAACTCAAGCCAAACACTTAAGACTCATTAGTGGGGCAAATGGAGCCTGGGCTGGTCCCAGTGCCTGGGCTCTGCCGGGAGGGAGAAGAGACGGGCCCACTTCCAGGGAAGGCAGAGCCAGATCTGGTGAGTGGGTGGGGGTGTCCCACTCTCCTTCTGTCTGAGGACTGGGAGGCAGGGAGAGAGGAGAGCAACATAAAGGCAGGTGGATACCAGCAAACTGGGAAAGTCATGTGATTCTTACCATGCAGCCATTTCTCAGATTGCCTGGGTTCTTGGGAGTGACCTCAGAGGGGCAGGTTTTGGTTTTTTGGACCTGAATTTGGATTTGGAAATGGGAAAGTCCCTTGGATGCCTGTATTGGGGAATACTGGGGGCAGTCAAGCAAACTAATCAACTTTGGTCAAAGGTGGCTTTGAAAGCTGTTTCTGAAGAGTTAAATGAACTCAGGAAGAGGGATTAGAACATGTGCACAGGCCACTTGGAAGACAACTCAACTTGTTTATAAAGCAATCAGACCTTTCCTACGTGTTAGAAAGCTGAGGGGTCCCTTTCCAGGGTTTCTGTTGGTAATGCTCAATCCCATTACAATTAGAAATGACTCCACAGTCTCTCCCCTATTCCTTGCCTCTGATGCCCTCACCAAGAGGCCGTCTGGGTATGAATTGGGTACCAGATAAAGGAGGAAGCCTTGGGAACTGATCAGAGGGAGCCCAGGGAATAGTCCCAGGTTCCCTGCGATCCCAAGCTGGCATTGGTGTTTGGGGTGGGTTGAGCCTGATAGCAAGCTGGCCCTTGCCATGGCCCTTGGTATCTGGGTGGTAGTGGTGGGGTATTGTGGGAAGTCTGACGGTTTGCTGCCCACCGTTCGCACTTTCTCCAGCATCCTGTTCCCCAGTGGTGGTCCAGCCATCTGCCAGGTTCACAGCCCGTCTCTGAAAGGGTTAGAGACAGGCTCTGGTGTAGGAGTGACCCTCAGGGACCCTCTCTGAGCACCAGCTTTCAAAGAGTGTAGTAATCGAATACAGTAGTCCCCACTTATCCACAGGGGACACGTTCCAAGACCACAGGTAGTAGCAAACCCTGTGCATATGTGCTGTTTTTTCCTGTGCATACATACCTGTGAAGTTTAATTCACAAGTCAGGCACAGTAAGAGAGGAACAACAAGAACAACAAAATAAAACAAGAGTAACAATATACTGTAATACAAGTCGGGTGCTTTTGCTTTAAGGAAGCATGTATGGCCTCTCTCTGGCAAACCCAAACTGCCAGATCACCACTCTTGCACTCTGGGCCCATTATTAAGTAAAATCAGGATGGCTTGAGCACAAGCACTGCGATACCGGGATATTCCACATGACAACCGGGATGGCGGCTCCGTGACACGAGCGGGGAGCACAGACCGCGAGGAGACACCGTCCGAAGGGGTGATTCACGTGGCACCTGAGAGGCAGCAGGATGGTGCGAGATTTCACCACGCTGCTCAAATGGAATGCAACGGAAAGCTTATCAATTGTCTACTTACGGAATTTTCCATTTATTCTTTTCCGACTGTGGTTGCCATGGAAAGGGAAACTGCAGGTGAGGGGGGACCACCATCTGCTTTACAAACCCTTTGAGTCTAAATGATGGTGAATGAGCTTAACCTGGGACACACAAGTGGCCCTGTCTGGTCTGGTCTTTCCTTTGCTGGTGTGGTGAGAACAGAGGACCATGTTCGGTGTTCTTGACTCCTAGGCCACTGGCCGAAGCAGGCTGACAGTGGCCTGGAAGCTGGGGAACAGGATTTTCTAGGGCTGATTTGCCTCCGGGCCTTGCCGAGTCAGCAGTGTGTCCTCACCTGGGACAAGCTCTTTGGCCCTGCAGCAGCTGCCCTGGCTCCTGCCCCTGCCCTGCCAGCCAGGAGAGCCCCACACCACCACCGGGAAGAGCGCTGGCAGGTTCAGAGCACACCGCCCACTCCTGGGACGGTGCCAGGCCCTGGTGGCGGGAGCCTCCTGGGAGCAGAATGATAACGTTGGTTTTAACCGCTGCCCAAGGAACGACGCCAATTACACTTTTATTTATAAGCACTCGGTCTCCAAAGGGCCAGACACCCCATTCATGCATTTCTTTTTTTAAAACAAAGTTTGTTGAAATTTTTTCTGAGACAAAAGCAAAACACATTCATCATAGACCATTTAGAAAACACAGGGAAGTAAAATAAAGAAAAGAAATTGCCAATTCTCCCTCCAGGGAGCATATCTGTGCCTTTCTCTCCACTCCCAAGCTCCAAGGGCCCTTCCTTTACCTTCATAACTTGTTTCCTAAGCCCATTCTAGGAATCACATCTACCTCTGTAACTTACCCAATAAATGTTCTCTTATAGAAAAAAAGAAAAGAAAATTGTCTGTAACCTCACCATTCAGATATACTCTAACAGTTTTTAAAAGAATACTTTTTATTTTATTTTAGAGGAGATTTAGATGTGCAGAAAAGTTGTAAAAATAGTTGGAAGCGTTAACCCAAGCCCACAGCCATGAATGTTACTATCGTACATAGTATGCTACATTGTCACAACTCATGAAGCAATATTGACATCTTAATATATGTATTTTTAATATATTTTTATTTCAGAGAGGAAAGGGAAGGGGGAGGGAGAGAGAGAGAGAAATATCAATGATGAGAGAGAATCATTAATTGGCTGCTCCTGCACACCCACTACCCGGGATCAAGCCTGCAACCCAGGCATGTGCCCTGTCATCGAACTGTCGCCTCTTATTTCATACTAGTAGGTCTACACTCAACAGCTGGGCCACACGTTAATACTCATTACAGTCCATACTTCAGTCACACCTTTCTTCCTTTATTTTTTTCACCTAACATCCCTTTTCTAGGATCGCATTCAGGATCCCATGTTACATTTAGTCATCACGTCTCCTTAGGCTCCTCCAGACTGACATTTTCTCTGACCTTCCTTGTTTTTGGTGACTTTGACAGTTTTGACGAGTACTGATCTGGTGTTTTGTAGAATGCCCTTCAATGTGAGTCGGATGTTTTTCTTGTGACTAGACAGGGGTTAGGGGTTTTCAGGAGGTAGAAGTCAAGTGCCATTCTTTTATCAAAGGTACACGCTATCAATATGACTTCTCCCCGCCTGTTCATTTAACCGGGCTCAGCTGGCCAAGGACGCTGACTCCGTGGCAGGTGACTCCTGTTGTGTACCTCTTCTCCCTTTCCGCACCGTCCTCTTTGGAAGGAAGTCGCTGACTGGGACTTTCATAGATTTGCTTCTGGTTTCAGCCTTTTCCCTTCTCCCTTTAAATGAAAGCAGAATCCCATGGGCACTCGCTGATTCTTGGCACCTATTGATCTTGCCAAGAACTGGGGTCTGGGTATTAACCTCGCCACTTTTACTTTCGTAGTTTCTGGAGGTTTTAGCACACAGGCGCCTATTACCATTGTCAACAGGTCTGCCCCTGGGTTTCATCAAGCAGTTACTCCATGCCAGCACCGTGCAGAGTGCGTCCCATGTGCTATTCATGCAGACCAGGGATGGAAATGTGCTGCTCTCCTCGTGATGTGGGTGAGAAATCTGATTTGTGGAAGTAGAGAGTGTCACCCTGAGTCACACGGCGTGCGAGTGGCAGAGCCTTAATTCAAACCTCGGTCTGTGATCCCAGAGCTCAGCACTAAACCGTGCTTCCCTGGGCTGGTGAAGAGCAGTCATAGAGAAGGGAGGCTTAGCATGCAGGCTCGGGAGGTTTGAGTCAGCTCTTCCATTTATGAGCTGTGTGGCCCTTGGGTAAGTTACTTCACATCTCTGTGCCTTAGCTTTGTTACCTGTTCAGTGGGGACAGTAACATTATCTTCTTCTGAGAGAGAAACCAAGATGGCGGTGTAGGTAAACACCTAAACTGCTGCCTCACACAACAATTTCAAAACTACAACTAAAAGACAAAACGTCTATCACCCAGAACCATGGGAAAGCTGGCTGAGTGGAAGTTCTACAGCTAGAAAAAAAGAGAAAAGAGCACTGAGACGTGCACAAGCACTGAAAAGCTGAGGTACAGAGGTGTGCGATTCGGGCTGGCGGCGGGCAACTGGGTGCACTGCTTTTTTCAACCCGAAGGGAGACAAGCTCCCGATTACTCTGAACTCCAGTTTCTGGGGAGACGCTGGGGACCCAAACTCCTATGGGGAGAAGCTGGATTGTCTGCCATCAGGTCGGAAAGTGAGGGTGACTTTCTTACAGAGGTGCACCCAGCAATCATTGTTTACTGTGCTGGGGCGTGGGACGCTGGGACTTGGAAACGCGGAAACGCAGAGACGGCTGACTGGCAGCCATCGCTTTTTGCCACGCCCTAGCTGAGTGACTCCTTGAGACCCCGCCCTGCACAATCTACAAATTCACCCAAGTTCCACACAGCGGCTTTTGTATATAAATGGCCTGCCCTATTGCAGCTTCACCTAACAAACTGCAGTTCTGGTCAGACAGCTCCAAAACCTCCAAACCCCAAGCAAAGAGGAGAAAACTATAGTTCTCGCTGTAGCTCCTGCTGGGTGGCCTCAGACAGTAGCTGACCTGCACCCCATTGGAGATCCAGAAGCCAGTGTACCTAGTGGTCAGTGTGAGACACCAGATTTCAACTCTTTACATCCATAAGTGACACATTCAAGAGGCAGACTCAGTGAGCACCAAAGCCCCACTGAAACAAGTCCTGCCCCATAAGCGTGTCTCCAGCACAGCAGTTCTTCCATTATAGACACAGCGGGTCCTCACAGCCAATTGGCCTGGAGGTCAATTCCTCCCAGTGACACCAACAACAATCAAGACTTAACTACAACAAGGCTGTACACACAGTCCACAAAGGGGTGCACCAAGAGTGCCCTCCTCAGGTAACTGGGAGGCCAACCCACTGGGCCATATAGGAAACCTAGCACACAAAGCCACCCTACCAACTCAGGGAAGCAGCAAAAATGTGGAGACAAACAGATCACAAACAAAAGAAATGGAGGAAAACAAACAACTGGATATAGAATTCAAAACCACGGTTATAAGGTTTTTCAAGAATTTCCTAGAAAAGGCCAATAAATTTAATGAGACCCTTGAGGATATGAAAAAGGACCAACTAGAAATTAAACATACACTGACTGAAATAAAAAATATTATACAGAGACCCAACAGCAGACTAGAGGAATGCAAGAATCAAGTCAAAGATTTGAAATACAAAGAAACAAAAAACAACTGGGAAAGCAAAAAGAAAAAAGAATCCAAAAATTTGAAGATAGTGTAAGAAGCCTCTGGGACAACTTCAAGCATACCAACATCAGAATTATGCGGGTGCCAGAAGAAGAGAGAGAGCAAGATACTGAAAACCTATTTAAAGAAATAATGACTGAAAACTTCCCCCACCTGGTGAAAGAAAGAGACTTACAAGTCCAGGAAGCACACAGAACCTCAAACAAAAGGAATCCAAAGAGGACCACACCAAGACACATCATAATTAATATGCCAAGAGCAAAAGACAAAGAGAGAATATTAAAAGCAGCAAGAGAAAAACAGTTAGTTACCTACAAGGGAGCACCCATACGACTGCCAGCTGATTTCTCAACAGAAACTATGCAGGCCAGAAGGGAGTGGCAAGAAATATTCAAAGTGATGAACAGCAAGAACCTACAACCAAGATTACCCAGCAAAGCTATCATTCAGAATTGAAGGCCAGATAAAGAGCTTCACAGATAAGAAAAAGCTAAAGGAGTTCATCACCACCAAACTAGTATTATTTGAAATGCTGAAAGGTATTTTAAGAAGAGAAAGAAGAAGAAAAAAGTAAAGATAAAAATTATGAACAACAAATACATATCAACAAGTAAATCTAAAAATCAAGTGAATTAAAAACCTGAGGAACAGAATAAACTGGTGAATATAATAGAATCAGGGGCATAGAATGGGAGTGGATTGATAATTCTCAGGGGGGAGAAGGGTATGGGGGGTACGGGAAGAGACTGGACAAAAATCATACAGCTATGGATGAGGACAGTGGGGGGAGGTAAGGGCAGAGGGTAGGGTAGGAACTGGGTGGAGGGGAGCTGTGGGGGGAAAAAGGAGAAACAATTGTAATAATCTGAACAATAAAGATTTATTAAATAAAAACACACACACATTATCTTCTTAGGGCTGTTGTGAAGATGAAATGACTTAAAATGATGCTGGGCTCAGGATAGGCAGTCAATAAGGGTTATCATTATTGTTATTACTATGCTATTTTAAAAAATATGTAGTTTTGAGAAGACCTAGTATCAGATTGGTTGAGATTTGCCATTGATTGCTGTTTCCCCCTACACTGGCCTGGGGTACTGTGGTACTGGGTGAAGGGAAGGGGGCGCTGTGCATTTCCTGTGGACGAAGATAGGCCGCACACTCCCCACCTGGCTGGATACTAATCTCCCACACGTCGTACAGAGCTTCGGTGAGCCGACGGAAGTGATTCCCCCAACTGCCCCGGAACCCATGGCGGCAGGAAACTACTAAACTTCCTGTGGAAGGGAAGTAGAATTTCATAAGAACATAATGGATGGAGAAGAGAAAAACCTATGGTGGCTGTGAAGGCCCTGATACCATGTATGTCAAATTGATATCTTCAGATGGTCATGAATTTATTGTAAAAAGAGAACATGCATTAACATAATGGGAACAATAAAAGCCGTGTTGAGTGGCCCAGGTCAGTTTGCTGAGAATGAAACTAATGAAGTCAATTTTAGAGAGATCCCTTCACATGTGCTATCAAAAGTGTGCATGTATTTTACTTACAAAGTTCGCTACATTAACAGCTCCACGGAGATTCCTGAATTCCCAATTGCACCTGAAATTGCACTGGAACTGCTGATGGCTGCAAACTTCCTAGATTGTTAAATAAAGTAAATTATAATAAAAAAATGTAGTTTTATTGGTTTTAGAGAGAGGTAGGGAGAGGGATAAAAACATCAATGAGAGAGAAACGTGATTGGCTGTATGCACCCCACTGGATATCCAGCCCACAACCTGTGCACGTGCCCTGATGGGGAATTGAACTGTGACCTCCTGGTTCATGGCTCGATGCTCAACCATTGAGCCACACCAGCCAGGCTTACTATGCTATGTTTCCCGTTCCCATCCCCCTCCAGGGAAAGCACTGCCTGCCATGGGTGCTGAAGCAGAAGAGGAACTTTTAACCCTTTTAGTATCATGGACCCTTTGGGCAGGCTGGTGAAACAAAATGGGTAGAATAACTTATCAAATAGAAACGCCCACACATCTGTGACGTGTTCACTTAACGCATTGAACAAGGCGCAGTGGTAGGTCCAACCACCATGGCGTTTTGAGGTAGGCATGTTAATGTTTTGAGAATTCTGCAATGAGACAGGAGATACTGGTCATTATTCTTAGTGACAAGGTCTTAGGGACTCCTCATTCCACCGTGGATGATGCTTGTGTTCCTAATAGAAAGAAATGCTGAGTTCTAGTCACAGATTCCTGAACATTTCCCCCTCAAAGCTCACAGAAGGCTGAGTTCTTAACACGGGCCTCAGACGAAGAACCGAGTGGAGGAAGCCCAGGTCCCTTCCAGCTCTCACACCCGAGATTGGAGTCGGATCCTTGGGCATCCTGGGGTGGGGCAGGGAGCCCTGTACCCTGAGGACCCAGGACGGACATGCTCAAGGCCTTTCCATCGGCCCGGCCTTCCCGGATTGCTCCGTTCTGGGTGTTTCAGAGAAATGGCTGGCAGCTCCACACACAGCCTTTGCCCTGGCTGATCAATGCTGGCTCTGGAGAGCTATCGATCCAGTCTTCTGTTTTTCAGAAACAACCAGCCTTTCTCTCATTAACCCCTGCCAGCTTGGCCCTAAAGAGGATGCCTTCCGTGCTCCAGGCTCAGCACTGGGCAAGGCAGATGTGTGGACAAGGACAGCATCCGTGGGCCCAGGGCACCCACCACAGGCCAGGAGCTATGCGGGGCCCTCTCGCTTCCGTGTTCGGCTTGTTAATCCGCTGGCAGCAAAGGAGCTGCGCTTCAAGCCCCAAGGCTGTCCCAGCTTCACACGCTATGCTCTCCTCAGGGTACCAGAGCCTCTACACCCGCTGCCCTACACAGGTGAGTGTGGCGTCTTTTTCACCCCTTGATGCACTCATATGTCCCTGTCCCAACACACACACACACACACACACACACACACACACACACACACACACACACACAGGTCAGGGCTGCTTTCACCAACCTGAGAAGGAGCCATTGCAGCCCCTAGCAACCATCACTCACTACCCACATCTTCGGCTTACGTGTTGCCTTCCCCGGGCTTCTGTGTGGCATACACAGTCTCTTAGGCAGTGCTAATTCTTCGGACCTTGAAGCCTTTCTTAGCTATTCTGGAGTGAGCAGGACAGAGGCATGGAAGGAGAGGCTAGGGGTGTGCGGGCCGGGGACCCTGACAGGGCTAAGCCGAGGCACTCAGCAGACTGCTCGATGCAATTCAAGGGAGCAGACAGTTTATCAGGCCATCTGTCACTCATGCGGGGACGTGGAGATGAGTCAGGTGCAGCCCCTGGGTCCAGGTCTGGGGAGGGAGGTCCCTGCAGGACATAAACCAACACATGGCATCACAGAGATTAGCACACAGGCACAGCGTCAGAGTGTTGCAGCAACCAGCTAACTCGGGATCGTCAGGGGAAATATCATCCACCGGGGAGTAAGGCATGGAGGTGGAGCTGGCCAGAGGGTAGGGGGAAAGGCACCCCGGTGCAGTGAGGGGTCAGCTTGGGCAAAGGCCAGGTGTGAAAATGGGTGACATTCTGATGATGGGAGTTACTCCAGCTGCCACAACAAATACCACAGGCTGGGGGCTTAAACAACAGATTTTATTTTCTCACCTTTCTGGGAGCCGGCAGTCTAAGGTCAAGATGTCAGCAGGGTGGGTTTCCTCTGAGGCCACTCTCCGTGGCTGGTTATGGCCGCCTTCCACCTGTGTCTTCAGAGGGCCTTCCTCTGCCTAAGTCTGTGCCCAATCTCCAACCTCCTCTTCTTTATAAAGATGCTGGTCGTATTGGATGAGGGCCCACCCACATGACCTCATTTTAACGTACTCACCTCTTGAAGACCCTACTCCAAATACAGTCACAGTCTGATGTAGTGGGGTTAGGACTTCAACATATGAATTGGGGGGCTTGGGGGTTACAGTTCAGCCATAACAAGAGTTGACTGTGGAAGAGGGGAAACATGGGCCTGGGTGGGACAGTGGGGCAGGGCACATGAATCAGGAAAGGCCTTGACTGGGGCTTCACCTGTTAGGACTCACAGGTGCTGGCACCTACTCTGGCACCTACTCTGGCCCCGGGCGGTGTGTGTGTGTGTGTGTGTGTGTGTGTGTGTGTGTAGTGAAAGCATCTCCTGTCCCCAGGGGCTCCTGGGAGTGCTGTGATCTCAGGCCTGCCCACCACCTTCTGCCCTGCTCTGTGGGAGCCCTGCCCACCTGGGGGTGCAGACACTTACCAAGTAGGAAACCTTCCTGCTTTGCAGAAACTGCCGTCTGGCTGGGCCTGATTGGGCAAGACCTCACTAAAGCGTGCACCTCTCGGCTGCCTGCAGGAAAAGGAGCGCTTTCTGCCAGCAAGGCTTTTGCCCCCTGCGTGTCTGAGGAACCGGCCCCGCAGTGGTGCCCACGACCTGCACTGGGGATCAGGAGGGCCCTCCAGTGCTCTGCTTGCTGCTTTCCTCCCCGAGAAAGTGAGGAGTCAGAATAAAGTTGCTAAGGGCCTGGCCCTTCCGGCACTGACTTCAGGATCCTGAAACTGAGAAGGAAGTGGGGGCGGAAGGGCCAGAAAAGGCGGTGGAACCGAGTCCCCCACGTCCACCCACCGGCCAGGATAGGGAGAGCCAGGGTTTGCTTTTCCAGGGCATGGCCAGCTGGCAGGGGCAGGGTGGGGGTGGGCGCCTGGGCTGGTAATTCTTTTAAAAAGACTTTATTGACCTAGTGTGTCCAGGCCATGGGTTTTAAGTGCAGAGCTTGATGGAGTTCTGAGTATGATGCATTTGTGTAACCACTGCTATGATCCAGATATAGAACAGAGTAGAGCTCCGGCGGGGGAGGGGGTTCCCTCCCTCATTCGCCTCTGCACCCCACCCCCAGGTAGCCACTGTGCAGACCATCCATTAGCTGGTGTGTCCTTGACCATCAGGTAAATGGAATCATGCAACGTGCACTCCGTGGTGTCTGGCTCTTCTTGGTTTTAGGCCAGTTAATTAATTGTCTGCTTCCCCCCTGCAAAAGCAAAAGCACGTGGATCCTTCCCCACATTGTTGCCTCCCTGTGGAGACCCCAGAGGAGGGGACATTTGGAATATTCGAGGAGTCCAGTCAACCCCTAACAGGTGCAAGGAAACCGCACAGCACAGCACCAGCCACTCGTTGCTCAAGCAATGTGTGTATCGAGAGCATCAACAGTCCCCTGTCGCTGCAGGTGTCCTCTCTGTGACCTCTGGGTGGTGACACCATGCAGGGAGCAGGACTTTGGCACCTGGTTCTTGGAACTCTTTTCCGAGGACCCAGCTCCTGGCCAACTCTGACTATGAAATGCCATCCTTCGCCTATATGGATGGAGTTTATAGTACAGCACCTAAAATGACAGATCCAGCCTAGTGGCTCTCCCACCTGCCGGCTGTGTGACAACGGAGAAGTGGCCTGACCTCTCTGAGCCTCAGTCCCCAATTCTGTAAAAAGGGCATAATAATAAATAGTCCTGGCTTTGTCCAGGGCTGCAGTGAAGACAAATAATATGATAATAATACATAGCCAGCATTTACTTAGTACATAGTAAGCCGTCAAGAAATGTTAGCCAAACCAAACAAACCAAGCTGGGGAGGAGGGGAGCTTATGTGGGAGGCATTATTATTGAATTTTTTGCAGATGAAGGAAAGGGCTGAGGTCATGGAGCTAATAGGCGGAAGAGACGTGGTGCCAATTTGGGTCTGTGTGCTGCCAAAGCTCATGCTTCTTCCGCTCCGTCTCTTTGTCTTTAGAGCAGGTGCCTGTGGGTCTGGAGCCCATGCATGACCTTGCAGAGCTCCGTGCCCTGCCCAGGCTCACATGTTAGTTTCCTTGGGGCATGGTGGTAGCTCTCTGTAGAGCATCCTCTGGCCTCAGAGAGCCTCAAAGAGCTGCAGTAGCCACCAAAGAACCCTCTGGGCCTGGGGTTGCAATGCAACTGCTCTGCCTTCCAGAAAGCTCTATGTTTTTTATTTTTATTTTTTTGCTGTGAACTAGATTGGATGCAGAGACTTGGAAACTGCCCTTGTCTCAAGCAGGTGTCCAAGGAAGACTCTGATTTATTTTATTATTTTAACAGCTTTATTGAGCTGAGTTTCATATACTGTGCAAATCACCCATGTAAGTGTGCAATTCAATGGCTTTTAGTAATAGTCAGAAAGTGGAGTGACTCTCACCACAATCAGTTTTAGAACATTTCATCACCGTCCAGACACCCTACATGTCTTGGCCATAATATTCCACCCTCCTCCCACCCTCAGCCCCAGGCAACCACTAACCTCCTTTCTGTCTCTATAGCTCTGCCTATTCTAGATGTTTCATATCATCGGAATCATATATTACGTGGTGCTTTGTGTCTGGCTTCTTTCACTTAGCGTGTTTTCAAGGTTCATCCATGTTGCAGCATATATTTTTATTGCCAAATACTATTCCTTGTATGACTATACCACATTGTGTTTGGTAAGGTCTTGGGTTGCTTTCATTTGTTTGGTTATTATGAATACTATTTTTAAACATTTGTGTACATGTGTTGTGTGGACATAGGTTTTAATTTCTGTTGGGCATATAATGAGGAGCGGAATGGCTGGGTCATAGGTTAACTTTATGTTTAACCTTCTGAGAAACTGCCGGGCTCTTTTCCAAGAAGTCGCACCACTTTTCACTCCCACCAGCAGTGTGTGAGGGTTCTGACTTCTCCACAGCTTCCCCACACCTGACTTTTTGTTGTTGTTAGTCCTCACCAGAGGATATTTTTCCATTGATTTTTAGAAAGAGTGGAAGGGAAGGGGAGAGGCGCACACACAGAGAAACATCAATGTGAGAGAGACACATTGATTGATTGCCACACTCATGCCCCCTCACCCCACCTGATCAGGGCTGGGGGTTGAGCCTACATCCGAGCAACGTGCTCTTGACCGGAATCGAACCCATGACCCTTCGGTCTTCAGGCTGATGCTCTATCTACTGAACCAAATTGGCTAGGGCAACACCTGACTTTTTAATCCTAGCTATCAAAAAGGGTATGATGTGGCATGTCTTCAGTTTTCCTTTGTGTGTTGGTCTTTGTATATCTTCTTTGGAGAAGTGCCTACTCTGACCCTTTTCTGATGTGTCTTTTTATTATTGAGTTGTGAGAGGTCTTTATATATTCTTGATACAACCCCTTATTCTGGTTTGTTGATAAGAATTTTTTGTTTTTTGCTATTCAGTTTTTTTTAGAAAAGCATTTTTTATTGATTTCAGAGAGGAAGGGAGAGAGATAGAAACATCAATGATGAGAGAGAATTACCGGTTGGCTGCTTCCTGCACGCCTCCTACTAGGAGGGGATTGAGCCCACAACCCGGGACCCTTTAGTCAGTAGGCCGATGCTCTATCCACTGGGCCAAATCGGCTAGGGCCCATTCAGTTAAAAAAAACAAAACACACACAACAAAAAACTTTATTGTTGAAAGTATTATATATGTCCCCTTCCCCCCATTGACCTCTCCCAGCCCACCCCCCACCCCCTACCCCAGGCCTTCATCACCCTATTGTCTGTGTCCACGGGTTATTCATATATGCATACAAGTTCTTTGATCTCTTCCCACCCACCCACCCACCCACCCTCCCCCACCTCCCCTCTTCGAATCCATAGTCTGTTCCATGCTTCTATGTCTCTGGATCTATTTTATTCATCAGTTTATTTTTGTTTATGAGAATCTTTAGGAAAGGCCATTTCATAACTTCCCTGTTCCCATGTTTATTGGCTGGAGAATAGTGTCAGATACAAAATGTTGGCTCATCTGTGAGGCAGAGCTGACCCCATTGGAAACAGCTCACATGCATTCCTGGTGCTGGTGAAACAGACAGGACCCTCCTGTTTCCCGGTTCCCCTCATTTTTCTTTTCTTGAATTTCGCCTAAGGCGGTGGGTGTCAAGTGCCATAGCATGAAGTCACATATCAGAGTCACCTGTGGGACTCAAAACCCTCACAGCCTCACCTGCCCCAGGAGTGGAGTGCTCTCCTCCCCCACTTTCATTTTGGGAACCATTCCTCACAGCGACACTTTGAGGAGAACCATGGCATGGCACAAAGTGGCCCCTGGAGGGCAGTAGTGCTGATCCCCAGACAAGGAAACAAAAAATAAAAATAGCTCAGCAGCGTGGCTCAGTGGTTGAGCATCGACCTATGAACCAGGAGGTCAGGGCACATGCCCAGGTTGGGGGCTCGATCCCCAGTGTGGGGCATGCAGGAGGCAGCCAATCAATGATTCTCTTTCATCACTGATGTTTCTATCTTTCTGTCCCTCTCCCTTCCTCTCTGAAATCAATAATAATAATAATATATATATATATATAAATATAAAAATAAAATAGAAGTACTGTATGATTCAGCAGCCCCATTTGTGGGACTATAGTGAAAGAATTAGAATCAGGATCATGAATAGCTATCTACACTCCCATCTCATTGCAGCCTTATTCATAATAGCCAAGATGTGGCAGCAACCTAAGTGTCCATCCACAGATGAATCGATCAAGAAAATTTGGTTATACATACAACAAAATATTATTTATCCAGAAAAAAGAAGGAAATTCTGCTATTTGCAACAACATGGGTGGATCTGGAGGACATTATGTTAAGTGAAATACGCCAGACACAGAAGGACAAGTACATACTTCATGGTCTCGCTTATATGTGGAATCTAAGTAGTCAACCATACAAAGCAGAGAGGAGAAGGGTAGTTGTCAGGTGCTGGGGGAGGGAGAAAGGGAAAGGTTTTGGACAAGGGGCACAAAGTTAGGCTAAAGCCTGGACATCTGTAGTGATAATGACTACAGTGAACAGTACTGTATTGTATATTTGAAACTTTGCTAAGAGGGTAGAACTTGTGTTGTGTTCTCATCACACACACACAAATAATGAGGGCCAGAGGAAACTTTTGGAGGTGATGGATATATTATGGCATAATGTAGGCTGTGGCGATGGTCTCATGGATATATATACTTATCTCCACACTCATTAAGTTGTATACATTAAACACGTACAGCATTTTGTATGTCAATCACACCTCAATAAAGTAGTTCTAAAAAAAGAAAGAGCATTCCCTTCTTATAGGCAGCTGTGTGTGAAGCTGGGTGAGGGAGTCAGATTATTCACTGGCTGAAGACAACGGTGTAATGTGGTGCCACACCATCATGGCCTGGGGAGGACAGTGGCATCGTTTTTGTCATTAATCCTCACCCGAGGATATTTTTCCATTGATTTTTAGAGAGAGTGGAAGGGAGGGGGTGAGACAGAGAGAGAAACATTGATGTGAGAGTGACACATCGATTAGTTGCCTCCCACAACCTCCCAGACCGGGGCTGGGGATCGAGCCAGCAACTGAGGTACGAGCCTTTGACCGGAATCGACCCTGGGACCCTTCAGTCCGCAGGCCAACGCTCTACCCACTGAGCCAAACCTGGTAGGGCAACAGCGACTTTGTTTTGTCTCCAAGAAGGAGCTCAGCAGCATCTTTGAATGTTCATTAAGCTCTAATGTTGAGCCAAGCACTGTGCTAAGCATTTTATGTTCCTTATCTCATTAAATCATCACCCTAACCTTATGGGTTAGACACAGTTTATCCCTGTGTCCCAAGGGAAGAAATTGAGCCCAGATAGATTAGCTTGCCAACTATCACCCAGCTAGCAGGTGGCTGAGCTGGGGTTCAAACCCAGGCTGCCTGTCTTTAACACCTGCACTTTGAAATTCCTCCATCTCGATGCCCAGGGCATCGAGCTCTTGAATCCAAATCATAGTGATCCTCCTTTTCAAATCATTATTTCCTATAGAAATGTGCAGGGGAGGCAGCTCAGCGTGGAAGAAAGAGCTCTGAGCGTGGATGCAGGAAACTGACATTGAGAAGTATTCCAGCATGCACAGGTTCCGTGGGACTTTGGCCCATTACATCATGTGTCTCTAAATTTCCTCACCATACAATGGAGATAAAACACCTACGTCACAGGGTTATTGTGAAGGGTCTGAGATTATGGCTGTGGGAATGATTTACTAGTATAAACTCGAACGTTTGAGAAGTCAGGGACTGTTATTCTTATTACATTGTTCGCTTCATTCAGGTCAAATCCTGTAATTAGCAGCCCCAAACCTAGATAACAAGAGTTCCCAGTCTTGGCCAAGAAGTTCAGTGTTGGCTCAGTTCTCCTGAGCAATATTTAAGACAATAGCAACGGGGCACCACCCCCAGTGCTGGGTTTGGGAGTTTCTATATTTGGTTAATCACAGAATCCTGGCCACCCCTCCCCACTTCCCAACCACCACCTGGATGTGGGTCCCTTTGCCTTCACCCCACCCACTCCCCCTGCACTGGCTGTGTGTTTACCTGCTGCTACTCCTTCACAGAGACGGAATGTATTTACCGAATGTCCTTGCACTCATTGGTTGGGTTGATGAAATGTAAGCGTCAATGACAGGGGTTTCTTCTAGGTTGAGGCAGTTAAAGAGTCCACTTTCGGCATTGCACCTCCCCTTTCTCCTGTGGGAGGTCACCCCTGAGAAGGAGGAAGGCACTTGATTCTGTCTGTCATGAGCCAGAGAAAAGTCTTCATTGTGATCAGCCACTGAGATTTGGGGGTTCATTTGTTAAGCAATGAAGCCTAGCGTTGCCCAGACAAAGATATTTCCTGCTCTCAGTCTACACAAGAGGGGAAGGAGAAAGACCCCTTTGGGGCCGAGCAGCATGAGTGAGGACAGAGATGGCATGGGACAGGGAGAAGGGGAAAACTGGTGTGGCTGGACCTGAGGTTCCTTGCTCGTGGGCCCCGTCACCTAGCGGTGCAGGTCACAGTGCTGAGTCCTGGTCTGCCGCTGACTGGCAGCGTGCCTTGGAAGTATTGCTCTCTCTGAGCCTTGGTTTCGTAATTGCAAATTGCAGACAAGAACAGCGCCCAGACCTTGGAGTTGTTGTGAAGACTGAGCAAGGGCTTAGCTCAGTGACTAAAGTAGGGCAAGCGCCTGATAAAGATTAGCCATGTTAAATATCAGTCACTGTTATGATAACGGAGGACTTGGAAACTGATTTCAGACCAAAAAAAAAAAAAAAAAAAAAGGGCTTTCTATTTTTACAGTAATCTGGAGCCTAAGATGGTAAAGAGGAGAAGACAAGGAATAGGGTTTTCTGAGGGAACCTGGAATTAATTCATCCACCCCGCATTTCATCCGTCCATCAGTCTGTCCATCGTCCATTCATCCATCCATCCAACAGACTAAAACATAAAAAAAAAAAAAGCATCATTCTCTAAAGCTGTGAGGGAGTCTCTAACCAATAGGGAGATAGATCCTGAAACGCCAGGGTTATTGGAGAAGACTTTCATGGTCCTCCAGCCTCCTTAATAGGAGCTAGAAAAAACAGAAAAGTCAGGAAGGGAGTCAAGGCCAATGACGTCTTGGTAGGAAAGGCAGGGACAGGAAACCAGCATCAAGGCCAAGTGCCTCTCCATGGGGCGGGTCCTCCCTGGTACAAGGAGCTTGGTGGGGATGGGAAGGAAACTTCCATCCCAGAGCACTGGAGTCCAGGCTCGCTGGCTAGCAGTCCACTGGGTCTGGCCTGGTGCGGGGAGAGCAGGATGGTGGAAAGCCAGGCTCTGGTTCACCAAGTGAAATCTCTGTGATTGATTCAGGAGTGGGGATGTGATCAAATTGCTCCAATGGGATTCAATTTGTAAACTTTAGTTTGAACTGTTGGGGAATAGAATTTCTCTTTTCACTGGACCCCCAACTGGGAAGATATGGGCCTAGAACTTTCTCCTAGACAGTACAGGGAGAAAGTTCGTCTAAGAGTGAAGCTAACACAGCAAAACATAGTGCTGAGAGAAGGACCGAGACCTTGTCCTGATGTCATTGTGTGTGAGCCCCTGGATCTACCCATTCCTGAAGGCTGACTGAAATTTCCAGTTATGTGAGAGTCCTGGTTCTCCCGAAAGCCTCTTTGGCCCTCTGAACACCATTTGATGGGGGACTCTTATGGCCAGGATGCATTTTCACTCTCCACTCTTCCTCTCAGTCCACAATGGATAACATACTCTGCACCAGCTTATGAACTGGAGTCCAGGGGTAGAAAAAAAAAAGAATAGAACTTGAGCCTTATCCTCAGAGATGGTGACAAATATAACTAGGACAGCTCAGTACAAGATGTACTGAGATACGGTAACACTGTCATGGGAACTAACTGGCGAAAGGTAGGCTGAATCTCAGAGGGAGAAGGGTGGTAAGTGAGTGTGGCTACTGAGAGGAGGAAATATTAATTTCAGTCGGTATTTCCTGAGCATCTACTCTACGCCATATGCTAGGCACTGGGGATGTAGTGGTGATTACAAACAGATATGGGGCCTGACCTCAAGGAGCTAGTAGTCTGGTGGGAGTGGGGACACCATGTTTCTCAGAAAAACCTATGGAAGCAGGACAGGGCCTGGTGCTAATGACAACAAATAGCCAAGGGACTAGACTTGGCTTTGGATCTAGGGGAGGCTTTTCCGAAGGCAAAGTACTTGAATAGAGCAGGAGTAGCTGTGGGCAGAGCAGGAATTTCCTGGGACAAATGGACCGTGGGAATGGGAAGCATCCTTGGCGGAAGGGAAGAGCATCTGCGAAAGTTCTGCCCTGGGAAGGAGCAAGGCAACCAAACAAACAGAAAGGAATATTTGGCTATGTAACTGTGAACTTAGGACCCAGGATCCTTAGCTCCATGGCTTCTCCACCCCAGATAGTTTTTAAGTCACCCAGGGTATCGTTTCTCTTACTTATTATAAAACGGGGTAACAATACCCATTTGGCAGGCTTGTTGAGGGGATTCAAGGAGATGCTGTGTTAAAGGGCCTGGCAGAGAGAAGGTGGTCATCAACAACAATGATTAATAATGGCTTCCTCCCCCTCAGGTTCCATTGTCCTTGGTGGAGAGTGATTTAGGCTGTCATTTGCTTCCCAGAGTTTTACTTCCCTTCTCCCTCCTCCCCGTCCACCAGCTCCCCACAGCCCTGTGCCTGAAACCAACCTGTTCCCACTGGCTCCTCCCGGTGGCCAAGCAACGGGTCAGGCAACGAGGAGAGAGGCAGGGGGGTTCCGGGCTGAACTGTGTCCCCTCACTGCCGAATTCACACTAGAGTCCTAACCCCCGGGACCGCAGGATGTGGCCTTCGGAGATCCGGTCTGTAGAAGAGGTAATACATTTCAATGAGGCTTTAAGGGTGGGCCTTACCCCATGTGACTGGTGTCCTAAAGGAAGAGGACACTGGATACAGACAAGTCAGAGGGAGGCCCCTGTGAAGACACAGGGAGAAGGCAGCCATCCACCAGCCAAGGAGAGAAGCCTCCAAAGGAACCCACCCTGCAGACACCTTCATCTTGGACTTCTCGCCTCTGGAACTGCTGGAAAAGAAATGTCTGTCGTTTAAGCGCCCCCGTCCGTGGTATTCGTTAGGGCAGCCCGAGCAAAGGAAAACAGGGTGATAGTGAGAGGAACAGAAAAGCCCTGAGAAGAGCCTACACTCTCCTCTACTGGGGCACAAGGTTCCTGACCTCATGAGGTTAGGCTAAGGCTGAAGTAGGGACATTTCATGGCGTTTCAAGACATTGGACATGAAAGAATCCAGACCTGTTAGTTGCATTATTAACTTAGTTCAAATCCTACTTCCGCCACGCACTCGGGAAATCACGTGACCTCTGGGTGTTGGTTGTTTTTCTATGAAATGGTTCAGCTGATCTCCAAGCCCCGCCCACCCCAGGGCGTGATCCTAAAACACAAAGGAGATAGCAACTGTGACATCGCCTTGTGACACGCAAGCCTGGTGTTGGAGTGGATACAGAGCCCGAAGACCCGCTCTGGAACCTGCAATCCACAGCTAGCTAGTGTCCGAGACACATATTTCTCGCTTAGTCTGTACAACAAGTCTGTGAGCTGAGCCCTGTAATTCCCATGTTACAGATGAGGAAACTGAGCGTAGAGAGGTTACGTGCTTTGGCCAGGATGACCAGTAAACCCCAGTGTGGGGTTTGCATCCCTGAGTGGGTGATGGGTGCTCCTACTCCATCCCAGGGCAGTGCTGGCCAGTGCAGCTTTCCATGATGCGGGGGGCTGTTCTAGCTGCCCTCAAAATGTGGCCCGTGTGACAGAGGCACCGACATTTTAATCTAATTTAAATCTAATTAACTAAAATTTGAATTTAAATCTCTACCTTTGGCTCAAGGCCAGTGTATTGGCTGGCACGGCATTAGGCTAGACAGACAAACCCGGGCAGGGGCGGGGGCGGGGGTGGGAGTTCTCTAACCCTCATGGCTCCTAAGCCAGGTGGCCTGGACGCCAACTCACTGCTCCTGGCTTTCACCCCCGGCTTCAAGCCGGTCCTGGCTCTTCCCTGCTGGCCCTATGGAGGAAGGCTGCCCATTCCCGAGAGGGGACAGAGGTCGAGTGTTTTCCCACGGAAGGGACCAGATCTCCTGTGTCCCCTGGGGGTAGGTGGCTGTGGAGGATGACCCCCCTCCCCCACCGCTCCCTTGCCCCCTCCCCTGGTCCCCAGTCCTCACAGACTGCCAGCTCTGCGCTCAGCTTCCCCAGCAGGAGAGCGCCTGCCTTCCCTGTCTGAGACAAGGCAAGACGCAAGTCGAGCTGGCCAGCGCTCAAGGCTTAATTAGCTGAAATAACTGTGAATAAGAATCTTTAAAATGATAGTGGTTAAAGCTTAGGCTCTGATTATGCAGCCGCCTGCCATGAGCATGCCCCTGCCAGCTGGGCGGTGCCACGTGGGCCAGCCGGAGCAGGAGGACTGGAGCGTTCCCCGTGGAACCCTCTGCCCGCCTCTGCATGTGATGGGGACCAGACCCGTAGAGCAGGCTGGTTCTGAGGAGACAGACAGAGGCTTTGCAACGCTCAAATTCTCCCAAAGAACCAGGGCCCCACGGCTGCCACACACCAGGGGACGCTGGCCATCGCTGCTGAGTGATCTTCTGGCACTTCCTGTCTGGAAAATGGGGAGCACTCACTTGTCAGGTTGTCCTGGAGGCTCACGGGAGTGTGTGCACTACTCTTGGCCCAAGGCTGGCACTGCGGATACTCAGCAAATATTACTTTCTCTCGTTGCTTTTCTTTTTCCCACTGAATCTTCGAAATAGTTCGCAGTGAAGGATGAGAGGGAAGGACTTGGTCAGGAGGTTGGAAGGAGCTGATGTTCCTGACAAAATTTTCTCCCTCAACACCTACCCACACTTCCCCTGAGGGGTGTGGGATGCAAGGGCTAGGAGACTTTTGAGGGTTAGGACCAGAGCAGAAGAGGTAGCGAGCAGGAAGCCTTGCAAGGCTTATCTATTGTGCTCTCCCCTAAAATCCCAAGCCAGGGAGAGGCCTCCGAAGCCTAGAGGTTACTTTCTATAATAGAACAGTTAGGTCCAGCCATAGGAAATGGACACATTTCTTTTAGGCCAAAAGGTGGTCAAATGTGGGCAAGCCGTAAGATAAAAAAGAAGGCCGCTCCGCTTGACTTGAATTAATCTGCGTTAAGCAATGTGCTGCCCTATGCAGCATTTATACTTTTAGAAAACAAAGTATAAATGTTTTAATAATGAGATTTAAACAGGCCTTCAAAGCCCAACAGGGGAGAGTCTGTCAGGCAGCGTGTAGCTCCTTGCCAAGTCATTTGTAAGAAAATGATTGGTGCAGGTGCTGGGCGGAGGGAGCGGTGTTCCAGTGTGTGGGGTGATGGGTGGGTTGGTGGAAGGAGATGGGGAAGTTGTCTGGGAGGATGTTACCAGCTTAAATCGGCAGAGAGGGGTCAGTATGAAGCCCTTGGCAGAGCCCTGGGACCCCAACTTCTGCCTGGAAGGGACCCAGGTCCTTGGCCTGAGCAAATCACATGGCCAAGGCAGGTGTCAGGGAGTGGCAGTAGTATTTTTGAACAATAAAACCACGATGCTTCCTCAGTGCAGTTTTTTTCCGTAAAGGAAGAGTACGTGGCCTCGGGAACCAGGTAGACAGCAGGGAGCGAGGTGGGAGGATACAACTAGGAGTCGCCCAACCTGTAGCGTGACTACTTCAGGTTGTGTGGCCTTTCCCTAAGGACCAGCCCTTTGGGAGAGCATGCAGGTCGAGTTTGTCCCCACGGGTGCTAACTCTTTGGTTTTTCTGTATTTTCACGCAAGGATACGGGTCCCAGGGATATCAACAGGTGAGACCCAGAGAGGGAGGAGAACAGGCTTGGCCTGGGTCAGAGGTCAGACTGTGCACGCTCGGGTCCACCAAAGCCCCTCGCAAGGCTGGAACAAGAGGTAGACGAGCCTGTGAGGATCTCAAGTGGCCCCGGAGAGGACTCTGATGCCATCACTAAAGCCAGAAGCAGAAAATAGATCCTGGGGTTCACTTACACTTTCTGCCACACCCTGTTCCCATGAATGACACGTCTATTCATTCCGTTCCAGGGAGCGAGAAACCTAAGAGACACCCCGACATCTCCTTTTTCCTGGCACCTGCACCCAATCTAAAGTGCCTCTGAAATCGATTCGCTTGTTTCTGTTTTGACCACCGCACTCTCAATCAAAGCTCCTATCATTTCTCGTGGTGACTAATGTCTCCTAATTGAACGCCTGTCCTCCTTCCTATCCGTTCTCCACACACAGCCGGTGTGGCTTTTCTGTAACACCACCTGGATTTTGTCGCCGTGCCCTGTTCATGAAAACCCTTCCTCAGCTTTCCACTGCTTGGAGGAGAAAGACAAAACTCCTCAAGGTGGCCCACAGGGTGCTGTGTGGCCCAGCCCCAGCCTCCTATTGGAACACAGTCCCCATTGTGCTCTGTTCCAGCCATCCCCGCTTCCCTTCGGCCTTTGCTTTCCCCAGCTCCAGGCGGCCTCAGGATCTTTGCACGTGACGCCCTCTGCCCAGTGCTGGCTTTACTTGGTTGTCCTCCTTTCCCCCACCCGCCTTCTCATCTTGAAGCTCTCGGAGGGGTTACCATTTTCTCAGGGAAGTTTCCTTGATTTCCCGGATACACATATGATAAGGACAAACCCTTATCCTGTACGTATCCAGAGCTGGATTCACCAATAGTCAGACTAAGTATTTTTTTTTTTTTTATGTCAGGCATTATCGAAACAGAGTCCGTCCTAATTTTTCAAAATAATTTCAAAGAAGTCATGATGGGAAAAAGACAACTTTTGGGGGATTTTATTACTTATTTTTCTATTCTGTTTATTTTAAATTGCTTATGGAGGGGGTCGCAATCTTTTCACTACTTAGAGCCCAAAAGAGTCAGACCCTGAAACTCTGGCTGTGGATATAACTCTCCTTGTAATATTTTCCACAGTTGCAGCTTTGCTTCTGATGTCACCAGTTAGCACATGTCATTTTTATGACATTAGAAATGCATTCACAAGGCTCTCATTCTTTTGAAGGTGGAGGCCTAGGTAGTATTTTAATTCGTCTTTGATTTTAGCACAGGGTCCCCCACAAAGGAGAAATGCAACCAATGTTCTATAAGTGGGCGAGTCCCAGGAGCCTAGAGCCCAAGCCCTGGCTCAGGACACTAATTGGCTTTGTTCTCTGTCCACTACCTCTTCCTGCTGAAGTGTATCTGCCTAGTCAGCGCAGCTGGTGCCTGAGAAATAGAAAGGTGTCTTACCAGAGAGAGAGGGTAGAAAAGAGAAAAAGCACACACACACATTTTAAAAGAGATAATTAGTTAAATCTCTATGTGGCCTTTAGGATCCCAGGGCTAAGGTTAGAATATCTTGGACAGTTATGAATAAAGAATATGTGTACATTCACATTTATTGCTTGGTCCCATTCATCAGTGTGCCCACCATTTTTTATGCTAAAATGGATAGATGTAGTGTGAGAGATTTCATTACAAAGTTCATTGAGATACAAGGTGCAGATAAATTCTCAATGAGTCTTGAATGGTGAATGAGGGTAAGCTGAGTGGAGGCTGGGGTTGCTGTTATGAGAGCAGCCACAAGGGGGCGCCGAGTGCTCAGCAATGAGATTCTTGTTTCCAGGGTCTTGACTGTCAACTTTTTATCAATTGTCAGTTCATTAAAAAAAAACAAACAAACACACAAAGATTCATTAGTCTCCTTCTAGTCCATTATTTCCTTTAATAAAAGAGAGTTCCATTTTCCCTTTCAGGTGTGTCTTTACAGAATGACATGCGTGAGAAGGACTCGTGAATAATACTGGATGATCCAGTGTCTTGTTTTTCCTCCTGTACCATCCAAACAGAAAAATAACAGGAATAGTTCCTGGATCAGTGTCATAATATAGTATTGGATGATTACAGTGCAATGTAACCACATTTCAGGATTGAATACACAGCTCAAAACACTGAGCTGGGTGTGGCGGCCTAGTGCTTGATTGAAGGAGATTGGGGACCCAAGCTGTTGCGGTGAGCTCTCTTTGCTAGGGATTCTTAACACAGTCCCACAGCTGAAAGATTCCGGGATGGGCAATTCCAGATGTCAAGGGAACCTAGAGGATGGAGTGGTCTGGCTTACTGGGGTCCCCCTGGGGACTCAGCTTGTGGGGTGTCTGCCTCCAAGGCAAGGTCTGGAAGCCAGCCCTGGGAATGGGGCTCAGGAAGGTCAAGGCTGAATACCAGATTATCTCCACCAGAGGGCAGCATTGCCCAGCGGTCAGAAGCATAGCAGCCACCAGTGAGCCCAGGATATACCTCAGGAGGCAACTCTGGGCTTCGGTCTGGCAGCGACAGGGGTTGGGAGGTGGTGGTGATGGGGGTGGTGATGGTGGTGGGGATGATGGTGGTGGGGGTGATGGTGGTGGTGGTGGGCGTGGTGGTCCAGTGCTTATTTTCATCTCCCCAAGCACCCCGAGGCCCTGAGTAGTCATAGCAGTCACCTGCCTCATGCTTTCTGGCAATGGCAGGTACCCATACAGAGGCACCTACGTGACTATCGCACTGGCTGCTATCAAAGCCTTAGGCAGGTAGAGCAGGCACCTTTCATCCCTCAAGAAACTAAGATAAAAAGTGTCATTAAGAAAGAGGAAAAAGAAAAAAAAAAGTCTTCATGAATTGCTCAGCATCATCTATGGTGTAAGACTCAGAGCCTGGAACCAGCCAGCCTAGGTTAGAATCCCACTTCTAATACTTAGAAATTAGGGACTTAGGCACATTTCTTTTTTTTTTTTTTTAGACAAATTTCTTAAAGTCCTTGTGCCTCAGTTTCTACATCTGAAAACTGAAAATTATCATTCCCATTTATCATACTCAAACCTCCATCCCATAAAGTTATCGTGGGGACTAAATGAGCTATTGTAAAGATGCAATTTTTTTTTTTCTGAGCGATTGCCCTGTGCCAGGCACAGACCTGTCTTGTTCTCCTAATTCTGACCACCGCTGTTTGTTTTCACCCCCATTTTCTAGTCAATGAAACCAAAGCTCAGAGCGGGACAGTAGCAGGACCAGGATGTGAAACCTGATGTTTTTGTTGGTTGACTCTTACAGTAATTGCAGAGCATGCTGGTCTTGGAAGTCATCTTTGAGCTATTGTAGCCCTGTGATTCCTGTGGACCCCAGACCACAGCTCTAGTTTGTTCCTTACTCAAACTCGTGGTGCCGACAGACCATTCGTAGTTGGGCTAGTGCTGTAGTGCAGGAGAGAACAGGTTCCCCTGTGTGGGTGTGGGGGGGATTTCTCTGACGTCCCCCTTCTGTGACGTGCTAGCAGGTCCCATTTGCTTGCAGAAGCAACCCAGAGAGTATATCCTGGCTCCCAGGCTTCTGGAATCCAAGTTATGGGTTCAAATCCTCTCCATGTTACTTGTAAGTCACATGGTCATGAGTCAGTGATATAACTTTCTAAACCTCAGTTTATTCATCTGTAAAATGAGAATTATAGCAAGTGGTCTCATGAGAATTTTAGGAGAATTTTTTATTTTTTATTTGGATGAGAATTACACTGGGGAAAAGCTCTTCAGTGTGGCTTGTGCAGAGCTGATAAACTTGACATACAGGGTGGTCAGGGTGTGATAAGCATTGCCTGTTACTAGTAATTGTGTGTTTATTTGGCAGTCTAGCTGAGGGACATCCTTCCTGGATTCTACCTTGTCACAAAAACATCCAAGTCTTCCCCTTCATACAGTTCCGGACAACTGTATCTGTTTCCTAGTGGGCTTCTCCATTCCAGCCCTCCCTCAAAGATGCCTCCAGGGTGAACATCTTAAAGCTTAGATCTGACCCTTTAGCTCAGGGCTGCACAGTAGGGATATATTGGGAACTATATATGTATATATTTTTTTCTAGTTGTCACACTAAAAAAGTGAAAGAAACAGGTAAAATTCATTTTAATAATAATTTTATTTACCTCATATATCCAAAGTATATTTTGACATGTAATCAATAAATCCAAATTAATACATATAAATAGGATAAATCTAATATGCATATAATTAAATTTATTGGGATGACATTAGTCGAAATGGCCATATAGGTTTCAGGTGTGGGTTTCTGTATAAGATCTGTGTTTTGGACCATATGCTCACCACCCAAAGTCATACCTCCTGTCACCAGATATTAGGACCCTGCCCCCCCTGGCAACCACCACACTGCTGTTTGTGTTCATGAGTTTCAGTTTTATATCCCACATATGAATGAAATCATATAGTACTTAGCTTTTTCTGACTGACTTATTTCACTTTGCATAATATTCTCAAGGTCCATCCATGTTGTTGCAAATGGCAGTATTTCATCCTTTCTTATGGCTGAGTAGTATTCCACTGTGTATATGTACCACATCTTTATCCAGTCCTCCATCGCAGGACATTTTGGTTGTTTCCATGTCTTGGCCATAATGCTGCAATGAACATAGGGGTGCATGTATCTTTGTGAATACATGATTTTGAGTTTTTCGGGTATAGTCCCAGGAGAGGGATTGCTGGGTCCTATGGAAACTCTATTCTTAATTTTTTGAGGAATCGGCAGACTGATTTGCATAATGGCTATACCAATGCACATTCCCACCAGCAATTCATGTTTTTTTTTTCTACAAACTCTCCAATACTTGTTATTGGTTGCCTTATTGATAATGGCCGCTCTAACAGGTGTGAGGTGGCATCTCATTGAAGTTTTAATTTGCATTTACCTAATCTTTTCATATATCTATTGGCTGTTCGTATGTCTTCTTGGGAGAGGTGTCTATTCAGGTCCTCTGCCCACTTTTTGATTGGGTTGTTTGTTTGGTGTTGAGTTTTACGGGTTCTTTATGTATTTTTGGAAATTAAACCTTTGTTAGAGCTACTGTTTGCAAATATCATCTCCCCTCTGGTTGGCTGCCTCTTTGTTTTGTTGTCAGTTTCTTTTGCTGTGCAGAAGCTTTTTAGTTTGATATAGTCCCATTCATTTATTTTTGCCTTTATTTCCCTTGGGGTCAATACTGAGCCTTTGGGGTCAGGTTAATAAAATGTTCTCTATGACCAAGGTCCCTAAGTTTGGTACCTATATTTTCTTCTGTGTAACTTATTATTTCAGTTCTTATATTTAGGTCTTTGATCCATTTTGAATTAACCTTTGTACATGGGGACAAACTATAATCCAGTTTCATTCATTTGCATGTGGCTTTCCAGTTTTCCCAGCACCATTCATTGAAGAGACTATCTTTACTTCACTCCGTGTTTCCTGCTCCTTTATCGAAAATTATCTGTTCATGTACATGTGGTTTTCTAGCTGGGCTCTCTATTCAGTTCAATTCATCTGTGTATCTGTTTCTCTGCCAATACCATGTTGTTTTGATTATCTTAGCTCTGTAATATAATTTTAAGTCAGGTAGCATGATACCTCCAGCTTTGCTCCTTTTCCCTCAGGATTGCTTTGGCTATTTAGGATCTTTTGTGGTTCCATACAAATCTGATGATGTCTTGTTCTATTTTTTTTTTTTAAATGACATTGGGATTTTGATGTGGATTGCATTACATCTGTATATTGTTTTGGGTAATAAGTCCATTTTTAACTATGTTGATTTCTTCCAATCCATGAACACAGGATATTTTTCCATTTTTGTTGTGTCTTTTTCAATCTCTTTTAATAGTGCTTTGTAATTTTCAATATATAGGTCTTTCATGCTCTTTGTTAAGTTTATTCCTAAGTATTTTTTTTTTTTTTGCAATTGCAAAGGAATTGTTTTTTCCCCCCACTTCTTTTTCTTAAGTTTTGTTGTTAGTATACAGGAAGGCAACTTTACCTCTATTGTCTTGTTGAATCCTCTTATGAACTCTATAAGGTAGATATTATAATGACTCCCATTATACAGATGAGAAAACTAAGGCTTGAAATGATTGTGCTTATTGCCATGGCAACGTGACTTCTGAGTGGTACCCCTGTGTTCTGAACCACTTTGCTCTGTTGAAGGTCATGCTTTTGAATGAGCAGTGATGCCCCCAGTTGGAATGGGCATGGGCTGCCAGGTTCAGGAGTGAGCGTCTGGTCAATAGAGTTATTCAAGAGACCCCCAGGAGACCCTGAGGCTGGGGGGCAATAGAGGAGATTTCTGTGCTGAGTTGGGGTGAGGAAGCAGGCTGATGATGCTCTTTGCAGTTGTGAGGGTCTAGGATGTGGTCCCATTCCAGGGGAGGGTGTGCTCTGTGCAGCCTGGACAGCAGTGTGCCTCCAGTACCTGCTCCGGCCCCAGGTGGAGGCCTTAGCTTCCTCCCTCAGCAGTGCAGGGCTGGCTTTCCCCAAGCTCCGGTGGCCCGGGCAGCTTCTGTGTCGATTGCGTTGGTCTTCTCCCCTGGAGGGCCCAGACTCACATCCTCCCATTGTCAGCACTGATACAGTACCTCATTAATTTAGACTCACTCTGAAGACTCACTGTAAATATTTTTGGAAACACCATGTTGCTCTCTTGAAGGCTGGTAGGGCAGGGTGTGAGTGGGGCCAGGATCCTGTCTGCCTCTTCCTGACCTCCTTCCGGCCTCTGCTTGGTTTCCTGTCCTGGCAGCCTCCTGCTGAAGCCGCTCCTCCCAGCCTAACAAAGGCCAGAGCTCCACAGAGAATGGCTTCCTGTGGTCTGGCCTCTGGGGATGGGATGGGAAGACATAGTGGTGCAGGCGACATAGAGTGCTTGATCGGATGGGGACACCTGCATGGATTCCCTTTCTCTCCTTCGGCCTCACTTTCCAATAAAGTCAATTGTGGAACAGATGGGTGGCTGCAGCCTTTATGCGTGCAAATGCCACCCTGCTGTCTTTCCTGTCCTCTCCCCACCGAAGGGTTCTCACTTTGCAAGGACTCTGTTTGTTTAGCCCACTCCATTTATTAAATAATCATGAACTCATCTCAGTTTTGATTCATCACAGGCATCCTGAGCAGCATGGAGTAACCAGAGTCTCCACATCCAGTTGTGAAAATCCAAGCTGGAAAATCAAGCTGGAGGTCCAAGCCGGCACTTGACATTTAGAGAGCGTGAGCTCATTAGGTTTTATGAAATGCTGATGCTGGCCCATGCTCCCCCACCCCCCTTACTCTCCGACCTCAGCTTGGGAGTCAATGGTCTCAGTGAACTTTAGGAATCTTTCCTATCCTAAGTCATAGAAAACTAGCCCCAGTGTTCCTAAAGAAATCTCTGCCTGCTTCTGAGATTACAGAGATCTGGTCCTGCTGCCTGCAGCCACGTGGTCTCACGCATTTATTATAGGTCAACTAGGGGCCCACTGCACAAATTTGTGCACCTTGAAAGGAATTGTGGGCCGAGAGGCTGAGGTAGGCACAGGGGCAGGTCTCAGCCCATCCTCTGCACCCCCGCCCTGCCCCTCCAGCCCCCCCGCCCCCCACTGCAGCCCCCCCTCCCTGCCATCCCCTGTCGGCAGCCCCACTCCTGCTGCCATTGCTCACACCTGCTGATGGTGGGGAGCAATTGGGGCCGATACAAGGAGTGGGTGCAAGTGGGGCCAGCGTTGTCAGTGGGTGCGAGCAGCAGTTGCTGCCCTGATTGACCCTCAGGAGCAGGGGGAGGTGGAGAAGCCCTCAGGGGCGATCAGGGCAGACAGCTGCTTGCACCCGCTGATGGCCCAGAGCGATTGGGACTGGCGCTGGGCACCGGCATTTGCTGCAGGTGTGAGTGGGGCTGTCTGCCAGCAGCAGGTGTGAGCAGGGTTGGTGCCAGCAGCAGGTGCGAGTGCCAGGCGGGACTGCGGCACACAGTAGCAAAGAATTTTCAGTAACCACCCAGAGGCTTGCCCTGATGACAGCAACCAGTGCTCCACCTTGGTCTGGCGCCCTCGCTCACTTGCTCCACCATCCCACTGCGGCCAACGCCCACCATGCTCCGCACACACCCCCTGGTGGTCAGTGCACATCATAGTGACCAGTTGTTCAGTTGTTCGATTGTTCTGCCGTTTGGTCTATTTGCATATTAGCCTTTTATTGTATAGGATTATGTACATGGTGCTGTGCTAAGTAATAGGGTGGGGGTGGGGAATGATGAATGAGGGCATGAGAGGGGTACATTCCAGACTCCTGTGGTTCACAGTTCAACAAACAATGGGTTAGATGGGGCTGAGGCTGTGTGGAGAGAACAGATCTGGTCCAATCCTACCATCATCGACCTGCTCCTCCGAGAGTTCATTTGCCTCCCTCTTTTTTTATCATTTAAAAAAATATATATATTTTATTGCTTTTTTTACAGAGAGGAAAGGAGAGGGATAGAGAATTAGAAACATCGATCAGCTGCCTCCTGCACACCTCCCACTGGGGATGTGCCCACAACCAAGGTACATGCCCTTGATTGGAATCAAACCTGGGACCCTGCAGTCTACAGGCCGACGCTCTACCCACTGAGCCAAATGGGTTAGGGCTGCCTCCCTCTTTTGACTTTTTTAGTAAGAAATCCACTTCTGGGAGCCACTGCCACAGTTCCCAGAATAACATAATGCTAGCTCTGCTGTCAATGTCCTCATGTGCAGATAGGGAAACTGAGGCTCAGAGCAGGACCTGACTAGGTGACACAGCAAAGCTAGGATGCCAGCGACTCCCAAGAGGCCCCCACTTCGGTGGTCTACTCTGTCTGCAGCACCCCCTTTCCTCTGGTTGTCTGTGTCTTTATCCAGTCTGACTTTCTGTCACTGAGTTCAAGGCTTTTACTATTTTGTTTCTTCTCCACCTCTGGAATGGACATGCAGATCAGGGCCATGGTCTGAATTGCTCACACAATTCATTCTGCGTGTGCCCAGTGCCTCCAAAGGGGTCTGACGCCTAGTAGCTGCTCAATAAACATTTGCTCATTGATTGAATTAGTAGCCAAGATGGAATTGGCTCCCGGGCCAGCAGGTTTCTCTGCATTTGCTGTCTGCAAAGCTCAGGGAGGTCTAAGTGTTGGGAGGATGGATGGCCTGGGAGTTTGGAGCACCACATGGCGGGGGCGGGGAGGGTGTTGGAGGGGAGAAAGGGCTGCGGAGTGGGGGTCTGCTTTAATTGTCAGAAGGCAGCTGGCCATTTGGTTTTGGTCAGATAAGCTGCCAAAATAGGACTTGTGAGTGTGTGAGTGTGTGAGGCTGGGCTGGGGCAGGGAGAGGAATCCCAGAGTGGGCTGGGCAGCCCCTGTTCCCGAGGCCCCTCCCTCCCCTTTCCCTGTAATGGCTCGGCCAGCTGTTAGGGACACAGCTGCCCCTTGGGGAGGGAGAAAAGGGCCCTGTTGCCCTGGGTGAGTTCTGAAGCTTCAGAGTTCAAAGCAAACCTGAGGAGTGAGGGGGCCGGAGTGGAGAGCAGAGAGGCAGGAGGTGAGAAGTCAGTGAGGGGCAGGGAAAGGCAGGCTTCCTCTTTGAAGTCCTCCATCCAGAGCGTGGGGCAAGGCCTGGCAAGGTTCCTGCGTTTTCCCCTCATCCCAGGCCCTTAGATCCAATTAACCACCCTTTTCTGTCTTCCAAGGAGGATGTTTATCCAGATCCCGGGCCCACCACACACTTGCCATGTAAATAGTGCACCCAAAGCATACACATGCCCCATGCACACACAAGTCCCATATGCTCACAGGGGACCCCATGACACACACCAGCCCTGCACAGCCACACAGCCAGGGCACTGGGTCAAGCTAGTCTCTGCTCTCTAGGCCAGGAATCCGGGGGGGAGGGAGGGCGTGGAGGGGGGAGGATGGCTATTGATTCGACGACTCCAGAGGTCCCCCAGCAGTCTGGGCTCTTCTCTACAGGCCGATCTGGGAGACGTTCACCTCAGGCTCGTCACAATATCCTATCACCCAGGAGAGACAGAAGTCCCCCAGAAAACCCGTTAGGTCTCTCCAGGACAGGCCAGCCCAGGGACACGGCCTTAGCTGCTGGTTTGCCAGGTGGCTCAGGCTAGATTATTTGGTGTCAATTTAACAAAAGAAGGTGCCCTTGTTAATGAAGGACAATGATTGTCTGTGTCTTTATCCAGTCTGACTTTCTGTCACTGAGTTCAAGGCTTTTACTATTTTGTTTCTTCTCCACCTCTGGAATGGACATGCAGTTCAGGGCCATGGTCTGAATTGCTCACACAATTCATTCTGCGTGTGCCCAGTGCCTCCAAAGGGGTCTGACGCATAGTAGCTGCTCAAGACCAGCCTCTCCCATCCTTTTCCTAAGTGTGTTCCTATGGGCACAGTTTACCAGGCACCAAATTGAGGGGACACAGGAGGGAAAAGCAGGTCCTGCCCATGTACTCTCTCTCCCTGATGAGGGCTTCGTTCTGTGCCTTGGGGGCATGTATGGTCTGGTCCTATTTACTGAACTCTCATCTTCTGTGGATGGGCAGGGACCTAGGTGTCAGATGGGGTGAGGAGGGAGGTGGGCTCATTCTGGTCATCTCTGCCCCTGCTGGGCCCATCTGGCTCCAGCTGGCTCTCAGTTGGAAGCCAGGTCTTATCAACACTCCACCCCTTCTGTCCCCAGTCAGCGGCCCCCTCCCACCCTTGGCCCCCCCATTTCCTCTCATTTCAACCAGTCTGATTCCCCTGGTGAGATTAATTGCTTCTTACCCCCTATGAGGCAGAGAGCCCGAGGCCCAGGGATTAAAGTGATGAATGCATACCCTCTCCCACGGGCTCTCTATCTGACTCAGGATCCACATGGGAACAGCTGGGAGGAGGGACCTGATTTTGGGGCCACTTGCACCCCTCCCTCTATGTTCCCAGCTGCAAAGGACGAGGGTACCTGCACCTTTCTGGGAGAAGCAGAGATCTGGATTCATTGGGGGTCTTGAACTTGGTCTTTATCCTGGAATGTCCTGAGCAGTAATTTTTTATTGTAACAGGAACATCAGCTGTGAGCTAAATTGAGGCAAACAGGTTGCTGCACAATGCTATTGCCCCTTCTGATAGGTCAGGGTTGATGAAGGTTAATTGATGCCATCCAAGCTTGCTGTTGGGTTACAGCTACAGTCAATCATTCTGCCATCCACACAGGCTTCTAGTAGAGTCCAAACGTGCAGGAGAAAGCAGTTTGTTCCCTGGGTTCTGTGAGAGCCGGGAGCCCGTGCTTGGGTCCTATTGAGTGTCCCGAGCACTATTTTGCAGACTGCTAAGATGTCACCTCTCCGGCTGGCATCAGGCGGCCAGGAATCCTCTTTGGGAATGGCTGGGCACAGCACTATTTCTGGATCAAGCTATGTTGCCAACCCCGAGGGTTTAGTGTAGACTGTTCCCTGGCAGGATTCATATACCCTGTTCAGTCAAGAGGGGGGAGTCTCTCTGAAATATTTTAGCCAATCTATTTTAAATTTCCCCCAAGAATGTGTCTTTCTAAGTAAATCCCATGTATCCTAGCACCGTTGTACATTTCTATAATGCTCAACAGATGACAAATGCCTCAACTGAAAGAGGGTGGGGGATTTTCCTTAGGGATCATAGTGGGTTAGTCTATGGACTCAAGGCAGCTTTGGTTCAAATTCTGATCCTGACAATTACTAGCTGGGTGACCTTGGGCAAGTCATTTGACCTCCCCATGGCTCAGTTTCCTCATCTGCAAAATGAAGTACCTATTTCCTAAAGTTGTCTTGCCGATGAAAAGAGATAACAAATACATACAAAATAGAAAATGTTTAGAAGAATTCCTAGCACATAGTAGGGACTCAATGTGTAATCCTCAGGAGAAACACCAAGGTGTTCTCTTTTGCACATTGCCTTTAGGTAAAGGTCATCCAAGACCCTCAGGATCTTATCATTCTCTCCAGCCTCTTCTCCTGCATCTCCCCATTGTACCCTAAGGTGTTGGCTGTGTTTATTTTCATTTTTTAAAAAACCTTTGCATTTTATGTTTCTTTCTCTTGGTCTATGCTCCCTATTTTTCTCTCATCTTCTATTCTTGACATGTTTTCCTGTACTGCCCTATCTTTGTAAAAATGGTTTTAATTTCCCCAATTTAGGAAATTTCTCATAAAATCCAGAATTTGAAGTTATGTTGAAAAACCAGAAGGCACGGAAATGTTGGCAACCAGAGACAGAGCTGAGGAGGCTTCCTTTTGATGGAGCGTGCTGGTTCTGGTTTGCCGAAGTCTCCATCACTCCGTATGGTCTCACACTGGCTATTTACCCATATATGTTCTTAGCCTGATCCTTGTGGGTACTTGAGTTAGGGGGCTTTCTGAACAAACCTTCCTTAAGACAATGGATTCTAGTTTTGTAAACCCTTTGCATTGGAGGTAGGCAAGCCTTGATTTTGCATCATTTCACCCCTGCCCAACTTTAGGTGGCCTCCTCCACTCTTGGGGGGTGGGTATTATTTTATCTTATCTTATGCACCCTTCCCTCCTGCCTGCCCAGAGGTCCTGGAGAGGTGGGCAGGGCAAAATGAGTTTCTATAGGACTGTGCCCCTGGCATCTATTCCGGGCTGCTCCTTTCTCTGCCTCCTCCTCTAGCTGTAACACCCTGTCCCTGGCCTTACAGAAGCCCCCTTGTCCGTGTAGGGCATAAGAACCTGAGAACTGAAAGGCAGCCTTGTTCTCATTGCATAGTACCTTATACACTCATTCCTCTTCCTATGGACTCCCTTTTTCATTCTCTCTCTAATTCATCCATTTCCTTATTCACTCAACAACCATTTAGTGATCACTTACTACATGCCAGGCACTGTGTTAGGTGCTTGGAGAAGAAGAAAAGCAAACAGCAAAACCAGAACAAAAGTCATCCTGTGACCTTGGGCAAAAGACATTTACCCTGTTAGGCCTGTTTTCCCGCAGGCTTAATAGCTGGATTCAATATTCTTTTGTCTGGGGTTTCTTCCATCCTGTGACTCTGTCCTGACTCTAAAACTTCTGATGCCATCTGCAGACTGCTATCTGCTGACAGCTTATGAATTATAGAGAAATCTCCCTGTACCTGCGTCTGTAAAATATAGAAGTTCCCAGAGAGAGGGTCAAAGCAGAAGGGTAAAGGAGAGTGAAGTGAGCGAGAAAAGTACTGGGAAGTCTGGTCTGGGAGAGGGCAGGGCGGGCAGGAGTGGAGGGAGGGTGGGACAGACCCAAAGGGCTAGATCCGCCTTCCAGGAGGGCTTGCCAGATATCAAAATCTCACACCCTCCTTGTCCCCAACCCGCCCTGGCTCCAGCTAGGGCTAGATTTCAATCTGCATAATTTGCCCCATTTAGAGAAGATGGGTGGGGGTGAGAACAGGAGGGTGGTGAGGACTGAGGGGAGGAGGGGGGGCGGTGAGTGCGCTCCAAAGACCAGAGGAAACCAGAGGGATAGAGGCGGGACCAGGAGGAGAGTGTGCTGAAAGCCACAGATAACATTCTGCCCAGCACAGCAGGGGTCAATTTGGTTCACTTGCCCAGTGACAAGAAGGAAAAAAAAAAAAGTGGGCTGTAACCTAAAGATCTTAAGACTCACAAGTGAGGGGTTGGTTTGGAGGTGGGAGGAGGGAGTGAGGAGCCGAGGAGGAGACAGGACTCGGGAGGGTGCAGGAAGCTCTTAGCTGGGGCTGGGGCCAGGCAGGAGAGGGTGGGGAAGTCTGTGGGCGCAGTCATCCTCCAGGGTCGGGCCCAGAGGCAGCTTCTCCCGCTGTTGGGACAGGCTCTGGACACCTTCCGCTGCTCTTGCCTGTATTCCAAGGCGCAAGCCGGAGGCTCTGGGCGCTTGCTTGCTGAACTGGTGACACAGGACACAGCCACAGAGCTGGTTCCCCCGGGGACCCCCTGCCTCTCCGCTCTCTGCCCCGCAGCATGGAGGAAAGTAGCGAATTTGACAATGACTATGGGGCAGACAACCTGTCTGGGTGTGAGTACACGGACTGGAAGTCCTCGGGGGCCCTCATCCCTGGCATCTACATGCTGGTCTTCCTCCTGGGCACCACGGGCAACGGCCTGGTGCTCTGGACCGTGTTCCGGAGCAGCCGGGAGAAGAGGCGCTCCGCTGACATCTTCATCTCCAGCCTGGCGGTGGCCGACCTGACGTTCGTGGTGACCCTGCCGCTGTGGGCCACCTACACGTACCGGGAATACGACTGGCCCTTCGGCACCTTTGCCTGTAAGCTCAGCAGCTATGTCATCTTCGTCAACATGTACGCCAGCGTCTTCTGCCTCACCGGCCTCAGCTTCGACCGCTACCTGGCTATCGTGAGGCCCGTGGCCAACGCCCGGCTGCGGCTGCGGGTCAGCGGGGCCGCGGCCACGGCGGCGCTGTGGGTGCTGGCCGCGCTCCTGGCCATGCCGGCCATGGTGTTACGCGCCACGGTCGAGGTGCCTTCTGGCCCGGACAATGTCACGAAGGTGCAGTGCTACATGGACTACTCCATGGTGGCCACCCTCAGCTCCGAGTGGGCCTGGGAGCTGGGGCTGGGGGTCACGTCCACGGCGCTGGGCTTCGTGGTGCCCTTCACCATCATGCTGACCTGCTACTTCTTCATCGCGCAGACCATCGCGGGCCACTTCCGCAAGGAGCGCATCGAGGGCCTGCGCAAGCGGCGCCGGCTGCTGAGCATCATCGTGGTGCTGGTGGTGACCTTCGCGCTCTGCTGGATGCCCTACCACCTGGTGAAGACGCTCTACACGCTGGGCAACCTGCTGCACTGGCCCTGCGCCTTCGACCTCTTCCTCATGAACGTCTTCCCCTACTGCACCTGCATCAGCTACGTCAACAGCTGCCTCAACCCCTTCCTCTACGCCTTTTTCGACCCGCGCTTCCGCCAGGCCTGCACCTCCATGCTCTGCTGTGGCCACAGCAGGTGTGGGGGCGCCTCCCACAGCAGCAGTGGGGAGAAGTCGGCCAGCTACTCCTCCGGGCACAGCCAGGGGCTCGGCCCCAACACCGGGAAGGGCGGAGAGCAGACCCAGGAGAAATCCATCCCCTACAGCCAGGAGACCCTTGTGGTTGACTAGGGCTGGGACCCCAGAGAAGCCTGGTGCCCTCTGCACGCCCCGGCCCTCGCCCTTGCTCTCTGAAAGTCAGGTAGCACGAGGGCACTCTTGCTCTTGCACCGGATGCCATCCTGGCTCCCTGCCTGCCGCCTTCCTCTTGCACTCCCTCTCCTTTAGTTTTTGGTCAGAGGTTGTGGTGTGATGGAAGGAGACTGAGCCCTGCAGGTCTGAGCTAGGCCACTCAACAGCTGTGAGACTGACTTTTCACAGTCTCTTAACTTCTCCGAGCCTCAGTTTCTCCCTTTGTGTATGTATAATGGGGGAAGTCATACAGGCGCTGAAATGATGGGTGCGTCTGGCTCAGTAAAAGTTGGTGTCTTCCCCCCTCTCCCGCCCCCCCCTCCTTTATTCTGGGATCTCGGCTCTTTTTTCTCCTTCCTTTCTGTTTAGATTTCTCTACCCTCTCCTTCGCTTTGTTTTTCCCTCTCTCTCTGTATAGTTTTCCTCCCCTCTGAGTCCTTAGCTCTGGTTCCCGCCCCTTCTCCCATAGCTCATTCCTCCCCTCAATCCATTCTTCTTCCTCTTTTTACCTCCTTGTGGTGAGGGGTTCCTGAGGGTTAAGAATCCTGAAGCTTGTAAACACTGCTCCTGTTCAAGCCCTTTATCCTGTCCTCTGAGAAAGCCAAGGGAACGGGCTGGGGCGGGGGTGGGCTGGGTGTCAGGGACAAGTTAGCACTAGCACTCCGGTCTGCAGGAGCTCCAAAACTTTCCCCCAAATTGGGTCAGAATGCTGTGATTTCAGGCACCTCTGGGGGCTCCCTTCCTGCAGCCCATCTGTGAAGCCAAGTGCTTTCTGCAGTTTCCCGGACGCTGTCATTCATCCTCTGATCTCTGCGGGAACTGGAGGGCAGTGGGTTCACAAGCAATGGGCTCCTTGGATTCCTCCTGTGAATGGGGGGTTGGGAAGGGACAGGGAGAAAAAGGGGAGTCAGCATTTGGTCTATATGTGACTTGGCTTCTCTCCCACAATCTTGCCCCTCCCACCTCCTCCAGAGCTGAGCTTACCCCACCCCACCCAGCACCCCAGGATGTGTTTCTTGGGCACTGGTGCTACTCCGTGCCAAGAGTCAACTTGGGATGTGGTGGCGATGCTTGCCTTGAGTGTGTATATGTGTATATATATAAGCCTGGGTGAACATAGCATGACAGCAGTGTGCCTGTGCCACTTGTCACTTGGATGAACCTCTCCATCTCTATTCTTCACACAGTATATTTGAGAGAAGAAGGGACATATTGAGGCAATATAGAATAAAAGGGAGCCCTCCCCCACTGGATTTGGGGGTTCTGACGGCTGGTCCGTGCTTTAAGAGAGAATCCTGTGTTTGTGTTTGCTCCTGGCTCCCTCTAGGGACATCTCTCCCCAGAGCTGCTGACACTGAGGCTTGGGGACGAACTATGGTCCTATGTGCTGGGTCCCCATACCTTCCATAGTTCCACAAGAGAACCAGGGGGCTGGTGGAGAGCTTTCCTCAGCCCCATTCTCACGCCTTCTCACCTTGCTTTGAGTTTATGGGAGTTTCCTTCAGCACCCTCCCTTTTTCCAGGGTCTGTGACCCTCTTCCTAAGGATGGGGGGGGGGCACCTGCTTGCCATGGGGTGAAAAGCCCTGTGGGTTTTTCTCACTCCACCATCAGGATCGGACTCCTGGGCTTCTTCCACTTGGTTGGGGACTGAGAGCAGTGCCTGGAGCAGCCATGCAGGGCTGACAGCATGAGTCCACATCCAGAGGGCAACATTGATGGTCTGGCCTTTGTGAGCTGGGGGCAGGGTGTGTATGTTCCAGGTTTTGTCTTTGGAGGATTCTAGACGTGAAGGACGAGACATCAGCCGCGGAGGCAGGAAGAGCCCAGCTTGGTGTAAATGGACATCTTGGTCATTGTTGGGATGGAGCCAACTCTGGGAGTGGTAGGAGGAGGAGAGGAGGAGACTGGAGAGACTCAGCTTCGTAGTTTCCCCGTCACAAGCCAGAATGTTTCACAGACTCACTTTCTTAGCCCAGGGCTATCCTCAAAGCATCGAGTCAAGGGTGAAAGAAGCTTCTAGAAGGGAAGAGGGTGTGCCCCTCAGAGACCCTCCTGGGAACAGGCAGAGACTTCCCACCTGGGACTCCCCAACCTGCCTCTTCTTAGAATGTCTGTGCTATTTTCTGACCCTGTTGGTCACTGTGGTTCATCAAATAAATCTGTTTTGTGTAACTATTCTGTTCAAAGACCCTTCTCACACAAGTGTCTTGGGATGCTGAAAAGATCCCCAATTTACAGATGTTACAGTGGGAGGTGGCATGAGCCCAGCTGAGAGAGAATAAGAAGGGAAGTGGAAGCTAAAAGGACTAAAGTGGGAAACTGGAAAGGACATGGGGAGGCTGCAAGAAGATGGAGAAAATAGACCCTAGGGAAGCAAAGCTTTTGGGATGAGATCAGGGGGAAGGCAAAGGAAATAAAGGGATGGGGAGCAGCTGAGTTTTTGTGTTTGGAAAAGCCTAGATCAAATGGGCACACATTTTGGAGTCTGGAGCACAGATCTGAGGGGAAATATTAACCTTTCTTCCTGTGAAGGTAGACCTATTATTTATTCACTAGAGGCCTGGTGCATGAAATGGTGCACAGGTGGGATCCAGCCAGCCCACCGCGATCAGGGCCATGTGGGGGAGGGGCTGTGGGCAGTTGGTGGGCCAGCCCCACCCCCAATTGAGGTGAGGGGGCCAAGGGGGGGCTGGCGGGGGCAAGGGACCATGTGCAGTTGGTGGGTTGACCCCACCCCCTGGTCAAACTTCCCGTCAAACTACTGGTAGAGGGGCAATTTGCATATTAGCCCTTTATTATATAGGATTAATTTATCTCTTTATTCATTTATCATCCCCTATTGACTCATTCATTCATTATCACGTGAGCATCCATTCAGTCAGACCAGAAGTTCCAATGCTTGTTCTCCAATCAGAGTCACTCTAAATGGTTTTGTAAATATTCATGCTTTTTGTCACCCAGACCAATGAATCCAAATCTCCTGGACTTACCCCACATGTTTATAATTACTAAAAGCTCCTCAAATGACTTTGGGGGAGGCCACGTTTGGAGATGTTTCCATCTACATAGATTCTGTCCAAATTAACATGGGCACAAAAAGACTAGAGAGCCAGAGGCAGAGGCAACCGGGGTCTGGACCGTTATAGAACTGGGAGAGGACAGGGCTGGAATGAAGATGTGCTCACCATCTTCCACAAAGAACTCCACTACTAAGAATGTTTGCAGATAACACAGACCCAGTCACTGTGGTAGAATGGGTAGGAACATGAGAGGTCACATTTACTGCATTTACCACAGCACTAGCATTTTCCAAGCATTATCTCACTTAACCCTTGCAATCCTCTGCTAGGGACATTTTAACCTCATTTTGTTGATAAGGACGCTGAGGATCAGAGAGCTTAGTTAGGTCCCTTGACCAAGATTCCACAGCCAGTTCATGGGCAAGCCAGGCCTAGAACCAGCTAAGTCTAACACCAAAGCTCATGCTCTTGACCGCTGTTCCCCCCAAAGTACAAAGGAGGCTGTTCCAGGTGGATAGGACGGAAAGTGAGGTGTCATCTGTAAGGTGCCTGCCACAGGCGGACCAGGCGTAGAGAGTACTCCAGGCGTGGGTGGATGGGGCAGGATGGAGATGGGACAGGGAGGGTGGATGATGCATAGGAGAGAGGGAGAAAGAGAGAGGAGGGGGAAGGGAAGGGAAAAGAAACAGATGGAGACAGAGTCAGCAGAAAGGAGAGACAGAGACCAAGAGAAATAGAGACAGAGCGTGGGGAGGTAGGTGGAAAGCCCAACTTGGGAGGCAGGGAGGAGTTGGGAGACAGGGTATCAGTGCTTGTTTTCAGTCTCCTGAAACACATCAGGGAAAACCCTGTGGGAATTTACAACTGTAACAACGAAGTATTCACACAATTGTGTTACAGATGCTGAAAAAGCCTCACCAACTCTCTAGGGAAATTTGAGGTAAGCTATCCCCCAAATTGTAAGATTATAGAGCACTTAATAAGTCACTTGTTCACACATTTCTTCACTCACTCACTCACTCACTCACTCACTCACTCACTCACCTGTTTCTTCAACAAGTTCTTATTTCTTACTTGAGTGCCAAGGAACATGCTGGGCACAGGATCAAACGCGGAACAGGACCCTGTGGCTGCCAGTCTGGTGATGGAAACAGACAGTTGAATGGGTGATTATACTGGAGTGTGGCTTGAAGAAAGGAAATGTAGGAGTGTGTGGAGGTCCTTATCTAAATGATGGAATGAGTCTGGGCGGGTGTCAGGGGAGACTTTAGATTCACGATAGATGCCAGGAGGCTGCTCTTGCAGGGTGAAGGTGAGTGATGCATGGAGAAACCACTCTGTGCAAAGGAAATACCCACAGATAAGAGAGCATGCAGCCCCTCGGAAGAGTTGGAAAGAGAGCTCATCTAGTTCTCACCCCAACCCCACCTCAGCTCTGGGAGGTGAGCCAGGCAGAGGCATGGGGAAAAGCTTGCCCAGGTGTCAGGGTGTGGATGACAAGCAGATTGGGGTTGGGGCTAAAATTTGGGTCTCTAAACAATGTAGGGGAGCCAGAGATTTTTTTGTGTGGCTGCTAGTTTCTCTCCCCACCCCGGGCTTGAGCTATTTTCCTCTAAGATATCTGTCAGGGTCTCCTAAAGAGGCCCTCTCATGCTGGGCCTGTTGGAAAAAGATGCTAAGAAGGGGTAGATGGATCCCTTGGGAAGACCTCCCTGGAACTAGAATGACATCCAGCATAATAGGATCTTGCTATGATTATCCTGCCGTCTCAGCCGGTACCACTCTGTCTGAACTCCAGGCTGTCTGAAGCTAGCAAGGCCTGATTCATCGGGTGCAGCTCTTTTCACTTATTGCCCAAAATGCTTGTAAAGTTGCTATGAGTGATGTTAGAGTCACAAAGACATGACTCAGAACTTAAAATTAAGTGCACAAGAAAGGAGATTTGGAAATGTTGGGCTGATTCTAGAAGTTTCAATTTGTAGTTTGAATGTTAGAGCATCAAGCAATATTCACTGATTTATTCATTCAACAGACCTACGATGTGTCTGGGACTGTTAGAAGCTGAGGATACAGAGGTGGACCAGACATGACCTCTGTCTTCATGGAGCAACTGGAAGAACCTTCTAGTCTTACCTTCCCATTGAATAGATGGATAAATTAAGGCCCACAGAGGGGGACCGATCTAGACAAGGTTTTATAATGGAAAGATGGTAGAGGTGGGACTAGAACTTAGGCTTCTCACTGCCGGGCAAGAGCATGTTCCATGTTTCCAGGCTTAGAAAATAGAAAGGGTCTTTTATTGAGTCTAAGAAGAACAAGTGGAGAGGGTCAAAGCAATGATGGATCACTAACTGGGGAGTGGGAGGGCACAAAGGTGCTGAGAGGTGGTTAGTCATAGTTTCGTTAATACTCCTTTTATTTTAGAAGAGTTGTAGTTTTAAGAAGCATTGAGTACAGAGAGTTCCATACATTCCACATCCAGTTTCTGTTATTAACATCTAACATTAGTAGGACATATTTGTCACAATTAATGAACCAATATTGATATACAGGATGTCCCCCCAAAATGTATACACCACTAAAAGCTGATAGTTCAGTGGACATTTCTTTCTTTTCAGATTTAACCCATGAATGAATAATTATTCCAAGTGTGTATACATTTTTTGGGACACCCTATATTAACTACTAACTGCCCGTACATTATTCAGCCTTCTTTACTTTTTACCTATGTCCTTTTGCTGTCTTAGGATCTTATCCAGGAGACCTCATTGCATTTAGTCATTATGTCTCCTTAGGCTCCTCCACACTAGGACCATATCTCTTGTTTTTGTTGGCCCTGACAGTTTCGAGAAGTACATGTCCGGTATATTGTTCTGTGTACTTTTGAAAACAAATACGTTTTTATTTCCACGTACCAGGCACATGCTAAATGATAAGGAGAGAGCAATAAATAAAATACAAGTGATTCCTGCTCTCTGGCAGTTTAACAATGAGTAGTAAAGTGTAGTAGCATCATTGCAGGAAGCACAGCGTGCCATGAAGGCACCCACCCATCTTCTGCTGTGCAGCAAAGAGTGATCACAGATGGGTCAATGCACTGGCTGAAAACATAGGTCATCTGCAGCTCCACCTGGGTTCAAAAGTGGCATTCTCTTCCACCCCCAAAGCATCCTAGAGCTCATTTCTGGCCTGAATGACTGGAAACCTGGGGACATGAGACAAAAGCTTATTGTATTCGTAATCTTACCCCATATTGTTCTGTACTTTATTATTTAGTCTTGTGACACATTTCTTGCCTACTCAAGGATGCCTCCTATATGGACAGAGGATAATGGGAAGTGGATTCCCCAAACATGATTGAACTACCCTACACAGTCAGCACCCTTCTTGTCTTCCACTTCAGTGGGAACATATTTCTAGAAGAGCCATTTTTGACTGCAATGTAATGGCTCTGTGTGCTCGTCTGTCTCCTCTGCTCTACGGGCAGCTCCTCTAGTGTAGGAGCTGTATTTACCCATCTTATACTCCTGGTGCCTGGAATGGGGCAGGTTGCTTAAAGGGTGTTTGCTTAAATGATTGAACAGCTGAATAAAGAAAGTTCAGGAGGAAAGGTGAGAAACACTGATTTTTTGCTTAAAGTAAACAAATTGATTGCTTTTAAAAGAGTCCAGAAAGATAAAGATTGTGATGCACTGGGGTTGGTGAGAACTAAGATTACTAAGCATTGAGTCAACTACATCCGATAGCCTCTTTGAGCTGCTGCTTGGGAACCACAGAGCCAGCACACAGGAATTAGTTAAACCATGTTCTGCAGGGCACTTCTGATATTCTTATAAGTTGAATTTCGCAAAGTATAGCTTTGCAATGATCAGTTCAGTGTTTATGCTGAACACTCTGTCTTCAGGACTCTCTGGCTGGATGGTGGTGTGCGAGGCTGGTTGGCTTCCTGTGGAAGTTATCTGTGAGCCAACTAGAGCTGGCACTGAGTCAGTTTCTGGAAAACTATGTTCATGGAGGAAGGACTCTCATGATGGTGGGATGTACCAATTGAGTAAAAAATAAAATCTGGGACTTCCCCCTTATATAAAAATACCTAGGGAAAACTTCTCTTCCAGACTTTAAGAAAATCTGGTCGAGGTTTAAGGGCATCCAAGAAGATTTGGCAGTCTTTCTTCTGGGTCTGGAATATGTCCATAAGTTCAAGAGGTTTTCCTGTATGATGGGGATGAAGTGGCCTCTGGTGATAAGAGAGAGACCCAAAGCTTCATTCTAGGGGGCCTGGTTTGGTCTCTTTGGCAGAGAACAGATTTTGGCAGCAGGGATGATAGTGACCCAGAGTTTGGGGACTGTCATCCCAAGGTGCAAGGATTGAAGAGCATGGATGTGACCCTTACTATTAGGAAAAAGGATGCACCAATATAGTGATTAGTTGGTTTCCAGGATGAGACCCGGAAGCCATTGAGCATCCCTGGTATTCAGCTGGCTGCCAGTTCTGTATTGGGGTTGTTATAAGGCTATCAGGCTCCCTGGAAGATGATCATTATTTGCTGTGCTAATAATTAGCTATTTTTATGTTTGGGAAAAGCAGAACAGCAATTACCAAAGGAGTTGACTAAAGACAGATGTTGAGGCTGGAGGAGGAAGTGATTCTATTCTGACTGTGGAAATCCCAGCAGCCCAACATGCTGGCATGAAAAACACAGCATAATTGAGTTGGCAAGAAATGTTCTTACCCTCCTACTTCACTAATGAAGGAAGTAAACCCTTGGGAGGGTAAGTGACTTTTTAAATGTCATTGATAGGTAGTAGCTAAGTTGGTTGGTGGGGCTCTCTTAATTCCCAGGCCTGCTTGCTTTTCATGTCACCAAGTTATCTCTTTTCTATACTATAGATGGTTTTGGAAGGGATACTTGTTAGAGTAGATAGAAAATAAAAGGTAGTATTGACATGTCCAACTTGTGTTAGTGATGATTTAGCTTGTTTTATTCAAAACTATGATGTTAGTTTCTGCTGTCCATTCTGTTAAGAGCACAATTAGACAGGTCCAGTCTGAATCCCAACTCTTCTTTGTTTGTGTCATCAAGACCAGTATTTCTTAAACTTTAGTGTGCTGAAGAATCATTGGTGATGTTGTTAAAATACAGATTCTGATTCAGTAGGTCTGGGGTCTGTCCAGAGGATGTTGTTTCTTTAAAAGACTTCTGACAATGGCGGATGCTGTTGGTCCAAGGAATACACTCAGGGGAACAAAGATCTGGGACATAATATTCATCAATGGACTGCTTTCTCATCTATAAAATGGGATAATAAAAGTCGTTACCCATAGTACTGGTTTGAAGGTTCCATGAGTAATGTTTGCAAGGATCTTGCACAGTTTCTGGCATATAAGAAGTAATCAATAATGTTCCAGTCTATTTGGGCTGATAGAACTAAATATCATAAAATTGATGGCTTCTAAATAACAAGCATATACTTCTCACAGTGCTGGAGGCTGGGAAGTTTAAAGTCATGGCCCTGGTAGGTTCAGTGTCTGGTGAGATTCCACTTACTCATTGGAAGCTGTCTTCTCACTATGTCCTCACATGGAGGAGTTAACTAGCAGGTAAGTTGCTAGACTTTAATGGTGGGAAAATGAGGGAATTCTGGTTTTGTGATGTTTAATTTCCAAGTGACTTGTAAGAGGAGTTCATCAGGTGTGCAGGAGGTAGTGAAAGGTGTATATAAAGTTTTGAAGACTTGTATCATCTTGGGCAATGAAAAAGCAAAATTCCTAGGGAAGTATATAGTGCTGATTCTCTCCTTTGAGATTTGTGTCCATGAGTTTAAAGGGGAATCAATTAGTCAGGTTGTGTGATTTTCTCTGGCAGCATTTAGCTGCTGTGGCTATAAGCACAGAGAAGATGCTCAGTAGGTGCTGGAGTTTGCAAGGTGATTGTCACAGAGGAGGGAGGCATGAGGTGTCGGGTTGTCTGCAAGAGAGTAGTTATAAAGAAGTGCAATGGAATTAATTTCTGTAAGGAAGGAAGCAAAGACAGGAGGTAGACATATGGACATGTGGTGGACATGGGTTAGTGGTCATTAAAAGGGACAAGAAATGTGAGAGTGGGGGCCCCACTACAGCAAGTGAGCTGGAGGAGTGGGAAGTGGAGGTCAAAGAATAAGATTTCAAAATAGAAATTTCTGGTAATGACAGGGTCTATGGTGTAACTGTTGAGTGGATAGCTGAAGTGGAGTGAAGAACAAGATTGTTGGGGTCAAAGACATCAAGAAATGGAGAGTCCAAGCTGTTGGATGAGTTCTCTCTCTCTCTATATTGACATTCTGAGAATTATTGTAGGAAGAAGGCAGTGAATATGATTGTACCCAGGAGCTAAAGTGTGCAGTAAAGGAGGAATAATGACTAAGAGAAGCGTAGAAGGAGCCCAATGAGGAGGAGGGCATGGGTATGAAATAACTATAAGTAGGGCCATGGTTAGCCCATATGCTTCTGTGTAAATTAGGAAAAAATGGCTCTTCTCCAATGGGAAGCATAGGGTGGGCAGTGTGGGCTGGATTTTATTCACCCCTCAGGTGGGCATTCTTGGCCAGGCCACACCCTACTTGGGCAACCTGTAGAGCCATACCTGGTAGTCCCAGTTGAATGGCACAGGCATTAAAAAAGTCAGCTTTTTGCAAGAGAAATATCCTGAAAGAGGTTACGGGGAGCAAAGATCAACACTGATTTTACAGGCAGGGAAACTGAGGCCCAGAGAAGGGAAATAAGCACATAGGAGGTCAGCAGCAGAACTGAAACAAAACTGTTCTGACACTTGGTGTTTTCTGCCACAACCCGTCATGGAAGTGACGTTTTAGCAAATGCTTCAGAACTGCAAATTAAAAAAACACACAAACCCCACATGTTTTCCCCCAAAGTCACTTCTGTGGGAGGTGACAGACTTCTTTCTAGTGATGCTGCCATTGTTCCAACCATTTCTGGAAACTCCTTTAGCGATATGATCTTCAGAGCCAGCTCTGAGTCACAAAGACAGCCCACCGCACTGGAGAGCCTGGGTCTGAGAGCCCGAGATGCAGCCTAGAAATGTGGCCTCTCTACATCTTACTTGCACACATAGGTATTTGACACTCAGCATGTTCTAGGCCCATGAGATCCCCATCAAGTTTCAGGGGTCAGCTATCACTGTGAGGTATGTTTGGTTTGAATAGGTTTTGTTTTGCAAAGCTGGTGTGCATGAGGTTTGCATGTGTCTGGTATCTTAAATGCAAGCAACAGAACCTTCCCCACCTTTTTATTCAGAAAACAAATTTAGTGAAGCATATTATGTAGCTCACAGCATCTTTGGAGAATTATGGTTCAGGAAGGAGCCATCCTTGAATTATCCAGTTCTTGTGGGGACCACATTGCCTGCACCATGAAGTTCTGCTGGGATTGGACACAGCTCTTCCACCCCTGCTGACCTTGGTGATTTTTGCCTCTCCTCCACCTCAGCCACAAAACAGATTCCACGCAGCTCCTGGGTCCCCAGCTTGTTCTCTTTCGAGGTAGATTCTCCTACCTGCATGCTTGGGGAAGCCCAGGCCATATGCTGGCACTAGCAGTGAAGGAGACCAGGGAAAGTGGATTCCAGCTTCTAACATCGGAGGCGGGGCTCAGATTGTGGGAAGAGCCCCAGACATAGGGAGTCTATGCAAACAACAACAACCAGTGAATTCTATAGACATGGCAATGATTCCCCCCTAAGCTGTAGACTTCTTTGGGCCCTTATGCCTAGAATTTGGGAAAGATTGTCCTTTTAGGTCCAATGGCCCATCTTCACACAGTGTGATCACCAGCTCAGAGACTGCAGGAAACCAGACTTTTTTTTTTTTTTTCTAATAATTTAGACTTCCCTTTAAAACAAATGTAGTTAAAAGAGAAATAGGAAGTGGTTTCTCCCAGGCCCTGCAAATGGGTGGTGGTCAAGGTCAAATCTTCCTGCCAGCAAACCTGTGTCCATGGAGAATGTTGAGATATTCTACTTGGCAATGCTTTTCCTCAGTGATCAGAATCCCTTCTGTCCAGTCTCTAATGAACAGAAAGGTGACCCAGCAGCTCTGGGACATGTGAGGAAGGATTCATGACAAGTGTTTATTGACGCTTTACTAGGTGTTAGGCACAGGGGCCTGAGCCTGGGCCATGTGGGCCAGAGGTTTCTGAGAAGAGTAAGTTTAGTGTTGGTGACTGACAATCGGTGATTAACTGGGTGTCAGTGGGGTACAGGGAGTAGAGGAAAATGGTCTTGGGGGGTCTTTCAATCCTGGGATTATGTTTGAGGCCTTGTGAACTAGATTTCCCTTCTGCAAAGTGGGGCTAATAAGACTTAGCTCATGTGGTTGTTTGAAGGAGTAAGTAGTATATAGTATACAGAGCAGCCAGGGACTGACACAGCAAGCTGAGTTCCCCCGAGGTCCCCACATCTGTCCTTTCCTCCCTTCAATATAAAGTGTGATGGGACTGCCGAGAAAACGGTGGTTGATTCCGCTGGCTGGGTTCTGGCTGGGCTCCTGGTGATGAAAGGGTTCTTCAGGCAGTGGAAAGGCAGGGTCAAAGCGATGGACGCTGTGTTTGGGAGCTGGTGGGCTGAACAGCTGGTTGGAGGTGTGTGCGTGGGAAGGGGACTGACTGGAAGCGAGGCTAGATGGGGACTTAAGGGCTCTGTGAGTCACGCCGGGGGTCTCTAAGCATGGGTGGTCAAGAAAGAAATTTAAGGCAGAGGACAGTTCCCAAAAGGCCAGAGCAGCTGCTATTTGGCTGGTGAAAATATCTCTTTTATTTAGAAATGCCCTGGATTTGGAGCTCTCCATCTCTCTGCTTGGTGAGATAAGGATGAAAGGGCTGGACTGTTTTTTGGCCCCCATTCAACCTGGGGATGTGTAATGTTGATGTCTTAGAGAGCTTCTTCTTCTTTTTAAATTTTAAAATCAACTTTATTGAGGTATAATTTATATACAATAAAATGTACCAGTTGAAGCATATAATTTAATCATTTTTAACAAATGTATACTAGTACACCTGTTTAACACCCACTATAATCAACATATAGAATATTTTTCATCACACTAAAACGTTCTTTTTTGCTGTATTCTTGCTATTTCAAATAAGAAGCATAATAATACCACTTGTTAAACATCTATCACTCTCAAACATTGTTAGATATTTTACATAAAAAATTCCAAATCTCTTTAATAGCTCTGTAAAAGCAGATACTATCAGCTCTATTTTGCAGAAGGGAAAACTGAAGCTTGGAAGTGTGAGGCAAATTGTTCAAGGTCATGTAGTCAGTAAATGGCCATGCCAGGATTCCAAGCCAGGATTGCCCCCTGGTAAAATCAGTGTTGATGTCACCAGGCCACACTCCTGAGTCCCACTGGGTTATTTCTAACTGACATGACAACTCCATATCTACCGCACATACCTCTACACACCTTTCTACTGCTCTTTATATCTATATCCCTACTCATCTATTTATCATCTCTCTATCTTCCTAACTATCTCACAGAATGGCAGAAATTTACCCAGTATCTAAAAATCTCTTACCTTGCCCAAATCTCTGGGAAGTCAGGTGTATTTCCCTTTCTGGAAGGTGTCCTAGAGTGAAGGTGGCCTGCCTGCCACCTCAATCATGGACAGACCCAGACCTGGTAGCATAGATTAAGTCATACACTCCTGGGGGTGAAAATGTATTCAGCCACATTAGATGGTCCTTGTGAATAATTGCCCTCAGTCTCATCTTCGAAAAGACAGAATTTGATTAGATTGTAAGCCTGGTTGGCCATAGCAAGGAAGTCTTGGGTGGGACATGGAGGTAGAAGAAGGGAAGAAAGAACAAAGAAAGGGTTTATCACAAGCCAAGTTCAGTGACTTTGTAATTTTTTCGGATCCAGGCCAGGTCTGCCCCTGAGAGCAGTAGCAAATGGGCTTGGGTGGGTCCCTTTGATGCTGACTGTGTCCGTAAAAGGTTGGATGAAATTTCCTTCAAGACATAAATATGTTCTTGGCTCCAAACACAACCTTCCTTAAAGGGAAAAATGCTCTTGGGGGGAGGGGGAGAGGTGACTTTATTTGGGTTTCCCTGGGGTGGGCAGCAGCTCACTGAAGACTCCTGGCAGGAAGCAGTCCAGGTGGCTCCTGGCCAGGCCAGTGGAGACCTCTGACCTTCTCTCTGGACTTCAGGAACTTCTGCTTCCCCGGGAGGAGGAAGGTGGCAGGGAGGAGGGGAAGGCACAGGGAGGAGCGATGGGAAAAAAAGGAGTTTTCTGGAAAAAAAATATTGGCTGTCCTGGAATCAAGGTGAGTAGGAGGACCCGCTGAACTGTGAGCCTTAAGGAGCCAAGGAGCCCCTTGGTGCTTTTTTTTTTTTTTTTTGTTTTAGATCTTGAGCATATCATGAAGCCACTGAGTGACAAAGGTTCACTGGGTGCCACTGAGTGACAGAGGATCACTGGGCCTTATCTCTCTGTTTTGCTTTATGTAGCAAAGGCCCAGAGAGGGGAAGTGAGTTCCCAGGGTCACTCGGACACTTTGCACTACCCCTCACAACTCTACTGTGTCATATTTTTGACTGAATTAATTCAGAATGGGATGGATTGATAAAAATAACAATAACAGCCATAGCAGCCTCAGCTAAAGTTAATCAAGCACTTCCTATACTAGACATTTCCTGAGCTTGAGTGTTTCATGGGCTTTACTTCATTCAGTCCTGGTAGGTGATCAGCCCCATTTTCCAGATAAGAAAACTGAGGCTCAGAAAGATTAAAAAAAAAAAAAAAAGACCAAACACGAAATGATAGCCAGCAGGGGAGAGTTGGGATTGAAACCTGGGTGGATGAGACCCAGGGCAGAGGATATGTCTGTTTTACTCATCCTCTGTCTTACACAAGGCTTGGTATTGATCAATTATTTGTATGTAAGCCACAGTAATTTTTATTTCAATTTACATTTATGCTTGGGTCTTGGTGCTGAGACTGTCATTTAGACACTCAAAATTGAAGAGTTAAAAATTAATTTTCATGGGTAAGGAGAGACTGGTTTAGAGAGAGTAGGCTTTAATGTGCATATGTAAGATCTATTGCCTCCTTGAGATGAAAAATATGGTAAGAGAGGTCTTAGTTAATATTATTTCCCCTTTACCTCTATCCAGTGCCCTGAAGAGAGGTAACATGTGTTGAACACACTTGTGCCAGGCATTTTTATCCCAAAATCATTGCAACTGTCTTGGGGAAGGGTGCTATGTTATTATGCCCATTTTACAGATCAAATTTAGAGTTAAATGAATTTTCTCAGGGCAACACTATAAATGGAAGTCAGGTTAGGGACCTCGAAGTGTTGGAACCCCAAGTCACTATACCCTCCAGGTGTGGGATAAATAATTTGACATTCCGCTCCACATGCTGGGGTGAGACCTAGGCAGAGGAAAGGAAGGCTCTCTTATTTGTTTTTCTTTTGAAGAGTGGAGAACTAATGCAAGCTACAGGGATGGAGTAAACTCACATGCAAGCTATAGGGACAGAGTAAACTCACAAGCCAAGAGTCAAGGGGCTTGGGCCAATGGCCCCGCTTGTTAATCCTCCAATGATCCCTTTGAGCTCAGAAGTGAATGGACTCCCAAGCAGACTCTGCTGAATGTGAACTAATCCATAGATTCCCTCATTGACCAAAATATTAAGCTGAAGCAACAGAACTGCCCTCCAGAATTCTGGACTGCCCTGTGACGGCTGATGAGAATCATCTGGGCTGTTGTTATCCATTCCATAGACAGAGGCTATATGCTCTGGCTCACCTGGGCTGCTTAATAAAATAGTGCTGGTACTAGGGGCCCCTCTCCAAGCTAAGTGCACTCTCAGCAATCTGGATTCCAAGCTGGGACCCATCAAAGTGGGAGATAAAGTATTTGTCTCCTGTTCTCATTTATCACATGCCCACGGTCCTTTGTCATTTTGAGCAGGATTGATGGCTTCTACTGGGGTCCACTGGGCAAGCCTCCAGAGGGGCAGGGCTTCCAGTCCGCAGCAGCTGTAACTCTCCTGTCACAGGCTTTAAAGGGGCTGAGAAGCTAGTTCCCAATTGGTGAGTCTTAAGACCTGAGGGCTTGAGAGACCAGCTGCTGGGGGCTGGGGGCTGCTGAAGGTGTGGCAGCTCTGGGAGGTCTCCGAGGGTTTCTACCTGCTGAGAATAGAGGGTTCTAAGTGCCTGTGAGTGGGGTGTGGGATGGGGAGGTAGGGGGTGGGGCCATCTTATGGGAGGTTTGTTTTCTCAGTGGACTGAGCCCAGCTGTACTGGTAAAGGTGATGAATGTGTTTGTGTGTGAGTATTTGTATATGTGTGCATCTGTGTGAATATATGTATGTGTGAGTGTGTATATGAGTGTGAGTGTGTGTGTGTGTGTGTGTTCCTTTATGGCTGTGTTTGGACTTAATTCAGCAAAGCCCTTTGAAGTGGAAATCAGAAAGCTGAGGCTCTCCCAATCCAGAGCAATTTCATGGCTGCGTGGCAGGGAAGGCATTTATAAGCTACTTTCTCACTTTCACACTGTCTCCCCATCCCAAATGGTGTCACAAACAATGTATTTGTGAAACCCCTGGCTGCCAGGTCTCTCTGGTTTCCATGGAAACCATAAAGCTGATTTGAAGGGGGGTGAAAGGAAGGGAGAGGGAGGAGGAGAGCCTGGCCTCTCCACGGGGTGGGAGGCTTCCTTTTTAGCCCAAGAGGAGGGACAAAAGGTGAGGAAGGGGGAGCAGAGGTGTCACTAAGGAGGATTTATTGTCCTTAGTCTGTAGCTTTCCAATTAATTGCAGGGTAATGGAGCCTCATGGCTTGGAGGAGGAAGCTGAAAGGGACTGGGAGTTATGTCCTGGGACCTGAGTGTGATTCAAAGGCTGGGACAAAGGGACTGGAGGGAGACCCTAACCCCACCCCATTGCCTTTGATATAAACCCTAAATTCCCTGGACCATCATACACTAGAGCTGTCCACTTTCCTTCATTTCCTCCCCGGGTAGTCCCACAGAAGGAGTGCTGGCCTTGCTACTGTAAGTTCCTCCAGGGCAGCAGCCTTGTCATTCCTTTCTGCATCTCTAGTACTTGGCCCCGTGCCTATAAAGGTCTAATTCTTCCACCCGCCTCCCTCTGAACTAAGGCCTACTCCTTCTTCCACACTCAAGTCCCAGCTTCTCTTTGAAGTTACCCAGCTCACATTCTTTACCAGGGTCTTCAAAACATGCCTCTATCTCTGTGTCTTGCATGTACATATTAATATCTGGTTTCTCTGAATACTTGTGTCTGTGCTTAATCACAGCCTGTTTGTTTTTAAAACACAGGCTCTTTTTCTCCCGTTGGAAAGAGTATGGAATTTGGATCACAACCACACAAATCAACAATTCAGTTCCTATCATGAGTGCTTTGCATGCAGAATATCATTAGAAGTAAAAATCCATCTGAGTGTGAGCTTGGCTCTGCAAGCTTGTGAACTTGAGCAAGACATTCCAATTCTCCGAACCTTAGTTTCCTCATCTGATAGATAGGAATTATGGTGAGAGTTTCCACAAGGCTGTTTTGAAGATCCTAAGAGCTGTTGACAGGATGGTGCTTTGAGACTGCCCTGAGGATGTGTGTCCTTGTCTCTGTTGGAGTTCTCTGAGCATAGGAGCTTACTGATTTGCTGGCTTCCTACCCCGACTCCATGCACAAGTGCTCAGCCGCCCTACTGAGAAGCACACAGCAAATGTTTGTCCAGTTGAGATAAAGGTTGGTGGAGAAAATAGCGCTGGGATGCTCATCGAGTCCAGGTGGGGAATAGTGTGGGGCCCAATATTTGGGAGATATTCTTAGGGTAACAAATCTGTAGGGGTCTGAAGTCAAAGCGTAGGGTACTGAAGTTCTTAAGAGGAAATTTAGGGGAAGAGCAAGGTGAAGATTAAGAAATCCTAAGGAATGGAGGCTAAGAAAACTTAGATTTTAAAAATACTTGGGTACCTACTGCCTGCCAGCCATTTTTATTTACAAATCTTCATCTGGCTTTGTTTTCCCAGCCACCTTGTGAAGCAGATATTACTGTCCCCATTTTAATGGTGAAGAGACTTGCTCAGACAAGTCAGCACCTCCACCAGTCCAAAGTCCATATTTCCTCCCTGATCCTGGCCTGAGGTCTTAAGGTCCCAGGCCCTAATGCAACTAGAGTAAGATGACCCCTTGAAAGACCTGCTAATTGCTCCCGGGGGAGAGAGAACCAATAGGTGTGGTGATGGTAAGAAAACATTTGGCTGGAAATCACAGCTTGTCATCCAGGGGTGAGCTCACACCAGGGAGGAGACACTTCATAGAGCTTCCTGTGCCGTTGCCCTGGTGGTCTGGTCCCTGCACCCCCTGCCTGTGCATGTCCACTTAACTTACAAACATCCATCACCACAGGCCATGGGGTGGGGTGACGTGGAGGGGCAGTGGCATGGAGGGGGATCACCACCAGCTGGCCTCCCTGGCCCCCTCCCACCAGGCCTCAAGGTTCCCAGGGGCAGGGCGAGTGATTAAGGACCGGCTGTCAGGACGTGCCCACCAGCTGCCAGGTGACCTCGGAGGCTGTTTAATGTCCAGCAGCACAATGTCAGTCACAACCTTTGCCCTGTCGGCACCACTGGAGGATGGAGCTTATTCCAAAGAGGAAAATGTCTTTAAAATAGAAGCTCTTGTCTCCTCGGCCCACCCCCTGGCTTTTCCTGCAACTTCAAGGCTCTCTTTGGAAGCCTGGAGGTGGCTGTTTTCCTTCTCCAGTTGAGCCAAGCAAGGGGCCCGGTGGGAAAGTTACCAATGGAACAGACCACCGAGAACAATTATTGTCTTGGATCTTATGAAAATGCTTTGATTTCCAAGGAAATGTCTCAGAGAGCCCTCCTTACCCCTTTTATGAAGGAGGGAGGACCTTCTTTTCATTCCTCAGCCCCTGCCTGTCACCCAGAGGGGCAGTGTGCACTCTCAGCCCCTGCCTGTCACCCAGAGGGGCAGTGTGCACTCCCAGGTCTGGGGCTGCAGGGTGCAGTATGATAGCCGCTAGCTCTATGTCGCTGGTCAAATTTCCATGATTTAAAAGGAAACCGTAGCAATATTTCAGCTTTTTAGTCCCACTAGCCATATTTCGAGTTCTTCACAGCCACATGACTGGCACCCGTCAGGCTGGGCAGTGCAGTTAGAGGACATGGTGATCACTGCACTGGCCCAAGCAGTGAGTCTCCACCCTGGCTGCCTGCTGGAATCACCTGGGAGCTGATGAGAAGCCCTGATACCAGGCTGGGGCTCACCCATGAGACTCTCAGTCAGTAGATCTAGGATGGGGTCTAGCATTGGGATTTTTCAAAAGTTCCCCAAGCGATTTGAATGTGCAGTCAGCACTGGCCCACTGAGCCCGAAACTTACTTTGTTATAAGGATCATGGGGAGCTTGAAACAAACAAACAAACAAAAAAACAAACAAATTCTTAGGAAACTTCTGTCAGGAATCTGAGTTGGCAGGTCTCAGGAATCTGTATTTTTATTAATCATGTTAAGTAATTCTTAGGGTGAAGCCGTTTTGGGAAAAATTGGTGTACACTAGAGACCGAAAGAATGTCACTCACCAGGCACCTTTTAGATCAGGCATTGTGCTGGGGCTGTGGCCAAAGGTTCCCAAGGCCACCATGATGGCCTTTATCTGTACCTATGTCACAGGTAAGGACAATGGAAGTCCATGAAAGGTGAATTCTTTCCCAAAGTCACTCCGCCAGTGAATGGTGGCACTGGCCTTTATATCTGGTCTGAGTGTTAAAGAGAGTGGGCTGTGGAGTCCTTCAATCATGCCACTAAGTGTGTGACTATGGACAAGTCACTCAACCTCTCCAAGTCAGTTTCCTTCTTTGTAAACTGGGAATCATCACTGGACCTACCTCTCTGTGATGTGGTAGTAGTTAAATGAGCTAATGTCGGGCAAGGACTTTGCAGGCATCACTCTGGTGATAAGGACAATGCCACTCCAGGCAGGTCTGTGCTTTTCATCATATCTCTATTCTAAGAGAATCTTCTGTGCTTCTCTCACTGTCTCCCTGTCTGTCTGTCTGTCTGTTTTATTCTATGGTAGGGAGGTGCGGCTCTAGCTGCTGGGTGTGAGGAGTCAGGACAGCTCCCTGTTGTTGACGGGTGGGCCCAGGCTGCCTCCTTGTCCAAAATCCCCTGTGCTGCTCTCGCTCTCTTTTTTCATATCAAGTAACAGAAGCTTAGAGTCATTAAAACACTCATCTGCCATTACGTAGCTAGTAATGAGTAGAACTGAGATTTGACTCCAGGTTCAGCCCCAAAGCTATTATCCTAACAGAAAAAGAAAGAACAAAATGTCCACATAATGAAATCAGAGTTTTGTGTATTTCACTCTATAAGGTGTGATGATGCCCATGGACCCATTGGGTACATATGCTATACCCTGTATGTTGGAGTAGTTATCCCATTTCCCAAACCAGGAAAGTAAGGCCCCTGGAAAGTGTGATGTACCAGGATTACCCAGCTAGCAGGAGTCAGATGTAGAAGAAGCCATGCTGTGTTGGCTGCTGCTTTTCTCCTCTTCCCAACATAAGATCACTCAAGAGAAATTATGCTTGTTTTTGTCTCCAGTTTTGGGGCATCCTCATCCTCGTCAGCCTGGCCTAAGAATGATGAGGAGCCCCTCTCTTCCAGCAGTGGAAGTGCCTAGATTTGGTAAAGGCCTGAGCAAACACAAGACAAGAGCTATCTTATTATTCCATCTTACTCCAGTTCTTTCCCAGGGAGGAGGGGAGATCCCATGACCTCTAGATCCCTGCGGGGAAATGCTGGCTCCTGGGAAGGCCTTTTCCCCTTCGTTCACTGGAGTTCTCCATTTATACAGAATGACAGCTAGCTCATGGGCTAGGTAGGCAGCAAGGGGATCATGCAAGGGAATGGGTGCTAGAGTCGGCAGATCTAGGTTTGAATCTCTGTTTTACTTTCTTCTTGTTGTGTGACCTTGGGCACATCATTTAACCTCTCTGAGCCTCAGATTGTCCTACTGTAAAAGTGAGACTAAATTAGACAATGGCCATTAGACCATTGATTGGCTAAATTAGACAGTGGCCATGAATGTCTAGCACTGCCTGACACACAAAGGCATCCCAGTGGGGCCATTGCCATCTACACTCATAGTTATCGGCCAGCCAAGTAGAGAAACAGAGAGAGGGAAGGGAAACTGTCACGCTCCACCTGGAGTTGCCCCAGGGTTCCTTTCTCTCAGTGTTGATTGGAGACAGAGGAAAAGGGGGGCTGGTCCTGGAGAAAGGACAGAGGCCTTTTAATGAGTTCAGGAAAGCCCATCTCCTGACAATAACAGCCGGGACTGTGCAATAACATCCTGCCAGAAGAGGTAGAGACAGGATCTGAGCTGGGGTGGGAGCATGTGGCAGCCTCACTGCCCGCCTGTCTACCCTCCGGTCCCTTAGCCCTCAGGAGGCTCAGGAAGTAGCAGCCCTGATCAGAGGGACATGAAGACTTCCTCCTCCGAATGCATCCTGGAATAATATGAGACCGGAATACCAGCTCTCCTGGATGGACACTCCTGTAGGGTAGATTGGTAGCGCTTTCCCTGTGGGGTGCTCCCATGTCCTCCCCCCCCTTCCTCCCTGCCTCAGCTGGAGCTCAGGTGCATACTTGGCCTCCTCTTCTAGTGGTTCCACTGAGTCAAGAAGCAGGACCAGAGAAGAAGAGTGGTTCTTAACCTGCCAATCAAAACACCAATATTTGTTGAAGCCTTTCTGTGTGCTGGGGACAGAGCTTGTCTGTGAAGATGCAGTGATGATGGGGATAGATACTATCCCAGTTCCTGGGGTCTTTACAATGGGTGAGATGGAGGGACCTAGGAAAGTCACTTTCACCCTTTGGACCCCATTTCCCAGGTATATAAAACAAAGATGGGAACAGGTAAATCTAAAAGGCCCTTTCAGTTACTATATTCTATGATCCAAACCTAAGATAAATCTCCTGGCCTTCAAGAAGCTTATGGTCTGGGGTGCATGACTGGATGAGACAGCACGCTTGGTGAATGCTGGCTGATTCTCAGAAAGCATCTGATTGGTGGTAGGGCATGGAGGGAGGACCATAAGTCTCTGTGTCCTGGAACATGGATTTCATGTGTGCAGAGAAGGAGGGATTGCCAAAATGTGCTCCCCACTTGCTGGAATAGGTTGGGTTCTCTATTATTCTCAGTCCTGAGTGGGGTCAGGCTCTCCAGCTGGGGAGCTGGGGACACACAGTCACAGCTGCTCTCTCCATGGGACAGCCCACCAATCCTGCTTTCAGGGATGATTCACTAATAAAGGGATGATTCACTATCCCAAGTCTTTGGAGGCCCTGGTCCCTAGAATCATGAACAGGACTCATCCCTATGAAGGCAGGATGGCAATGGGGAAGGATGTCAACTCAACTTAGGAGACCTGGGTTATATGCCTGGTTCTGACAGTGAGTGACATGTCGTGCAACCATGGGGATGTGACACTCTTCCTCTCAGGGACTTAGTTTTCTCATCTATGCAATGACGGACACTTTTCTTAGTGACAGCTGTGTTCTTGGCACTGGGTACTGAAGATAAAAGATGAAAAAGGCTAGGCCACTTCCCTCAGGCAGACTTCAATCTGGTGGGAGGCATATGTGAAAATATGCTTTCAGTATAATGTACTGAGTACATTGCTAAAGGGATGCCTGGGGGTGTTGAGGCACAGCATGGGGCCCTCTGTCCAGCTGGGGAGGTGTAGGAAGGCTCCCTGGAGGAGGAGGCTACATTTACACTTGAATGATCAGTGCAAGTAAGTTGGTAGAAAGAGGTGTTGGGGGGAGGGGGAGATACTTTAGACATTTCCAAAGAACAACATCTTGCTTTTGCAGCATAATCTCTGGCTCCCCACCACCTTGTTCCCCTCAGCCTGACTGATGCTTTGGAGTCGTCCCTCTGTCTGCCCGGCTGGGAAGGCAGCCAGCACCAGAGGTCTCCGGGGTGGACTTGTGAGCACCTTCTGCTGGAATGAACTTGGAAGCTCAGCCCACAGTTGACTTTAAGTCACAAGCTTGCCTGGGGTAGAGTTTCCCAGCAGTCAGCAGGATGTCTCCTCAGGAGCCTCAAAGTCTTAGATCAGAGCCGACATAGCCTTGGTCTCTGCCAGGGTTTGCTGAAAGAGCTGCCATCCATCTCTCAAGGGCTGAACACCCTTGCTCCATCTGCCCATCTTGGGAATATGCATTGAGTGTAGACTGGGGGCAAGATGAAGAGAGAAAACAAATAATCTCATCAATGTGCCCTCACAGTAATGAAAACACACACACACACACACACACACACACACACACACACACACACACACACATACCCACACACTCCCTCCCCCGCCCCCCCCTCCCCACACACACTCAAAATCCTGTGCAGGAAAGGGTACGCTCCCAGGGAAAGTCTAAGCAGGGCATCTGAGCTTCCTGGGAAGTTCTTGGAAGGACACCTGAACTTGAGGTGAGAATATAAAGGAATGCTTGAGGTGAGAATATAAAGGAAGAGAAGAAACTTGCTAGTTGAAGAATGAGGTGGAATAGAGAAGGAACAGGTAAGCTTTCTAGGCAAAGGAATAGCAAAGAGCAAAGAGCCTGGGGCTAGGAACCCTGGTCCATTAAGGTGGTAAGAGAAGGCCAGGTGGCTGGTGTGCTGAGGGCAAGGGAAGGTGATATGACATGATGCTGAAGGGTTAGCTGACTTAGCCCTCTGGGTCCTGCAGGCTGCAAGAAGGTTTTTGTTCTTTATCCTAAAAGCAATGGGAATCCATAAAAGCAGGGGCTAATATGTCAGATCTGATGCCTTGAGGAGAATGGATGGGCATTGCTGGGTCAGTTAGGAGGTTACTGCAATGGTCCAGGTGGGAGATCGGTCGGCCTGAACCAGCTGCCTGAACTATGGTGAAGGTGCTGGGTGGTGTCAGTTTTGGAAGTGTGGTAGAATGCATGCAGGTGGCTGGGTGTGGGTCTGTCAACGACGTCCTCTGGTTTCGGAAATGACAGAGCTGTGGAGGACTGCAAGGTCATCTAGTCCACTCCTCACCTGACTGCAGAAGGAAACCGAGGTTCGGAGATGGAGAGGGACGTGGCCACACTGGCAGAGTGCTGGATCCCAACCCTGTGCTTATCCTCTTCTTTACAATAGAATCCCAGCATCAGAAAGAATCAGAGCAGCAAGGAGCCTTAGAAACCAATCAGTCTAATATTTTATAGATATGGAAACCGAGGCCCCAAGGGGTAAAGGCTTTAGGTGCCAAAGGCCACCCAGGGAGTTAATTAATTAATCAGCTGGATGGTCTAGGCATACATAAACATGGCTCGAGTGACCCCTAGATAGTGGGACGTGTGTTTGTTCAGGAGGGACATAACTTGGCAGAAGTCCCTACAAATGCTTTCCCAAGCCTCCTTGCGCCCGCTGGCCTCTCTCTCAGCTGGCTGCCTGGGGTTAGGGAATCCAGATGTCTGGGGCCACTGAAGCCAGCTGGATTTTCCCACATCGTGGGTTCCCAGCTCAGCAGTCATGCTGTAGTGGGTGGGTGGCAGGGAAGGAAAGCGAAGCTGTTCTTTTACTGCATTTCCCAGCATCTGAGTTTAGGGAGAGGGCTGACTTCCGTGGGTGCCCTGGATGTGCCCCCTCCAGTCGGGCAGAGCCTTGCAGCTAAAGCCACCATCTTGTGCTTACATACAGGGACCTTGCTCTTTAGAATTGAATGTTGTGCCAGGGTCTGACAGATGTTGTCAAAGCCTGCTGCTTCCTAGTGTAAGAGATTGTTGGGAGATGTGTTAGCATGGATGCCAAGTCCCTTTCTTTCTTTCTTTCTTTCTTTCTTTCTTTCTTTCTTTCTTTCTTTCTTTCTTTCTTTCTTTCTTTCTTTCTTTCTCTTTCTCTCTTTCTCTCTTTCTCTCTCTCTCTCTCTCTCTCTCTCTCTCTCTCTCTCTCTTTCTTCAGGCTGAATATTTGAAATTGGAATTGCATTAGGGAATTTCAGAACATTTTTTTTGGGCAGCTGGCTGAGTAGTTCATTGTCAGTGTGACCTGGCTTTGTCCTGAAGGTCTCAGAGGGACTCTGACTGTCAATTCTCCACAGCTGTCTTCTTGAGCCCTCAGGAATGTTCACCCGGGGGCTCAGGTGGCTGGGGAAACTGGCATCTGGACAAGCACAGTCTTCAAAATCATACAGTTTTTGGGGTGGGAGGGTGGGGGACATGTCCTGACTTCAGTAATATTGGTACTTGCCTCTCTGAACCTCAGTTTCCTGTTTTTCTAAGTGGGGGCGAAGACACCTATTTCACAGTGTCATTGTGAATATGAAATGAGATAACTGATGAAAAGCACTTAACATGTTGTCTGCCATTGAAAAGCACTCAGTAAATTGCAGTTGTTATGTCTTCTTCCAGGACTCTGAAATCAACCAAGATTGAGTCAGATGGGTTCAGAAGAACAGAACCTTCCTCTTCAGTGCTGGCCTTTCCTAGAGGTCCCTTGAGGTTCACTGCCATGGCAACGGGTCTGTGGAGTGGTGAGGAAGCCAATCGATCGGGCCAGCTAAGCAGCCAGAGCATTGCCTGGCCTGCTGGCGCCAGGGCCAGCGAGGGCGGCAGCCTGATGAATGGCTGCCTGAATCCCCGGCCTCTCTCTGGCCATCCTGGCTTCTCCCTCAGGGAGGGCTATAGGCTCCCTCTCTGGGATGTGCCAGCCCCCCAGTCAGTGGGCACAGTTACAGGTGCCACAGAGTCTTAGGACGCTGAAAGGGACCTTGAAGATTATTCCACTCTCCTTTCTTTGTGACTGAATACAGAACGGATGGGCAGTGAGTGCCTGCGGTGTGCCTGGCACAGTCTGAGGTCTCCCCCTAGAGGTTAAGTTCTACAGCCATCCTGTGCAATGGGTATAATTATGCCCAGCAGGGAGGCAGAGACTGAGCACAGAGATGTAAAATCTTCCATTCACAGCACTCAACTTGGATTCACACCCAAGACTTCTCTGATTTCAGTTCCTGTGTTTGTCTGGCTCTTGGGAACATGTCTGGCCTCCATTGTATTTCCAACAACTCGAACAGTGCTTCACACATATTAGAGGTTCAATAAAAACTGTTGAGCAAAGGAACTGCTTAATCTGGGTACCATTTGTGCAGGTGTGGTCTTAAACCTGGGCCAGGTAAATGTGTGTGTATGTGGAGCTTCTGTTGGACCCTATGATGGGAAAGAGACCTAAGGCCCTAAAGATGCTCCCTCGATGTCCCAGCTCCTCCACAATAGGCTCTTCTCCCACATATGTCCTTGTTTTAGCCACACCAAACTCCACGCTGGACACACACCTTCCTTCCCCTGTACCTTCTCTCCTACCTCCCCCTACCTGGAACACCTCATCTTCTTCTTCACATACCCATACTTCCTCATACCCATCTTCAAGGTTCAGATGTGCCCTTCTCCAGGTACATTGCTTGATGCCTTAAAGGGAATTTGATTTCTCGCTTCTGTAAATTTCTCTATTACTTGCAGGTCTCTTTGTGTGCTCTGATTGCATTCTGCACTGTAATCTGTCTTCCTGTGACTGCACCATTCCTCCCATATTAGATGTGAGCTTCTGGTGGGCCCTGACCCTGTTTTGTCCTGCCATCATGTGGGTGTGGAGCACATTGGCACGCTCAGTGGTTGTAATGAATGTGGAATTGAATGCGTTGATTTGGTGCAGAGCTCCCCATACTGGGACCCTTGTCACCCTGATACCCTGGTATTGGGCTGGATGAGTCAAGGAGTAGGGCTAGAACTAGGTAGGCCTGGTGGGGCGGCGGGGGGGGGGACCTCTGTCTGCCTCCCCCATTTTCCCCACTAAGTGCAGCTGAAAGCAGTCCTCCCCAGGGACCTCTCTGACCTCGGCTGACCTTCACCAGGACTGTTTTCTCATTCTCTTGGGTCTGGCTGAGAAAAACAGGAAGAATCATTAAGACACAGAGCCTTCTGAGCCAGCAAAATTATCCCTGATTCCTTTTACAGTCACCAAAAGCTTTGTTTGTGCGTTGTGACAGGAGTGGGCTTTTCCTGTTCGCCTCCAGAAACCTCTGCTAATCTCTTGGATCACCCCAGGCACCTTCACTTCTCTTTCTCTTTTTCCACAGTTAGACTCTTCAGTGTTTTCCACACTTAAACAATGTAGAGTTGGAGGACCTCTCGGTTGTATCCAGAATCTCTCCCAGAGAGATCAGCTGACTCCTAGCTACTCAAAGTATGGTCCGAGCACCAGTGATGCTGGAGGCTTGTTAGAAATGCAACTGCTAGGTCCTTCCAAGCTTACAGCTTCTGTGCTTTGGCAAGAGCTCCAGGGAACTATTATGCACATTAAAGTTTGAGAATTGCTGCTGTAACCCACTGTTGACTAAGGTGGTACCCACCTTTGACTAAGGTGGCTTCTGAACGGTGAAGAGGGAATTGACTTGTGAGTTAGTAGAATTGACTTAGTTTAACAAACATTTGTTGAAAAGCGGCTGCACATCCAGGCCTGTGCTGGGCTCTGTGGGTAGAATTTGAAGTGGGGATCCTGGTTTCTTTGGTCTTAGTAATTCTATCGTGCACCTACCATTGCCTTGCCCGCACCAGAGCCTTGGCAAGTGTTTGTTGAGTGAATATGTCTCTTGAATTCCAGCCCAAGGTTTCTTCCACTTCACTACGGCTGCCTTCCACAATTACCAGCCTCTTTGAGTAACTCATAACACTTTCAGACAGAAATAAGTTCTTTAAGGAGCATTCAGAGAGTGGGTTGTATCCTTGGTTTTCCCAACTCTGGGCAGCAGAATCCCAAGACTAATAAGTGAGAAAAGGTTCATGCCATCCAGAAGTCCATACACAGTATCACCAATGACACAAGGAGAAAGTCTGTACCAAAACAAGGCAAGCACAATTCCCAATTGAAACATCTTCGATGAGGCAATACAAGATGAGTAACAGGCTAAAGTCTGTACCAAAACAAGGCAAGCACAATTCCCAATTGAAACATCTTCGATGAGGCAATACAAGATGAGTAACAGGCTCATGTATCAGGGATCCACTTCCTCAAAGGTCCACTGAGACTTCTCATCTCTGCTGAGATGATTCTGTTCTGTCCAGCTGGGAGGTCTTCGGCAGGTTCCATCTTGCTCTTGTCCCCTGAGGTCTGTTCTCTATTGGGATGTCTAGTTCTCCTTATAGGGGCTTTATTGATTTAACATTTGCTGAAAGTAATATTTAGAAGCCACCTTTATTTCTAAGGAAGCCTTTGGTCCTTCCTTATCTATTCATCAGAATAGTGACTGGGCAGTTGCTCACCTCCCTGGAAGTCCCAGGCTCCATGTCCGCCTCTGTGCTCCCTTTGGCTGCTGCATTATTTCTGGAAGCTCAGTATCTTTCCATGAACATGGAGTGGGATGAGTTTTTAAACGATTTGCATGGGAGCAGTCACTGCTACTTTGCATCTGTGTTGTGAATGACTTTTCCGTTGGGAAAAACCACACCACCATGATCCATTTCTCTGTAGCAATGATATTTTGCAGCAGTAGCTTGGGATGCCAATCCTTTTCAAGACCAGTAGGAGATGGGCTGTAATCGTCTCCTCTTTATTAATTTTTGTTGTCCTTGTCAAACTCTTTTAATAGTCATATCTTGACAATATCATGCATTGGCATTTCCTAACATGAAGGAGAGTGATATAAAGTTCCTGTGGCATTATTCTTGGAAAGTTAAGAAAGTAGAACTGGGGATTTCACCTGTTGCTTATGTTGATCAATTTAATCACTCTAGAAAAATTATTTTTGATAATAATAAATTGCACTACCTAATTTTTTGTTGATTTCTTACTATGTGCCAGGCACTATTCTAAGCTTGTTTATAAGAATTACATTACTAAACCACTAGTAAAACACTATGAGATAGATAGTATCCCCATTATTCAGAGAAGGGAATACATTAGGGAAATAATGAATAACTTATCTAGTTAATAAGCAGCAACAGCAGGACTTGAACTTGAGTGGTGTAATCCCACTATTCAGCTTGCATCTGGAATGGGATGGTCACTCTGGGCTCCAGCCTTATGTTGCTGACACATTTTTGTCTCCTAAAAGTCTTTTCTTCATAGACTAGTGTTTTGGTTGTGTATTACTTCATAACAAATAGGCCCAACATAGAGGTTTAACACAATGAATTAGTTGTGTTAAGTGAGAAACTGAGGCATATTCAAATTTAAGAGTTTATATGAGCAAACATTGATTCACATCAGGCAGTGTGAAACCAGAAGTGATTAGGAGCCCTCTTCTGACAGGAACTAGGGGCAAGAGTTTGGAGATAAGGCACAGAAGCAAAACAAGAAAATTATTTGATTGGCTGTAGATTAAGCTGTTGGTTTATTTGGAAAAGACTAGTTGGCTACTTGTGGCTGGTTTTCCTTAGGTTTTGATTTCTTAACTGTGAGGCATCTACAGGCTTAGGCTTTGGTTTGCTGACGTGGGCTACTAAGGCATCAAAGCCACCTCAGTCTAACATCCTCTAATTAATTAACAGTCGTCAGCACTGTAGCTAAGCTAGACAGTTCTTTTATTGCTCTTGCTTGGGATCTCCCACGGGGCTGTGGTCAGAGGGTGGCTGGGCTGGAATGTTCAAGACAGATACACTAATGTGTCTGGTGCCTGGAGGGCATGGCTGGAAAGCTGGGCTCAGCTGGCACAAACGTCTGAGCCTCTTTTCTATCTGCACGGTTTCTGGACTCTCCATTTGTCTCCATGGATCCGACGTAATTCATGGGTGCTCAGGGCTCCCAAGAGCACAAACACAGAGGCTGCCAGGCCCTCCTGGTTCTGGAACTGGCACATTTCTGCTGCCTTCCTTTGGTTAAGTTGAGTCACAGGGCCAGTCTAGATATAGTGTGGGCGTGGACTGGTATATGATAGAGATTCAGCACCCGGGGTCTGGAGGACAGTTGTGAATTAAAACCCTGCTGTGCCACATTTCAGCTGTGTGATGTTAGATAAGTTCCTTAATCATCTCTCAGCTTCTAGTTCTTTCCCTTTAGAGAGGGGAGCTAGTTGCTACCACTAATTGAAAATCATTCTGTGCCAGGCACTGTCTTAAGCACTTTACATATGTGAACTCATTTAATTTGTTCAGAGACCCTATGCAGTGGCTACCATTGTCCTTTCAAATTCACAGTCAGAGAAATTCAGATACAAAGAGATGACATCATCAGCCCATGGTCACGTGGCTGGCAGGTGTCAGTTCTGGAATTTGAACCCAGACAAGTTCCATGCTCCCTAGCCCAACTCTTCATTATGCTTGCAGTTCTCAATCATAGCCATCTCCCAGGACAACATCAATGAGATGGTTGTTCTTGTAAAAATCGTTTGGTTTGCTGACAAAGGCTACTAATGTCACCAGTCTTTCATCCCTTGGCTAAGATGAGTACAAGCTGTTCATTCCCATTTTGAAAAATATGATTCTCTGTACTATTCCCATTTCAAACATATTTGGGCCCATCTCAAATATAATTAGTTTCCTGGATTTTCATCTTTGTCTACAGCTGAGGGAGTCTTTCACTTTCCTTCTAGGAAATCACTTTAGGTTGATGCTCTGTGTCTAGCACATACATCACTGTGGAGACCAATCTATGTGTGCTCTGAAAATGCTGCTGATTCTTTAGGCTTTAACTCCCGTTCCTGAAGCTTCATTGCTTGGTTTAAGATCCACTGGGAACTTCAGCAGGATATAGAGAATGTAAACCAATGCTATCTGTTCAGACTTTTCTACCCTTGTCTCTGGGCACTTAGGTTTGGGCTGTTTCCTGTCATTATGAATCAGTTTGTTTATCTGCTTCCTCCCTTACGCTTCCAACTTACTCATCAGGGTTTTGTGATTTACTGATTGTTGGCTGTCTAATGGTATTTTTTTCATGGCATTAAGACAGCCTTTCTGCTGCTTGGATCTTGCTGAGCATAGCTATAGATAAAGTTTAAAAAAAATCAGGCATTTTCCTTGAGTCCTTTTTTGTTATATCTCCCCATATCTAAGTCTCACTGGCTCTGCCTCTAAAATATACCCTCAGTTTGTTTCCTTTCCACTGTGAACAATGGTACGCCTTAGATTCTAAGGCTTAGAACATCTTTCAAATGGGACCGATACAGAGATGCCTCCATGGTGTCCCAGCTTATGGGACTTTCCCACCTTTTAAGTTGTGTACATAGAGATCTTTTTTGAATACTGGCTCAGTTATAGGAGGAGAATCCTCAGAGATGTAAAAATCAGCCACATTATTATGCATTTTCTAGAACTTTATGCTGTGTGCTCCTGAATGACCCCATGAGCTATGTGTGAAGTTGGAGGTGATGGGGAACCCACTTGATTATATTATGTTTTTCATAGCTCTCTCATAGTGGCCTTATGATCTCTGTTCTCCAGTGCGCGGGCTGGGGAATGATCAGTGACATAAAATAGCCACCATTTTCTCCTCAGGTAGCCTCTTAACCACTTTGCACGGGCAATAACTCTTTCCCATTAATTCCTCTTACTTCTCCAATGGTAGTAGGGATTTATGATAAACATTCTGAATTCTGATTGCCATCGCTAGCATTTTTCCCCCTCAGTTTCCTTACCATTTCCATTGAGGAGGTTCAGCCCCTTCGTGAAGTTCATGTTGCATTATTGTTTGTGTGCTTCAAACATTTTGGTCTCATCCCAAATTGACCTAACTCAAGTTTCTAATGTTTTAAAGCAGTTTGAAAGTAGAAATAAAAAGGAAGAGAGAGAAAGTAAAAATTCTGTAGCAGTAAAAAAAATTGCAAGTGATGTCTATTTCTAGACCTAAATGATAAGAGGTAAAATTGGAAAAGCTGACTATTTCTAGATCTACCTGATTAGAGATAAAATTGAAAAAAGGCTTTGAGCAACAAGACCCACTAAGATTTTTCAGTTAAAGTAACTTAGCCAAGTGGAAACAAATAAGAATAAGAACGTGGCCTTCTTATCTATTGTTTAAGATAATTTCATGGTTGCCATTAAGAGAGAAGGCACTAACTAAGGAAGAGAAAGCAAGGAATCAAGGTAGCCTTGAAAACACTTTTTAGAAAGAACTTTGTGTGTGCACTGAAACATGGAACTTATTAGTGGGTGAAACAAATTGAATAAAAGTCTACCAAGTTTTTAAGGGAGGTGAATTGCTATGAAAACATGAATCTGGATTAAAAAAGCTTTTGACCATTGAGACCTAAAACAAATTTCAGGCCAGCATACTTGCACCATCAGGAGTCTGGTTGAAGAAGATGGGCAACCCTCAAAGAGTGCATGCTCCCCAAAACCCATTTAGATATGGTCATGGTGGATAATAGAAAAGGGATCTCCTTCAAGAGGGAAGTGTCAGAGGTGACAGAGAATGACCAAAAAAGAGTTCTTACTAGAAAGTAGAATCAGGGTCTAATAAAGGAGGTTCACCTGAGGCCTTTATAATGTTCTCTCGCCATGATTTCAGAATTGCTATGGACCATGACTGTTGTGTGCTTTTGTTTCCCCCTTTCAGAATAGGGGTTTTAATTAGCTGTTATTCTGTCTTTGTGTTACCATTGTATACTGGATATATGTAAGTGGATGGGTGGTAACTTTACTTTTCAGTTAATAGGTCACTGGACCACAAGGAGGAAACCTGATAAAGAATCATCAGTGATTTTGAGCTTCAACTGAATGTATTTGGTTACAGTATAAGATAAGTATGGAAGGAAGATTGAAAAGGTATTTGGTGACTAGTACAGCAGATGATGTTAGAGACTAGTGGCGTTTACCAAACACTGTTTCCTTTGCCTTCTAGGTACATATAATCTACTCCCTTAAAGTTAAATGGAGCCATGGGACTGAATTATGGCTTGAATTGATTGATAACCTTGACATGCATTAAAATGTGACATGAGCAGGAAATAAGCCTTTATTATTTTAAATAATCCAGTAAACAAACCTTTATTCTGTAGAGATTTTTGGAATCACCTGTTATCACAATTAGCCCACCTTGACCAATGCAGTATTCAAAGCTTTACGCAATGAAACATGCAGGATATGTGTTCGTTTTACCTATTACCCTCCATTTTTTTCTTCCCACCAAGTAATTGAAGAGGACTTCTGTGGCTAAAGTTTACTTCTGATTGAGACTGAATTTTCTTTACTGTATCACATTGTTCTTGTCCCCTGAAGTCAGTAGTATTATTGAGTGTTTAATCTGGATTTACTAGCTGTGCAACTTTGGGCACACCTTTTTTCATTGATTTTAGAGAGAGAGTAAGGGGGAAGAAAGAGAGAGAGAGAGAGAGAGACAGAGAGAGAGAGAGGAGAGAGAGAGAGAGAGAGACAGAGAAACATTGATGTGAGAGAGAAACATCAGTTGATTGTGTCCCATAGGTGCTCCAGCTGGGGATCAAACCCGCAACATAGATATGTGCCCTGACCAGAATCAAACCTGCAACCTTTTGGTGCACGTGAGGATGCTCCAACCAACTGAGCCATCCAGGGTGAACTACTTCCTCTTTAGTGTACTGGAATAAAAAATGGCTGCCACTGCACACTTGCTCCTCATTTTTCTGTATCTGATCCCAAGGTACACTGCCCAACCATCTCAGTTCCAATGGTATATAGGCTGCACTTGGAAGACTCAGGAGGTTTAGATTCCCTTCCCTTATTTTTTAACCTATGAGAACAGAGATTGAAACTATACCAGTGATGGCCTCATCTATCCTCCACACCATCCATTTAGATGGTTTACCTGTAAGCCTGAGCTAGTGTCCTTTTGCCCACGTGACTGAAGTGGGCCATCTCCCTGGCACACGTTCCTTAGTGATGCTAACTAAGCAGGCACACCCACTTGCCTTGGCATGTTTTATAGATGACCCAAGCTGCAAACACCAACATGTATAAAACATATGCTCTTATTGTATAATTTTAGGCACCAAAATATGCCTACACATAGGGATGTGTGCATACAGACACACACGTATTCTTTTTTGCCTGGTAGAAATATGCTTCTGTGGTGTTCCTTCTACTCCCACACATGCCCCTCCATGGCTGGCACATCTCCTAATTATTCCCATCTACTCCCTCCCCATAGACCTTTTGTGTGTATATTTTGGCACACATCCTCTTGATTCTGCCTAGTTCCTTCTTCTCTCTCTTTCTCTGCCTCCCTCTCTCTCCCTCCTCTTCAGAACTCTTTAAGAAAATTTGTTAAACTATACACTCTTTATTATTAATGCACATTTATGAAAAATTCTTCACAGTTACAAAAGTGCAAGGTTATAAAATCATCTCCATACAAAGGTTGGCATCTCCCCTTTCCCCAACCCTCCCTAACCCTCCCACCCCAGACATTAGCATTCCTCAGGACAGCACTCAGAAAAACTGAGAGCTCTGTGGCTCTAGATCTCTCCACCCAGCCCTGTGACAAACATGATGCTAATGTACACAGGACCTTGCAACTTGCTTCCTTCACTTTTCTTCTGCCTCCTTCTTGGGTGGGGAGAGCAGACAAGTTTCTCTAGCTTTGGGAAGAATGGACAAAGATATTTCCTTTCTAGAGCTGGAAAGGATGTCAGAGCTATATCAACAAAGACATCTATAGGGATTCTAAGTCTTTCCCAATGGTGGAAGAGAAATACTTGTTTTGGTCTGTGATCAAATTCCATACACCAACCTCCTTAAAAGGAGCCAGCAGATTCTATAGCAACTTTGGGGACTCATTTCTGCAGGGTTCTCTGGGAATCTCTCTAGTAATGGAGAAACAATGAAGGCAGTCTGAGGGTGATCAAAAGGAACTGGTCCAAAGTGGTGTGGTGTAAATGTGGGGTCTTTTCTAAAGAACAATGGCTCAGAACTTGACTATCACAGCACTGTTGGTTAACTAAACTTTGATATCCTCAAGCTCATGAGGAAGCTTCTTTGATTAGGATAATCTCTGAGGGATAGAGGAGAACAGAGAGAAGTAGTCAGGCTCTCATTAGTCTGCCTCTACCACATCTCTCTCTTTTTATATTTTCCAAACAGTTAGCTATCCCTACTCAATCCCTAATGGGATTCCATATTAGTGTATTAAGCAATGCAATAAACAGATGGCTGAGTAGACTAATGGAGAACTGAAGTCAAGTTCCAGAGAGTTTGCCCTCATATCAGTAGACATCTAACAAACATGAAACTTCATGAACAGACACATGGATTCAGAGATACTCCAACACTTACATGTTAACTAATCTGGAAAAAACTTAATGACACTTCGTGGGATCACCATCGTGGGTTCTTGGTCAGCAGCACTATGGGAACTGTTTCAATCAGTATTGCTAGATTCCCTCTAGAAGTGTGTCTCTAGAAGCTTGCTTCTGATAGTCTGCACAAGATACTGGTGGTGGGAGGTGAGGGAATTTTCCTCATTGTGCTTTAGTTAACTGGGAACCTTTTAGCAGCCAGGGACCTTCTAAAAGCCATGTATCCTACTCGTTAACAGGGACTAAGTAATCTCATTAGAAAGGACATTTGATTTCAAGGGTCATTTGGTGCCTTGTTTGGTTCTAGTTCTATGCAAAAAACAAGTACGTATCTTAAAATATATTATCTATATTTTAGCAAACAAGAGTGTCTAGGAGATTATCATAGATGCATATAATGTTCTTCTATGGGAGGCTTAACTATTTGTATCAGGACTATTATTTCTACAAGAACCTTTCTAAATACCTTAGACTGTGAGATTGGCTAGTGAAGGGCAGCCCCAATCCACCTGTCCTGGACATAGCGGAAGAAGAGATGGGGCACAGTTCTGCTCCAGGTGTCACAAGAGCAGGGCTCTGGCCCAGATGTTGTAATCGAGATTCAGGACACACAAGGTTCAAGTACCCCAGGTCTAGCAAAGTTCTGGGTACTCTTTTGGTTGACTAGCTCAGGGAGCATGAGTAAGAATTCTTGGAAGATGGTATGTTTCTCCTTCATTCCTTCAGACCTGCTAGGAAGATGGAATGATGCAAGCCAGCTGGAGTTGGGGGCAAGGTAGGAAGCCCCTGTTTTAATTTATATCCTGGCTAGGCTTGGCAACATGTTGGGCCATACCTTAAAGTCTTCCCCTATCATGCAGAGGTTCTTACCCACAGCTTCCTGACACCCTTTGTATCTCTTGCAACACAACACAGCAGGGCTTAAATAGAAGGGGTTAACACATCTTTTTCTCCTGTTTCCAAAGGTCTTATTTTTTAGATGGCTACCATTTCTAATGCATTATTTGCACATTGCAAGGCAGGTGACTCTTATTCTGGTGTTGCCTGTGCTGCTTCTAAGTTTCAGAGGCTGTGATTTGCCCTACCGTGAACATATCTAAATCTGTACAGCAGCTAGTTTTTACTGTCCTTTATATAGCTGATCTACTAGGATGTTGATGGCTGCTGAGTCCTAGGGCCCCATTATCCAGCCTCCCAGGCATTCTCTTCTCAAGCACTTGGGGCAGTACTGGAAAGAGAGCTGAGTTGGAGTTGAGTCTCAACCTTGCCGTTTAGGCAAGTCATGCTCACTCTTGAGTCTCTATTTTTTTTAAATCTGTAAAGTAGGAGAAATGATGGTTTGCCTGTCACACAGGGTTGTGAAGAGTTACGAAGAATGATGCCAAAGCACTTCAGGAACTGTCCAGTGCTGAACAAATGTAGAGAAAATGATGATGAAGCTGATGACACTGATAATGAAGATGACGACAATGATGATAATTGTGCTTTATATGTAAAGATACTTGATTTTTGATGGCCTGATTAGATACGGTTTCCCTGACTAGAGCCACCTAACACCTTCCTTCTAGAGCTTATCTGGATAACCTTGGGTAAGATACTCAGCTTTCAGCAATGAATTCATCTGTAAAATGGGAATAATAAAACCCACCAGGCAATGTTGCTGTGAGAACTAATATAAATGAATCAATAGATGAAATAGTGCCCAGAAGAGTGCTGGCTCTTATTAGGAGCTTCATCAGCACTACTTGACTTTGAACTTATATACTTTTGAAGGGAATTGTGATGTTTTCTTACTTGACTGGGATAGTTAAAAGAGCATAGACTTATTTTGCTCATAAGTATCACATAATCTTGACCTCTCTGGGCCTTACTTGCCCATATGTAAAATGGGAACTATAATGCTCACCTCAGAAGATAGTTGTGTGCATTAAAGGAAATTGTGGAGAGCGTTTATCACAGTGCCCGACACTGGCAAGTGTTTGGTAATTAATAGCTCTCTCACCTTTATGCTTAAATGAGTGAGTTGTTTAGAAGAAAGAGCAAATCCTCCTTCAGTCCTGTACTATCATGCTATAGGAATGCAGCCCACAGTGCACTTTCCTGGTGACATTCCTTGGCATGAGCACTGTGGCAGGAATTGTCACGAGATTAGGAGTCCGAGTGCCAGGACTCATGCTGCCCATTCATGGGCCTCCTACTTCTTTTTTCTGAAGCCAAAGCTGGAGTGAGAGGCAGAAGACAGGGGTGGGAGAAAGGGCACTGAAGGTGTCCTCAGCTTGCTACCTGGGACTTTGCCAGCAGGCTACAACTGGTGATCTAGTGTGGGGGCAGTCACTGGGAGGTGGTCTCACCTGTTAGCTGCTGGTAGGAGGCAGCCAAGGGGCTTGGCATTGGGGGTTCTCACCCTCTGGAGGCAATGGTAGGCCGCTCTGAGCAATGACAGGTGGGTGTCAGAGGGAAAGTTTTGGTCCTGTGCCACTTTCCTTCTGTACACTGAGGTCCCAGGGATTGTTCACCATGGTTCTCAATGTACCACACATATTCTGGCCTCTATCATTTGTGTATGTACACTTCTTGGTCTACTTGACAAAGCAGACAGTTTTGATGACCCAGGTCATGAGTCACCTTTACCCTTATTCTTCTCTTGAAATTTTTGAAGCACAGTTGATAACCCCTCCTCTGGGCTTCCATAGCTATGTATTCAGAATGCCAACAGATTGTCTTAAAGGGAATATTTTCTGATTCTTTCTCCTCTCGCAGAGGGAAGTGCCTTGAGGGCAGGAACTAGGTGGCTTCATCTAACACTGCCAGTTTCTAGCACAGTGCCCAGCCCACAGTAGAAGCTATTCAAAAGTAGTTTCCTGACATTGCTTGAGCTATGACAGAGGTGGCCAGGGCACCATGGGGCTAGAGTGGGCAGCCAGGGAGAGTGTCTGGTATGAACGGCAGTGGTGGTCAGCAGCATGGAGGGGATGCCAGGCACCCACATCATATCTCTTCCTCTTCACTGGCTTTGTTCCAACGGTGGCAGCAGTTGGCTGTGATGCCCAGGAGGAAGTTGGTGGCCACAGATGCGATGGATACCACAAAGCCCACGAATGCGATGAAGAGGTAATCATCCAGGGTCAAGGTCAGGTGACAAGCCTTGAAGCTCTCCTCAGTGAGGGAGAAGAGTGGGGCACCCTCAACTTCAGGCGGGCCCCGGCACTCAGCTAGTTGAGAATCTGTAACACAGAACCCAGGGAGGATCAAAGGCCTGGGGAGACAGAATGGAATGGAGAGCACCCACCCTACCCAAAAAAAGTTTAGTTTCTTTTGTGCCAAAATTTTTACTTACCTTCTTTAGTCCCCTCAACAGCCCTCAAGGCAAATATTTTTATACCCATTTTTGTAGATGTGGCGATCACTGTTAGGAGAATTTAGTAACTTGTCTGAAATCCAATAGCCACTATTAATAACAGAACTGGGGCTTTTGTGGGCTACCATTGTCTCTTATATAAGCCTTCCAACTGATCTCTGGGCTTCTGCCCTTAAGCCATCTCAACACAGTGGCTGAGTGATCCATTCAAATCTGAAGTCCTGTTATGTCACTCTCTGCTTCTTATCTTCACACAGACTGAAAGCCAAGGTCCTCACCAGGGGCTGCAAGGACTTCTCCCCATTGCTTCCACTCTGCTCCTTGCTTACTCTGTTTCATCCACTCAAACTTCCTGGTCATTTTTCCACCACCCGAGCTTGTTCCCTCTTGGGTAGGGAGGGGGTGCCTTTGCATTTGTCTCCGAGTGAGGATGCTTCTCTTCGGCATCTCTGCACAGCTCAGTTCTTCATGTCCTTTGAGACTTTGCTCAAATACCACCTTATTAAACTTCCCTTATGATACTCTATAAAAGAGTATCCCCTATGTCATCTTTCCTAGGCAATTCCTGTCTTAGCTACTCTGCCTAATTTTTCTCCATAGTGTTTACCACTGTCTGACAGCTGGTTTATTATCTATCTGCTCCACCTTGAATATAAGCATTTCCCATAGTATCCTTAGTGTCAGGATCATGTCCTGTCCATGTAGGTGCTCATCAAATCTTTGTTAAATGAATATGGGAATAAATGATTCTGTCCAACTCTGAAGCATTGGGTCTTTCTACTAGTGCATGTGGTTGTTTCAGATACACAAACTGTAGGGTTAAGAGTGTGGGCTCTGGAGCCATTGGCCTGGGTTCAAACCCCCTCTCTATCTCTTCCAAGTTGTGTGATTGAGGATAAGCCATTTAGCCCTCTGTGTCTTGGCTTTTTCATCTGTAAAATGAGGATAATAGTAATATCTACCTCATAGAGTTGTTATGAGGAGTCTATGAGTTAACGTTTAAATGATATGTTCTTGGTATATAGTAAGTGTTGTGTAATGTGTGCTTTTATTATTGCCCTATTTTGGTCTTTTTGGACAGATCAGAGGGGCCTTCTCCTTCAGTGACTTATCATTCTCTCCACCACTGATGGTCTCATCCCATCCTTCTAGGGTCACATGTACAAATGCTTAATGACTGTCAATGGTTCCATTGTACTCTGTCTTGGGAGTAAAAGTGGCATGCAATTAGCAGTCTGCCATGCCTTTGTTCAGATTAATTAAGTTCTCACCTTGGGCAAGTTTTTTTGTTTTTTGTTTTTTTCCCTTTCTGGCTTTCGTGCAGAAAGTGGATACATAAAAAGGAGATAATCTAATTTATTGTCTGGGAGAGTCAATGTGAAGATGTGAAGGACTTTTCTAAATTATATGGTGCAAAATGCTTTTTACTCATTCTGTAGATATTGGGGCCAAAGAATAAAATTGTGGATTTGGACTGACCCTTTGGGGAAATGGATGAGCATCATTCTCCTTAGAAATGGGGAGCCAGGTTCAGAAAAAGAATGCAATCTGTCCCCAACCTCAGGTTGAGATGGGTTCCTATAGGCTGTATGCAAAGAACTCCAGACCCTGCCCAGGACTAGATTGTATCTGGAGTTGACCATCAAGAGGCTCTTCTTTTGGAACTGGAAGATGCTGAAGTCCCAAGTCTACTGTGTGCCTGGGTTTGGTGAGAAAATACAAAGCTGGGGAGTGTGCAGACAGTGAGGATAATTGGTGTGGACCAACCAGAGGAGGCTCCACAGGCATGTGGGGCTGGACCCTGCAGGAGTGCAGCATTAAAGCCTGGGGCTGACAAAACTCTCTGGCAAGTCAAAGGATCAGTCTTGAAGTTAAGTTATATCCAAAGGGCACCCTTATGCTTCTCCATGTTGGGATTTGTCTAAATGTTGTGGATAGTATTTGGAATCCCATGAAAAAGGGAGAAGAAGCCAAAACAGGCAGAGGGCAGAGGATTGCCTAATCCTACCTACACCGGTAAGTTCTTCACCCCCAAGAGGAAGTATCCTGGAGTGTGGCGTGGTACAAAGTGTGTTCTGTGGAGGAACAGGGAACCTGGGTTTCTAGCTGTGGCATACTTGTGTTCTCACTTTTGGTTTGCAGACAGTCACTTTCCCTTCTGGAGCTTGGGTCCCTCATCTGTACTGACATGAGGCCTTGGTGATGGGATCTTGGATCCCTCTCCTATTTGCTGGGAATCTGAGTTTTTTTTTTTAAAGGGCAGCAGGGATCTCAGAGATTCCAGAAAAGAAGGAGCCCAGGTGTGGTGGAAGCTTAGCGCCTGGAGTGTCCCTTCTGTTTCTAGTGCATAGGGGAGAAGAGCAGATGCAGTTTGCAAAGGTTGAACAGGTGGGGGGATTGATCGCTCCACGCAGCCTCCCCCTCATGCCCCTTACCATCACCCCATCTCAGTCCCCAGCTATTTTGGTCCCAGAGAACATCCTCCCACAGCTCTGTGGAAACATGGGAATCGTGACCCACAGCTCCCCCAAGCTATTTTGGTCCCGGACTCCCCACTCAGTCCTCCTCTCCCTCCTACCTCATTCATCATCACTTTTGAACACACTCTGAGCCCAGGCTCTGGGACATCCCCTGGGATAGTGCCCTCAGCTATTTCTGTTATTTTACTGCTGGGGCTTGTGCCAAAGCTCAGTGCTGCCACGCAGGAGAGCTGGTGATGGGGGCCACCACTGAATATTGCCTGCCTCCAGGCCAGGTTTGGACACCAGTGGGTGAGTCCAGAGCCCATCAAACCTTTGTGATTCAGGCTCCTTCAATCACCAATCCACCCCTGGTTGGAATTGTCTGTTTAAATCGTCACATCCTAGTTTCTCCTCTCAACTCTCCATCTCATGCTCAAATCTTGTGGAGCTCTGCTGAGACCTTTTGGTCCAGAACTTAAGCCAGAACTCATGCTCTGACTCTCCTGCCAGCCTAGAATGGACTCTTCAGGGTACAGCCAGAGGCAGCCAGACTACAAGGGTTGATTTCTGACTCTAACACTTAGCAGAGCTGTAACTTCAGGCAAGTTACTGAACCTCTCTGTGCTTCGGTTTCACCTCATTAAGGCGAGGATGAGATGAGCTAAAATATATACTATGCTTGGAATAGAGCATGACAGTAAGTACAAAATTAATAATGTTAGCCATTTCTATCTCTGGGAGACTGCCAGCATTTAGAACACTTAGGAAGCAGTCATGAAGAGTAGAACAGGACTTTGAAGTCAATACACTTGAGCTTTATCCACGGCTCTGCTAGTTTGTAATTGAGTGATTCTGGGCTACTCTTTTCATGGCTCTAAATCTGTTTCTTCACCCACAAAATGGGGGTGCTAAAAGTGGGACCATGCATGCCAAGTTCTTGGTCATGGTGTAAGCTCAATAAACACTGTCTCTTATAAGCTCTTCTTGTTTATTGTCTGTCTGCCTCATTAGGTCATAAGTGCCACAGAGGCAAGGGCGGTGTCTGTTACGTTAATGAATAGGTCCCCAGCACCTAGTCTACAAAGCAAGGACTCTACAAACACTTGTGGAGCAAAAGAGCTAGGTACAGAGACAGGAGCATAAATCAGGGCACACTGTAGGGGCTCAAGATCTCTAAGTCCTCCTCTCTTCTTTGGAGGAGCTCTTTTCAGTGAGGCCAGGACCCTCAATCCCCCAGACCCCCAGTCCTGCCCCCCTCCCTTACCTGCAGTACAGCGCTGGATCCGGTTTCGCAGCCACTTCAGCAGGGGCTCCATGGTGCAGCCGCACACCCAGGGGTTGCCGCCGATCTGCAGCGTCACCAGCCCTGGCAGGCCTTCCAGGGCCTCGAGACTGAGGAAGGCCAGGCCCCCGTAGCTGAGGTCCAGGTCTCGGAGCTGCATCAGGCCCTGGAAGGCCTGCGGGTGCACCCTGTGCAACCACGGGTTGTGGCTCAGATCGATGTGCACCAGGCCATGGGCTTCCTGGAACATATCGGCTGGCACGTGGCTGAGGTTGTTGTAGCTCAGATCCAGGTGTGCCAAGCGCTTGGCATGGAGGAAGAGGCCTGGGGGCAGCTCGATCAAGGAGTTGTTGTGCAAATCTAACACCCTGAGCTCCATGTAGCACGTGAGGTAGCCCGGCGGCACAGTGGCGATGCGGTTGTGGGCCAGGCTGAGGTTGCGCATATCCATTGGCAGGTCTGGGGGCACGGAGAATAGCCTTTGGCTGCTGCAATCCACCACCTGGTTATGGCATGTGCAAAGGACAGGGCAGCTGGTGCTTGCGTCCGAGTGCATCACCCCAGCTGCCAAGAGGAGGGAGACCAGGAGCACGGCTGGGTAGGGGGGCCCAGGCCAGGACAGCTGGGACCAGGTGTCACCCATCTTAGGCAGCTGGCAACGGCAGTGCTGAACGGAGCCCACAGGGGCTGGGGCTGTGTCCATAGAATCAAGAGTCAGTGGCACAGGAAGGCAGCGACATCGGGGCCTAGAGCCCTGGAGGGTGGGGCTTCTGAGCAGGGGTGTCATGGCTCAGGCCTTTCCTGGGAGCCTCTGAGTGCCAGAGGGCTCCCTAGGCAAGTGCCACAGGAAGTCCCCTTTGGAGTCTAGGGGGCAAGCAACCTGTTTGAGGTCCCCCAGGGTCTGCAAAGATGATCAAAACTTGAGAAAGGAAGGAGGCAAGGGTGGGGCTGGACCAGCTGCCAGCAGGTCGTGGAAGGGTCCCTGCTGATCTTTTGTGTCCCTCGCACCCATGACTGCTGGGAGCTTCCTCTTTGTGCTGTGTCTGAGAGGTGGGAGGGGGGAGCTAAGGACACAAAAGGGGCCTTTTAAAGGTCCCAGAATATCTAGAAGTCCCCAGCCTTGCCCCAAGTCTGGGATTGATGATCAGGATGCCAGAGCTGTGTCGGGGTCTCCAGCATTCAAGGTCTCAGAGGGGATTCTATTGGTGGCCCAGTGGACTCGAGTCCAAGGGGGTCCGTGGGTGGGTGTTTTGGGCAGGGAGCCCAGAGTGAAGTGGATCTCCATGGGCCTCCCAAAAGCCTGAGTCTTGGGCCTCAGCCTCAGTGTCTATGGTAATCCCCGGGGAGGGGAAGAACCCAAGGGCCACCCATTGTTTGCACTGCTGAGCCTGGAAAGAGTCATGTGTCCTGAAGGTGCAGGAGGGGGCAGCTAGGAGCTCTGGCAATTTCCCAAGTTGGTGCTTCTCTTAGTTCAGCGGGTGGAGGCAGAATTCCTTCTGGCAACAAGGAAAGCATTCAGGCAGAGAAACGATACCCTCTTCTCCCCGTGGCCCCTCTCCTAGGCTCGGTGCTCCATCCACCCCCCTCTGCTGCAAAGTTCTCGGTATACTGTCTGTGTCTCAGGTGTGGCCATGGTGGGCTCAGACCCCAACCTCACACGGTTGTTACTTACTAACCTTGTGGGCCCCTTCCTTCAGCATCCTCCTAAGTGTCTGTCCTGCGCTGGATGCATTTTCTCATTCTCCATAGCCCCACCTCCACCAGTACCAACTACCCCACCCTTGAACAACTCTCAAAGAAAAAAGGCATGCACACTCTGGCGGACTGCAGACCTCTTTCAGAGCTCTCAGCTCTCTCTTTCTTTGTCTCTCTTTGGCACACGCACACGCACACACACACACACACACACACACACACACACACGTTGTTCCACTCCTGTGACTCCAGCACATTTGCCCTGCCCTGCGCTCATGCCTCCCCAGTTTTCTCTCCAGCTTCTTTCTGTACATGCACTCCGCCCCTCCCAGTGTGTCCCCACCATCTTTCACCCCCCAGTGCACACCCCTAATCCCAGCATCCTTTCCCACAAACACTCCACTCTCCCCTTAGCCCCCCAGCTTGAGCCCACACCCACACTTGGCCAGGCAGAGGGACAGAACATGATGCCACACTCGGTGGCTCACCCTGTCGTCCACTCTGCAGCCAGCCTCCGAGCCCCTGGATTCTCCGGTGCCCACCTGCTGTCCTCACTTGTCCTCCCCGCATCCCTTTCTCTGACACTGCTTCTCTTCCCACTGATTCCTGCCTCAATCCCACCCACTGGGAAGTCACCCCAGCTCTCCTTGATCCAGACTCATTTTTCTGAACCCCAAAGTCTCCACCTGCACTCCCACAGGCCCCCAGGAGCCCACTTACTCTGTTCCAAGGACACAGCCATCAATCTGCGGCAGACAGGGGCTCCCTCCCTCATGCTGGAATCCCTGCTTGCGGCTTCAGGAGAACAGATTGCCTCCTCGGCTAGTCTCCTCCCCCGGCCTCTCCTCCATGGCTCCTGGCTGCCGGGGCTGCATCCTCGGTGGTTTCCTGTCCTGTGGTCCCCGAGCTGGTCCCCTTCTTTTACCCGGAAAGGGAATCCGAGGGAGGATGCTGAGAAGAAAGTTCACAGAATCTGAATGCTTCTTCCAGAAACTCAGCTTGATGCTGAGGCTGCTACTGGGGTTTGTGGCTGCCGTCAGGTCTTTCCCTCCCTTCCTTTCCCTCCCTCTCCCCCTCCTCTCTTCCTTTTTCACTCCCCTTTTTTCCTCGAGGGCCAGGTACTGACGTTTCACTGTCTCTTAGCAACTGCCTCCATATCTCTGAGCAACAGGAGCGCTGTCTATGGACCCCACTAAGATGAGACAGAAAGAAGCAGTTGTAGAATTCACAGCCACCCACAGATCCTAGGGCAAGGGGAACAAGGGGGGGGGGGTGGGCATTGACAGAACAGGACAGAGGCAGCGGGGAGGAACAGGCAGGGAGAGAGGGCAAAGGGCCCAGTAGAATCTGAGATAGAGGAGAGGGAGTTTCAGGGCATCAGATCCAGAAGGGACAGTAAAGAGGACTTGGAATGGAGAATGGGACTTAGTGGGCAGTGGAGGGCAGGTGGAGAAAATGGGGGGGAGGCCATGAAGACATGAATAAGGATGGAAAGAAAAAAGGGAAGTGGATGTGACAAGTTGGCTCACTTGATGGAGTATAGCTATTCAGACCACAGATAACATCTGCTTCCCTGAGTTTGAATACATTTTGGTCACCAGGTAGCAGGTGACTGGACTGGCTCAGGGCTTGTCAGTTACAACTATAAGAGGTGAAACCTTTTCTTGATTCCTTAATTGTCACTAAGTCCTGATGCCACAAACTCTGAGGGCTTTTGGGATGCAAAGAGTCAACTGCCAGGTCCAGGTGCCTGGAGTTATAGACACTCAGATCTGTCTGTAGGGCAGTGGGAGCTGCCAGAACACCTTGAGGTCCTGTTCTTTTTCTCCAGGCCCCCAGGACTGTCTGCTGACCTGCTCCTATCTCTCCAACCTTCCAGTCACGCCACCCAGGCTTACTTTAGATGAGGGTGAAGTCTTTGCAGCACTTCTTGTCTTAATGACCCATTGGACAAGTCTCTAGCTGCCCTGCATTTTGATAACCAACTTGACCAGTTGGTTTGGTCAAAGAGCTGACTCATGTCTTTTTAAAAATAATTATTTATTGAGCACTTTCTGTATAGCCGGTGCTTAGCTAGATGTCACCCCCACCCCCACCCCCCCTGTGTTCACTCAGTTGATCTGGGGCTTCTTCTATTTAAGTAATACCTTAGGTCTTTGAGGAAAATTAAAATGGAGTAGTGGAAGTGAAAGTGAATGTTCAGTTGTACAAATCTGAGCTTTTATAAACTTCTCAGGATCACTGACTTCTCTTTTTTCTATATGGCCATAGAAGGTCTGCTTCCCGTTTCAATGTCCTCTCTCATATTCTGCTCATTGAATCTTTCATGTTCTACAGAGTCCAACACACAGTAACAGGGGAGCTACTGCATTAATATTTATACATTGTATTGGTTGAGGTAAATATGGTTGCCACCCCCCCACCTTAAAGAAGGGGATGATGGCTATTGAACTCATTGATGAGCTTAGAAATAAAATCTTTATGCAGAAAACACAGCAACACATTAGAACAAGTAATCCAGTATAATTAAGGAAAGCAAAGCTAGCATGATACCTTTTTAATAATAAGTGAAAAATGGTAGAAAACATAATTATCTCAATAGAGGTTAACAAAAGTAATAGCATATTTCTATATTTAATGTTAACTGAAGACACTTAAGAAACAAATAAAAAAGAATGGAAGTTTTCTTCCTTTGCATAATATACAGTTTATATTTACAATTAGAAAAATAATATGACTAAAGAAAAATGTGTCAGTTTCCTTAAAAAATAGGATCTAGTCAGGAATGAACGCCTCATCATCATTGGAAACTACAGTTTTCTGACTGGTAAAATTGGGATAATAATAATAGGACCGGTAAAATTGGGATAATAATAATAGCATCGAGCTCGTGAGATTGTTTTAGATGATTAATAAAGCACTTAAAACAGTATAGAGTGAGCACTACAGATGTGTTTGCTAAATGAATAAATCAAGTAAAATAAATGGCAAATTATAAAATTGAAATAGTTATGCAGCAAGGAAAACAATTGCACAAAAATGGGAACTAAAGAAAGAAAAATGTCACATTTGCAGATGACTTGAATGTATTCTTGTGCACGATAAGTCTCAAAAACTTCAAAGATCCCCAACTCAGAACATTATCATTGCATATAAGTCTTCTGTAAAAGTGAGGTTAAGTGGAGGCAGAAATCTTTTAGATAACTTCTTATCCATAATCATTCTATAATGCTTGTTTCTCAAATTGGTGTCTCATGGTATCCTGTGTGCTGTGAGAAAAATATTGTCAAATAAGTTTGAGAAACATTGAATTAAGCAAAATGAAACAAATTTATTGTTTGCAAGACTTCTCAAGGCTTTAATGTGTTCATGGAAACTCTCCAAGGGAAGAATGGAAGATGTATAATACCCAGCATTACCCTTATGCTGGGTGGCTGGCTACTCCCCTTAGCAATGTGACTTTCTCCTACACAGTAGCCTTGCAGGGGGAGTGATTCAATTTTGACTTCCAGCAAAATCTTAAATAATAATATATCATGGCCTTTTGGACTCTTGCAAGTTATTGAAACCGTGACCATTCAGTCATAAATGTCAAGAATTACTCTACTGGGAAAATATACCAAAATTAGTCTAACAGAGACTACAAATGAATTGAAAAATCATTTTCATCATTATGATTTCTTGACATACAGAGTAAATTAGTTGTAATAATGACAGGAAAACCTTTAAATACATAATACATGAGAATTAATTGAGTCTACTACATAAGAAATTTGTTCAGGGAAAAATATAAAACCTTAGTAGTATGAAGATGCAGGAAGAAATGGAAAGCTGATCTCTCTAGTTGCTGGAAACCTTCAAAAATAAAATAATGACTCTGCTTTCTACATTATAATAATTTAATGACGTATTTAGCAGAATGTGGTCAACTCATAGTGAAAGCCATCTTGGAGAAAATGGAGAGGATGCACAAATGATATTAATAAAGATGATGATGAAGGAAATGCTTGAAAGTAATGGCAGTAGAGTTCCCTAACTGAAAGATTAAAAAATACATTGCAAACTGAAAATCAACCAATGGCATTACTCAACATTTGTGCTTTGAAAAATGACCTATGGGATAGACTAGATTTTGAGAAAGTGACTCTCACCAGCAGAATACAGAAAATGAAAAATGGGAAACAAACCCACAATGCTGAAAGTAATTTTAGTATAAGAAATGTATTGAGACCTTAGGACTATCCTTCATTTTTATACGTTGAAAACATTCCAAATGGTTCAAAGAGCTAAACAGAGAAACAAACAATCACAAAATTCAAGCCAAGAAATGGACAGAACAGCACATTTGCCCCAGCTGTGGCAAGAAGATACCTTTCTGTGTGTTGAGGACATGGAGAATGTCATTAGCACTAACATGGTCTTTGTCAAATAAACAACACTGAAAGACAGCAAGGTTCCATTGAGCAAAAATGATTACAAAATCAGAGAGAAAGGAAAGAAATTCAATGGAAAAAATGGATTTTAGACGTGACTTGAAATAATTCATGCAAAATATAGTAAGAAATGAGAGCAGGCAAGACAGCTCTGGTGATGGTAGGGTATTTGAGGGGTGGAGGGATTGAGCAAAAAAGAAAGAAAAAAGAGAGAGAACTCATGGATATGGACAACAGTGTGGTGATTGTGGGGTGTGTGTTTGTGGAGGAGGAAGAGGGTACAGAGCGGGTAAATGGTAATGAAAGGAAGAGGAAATGCTAGAAACCTAATTTTTATAAATTGATATAATAAATATTATATATACATTCCAGACCCTGTCCTAGGAACTAGGGTATAACCATTTTTTATATACAATGCACACCATAATATTTTTATGCTCCTACAAGCAATTTATTCTTTACATTTTGTGGTGTCGTTTTATTCAGATGTTTTTTGTAAGTGTTGCCTCTCTCAGTGATATAACTAGCTTCATTCTATGAAATACGGATTTTAATGAACCAAGAGGCAACAATAAGAAAAACATTATTTCTCCTGAGTGCTCTGAATATGAATTGAGAGGGCAATAAGATGTGTGTTATGGGCTTATAGAAACCACACTGCAATAACGACTGATAAAAATTATCCAGTTATTTCCAACTGATTTTATATAGCTCTTGATGGCACTGTTCTGGCCATTACCTATAGAAAATGCTCTACTTAGAAATTCCTTTGGACTCTTTCATGGTATACTACCTCTCTCTTTTCTCTAGCTGTGTACAGAAATGTAAAAAAAAATATTGTTAATACAAGCTCATTTACTTTGAAGACCATCACCTCCTCCTCCTGTCTGGCTCCCTACATATTCCTGCTTTGTGGGTGCCTGTTAGGGCTGAGTCCTTCCAAGATCTCCTCCATTTGTGATTCTGATGCTATCCAGATGAGCTTCCTGGGCCCTGGACTCCACGGCCAGACCACAGAGCAATACTTATTACCAGCATCGGACTCTGAATCATCCCTCTGACACACGCAGGGGAGTCGCCTTCTCCCAGGCATTCTTAGAATTCTGGGAAGAGGATTGTGGGAGGCAACCCAGATCCTGTCCTGAATTTCCTGGAAAAGGAGAGCGGCAGTGTCTAAGGAAAAAGAGATGAGAGGCAGGGACTGGGAAAGGCTGCAGACTTTTCCCCCAGACCCTATAAGACCTACTTTTAGGATGATGCCCAATAAGTCTCCCCAAGCGAGGTTTTGCCCGGAAATACCTTGAAGTTGCAATGAGGTCATGACCACCTTTGTGACCTGTGCCCTCTCACTCTGTCTCACCTTTCCACATGGATAAAGGTGCAACATCTATCCCTTGTGTCTGGAGTGGTTTATTTCTGCCCATGCCGGCTAGGCCACCATTGATGATTTCTCTGTTTCTTCACAATTTTCAACCTTGCCCAGGAACTTGGTCAAAGCTGTTTTCTGGCTCTGCCCTGGGGATGGCAATGCATAGCTAGCATTTATTGAGCATCTACTTTGTACAGGATCTAGCATAGTGCTATGTGGGTTGTCTTATCAAGTTCTTATGGCATCCCCATGAGGAGGGTTCTTTTCTTTAAAAAAATTACAATTAAATAATTTACAAAGATAACACAGTTAGTAGGTAGAATAACTTATGATCATCACTCATTGAATGTTAATTTATGTTTAGTGCTTTATATATGACATCTTTTAAAAACCCTGAAATAATTTGAAATGTAAATATGATAGCGCCATCGTTTACATAGGAAAATTGAGGAGCAGAGAAATTAAGTAACTTGCCTAAACTCCCACAACTTGTAAATGGCAGGAAGAACTTCAACTTCGTTATTCTCCTTCCAAAGCTCAAGCCAACTCTGTCTTTATGAACCCTAGTCTTCTCTCTCTGTTAAATGGGGATAGTAATTATCTTGGTTACCAAACAGGCTTAAAGCAGAACATGCCTGTGGAATCTGTAGAGTGGAACAGAGGCTCGTCATTCTGGTGAGTGGCTGTGAGAAGATGTGCCTTCCCAGGCACACTTACCCTCAGCCAGGTCTGCTCCAGGCCTGGGAACACAGAGCCGGGGCGAGCTTGGGCAGCCACAGTGTCCCTGACATCTGTTATAGGAATGGCCTTGTCAAATTAGGTTGGGTTTCCTTGAATATTCTAGTGGAATTGGCATTAGAGAAACATACACTGAACATAGCAGCCACTGGAAGTTTGATTAAGGGGAAGGGATTGCCCAGTCCACCTGTGGCCAGGTAGGAGTGATTCTGTAGCCTCCGCAGGTAGTTTCTGGTGAAGAGGGTGAAGCACAAGACCTAGGGCCAGCAGCAGGGGACCCAACTCCTCACATGCTCTTTGTCAGCTGTGTGAGTAGCGGTTAGTCTCCCAACCCCTCTGAGCCTTGGTATCCCTCTGTGCAAATGGAAAAAGCTGCTTCCTTGCTCAGTGGATTGCTAAGGGCATTTCATAAACTATTGAACACTCTATACATATGATGTTAATCTTCCCTCCTCTGCGTAATAAACAAGAGAGGCTCGGGCTGCCTCACTTGACAGATTTGTAGGTTTGGCTCCAAGATCTCATGAATGTGCCCTGGGATGTTCAAGTTTTACAGATCAGAGGAGCAAAGGATGAAAGAAATACAGGTTGCTTTACTCTATTTCCATGAAAACAAACAGTCATCCGTTCACTCACCTAATGGCTGAATTTTCCAGAACTTCTACATGACTGGTCCTGGGTTTTGCATTGCTGGGGTGTGTATGTGTGTGTGTGTCGGGGGGGGGGGGGGGGGGGGGCGGAGACAGGTGTGGGGAAGAAAACTCATTGGTCTTCCATGATAGAAATTTAAGGTTTTAGATGAAGAAACAAGACTACCACCAATCCAGAATAATTGGACATGGAATTTAACTCAGTGATGGCTGAGAAATGGAAGTCCTGAGAAGGGAAGTGGATGGAGGGATGAGAGTAATTAGAGAAAGCTTCTGGGCAGCAGGGCTTGAGGTGGGCTGAGAGGAGCAGGGAAAGTAGTAGTGGCTGCAGGTGACATTCTACCTCCACCCATGTTGTGGGGACATTCTTATCATCCCACCGCTAAAAAGTCCAGAGGGCTGACTCTATCCTAGGTACAGAGCCAAATCCTTGATGTCATTAAAACCTCCCAACTCTTTGATTTTGACAGCATCATACGTCCATTTTTACAGATGAGAAAACAGACAGGTGCAGTGAAGTGTCCAGGTCCCATACCTAACTCTGGTATATCTAGTAAATTCAGAGCCTGTGACCCAATGTGGAGGGCCTGATGGGGCTGCATGAAATACTGTTTGTTGTCCATCCAGACGGAAAGGTGAGGCCAGTGGAAAGAATGTTGGGTACTGTTAGGAGCAGTAAAGAAGGAATTTCTTCCTTACTCATTCTTTTGTTTCTCTCTGTTTCCAGGAGAGACATCTGGGGCTAAGGTATTTCTACATGGGAGGACCCTGTGGCACAGAAAGTGGAAAGGAGGCTGGATGCTTTGGGCTTGGCTCAGGCTCTGAATCCAGAAGACAGAGTGGGACTTAAGCCTGCATTGTGTAGCCCTCAGTACAGCACACGAGGTAACGGGAGAGGGGGCTGTAACAAGAATCCATACCTGCAGCCATAGCATGGCCCTTATTGGAGGGATGGGGCGCATAGAGGTCAAGCTCAGCTGGCCCCATGAAATGGAAGATTGATAATCCCAAGAATGAGAACCGGATAAGCTCCTGATCTTAGGCAGCCCAGGTGAAGGAGTCCTGACCTGAGAAATCAGGCAATGCTCAACTCTCCATCAAATTTGCTGTAGGACCGTGACGCAAGTCGCATTCCCTCTTTGGGCCTCAGCTTCTTTATCTAGGAAAATGGGACATTTGGACCAGATAAGTTCTGAGTAGATTGGGATGACTGTAGAGTTCTAATAAGGACAATGACTAAGCATTTATCATGATGTGTGATATAGTTAATCATTCTTTTCTGTAAGAAGCTGATTCCCTTTGGCCTGACTGCTTGGCTCTGAAGTCTCAGGTCTCAGACTCTACATAAATAAGGAGCTGGAGAGAGGGTGAGGGCCTCTCCCCTACCCCGGGTAAGTGGAGATCGCCAGGGCCAGGGTAATGAAGCAGCCACGGCTTGCATCCCAGAATAGCTGCAGTCCTCCTGGCATCTGCCATCCTGGCTGCAAACTCTCATCCCATTGGCTCCTCCCTATCTCTGCCGTCTGGCTGGCACTGCTTTCCAGGTTCTTGTGGCACCCACTAAGCAACCCTTCTTGTGTCCTACAGCATGCTGGCTTCTTCCTGCAAGCCAATGGGATAACAATAGCAACTCTTCTCTGGTTCTTTCGATTCTGCCTTACTTCAGGTCCCTGATGGATGAGGACAGAAGGAGGAGCTTAGGACAGTGAAAAGAGGACTAGAGGTGGTCCCAGGGGTATTGAGTTCTTGCCATGTGCCTGGACACAACCGAAACATCTCTTTTGACATTAATATCTTCACTTGTAAAATAAGGAGAATCAGGCTAGTGTTTCACTGCTGTTCAGCAGGGTCCTCTCTCACTGTTCATAGCTGGGGTCCTGTTATGGACTGTATGTCTGTGTCCTCCTTAGATTCATATGTTGCAATTATAACCCCCATTATGATGGTATTTAGAAGTGTGGCTTTGGGAGGTAATTAAGTCATGAAGGATAGAACTATCATGATCAGGATTAGTGCCCTAATAAGAAGAGGTGGCTAGCTTTCTTCCTGCCATGTGAGGATGCAATGAGAAGTTATCAGTCTGCAAGGCAGAACCCAACCATGCTGGCATCTTGATCTCAGACTTCCAGCCTCCAGAACTGTGAGAAATAAATTTCTTTTGTTTATAAGCCACCTAGCCTATGGTATCTTGTTATAACGACCAAAAAACAAACAGGTCCATTCTGCTTGGCCAGTGCCCATGTCATGCTGGTTGTTCAATATTTTCAATATCACCCTGAAGGTAATACGCCTGGCCAATTGCATAGAACTGGCATGAAGAATCAGTGGAGTAAAGGATGGGAGAAAGTACTTTGGGAACTGTGTGATACCACAATCACATGTCTGACACCTGTCTGCCCGGTGTCCATTTGTTTTTTCTGTCTGGGGAGCAGTTGCACCATGATTTTATACTCACCTGTTCTTAACTGTATGGTTCATATGGAGCTTGCTCTACTCTTAGCTCCAGGTATGCATGTGCTCAGGTTTGGACAGGTGAGTATTTCTTCCTCTGGTCACAATGACAGGTTGGGGGATGAACAAAAGCACGAAGACTCAGCAGAGCCAAACTTGGGGCCAGATCCAGACCTGATTTATAAGAATACACATCCTGCTCTAGCCTGTTTGGCTCAGTGGTTAGAGGGTTGGCCTTCGGACTCAAGGGTTGTGGGTTCGATTCTGGTCAAGGACATGTACCTTGGTCGCAGGCTCGGTCCCTGGCCCTGGTCGGGCTTGTGCGGGAGGCAACCAATTGGTATGTCTCTCTCACATAGATGTTTCTCTCTCTCTGTCTCTCCCTCTCCCTTGTAGTGTTCTAAAAAATCAATGGGAAAAATATTCTTGAGTGAGGATTAATAAGAGAGAGAGAGAGAGAACACATTCTTTTGCTGTGGTCATGGCTTATCGGCATGTGACCCAAACTAGACAAATCAGATTATTTCTCTGAGATTATTCTCACTGGGATAAGCTTGAAGGATGTAACTCATGACTTCTCCTTCACGTAGAGAAAGAAAAGGTTGGAGCCAAGTAGAACATACAAATATGAATGACGAAGAGGAGAGAGCAGAGAGTTTTGGTGACATAAATCCTGGCTTTTTCTGGTCCCTAATGTCCTGCTTCCTACAGTTCTTCCTCAAAGCCGAGTAAAGCAGTGGCAGGGCATGGGGACACTTTTACAGTTTTACTTTGTTGACCAGAGGAGGTTTTTCTGAGAAGGTTCAATGTGATCTCTTATCTGAATAGAGTAAAGGAGTGGGCCCAGTACGTACCAAGAAGAGAATTCCAGGCAGAGGGAATACAAAGTGCAGGGCACCTGAGGCGGGAGGGCACTAGTGTCTTCAAGGCATAAGTAGGCCAGGTGTGTCTGGAGTTGAGTGAGAAAGTAATAACATTCTGGGATCTCTCTCACCGAGGGTCTATTGTAAAGCACTGCTTCTACAGGGATCCAGAGAAGGGAAGGCTTCCTTGTGGTTAGAGTAGACAGAAACGCTTCAAGGGAAAGGACTTCTTTCATTACAATTGCTGAGGTGCGACATTCCATGAACACATGCCAATCTCTTCCCCGGTGTGTTTGTTCCTTTTTTCATTCAACAAGAATTTATTGAGTATGTGATATCTGCCAAGGAATGCAGACAACACTGAATGTACAATGATGAATCAGTTACGGTTTCTGCTTTCAAGGATCTCAGTCTGAGTGAGTGTGGAGGAGGCAGCCATGTAAACAGACAATTAGAGAGAAACATGGCAGGTGCTGAAGCCAAGGTAGGAACACAGTGCCGCTGGGGGATCCAGGAGGAGAGGGAAGGTTTTACCTAGAAGAGTCAGTGTGCTGTGTATAGAGGAGGTAACCTCTCTTCTGGTCACTGACAAGTAAGGGAAGCTTGACCAGTAGAGAGCAGCTGGGAGGGACAGCATGTGCTAATAGTATGCACTCATATCTCACGTAGCAGTATATTTGCCAATACATCTCCTAGGGCATGGGAAACAAATAAAAAACAACAAACACATGTAAATATCAAAGTAAAAAGCTTCTGCATGGCAAAATAAAGCATCATCAAAATGAAAAGGGAACCCGCTGTATGAGAGAATATATTTGCCAGTGATACAGCTGATAAGGGGTTAATCCAAAATATATAAAGAGCTTATACAACTTAACACTAGGAAGACAAACAATCCATTTAAAAAATGGACAAAGGACTGGAATAGGTAATTCTCCAAAGAGGACATAGAGAAGGTCAATAGGCATATGAAAAAATGCTCATCACTGATCATCAGAAAGATGCAAATTAAAACTAAATGAGGTGTCACCTTGCACCTGACAGAATAGCTAACATCAATAAGTCAACAAACAATAAATGCTGGTGAGGATGTGGAGAAAAGAGAACCCACATACACTGCTGGCGGGAGTGTACTAGTATACTGGTGCAGCCACTGTAGAAAACAGTATGGAGTTTTCTCAAAACATTAAAAATGGAACTGCCTTTTGGCCCAGTGATCCCACATGTGGGAATATATCCTCAGATTCCTGAAACATCAATCAGAAAGAATATATGCTCCTGTATATATGCACCCTTATGTTCATTGCAATGTTATTTACAATAGTGAAGATCTGGAAACAGCCCGTGACCATCAGTAGGTGAGTGGATAAAAAGCTGTGGTGCATTTACACAATGGAATACTAGGCAGCTGTAAAAAAGAAGGAAATTTTACCCTTTGTGACAGCAGGGATGGACCCGGAGATAATTATGCTGAGCAAAATAAGGCAGCCAGAGAAAGAAAAATATCACATGATCTCACTTATATGTAGAATCTAATGAATAAAATAAACCGAGGAACAAAATAGGTCCAGAGGTATGGATACATGGAACAGACTGATAGATCTCAGAGGAGATGGATGTGGGGCAGGGGGCACTAGAAGAGATTAACCAGAGAACATATATGCATAGCCCAAGGACACACACAATAATGTGGTGAAGGCCTGAGGTGGGTGGGAACTGGGCGGAGGGGGCAAAGGGAGGAAATAGGTGGCATCTGTGATAATGTCAACAACAACAGAAAGAGTATGCAGTCATGGGAAAGGATGAAATTAGAAAATGGCGAACACTCAGAGCACAGAGTTTTAGGACTGGAAAGTTTGTGAATATGGTAGAGGGGGGGTGAGGTGAACTCAGTCTGCGTTGGGTGTTTAGACTTTATTCTGTTGATTTGGGGAATCCCTGGAGACTTTTAAGTAAGGGAGTAAACAGATTAGATTGTTTGATGGGAAATGATATGGTATGATAGGATACAGTATGATGTAATATAACATGACAATAATGGAAAATGGTCTGAAGAGTAAACAGTTGTTTGGGTTGAGACAGGGTCACAACCTCTAATGGGGCCAGGTGCTGACAAATGAGAACAAGGAGGTCAGCAGGTTGTGTGGACCCTGCCCTGACTCAAGAGGGTAGCTGCTACTTAACACACTGAATTGTTGGCCCAATGGGGACTCAGGTCCAGGGCTCCTAGAGCTACTGAGATTTCTGAGAGCAGCTGGGAATCCAGATCCTTATGTAAAATCTCACCATTTTTAAATGTTGGCAACTAATGCCGATTCACAAAATGCAGTGTGGGCCAAATATAACACATCTGTCAGCCTGATCTGTCTGCGGGCTGCTGGTTTACAACTTCTGGGTTGAGAAAAGAGTTTTCTTTTTTTTTTTGTAAAGAGATCAAAATACTTTCGGATGCAATGATTCATGCCTGGAATGACCTTCTTTCATCTTATTCTAGCAAATTCTTAATCATTACTTAAGACTCCGTTCAATTGTCCTCTGTGATGCTTTCTCTATCACCCCTTCCTCCCTGCCACACACCCTCCGGTCATCTCCCAAATCCCCCAAGCAGTTAACATGTCTTGGTGCTGCTTCATTGCATCTTTTACATGCCCTGATACCTGAAACAAGCAAGCAAACAAACAAACAAGCAAACAAATGCTGTAGAGCAGGAGAGAAGCCAGGGCTAGAATACAGACATGTTGCTTAATGGATGGAATCACAACTTGAAGGAGAAAGGAATAAAGCTCACAATCCAGGTCCTCAGAAACCTAGAAGGACCTAACCTGGGATGGGAAGAAGCAGACCAGAGCTGAACAGAAGGATGAGATGCTGGAGAACAAGTGGGACGATGTGGACTTAGAAAGCTCAGCACCGTGAGGCACCGTGAGTTTCTGTAGGACTTGATTCTTAAGCAGGGGTAGGTTCCTATCTCGAGTCTGTCTTTAGTTACCACGACCCTGAGACACTGAAGACTGACCTGGGAATTTCCTGTGAAAGGATTTAAGATATGAGGTAGAGTGGACATCTGCTGTTTTGCTGTCTAACTTCCTTTCATCTTTTTCTTGGTGTCTCTAAGAATCTATCCTTCCCCTATTTTTGGTTCGTGTGCTTCTTGCTTGAGAGTTGAGTATGTGACTCAGACAAGGCTCCTCAAGGCTCCTCACTCCCTGGACACAGTGGTCAGTGCAGGGATGGTCGCATAACCTGAGTAGGGTCAGAGAGAATCAGGTGCAGGGCTTTCCTGGAGTCACTGAGAGAGGCATTCGCTCTTTCCTGCTGGATTTGAACCTGGGAGGTTATAGGTTGAAAGCAATCGTCAGCCACCATGAAGAGTCTAAGAAGAAATCCAACATGGAGAAGAGACAGCTGGTGGAAAGAGATCTTGGTGCACATGGGATCAAATCATAACTAAAGCTAGTAAACCCTAGCCCTTTTGTTATTGTGGTCGGTACATTTTCCTTTCTTACACCAGTTTGAGTTAGGTTTTCTTTTGTCATTTGCAACCAAAAGGTGGTCCTCCAACCTCAATGTGAGTCATGAAGAATGAGACCTTCGGTGAACAGTGCTTTGCAGCTTGCACAGCATTTCTACGTTCATTGCCTTATCTGAATCTTCCAGCTCTCCTGGGAAGTAGGTAAAGCAGAATTATTATTCCAATACCATAGAGAAGGCAGTCGAGTATTAACAGGGTTAGCATCCACAGTCAGAGGGCAAGGAATGCCAGGATGGAAATCTGTTATTTTGAGCTTCTGTGAACTGCTAAATATCATAGTAAATTAGACTCCAATAATGCCCAACTAAATTACACTAAGCACCCCTGGAAATAGCCTCTCAGAGTTATAATTCATGCTGGGTAATTACAAAATAACTTTCCTCTCATTATTTTCCTACTTACAGACCTCCCAGGGAAGGGCTGGTGATAAATGTCAGGGTTGGGACAATTTAGGTATTACTTGGATGTCTGGTTAAAGCATTAAAAAAAAAATCGTAGTCTGTCTGCTTAATAATCAGTGAATTGGAGCCCCTCCATTTCATGCGCTCCACACAAATCAAATGATCTTGTAAAGAAATTGTGGAGAGCCTTTCTTATGCTAGCTCATCTGTCTGGAATGATCTCTCCCCATTTGCACACCTGGCTCTCACTCACTTTCAAGTTTTAGCATCAACGTCACCAGCTCAGAGTGGTCTTTATAAAAAGTAGATTTTTTTCTTCCCTCAACCCTTGATTTTGTCTACGTTGGGCCATGTTTTATTCTTTATTCTATTTTTGACAATTTTTAATTGTTAAAAATTCCCTTTAATTTAAAAAAAAATTTGCAATAGAATGTCCAACAGGATGTGTTTTACTTCTCCAGATCCATCATCGACTCCAGCGCCTGGCATGTAACAAATACAGAATATTTGTTGATGGAATAAACCAGTGCACGAGTGGCTTACTCAGGAGTATCCAAGAAAAGCTGCCTGTGAGCCATGGGAAGCTCGGGGCAGGGAGGGCTCTAGGTTAGAGGTTCTAGCTTAGTGGGAAGCATCAGTGAGACTGGGAGCGGGGAGATGAGTCCTATAGAGGATAAACCCTCTAGGGAATGCAATATTCAAGGGAAGAAGCAATATGAAAGGACCAAGCCCTAGGGCATGGGATGGGAATGAGAAGCAGGGAAGGAGACAGGCTGGCTGGCCAGCAGAAGAGCACCGGGCAGAAACCATGCCCTGGAAGCCAGGGTAGAAGGGAGCTCAGGAAGAGGAGAACTCAACACCAGTGTTCCAAACCTCCACTCGTGCCAGAGCATCTGATTCACACATGACTTACTTTTTCAATTATTTTTACCCTGAATGTAGCAGTTGGCAGGTTTTCAAGTGGCAGTGTGATTTTATTTGCTGCCTGTGATTCCCACCTCTCCAGGTTAACAGGCATGACTCTTTTGACCTTGCTGGAGAAGGTGACAGCTCTCAATTTAGCTCTGTTTGCAAATGTCAGCTGAGATGCTGTGTGCTCTCTCCACTGGGTCTTTAAGAACATTTGCAGGAACATTCCCTTCCCCTCCCCCCCTCCAAACACACACACTGCAAGCTTTACTCCCACATTCTCTGCTCCCTTGGGAAGCAAAGGCATCTGCCAGATCACCTATTTGGGGTCTTTACCAGCCTTTGATACTGTTGTGATAAAGGGAATAAAAAGTGTTCTGAGGAAGGAGTTTTAAATCTAAGGAACCAATAACATGAAGGAAGACAAAGCTGAATCTTTTGGCATTTTCCCCCAAAAGTGGTCTCCAGAATTCTAGGAGTTGAGTCAGCACACTGCAGAGAGTGACATATACCTAGGCCCTTGTTTTTTTAACTTTTATTGATTTCAGAGAGGGAGACAGAGAGAGCAGTAGAAACATCAATGATGAGAAAGAATCATTGAATGGCTGCCTACTGCACGCCCCCTACTGGGGATTGAGCCTGCTACCTGGGCATATGCCTTGATGGGGAGTTGAATCATGACGTCCTGGTTTATAGGTTGACATCCAACCACTGAGCCACACTGGCTGAATCCTTGTTTCCTTTTGAAGGCACAAGCTTTGTGCAACCAGCCTCATGTTCATGATAGTTATAGATTTTAATAGCTGCCAGCTTGGAGTGCTTATGATGGGCTCAGCACATGTTAAACTTTTTATATATATGTTCATCTTATTTAATCTTCCCTGGAATCCTAACAGGTTAATATTGGCTCCACTTTGCAGATGAGAAAGCTGAGGCTCAGAGAGGTGACATGACTCCCTAAAGGTCACTCAGAATATCCAGAATGGAGTCAGGAATCACACTCAGGCTGTGGCTTTTCCCATGGCCCTACTCTGCTGGTGGAGGCACTGAGCCATGCTGGTCACCTGATGGAGACTGTCAGTGTCTGTTACTGTAGTTGGCTCACTGGGGCCTGGCCCTGAGCCTGAATGTTGAATAGAGCTGTCAACTGGAAAGCAGTGTCAGTGTACAGTCAGTGTGACCCAATGGGCAGACTTCCTTCATTACCCTCTCTGCTACTGCCTTCCTGACCTCTTCAGGGTTCTTGCTGCTGCGGTGCAGGGCACCTCCACTTAACAATTCAGCTCCTTAAAAGGGAAAAAGAATCTCTTTCTCCTGATTATAAACACAAGGCCCCAAACAGAAACACACACACACACACACACACACACACACACACACACACACACACACACCCCTAAACTACTTTAAACAGGATCTAGTAGGGTTCTTCTCTGGCTCTCAGGGAGACCTGTGCTTTCTGTTCTATTGACAATTAAACGGGGGTGGGGAATATCCTCTGTGACTCAGAAGAGGAGCTGCCTCCGCCCACTGCAGGGCTGCCTGCCCTCCGTGGTCACATCCCAGCTACAGCTTGAAAACTTGAAGGGCAATCAGTGAAACAGCAGGCGAGCAGCAGGCACAGGGAGGAGACAGAGCCTTCCTCCTCAGCACTGCTCAGAGAAAAGATGCAATGAGAGAAGATGTAGTCAAACAACAACAATAGGGGCAGCCACAGCAACAACAGCAGCAGCAGTACCAGCAGCAGCAACAGCAGCAGCAGCCACAACACCAACAGTAATGACAGCAGCAGCAACAATAGCCATAGCCACAGCAGCCACAACAATAGCAGTAGCAGCAACAATAACATCAGCAACAGCAACAACAGCAAAAGCAACAACAATAAAAACCAAGTGTGTGCTCCATTTGGCTGGCCTGACATCAGAGTGAGGCTGGGCCATGTGGTGAGGTGACTGACACCAGTCCCTCCTTCTGTCCCCAACGCCCCCCTCCTCCAGCTTTCTCCTCCATTAGCATGAGGGGAAGCAGTGGTTCATAAGCAGGAGCCCAATTTGCAACACACCCAGGAGGCCTGGCTCCTAACTCCTGCATTGTCCTGTGCTGGGCGCCGGTGAGAACTGCCTTGCCAGGGGGCTCTAAGGTGACAGTTTTCTCTTGTGCTTGTACTGCCTAGTTCCTTTAAGCTGCTCGGACTGCCCCGTGTCACATAGTAGGTCCCAGAAACCATCACATCCTGTTCCTGGGTCCCCTTTTGCACTGAATCCTGAGCTGCTCTCACTCCCCTGGTTGTGCTGCTGCCAAACCCATTCTGCTGCCACCCTCAAAACAGCTGTCCCACCACATGTGTTTGGCACCTTTCAAAGGGGGACCCACTAAGTTCTTTACTGTGGCTTCTCAGCGTGGGTTCCCAGGCCTTTCTCAGGGTCCTCTGATAACCAACTGCATTTCTCTTCATATGGAATAATGAAACCCAATTCAAATCCACTCAGTGTTTCTGTGGCACCCCATCCTTTCTATTTCACAGCTCTCATCAGACTTGTAAATATGGACTCAACTTCTGTTTTTTCCTAATACGTTGCAACTACACAGTGACAATTAAAACTAATGTCTGTTGACCACTTGCTATATGCCAGACTCTGTGATATGCTCCCTGTATATATTGCCTTATTTAATACTCCCAACAACTCAGCAAATTAGGAGATGCTATTACTCTGATTTTATAGAGGCTTTGAAGATCAGAGAGGCACAAGGTAGGGCTCAATAACTGTTTGCTGAATGAGTTGCATGAATGGTCATTGGGCCATTTGATGGGCTGGGTGGGTGTACTGGCCAGGGCCAGGGCTACTGGATATAGAATCAGGCAAGCATAAGGAAAAACTTCCTGGCAGTGAGAGCTGTTGGGTGGGCCCTCTGGGGGTTCAGATGAGGTTAAAGGACCCCACAGTAGAAAAATTGGAAAGCCGAGTTAAACCTCAGGTGAGGGATAGACAAGATGACCTTTAAGATCCTTTCCAACTCTGAGAGCTGGAGGTTATTGTATAATTCTTTAAAAAACCAACAAAGCCCTTTGCAAACACAAGTACTTCCAGCCCCAGCTCTGTGCTGTTATGAACAGGAGCTGACTGGATGTTATGCTGGGGCAGTAAGTGTCAACACCTGTAAGACACATCCTCCGGGGATCAGTGCCAGTATTCTGTCATCTAAGAATGATATTAACAATAGCCCGCTACACATCAGGCAAGATTACATATCCCTTGAATCAGCAAGACTATGGAAGGACATTTCAACGTGCACTTTGGCCGCACTGGTCCATTGCTATAGTTGTTAAGTCAAGAAAAAAAGAAGGTGGTATCCAACTCAGGATAGAAGGAGGGTCTTTCAGTCAATGCACTGAGCAATAAATTCAGATTTATATCCAAGTGATCGTTTGGTCCCAGAATGATGAAGAAAGGAGAAACAAGCCCTATCTGGTTTGGCTCAGCAGATAGAGCATCGGCCTGCGGACTAAAGGGTCCCGGGTTCGATTCTGGTCAAGGGCACATGCCTGGGGTTGCGGGCTCGATCCACAGTAGGGGGCGTGCAGGAGGCAGCCAATCAATAATTCTCTTTCCTCATTGATATTTCTATCTATCTTTCCCTCTTCCTTCCTCTCTGAAATCAGTAAAAATATATTAAAAAAAGAAAGAAAGAAAAGAAAGGAGAAACAAGAAGACAGGGATCCACTGATTGAAGCCATACCTCTCTGACTCTGCTTATGCTTCTGGAAGTGTTTAATCACACCCTTTGTTAATGTTTGCATTTGTTTATTAACATTCGTATTCACTCAAAGATCCACACAGCTCATTCTTAGAGTTCAGCAGCTCAGGAGGTTGGTTCCACAGTAGATGGATTTTTCTTTCCAACCAGCATTATTGCCTTAAGAGTAGAAAGTGTTGTGTCTGCCTTATTTAATAGTAATAGTAGTAGCAATGGTATGGTACAAATTGATAGCAAAGAAATTCACATTTACTAAAAGCTCACTGACAGCCAGGTGCCAGGCAGTCATTTAACCCACACGTTAATCTTCAAAACCCACCCATAAGCAACTTACTGACTTTTATTCATAAAATATTCAATGAGATTTTCTAAAAAAAGATTACACATCCTCTACATGCATAAATTCAATTCTCATAACAAACCTATGAGGCTATGAGTAGTGTATTAGTCAGGCAAAGCTGACATATCAAATTAATCCTTAATCTGCAGTGACTCAACACAACGAAAGTTAATTTCTCACTTTTTTAAAGGCTGAAGGAGGTTGGGCCATTTTTTTGCCTTCCCTTTCTGAACCATGAGCCCTCCAAGGATGCTGTGGTAGAGAGATGGACAGTGGAACAAGGCAGCCTGAGAATCCAAAATGGCATATGCCTATTGTGATAGTTTAATGAAAAACAGAAGGGAGACATTTTGAAGCATGCACAGAGGGAATGCTCAGTAAATGTGAATGATGACAGCAATGATGACCTGTAAGACCAGAGAGGTGACTGGAGCCACACACTGAACACAGAAGTCTATCATCTATTAACTTCCTCCCTTCCTTCCTTCCCTCCCTCCTCCCTCCTTCCCTCCCTCCCTCCCTCTCTCCCTCCCTCCCTCCCTCCCTCTTTCCCTTCCCTCCTCCCTCCCTCCCTCCGTCCCTCTCTCCCTCCCTCCTTCCCTCCCTCCCTCCCTTCCTCCTCCCTCCCTCCCTCCCTCCCTCTTTCCCTTCCCTCCTTCTCTTCTTCTTTGTATTCTGGGCTTGGGGTCTTTCCTGATTTCCCTGACAGCTTGCCTCCCTGATACTTGGGAGCTGTGTGGTTTGGAGAAGTGTCTGCTGCCTCATAGGGTCTTCACAAGTACCAGTGGCTGCCTAGCCTGCCCCCTGACCACATGCTGCATGTCGTCTGACTGTCCTTAGGACAACTAGGCTGTTGGTTTCCCATCCCTTTGTCCTCTCAAGTTTTACCTTTCTTCCCTTCCCCACCTGTCCAGTTGCCTCACGCTCCAGTCTGTCTGATTTGAGAATCTGAGAGATGGGGAAGGCACTAACATTCACTCAGAGGCGATTTTGCAGAACGGTTGCAAGTTTGATTCTGGAATCAGACCAAATCTGCCGTTTTCTTGCTGAAATTATTCATGTGTCAGTCTCCTTATCTGCAAAATGGAGATCATATTGATCCTTAACTCAGAATGTTACCGAGAATATTAAATGAGATAGTCCATACAAAGTAACTATAACAGTGGGCAGCACATGCTAATAATACATTTTAACTATAATGATAAAAATACTTATTTTTATTCTAATCCAAATCTGTCTGTTTCCAAAGCTTCTGCTTTCCCACCCTATCTCACATTACAAAAGTCTCCCTTGATGGAAAGCCAATCTGAGCAGATTAACTCTGCTTTTTCTCTTTATTCTGTTACATTCACAGGGGATACTGGAGAAGGACATTTTTAGGAGGCATTACTGAGAAGCACAGCAGGTGGCCAGATGGTACTGACAGGAAACATGGTCCCGCTGTCTGCAGGAACAACTGAGTGGCATTGGGGTGTGTAGTAAGATAAACTACACTTCTTGACATAACCTACGAGCTCCAGGTGGAGAGGGGGCACTGTGGAATCTTGCCAGAGAGTGTAGAGTTTGGGAAAATAGCTAAAACAGACTACTGTACCCAGTTCTGTTCCCTTAACAGACCATTCCTTCCTTGACTTTGACATGGGATTTACCACAGCCCCCTCTTTCAAGGCTTTCCTCCAGAGGTCATACCCTGAGGATGTTCTCCCGTGACCTGTGTCCTAACAATGCCAACCCCTCCTCATTTACTGACTCACAGGCATTGCTAGAAAATCATATTAGGCCATTGGTGATCATATCTCTGTGGGAAAGGCATTTGCTTGGCTCCAGGGCTTCTCTCCAGGGTTTCGTTTTTCTTCTCTTGTTTTATTTGCTTTCACTTTTATTTCTTGAGGGGGTGAGGTGGATATAGAGGGCTTCTTTTCATTTCCTGGCCCACCTGCGGCTTTTCCCAAGACCATGCCCCCAATCTTCATGGCACAGTAACCCTCCATCACCATGTGTGTGGGTTTTGATGGGCTGTCGATTCCCAGGGTTCACCTTCTTTCCCAGGGAAACTAAGGAGGTCCAGTTACCCCCTTCTCTGCTCTTAGGAAAAGCCAGGGGTGTGCATATGTCTGACCCCAGCCAAAGAGACACTCTTTCCTTGGTGCTTTAAATATTTAGTCTTTGGGGGGGAGGATATGGAGATGGTTGGAGAATCTGTCATTGTAGACTGACCTGGACAATTCATGGTCAAGTCTACGCTGGAGTTCTTGTAGCCTAGCCTCTCCTTTGGGGACATTTTCTACTTTGATTCGTTTACACTGGAGGTTGTAAACTTTAATACTTTCATGGTCCAGATAAGCACCTTAAATGTGTTAGATGGTGGGGTGAAAGACAAAAGGAAGGATTGGGATTATGAGTACAGGCATCTCCTAAATAAAATATTGCACATCCTGGTTTTTTGAGTGTAACTCAGCGTCTAAGATTCCCAGTGTTCTTGTCCTTGTTTGAAACATTCCACAAATACTGTCATTTTATCATGCAGACTGTATTTTCTAGAATGCCTCTTGCTTCCCAAAGAGGCCTTCAAATCCTTGGTTAAACAATGGGTCCAGATTTGGGGATCAGAAAATAAAGTCTCCCTAGCAGAGGTAGCAGGTGCTTTTGAGCATGGGGCTCTGAGCTGGGGCCAGAGCTGTCACCTGGCCCAGGTCTTTCCTTGCTAAAAATACTGGCTGGTGAGCAGCGCACTCGGAGGTCCCGGATCTGCCTCTTGCTTCAACAGTGTTTGGATGGAACAGACCCAGGGACACCTGTTCTTCCAGCCTCCGGCCACTCTCCTGTGTCTCATCCAGTCACCACCTTCAGAACCACCTCCGGGACCAGCCAACACACCGGGTTTTTTTTTTTCTATCTTAACTCCTTATTGCTGAACAACCATGAGCTCCCAAATTCATCAGAATTATTCCACCGAGGTGGAGGCTGCGGTCAACCGCCTGGCCAACCTGCATCTGCGGGCCTCCCACACCTACCTCTCTCTGGGCTATTATTTCGACCGTGACCATGTGGCTCAGGAGGGTGTGGACCACTTCTTCCGCGAGTTGGCGGAGAAGAAGCACGAGGGTGCGGAGCATCTCTTAAAGTTGCAAAACAAGTGAGGCGGCCGCATTCTCTTCCAGAATGTGCAGAAACCTTCCCAGGATGACTGGGCCAAAACTCAGGACACCATGGAAGCCGCCCTGGCCTTGGAGAAGAGCCTGAACCAGGCCCTTTTGGAGCTGCATGCCCTGGCTTCTACCCGTGCAGACCCTCATGTCTGTGACTTCCTGGAGAACCACTTCCTGGATGAGGAGGTGAAACTCATCAAGAAGATGGGTGACACCTGACTAACATCCACCAAAGGACTTATATGCATGCATATATGCCTAATCAATGGACACAGACCACAGGGGGGTGGGGGCATGAATGGGAGGTGGGGGGTAATAGGGGAATAAGCACACATATGTAATACCTTAATCAATAAAGAAATTAAAAAAAAAGAAGAAGATGGGCGACACCTGACTAACATCCACAGGCTGGCGGCCCCCAGGCTGGGCTGGGCGAGTACCTCTTAGAAAGGCTCACCCTCAAGCATGACTAGGAGCCTTTGGAGCCCAGAGGCCTTTCAGATGCCCCCTCCCCCCCACCCCCGCGCCCCGCATCCCTCTGGTGTCTCTGGCTTTTACCTGAGCCTCTTCCTGAAACTACTAGCCATTCTTTTAACCACCCTGGAGCCCTCTCCCATGCATTAGACCAAATGAAAAATAAAGCTTTTTGCAGAAAAAAAATACTGGCTGGCAAGGAATTTTTATCTCATCCATCTAACAATGCGAGCACCAGCAATCAGTGCTGATAGGAGGGTCTAACAGTCCTGGGGACCTGGCACTTTCTGCCTTGTTGCTTTGCCATCCTCAAAATGCATGTCCGTTCTTAAGGCTTAGATGGCTGATTCAGCTCATCTCCTACATGAATCCTGCCAGTAAGCAGGAGTGGAAAGAAGGCAAAGCTTGCATTTTCCCTTCAAGGACCTGACTATCGCTTCTGTTCTCATTGTGTTGGCCTCAATCCACAGCTAGCTGCAAGGAAGATTGGGCAAGCTGGTTTTTAGCTGGGTGGCCATGTGCCCAGATAAGACATCTGTTTATAGAAGGGGAGAATGGACACTGGGGAGGCAACCAGCAGTTACTGCCTACACTCACGTGCATGCCCACAATCACCTAATAACCTTCCCTAGCCACTCAACAGAGCAAAGTGTCTAGGGCTGCCCTTTATGCTTTTCCTGCAGAGGAAGGTTGCATGACTTGTCAGAGGTTCCACAAGAATCTTTAATGGCAGATCTCCAGGCACTAGGTGGGCAGGCAGAAGAGATATTTTCCAGTGAGGGCTCTAGAGTGTTCTTCCCATTTTCCCATGTGGGCAGTCACCTAGTCCTTGTGTCAAACTTCTTTTGTCCTTTCTGCCTACTGTCTCTTTCAGCTCAGCTTGAGTATGGACACTATAATCACCTTTTAGCAAAGACTGCCCTGAGCAGAGGCCACCATCTTTGAGAGTGACCCCCTGGAGAAGCCAATCATTGCTCCCCATTGCAATCCCTTCTACTCATCCTGGTAAGCCCTGGCATCTAATTTTTCTGTTTGTACTCCCTGCTCTTGTTTCTCCAGGCCACACCTCAGTGGACCAGGCATTGACATCTCAGGGGCCTTCCAAGGGGAGCAGTCCAGAGGCTGGGCTGTGTGCACTGCATCTTGTCTGTGGAGCACTGGAACTTAGTGACACTGAGACTAAATAGGTTAGTTGGTGGTGGGACTTGAAATACTGAGTTGGGGTCAGAGTTCTTATTGTGACAAAGCAAATTGGCATGTAAGCCAAAGGTTTGGGGGGCACAGGGTAGCCCTAAGTGACTCTCCAAACTGGTTTGCTCTGAGCTAACAGAAAAGATGCATAGGGGGAGAGAATGGAAAGAGAGGGGGAGAGACAATTTGGGTCATGAGAGACTTCTCTTATTCTGGTTCTTATCTCATGTGCCCAAACTCCCCTTGATTGCTTGTCCTTGTGTGTTTGTTGGGTCAGTTTAATGTAATAGTTCTGGGTTCAAATCACAGGCCTGCCCTAATACTGTGAGCAAGTAACAGGCAAGTCAAGCTTGTTTTCCAATCTACAAATTGGGATTCTCTGTGTATCTACTTCATAGGCAGCTGAGGATAATGCAAGTGACAAACGTGTAAGTTAGTTTGGAAGCCAATCTTCCTTCTCTCTCTCCCAGTCTCCTTCTCTCCCTCCCTTCTTTCCCTCTTTCCTTTCTTTTTTGCACCCAAAGATTCAGGACAAAGAGTGCAGCATCTGAGAAGTCTTGTCCATCATTTTCCTTCAACTTCCTTTGACTTCATCCTCTTTTGAGGTTTGAGCTCTTTCTATGAATTAACCTAACTCGATCAGGCTTCTTCGAGAGCTCCCTGCCCAGTTACCTTCCTTTTGTGCTTGGGGAATCTGACATACCACCTGCCAAGGGAGATGCCATGAGTGGGACAGTGTGGGTCTCCTGCTGGCATTCACTCAGGATCCAATGATCTCACCTTTAGCAATGTGACACCCTTTCAGGATGATGGATCAGATCTTCCCTTCTACTCCCTTTTCCTTCATTAGGGAAGAGCCCAGCAAGTGTACTTGAAGAGTCTTCTAGAAAGCTGCACTAATGAATTCCTATTCCTTCTCACATGAGGAGTTGGGACCTTCTGACCTCAATATACAAAGAGACGCTAAATATGCAAATCAGCAACACTCAGGTTCTTAAAAATAGCTCAGCCTTGCTGCTCCCTCCTACCTCCTCCCCTCTCTTCCCCAGTATCTGAGCTCCTGCTCCTAGTCCCAGCTTCCTTTCTTGTATTTTCTTTCATTCATTCCAGGCTTCCCTTCTCCCCATTTCTCCCCCTCCATTTAGTCTCCTTTGTTTTTTCTCCCATCTGTCCAACCTACCTTTCTACATTTCCTTACCACCTTCTGGCCTTCCCTGCTTTCCTGACCAGGGTGTGGATGGACAGACAGGGCATGGGCCCTCCCCACCATGGGCAGACAGGAGCTACAATGAGGTGACATTATTTTGAGAAATTCCAAAGTCCCCTGGATCTTTGGGTGCCTGTGTAGAAGCTATGGGGATGGCAGGGTGGTGGCCATGCTATGGGCTCTGGATCCACACTGCCAGGATTCAAGTCCCAGCTCTGCCTGTTGGTGGTGTGACCTTGGGCAAGTGATGAAGCCTCTCTGGGTCTTAGTTCCCTCATCTGTAGAAAGTCAACAGTAACAGAATCTACCTTATAGGGTTGCTAGGAGTAGGACGTGAATTAACACAGGTACCTAGCTGAGAGAAGTCAGCCCATAATTATCAGCCATTGTCATCATCTCAAAGTCCTGAAAACCACAGTGTATCTCAAGGAAAGTCCTGGATATAAGTGAGCAAGCGGAAAGGGTTCCATGACTAAGAGCTCTTTGTAGTCACATGGACTTGCCTTAGAGTCCTGGCTCTGTCTTTTCAGGGCTGTCAAGGCCGCAGAGCTTTCACTTGTAAACTGGTTACAGAAGCAATGGTTTCCCTGAGTGAATGAGCACAGGGCTTAGCACAGAGCTTGGAAGATATTATTATTATTATTAGGTATTTAGTAACATATGCTTTTATTCAGTTGACAACACCCTACAAAAGATGAATTGCCTAGAGCAGTGTTTCTCACTCTTTTTTCATTATTATTCCAGGAACATTTTTAGAGTGTTTTATTTTCCTCCTTAATTGTCTCTATCTATAAGTTTTATTACCATAGTATACTGCATATCTGTTTGTGTATTATATGTATATCTATGCTTTACACATAAAAAAGATAAGACTTTTTTGTACCCTAAGAACCAATTTTTGCCTCATTGGGGGTGATATAACCCCACCTGAGAATTTATGGCTAAGACCAGTAGTTCTTTTATATTTTACTGGAGGCTCAGGGCACAAAATTCATGCACTGGTGTGTGTGTGTGTGTGTGTGTGTGTGTCAGCTCAGCCTGCACCCTCTCCAATCTGGGACCCCTTGTGGGATGTCTGACTGCTGGTTTAGGCCTGATCCCTGTGTAAACTGGCAGTCGGACATCCCTCTCACAACCTGGGACCGCTGGCTCCTAACTGCTCACCTGCCTGCCTGCCTGATTGTCCCTAACTGCTTCTGCCTGCCAGCCTGATCACCCCCTAACTGCTCCCCTGCTGTCCTGATTAACACCTAACTCCTCCCCTGCCGGCCTGATCACCCCCAACTGCCCTCCTCTGCCAGCCTGGTTCCTCCCAACTGCCCTCCCCTGCCAGCCTGATTGCCCCCAACTGCCCTCCCCTGCTGGCCTGATCTCATCCCCAATGGCCCTCCTCTGCTGGCCAATTTGGTTCTGATTGGTTGGTTTCTATGCCAGTCAGCATCTCTGGGCCTATCAACAGGGCCTGATCAGAAAGTCAGGGCTGATCAGCAGCCCTGGTGGAGGCCTGGAGAGAAAGAGAGAGGTAAGTGCTGATCAACAGCTGCACTATGGATCAGACCCTGATTCTCTCTTCAGGCCTCTCTCTGGGCCTGATTCACAGCCCCCTTAGCAGTCAGTGCTGGGTCACCATGGCAACCCAGCACTGACTGCAGGACTGATTTCTGGTTGGTGGAGCCTCCAGTCATTGTGGATGTGATGGAACCAGGATTTTTATATATTAGGATTTAAAAAAAAATCCTCACCTGCTTAGCTAGAGGAAAAGAGAGAGGGAGAGAGAGAGAGAGAGAGAGAGAGAGAGAGAGAGAGAGAGAGAGGAGAGAAACATTGGTCAGTTGCCTTCTGTATGCTTCCTGACTGGGGATCGAACCATGTATGTGCCCTGATCAGGAATGGAACTGGCAACCTTTCAATGCACAGGATGATACTCAATGAACTGAGCCACTCTGTCTGAGCAAGATCACTAGCTCTTAAATGGGGGGAGTTTTGCCTCTTAGGGGACATTTCACAATGTTTGGAGACATTTTTTGTTGTCCCAATGGGGTTTATTTTGGATGTTAATGGAATTTAATAGGTAGAGGCCAGGGATTCTGCTAAACATCTTAGAATACATATGAAAGCACTCACAACATAAAATTAACTAGCCCAAAATGTCAGTAGTGATGATGTTGAGAAATCTTGCTGTAGGTTGTACCTAAGAGTGTTTGTGTCCCAGTGATCACACAAGGTGGAAGTTACACCAGGATGTGTCTTTGTGTGTGTGTGTGTGTGTGTGTGTGTGTGTGTGTGTGTGTGTGAAGGTAGCTTCTTAAAAGCACTGAGCAAGGCTATACATGAAGGAGAGCGCCTTTTATGGGTATGACCATGATCTAGGGTGCTTAAGTAACATTGCTCTTGACATTTCTCATCTGCCTACATTCTTTAAAAAAAAACAAACACCTGTAATTTGCAGTGTCATGTGTTAGGTAAAATGGCAAGGTAATGAGATTATTGCGTCATTACTTGACAGAGACTATAGTCTAGTTAGGGGCAAGATTAATTCATATATAATTGTTGAGTGAGTTCTGTGGATTAACTAATGATATGTTCACAACAATTCTATGAAGCAGGAATATTATCACCCTCACTTCCATTTTACAGATAAAGCAATTGAGGCTTTGACTATTTAAGTAACTTGCCCCAAGTCACACAGCTAGGAAATGGGTAGCCAGGATTTGAACTCAGGGCTTTAGACTCTAGAATCCACAAACTTGACATTGAATTATATGACCTTCTAACTGGAATACAAAGTGAGCTCTTCTCAGTATCAGAGGAATTGCTAAAGTTCTGCTGGGGTTCAGCAGCCTGACTTCGCCAGTTTTTTGGTGTTAGTAATTTTCTCTGATGATTCTAAGCAGGAGAAAGCAGGGATGCCTTCCTGGAGGTAGTGCTTCTAAACCAGGGTTTCTCAATCTGGGCACTATGGACATTTTGGATCAAGTAAGTTTTGCTATAGGGGCAGCCTTGTGCACTGTAGGAGCTTTAGCTGCATCCTTGCCTTCTACCCCACTCTCCTCTCTGGTTGAGACAACAAAAAAATGTCTCCTGATGTTGCCAAGTGCCCCTTGGGTGGCAAAATCACCCTGATTAAAAATTAGTATCCTAAATGTTGGTGTGAAGTTGGAGAGTGGGGAACATGGGCTGGGATGGCAGACAGCCTGGGTTCTCATGCTAGTGGGTCCTGTGTTATTCTGGACCAGACATTTCCCCTCTCTGGGCCTCACTTTCCTCTTCCAAAACGTAAGGTGGTTGGTTGCCGGAGGCGGACCCTAAGGACTATTTCTCTCTAGCAGCCGGAGATTGGCCCTGGAAGCGTGACCCCAGCTCCAGCTGCCTTTATTATGCAGTGCAATGACACCCGCACCTTCTGTGAGCCTGTTGTCCCTGCAGAGCAAGCTGGCAGAAGCCGTTTCTGTGTTCAGCTCAGGGCTGGACTGCCACTGCTTCCCAAGGCAGGTGTGTGAAGGGCGCTTGGTGTTGCTTTCCACAGCAACACTTAGGTGACATTCCTAATTATAGTCAGGAAGAATAGGGCTCACAAAGTGGCTATGGCTCGGGAGGGTGGGGACGAGTCATTCTTGGGTGTGAGAAAACAATTAACACCAGAAAGCTGGCCAACTGGGGCTGCTGAAGTCATTTCCTGAGGTCCTAGTGGAAGAAGCTGGACCCTCCCACTTCTTTAGAGGAAACTCATTTCTTGCCTTCACCTTTTGTCCAGGGAACCAAACAGATGTTCCATAGGGGAGTGGAAGACCATCATGGGCTTCACTTGGCTTTGGAATTTAGGACTGTGGCAGACAATTGCCAGGTGGGGGTGCTGAAGGGTTCCTCCATTAGTACTGAGAGTTGCTTCACTGTGTGGAAGGGTGGGATCCCATGAAGGTCAACTTGGGCAGCAGACTGTGTGACCTCAGGCCAGTCCATCAATCTCTCTTGGTCTCCGTTCCATCATCTGTGCAATATAAATGTCAACAATAACAGTATCTAGGAGTGCTAGGAGTTACACAGCTGTATAGGAGTTAAGCAATTATAGGCGTTGATGCAGGTACCTCTGCACACCTGTAGATGGGGAAGAACAAGCACAGAGCCTCCAAACTGTGGCCAGCCTTTGCCATGCACTGCCCTTAATCCTTGAAGGAAGGTATTCTTAAGCCTTGTTTTATAGATGCAGCTCAGGAAGGCTGGAGCTATTTGTGCAGCATCTCTCAGTACATGATAAAAAATGTGTCAAGCTCTGGAAGCAGGATTCCTACCGGATTCCAAAGCCTACATCCTGTCCTCGTTTGTGTGTGAAGCTATGAGTTGTGTTCCCAGAAATTCCCTCCCCCAACTCTGAGGGTCTGCCACTCACTCCCCCAGTCTGTCCATCAGAGCCTGGAATGCAAATCTCTGAGTGTCTGTTGTTTACCGTGGGCCTCTATCAAGAAGACAAAAAATAACATTGCATGTGGGTGAGGGGATGAGCCGATAAGGAGGCAGTGATGGAGAAGGGGACATTTGAGAGGGGGCTGGGGAGCTGAACTGAAGCACAGATGGGTGGGCTGGGGGGTGACGGGAAGATAAGTGGATGGAGGAGATGAAAGAGAGAAGCCCTCCCGGGTGAAGGTGGAGAGGAGGAAGATATGCTGCAGGGTGAGGGTGGCCCATGGGGATGGGGATGTGGGCATTAAAGGAGAAGACCAAGGACATAGAATAGAGTGGGATGGAGGGACATGGACTCAGAGAGAGACAATGTGGTAGTGGTGCTCTGATCTCAGATGGCCAGGCCTAGCTGCGGTGTCTGGCATGATCTTATTCTCCTCATTCCAGAAGTCAGCTCACAGCCTTTCCCAGGCCAGGATTCTCTCAGTTAGTCTGTGAGGTATGAAAGGCCTGGTCTGTTCCTCCATTAGTAAAGTCACTGGACAACCCCCCTCTTGTCTTTCTCACTTCACCTTTCAACACTTGCACTGCTACCTTCTGTTCCAAGTTCTGGGGATACAGTAAAGGCTACTGTATACCTGGCAGGTGAATATTAACAATCAAATAGATAAAGAAGATGCTGAGAGGTAGCCATAATTGCCATGAAGAAAATAAAACTGTGCGCAATGAGAGGAAATAGATAGAAGGTGGTTATGATAGGTCGGTTGATCTGAACAGGTGTTTGTGAGGAGGTGACATTGGATGTGGTACCTATTGATAAGAAGGATGGAGCCATGATAATATATAAGGAACAGCAATCTAGGCGGGGGGAGCATCAAACGGAGAGGCACTGAGTTGGGAGTATGCTTGGCTTGTGAGGAAGAGTGAGATAATGAGGCTGGAGAGGTGGGGAAGCCAGAGCATGCAGGATCTTGGAGTTAGATTTTATCCCCAGTGTAATGAGAAAGCCTGCTGGAACTTCATTGTGACTTTGGGTAAACTGATTTCCCCTCTGGGCTTTAGTCACCAATAATTGTGAACTGGATGCATGAGACTCAATGATCTCTAAGGTCCATTTGATCCTGAAGTTCGGTGGACATTTGAGCAGAGTTAATGAAGGTACCCACCCATAAGACCCAGAATCCCCTTTGCCCGTGGTTTTACCACATAGAGCAATATTTAGGTGCATGAATACAAATCTTGACCTCACCATTAAATTTGTATGTAACTTTCAGCAAGTGGCTTAATGTCCCTGAACTTTCATCTTCCTCATTTGTAAAATGGGAATAATAAAAGTATGCTTCTCTAGGGGCTATTATGGAGAGGAAATGAGATAAATATGCAAAGGATTTAACTCACCTCCTGATGTACAATAAGCTATTGTGACTGGTGTCAAGGATCTCCAAGTTTGCACTTTGAGGTTAGAATGAATCAGAGTGTCCACCCACTGATGGATCATTTCTACCTGGAAACTGATGTTGCATTGGTTCATCTATCTAAACATGATCAAAATAAGACTCATCATTCCCCTAGTTCTTCATACCTCCCCTATCCTGTTTCTCTTTCTGGTCCCTTATCTTGGTTCATGGCACCATGATTCTCCCAGACACTCAAGCTCAATCTCAGAGTTATCTTGGACTTCTTTTCCCACATCTAATCAATCGCCAAACCCTATCTGTAAGCCTCCACAATGTCTCATCTGTCCTCTCTTTTCATTCCTAACGCTTTCCTTCAGGTTTACCTTACCCCTCACTTCGACTCTACGATAATTTCTGGACTGGCTTCCTACTTTGTTTCTTCCTCCTTATCCCCTGTCTGCCATCCATCACCACCACTTTTCAAACACTGATGCCAGAGTGACCTTAATGCATATCTTTAAGCAAGTCACTTTTTTGCTTTAAAGTTTTCTATATCTCCCCATCCACTCTAGGCCACAGGATAAAACATATCACCTCAGCCTGCCTTCAAAGTCTCTCATAATCCAATTCCATTCTACTTTTCCATCACCCTCCCCTAACATACATTAAACCTTAATGATACTTGTCTGCTCAACCTTCTTTGAGCATGGCTCACTTACAAAGAACCTCAGTTTTAAGTTTTTCCTCTCTGCCTGGAATCTGTCCATGCGCCCATGGTGCCTGTTCAAGTCTCATCCATCTTTAGAATTTGAATTTATAGTCTCCCTAATCCATGGAGCCTTGCAGATGTCTATGCTCCTATCCCTGTTAGATCCTATCTCTTTTTTCCCCATACTTTCACATTATCTTTGTAAAAACTACTTAACAGGTTTTTATTTTATTTTAATTCTTATGTATCCATTCTTATCCTTTACTAGATTTGTGAATTCTTGGAAGAGGGAACTGTATCTTGGCTATCTTTATACTGTTGTCTAGACTTACTAAATGGTTTAAGAAGTCTGACAAGTTTTTTGAATCCCTCCTTTGTGCTATTATTGTCATATATATGACATCTATATATATTATAACCAATAATTCAGTGTTGTAATTATTGTTTTACATAATCTTATTTTTAAAGAAGTTTAGAAAAGAAAAAAGTATAGTGCTTTTATATTCTCCTGTATACATATTTACATTTTTTTAGTACTTATTATTATTATTATTTGGTGGATTCTAGTTAGCACCTGCTATCATTTCCTTTCAGCCAAAAAGACTACCTTTACTATCTCTTATAAAACAGATCTATTAGTCTTTATTTATCTGAGACTATCTTTATTTCACATCCAATATTGACTGTTTTCTTAATTATAGGATTCTTGGCTGACAGTTATTTTTTCTTTCAGTACATTGGGGATATCTTTCCAAACTTTTTGGCCTCCATTGTTTTTGATGGGAAACCCCTCATTAATCATATTATTGTTCCATGTATGTGATGAGTTTAATTACTCCTCTTGATGCTTTCAAGGTTTTCTCTGTCTTTGGCCTTCAATTGCTTGACTACAATATGTCTAGGTGTGTTTATCTCTTTGTGTTTTTTTTTTTGGCCTTCACTGAGGAGTTTTACCCACAAGTTCCTCAAATACTTTTTCTGTTTCTTTATTTTTCTCCTTTCCTTCTGGGATTCCTATTATAGCTACATGAAGGGAAACAATTCTGCTACTGTGTTCTGATACCCTACACGTGTCCTTGTAGGCCATGAGGGAACATTTATCTGTAGTATGACTCAAGTCTTGGTGAATGAAGCACCTGCTATTCCCAGTGGAATAATGGGAGGTAAACAGTCTGATAGGGAGCTGCCATGGGAAGTTTATCATGCATTTCCCTAAGTTGCAGAAAAAAAATCCACAAAGCTGTTTTTCACCCATCCTCTTGTTTCATTTATTCAATTCAAGTTACACAACTTTCAACCTTGACCCTCTTTAGGGTAGCGCTTCAGGTTTCTGTGTATGTCTACAAAATTTCCAGCCATGATTTAGGGAAAGCTTTTCAGTAGCAGAGCTATCCACTGCCAGAGCAGCCTGTCACTAGCCCCTCTGGTTTGGTGTTTTCTGTGAAACTAAGGACATAAGAAGCTGACACCTTGCTTCTGTATAAGTAATAAATTGTCTGAACACACTTGGCTAGTTGCCTCTTTGCAGGCCTAATCTATGAGACTGTGTTAAGCTGCAGTACAGATGCCTGTTAGTTACTGTGCTGTGGCTTTGGGATTGCAGACAGTATGTTGAAATGCTTGTTGCTATCTGGATTGGATTAAATAGTGTCCCCCAGTACTGATAGTTCATGTCCACCTAGAACCTCAGAATGTGACCTTATTTAGAAATAGGATTTTTTTGCAGATGTAATCAAGTTAAGATGAGTTCATATTAAATTAGGTTGTGTCCTCATCCAGTGTTCTCATACAAAGAGGGAAATTTGGAGACAGAGGCATGCACACAGAGAAGCTGATGCAAAGACAAGACAGGGAGAACCCCATGTGACTGCAGAAGAAATGATAAGATTGTTGGCAACAACTAGAAACTTGGAAGAGGCAAAAAGGATTCTCCCAAAGAGGGGGAGAGAGAGAGAGAGAGAGAGAGAGAGAGAGAGAGAGAGAGAGAGAGAGAGAGAGAGAGAGAGAACACTTGATTTTGCTGCAATTGCCTCCAGACCAAGCTGGGTTGGGGGTGGGGGAGGATGAAAGCAGGTACAGACAGGAACAGCACAAACTCCCACAGTTCTTACTCAAGTTTAGTAGTTTTTCATGTATTCATTATATGGCTTTGGTTGGTTTCCAGTGTTCTGAAATAGTTGTTTTGACAATTTTGTTTTTATAGTTAATTTTTGGGGAGAGGATTTCCTGACTTCCTCATTTGTCGATAACAGAAGTCCTCCCTTGTGTCTAATTGGAGGGTTTAGAATGATGAACAATATGATTGGTTTTAACTCTACCTTCTCAGTATTTGTTTTCTATTTGTCCCATTTGTATATTTTCCCTCTTCTTTCCTGCCTTCTTTGGGTTAATCAAATATTAATTAGTAGCCCATTATAATTTCCCTATTTGCTATAACTCTTTGTATTTTTTTAGCACTACTTTAGGCAATTCAAATATCCTTAATTTATCTAGTCTACCTTGAATTAATGTCACATTAGTTCATGTAAAATGTAGAAATCCTCACCTACTTCATTTAGCCCCTATTCTGTGCTATGATTCACACATATATTAAACACACATATGTTATTTATCAGATATTAAAATGTTATTATTTTTTTTATTGGTAGACCCAATTTTCCATCTGGTGTCATTTTCCCTTAGTCTGAAGAACTTCCTTTAGCATTTCTTAGAGTGCAAGTCTGCTCAATGAATTCTTTCATGTTATGTTCACCTAAAATTAATTTGTCTTTACTCTAATTTTTGAAGGATATTCTCACTGGATATGTAGTTTTTTCCCTTTCTGTATTTTAAAGTTACTGTTCCCTTGTTGTCTTGCCTCTATTGCTTAGTATGAGCATCCAAATTACATTTATAGAGTTCCTTCTTTTTCCTATGGTTGCTTTTCAGATTTTTCTCTTTACCTTTGATTTTTAGCAATTTGACTCTGATATATGTAGGCATGGTTCTGTCTGTATTGATTCTGTTTGGGGATTGTTGAATTACTTGCACCTATAAGTCGATTTTTAAAAAAGTCAAATTTAGGAAAATATTGGTCATTAAGTCTTCAAACATTCCCCCCCCCCATTTGTTCTTTGTCCCCTCTGGGACTCCAATTATATGTATATCTGTCTACTTAATAATATCCCAGGGGTCTTTGGGATTCTGCACATTTTAAAAAGATACTTTTCCTCTGTTCCAGTTAGTTTTCTATTTCAAGTGTTATGCTGTATTTTTCTGCCCTAGAATTTCTATTTTTAATTGTTTCCATTTAAATAGATTCACATCCTCTACTGTGAATCCCTGGCTTTTCACTCATTATGACCATCTTTTCCCTTAAGTCCTTAGACATATTTATAACTGTTTTTATAACATAACTTATAAACTGTTTTAAAGTGCTTGTCTGTTAATTTCAACACCTGGGTCATCTTGCAGTCTGACTTGACTGCTTTTTTTTTTTTTTCTTGATTATGTTTCACATATTCCTACTTTTTTGTACAGGTAGTAACTTTTTACTGTATGCTGACTATTTGAAGGATTGTATGTGTGTGTAAAAAATTGTGTTGTTTTCTCCCCTCCTAAATAAATGACATCATACCATTATACTATTCTGTAGTTTGACTTTTATTTTTATCTTTAAAGGTATAGATCTTGGGCATCATTCCATACCAGCACACAAAGAAGTTCTCATTCATTTAAAAAGCTGTGTAATTTTCTGTAGTATAGATATATCACAACTTAATTAATCAGTCCCCAATTGATCCACCTCTTTATCATAAGGCTTCTCTAGATTAGGAAACTAAAGCTCACCTGACAAGGAACATCCCTGTCCATTTCTCAGACAGAACCTAACCTTTTTCCCACACACATCTAGTAGTTACTGTGAGCAGGGCTTACATTCAGGATGCACTACAGAAGCAAAAGATAATGTTTCTGCCTGTATATATCAGTGACTGCCATATAAGGTAGATGGTGGTAGGTGGCAGAGGGACAGATAATATTCTGGGAAGCAGGGGGAGAGAGAGAGAGAGAGAGAGAGAGAGTGAGAGAGAGAGAGAGAGAGAGAGAGAGAGGAGTCATAGGAGATGATTTCTGGCTTTTAGGAATCAGGAGACGCTTCATGTTGTTGGTGACATTTGAGTCAGATAAGAAATGGACAAAGGGTATTTTGAAAAATGCGGTTCCAGAGAGCAGTGTGGACACAGGCAGAGACAAGGGCCTGGATGGGGAAGAGACGTTGGCTTGAGCATCTTGCGTGCGGCAAAGCTTGGATAAGAAAACTGGTACAGCAGGTTGAGACCTGCTGGCAGTGGTATTAAACTGTAATTCCAGGAAATGAGGAAGGAATGAGAATTTTCTTAAGATTTCTGTTTGTTTAGAGTCTATTGTAAGTTTCAAAAGACTAGATTCATAGATTAGAAGTTCTTCCTAGAGGAACATCTCTTAAAAGCAAATTTCAATACATTTGTTGAATAAAGTCCCATCCCTTTCCTTGCACTTTTTTAAAAAAAATCTGGGTCTATTTCCTTTGTCCCAGGTTTCTGGTTCTAAGATGTGTGGGCTGAGGTTGACTGTGGGCCCACACTGCCTCCTTGTGCCAAATTTGTGCATAGCACCCAGCAAAACCACTCCCCAAGACTGCAGGGGGTGGAGAGCTCAGGGAGTGAGTCATATATATCCCACAATGCTCAGTACCCTATTCACTCAGTTTTCTGATGGAGAGGCTAATTTCATTAACAATGATGTCAGGACAAGCACTCATGTTCCCTTTCACAGTCACATTGATGGGAGGGGATACAGTCTATGTTAAGGACCTGCCTCTCCCAGCCTCCTTGGGCTCAAGGAAATGATGAGACCTCTGCCTGCTTCTCTTGGCACCTGATCCCCTGGCTCTGTGCACCTTAAGTTATGGTTACATTTTTGATCAAGGAGAATAATATATTTTCTCTCTTTTTTGATCATCACATTCTTTTCTAATTATAATGAGAATTTCTGAATTAGTTTTTGGGTCCTTGAGAGGATGGACTTGCTATGAGAAGACTATACAGCAAAGGTAGACTCAAAATTGTCCTGAGCACATGGGGGAAGCTGTGTCTAAAGCACAAAGCTCTCTCCTTGCATGGAAGATAAGTTCAATATCTTCCGCTGAACTTTGAGGTCCATCCAGATCTGGCTTTACCTACCTTTTTAGCCTCAACTCTAGACATTTCCTCTCTACGCATCAGTGCTTTCTCAGAAAACATTTCAAGTCTCTGCCTGGAATATTCTCTGCTCAACCTTTATTCTGTCCCACATCATTTTTCTAGGGAGCGCCTATCTACCCACAAGACTCAGAGCAAATATAGCACTTCTGCAAGTCTTTCCAGGGCCCGAAGTCAGTCAGCTTCCGTGGAGTTCAATGATTTGTTCATCTCTCTTCTTAGGGTCCCTAGTGCATAGTAACAGCAGCCCAACTTACGGTAGGTACTCAGTGAAGGCTTGTGGGTGAATGTATAAACTGTTCCAGCTCCATGATTTGCAGGTGGCTAACATGGTGGATGGATAGTGACTTGTAAAGAGGCAGAAGGTTAGAGAGAAGAAAGAAGAATAAGAGTAGGTGCATGAGGAGTACTGAAACCTCTAATGTGTTCCCCCAAACCTGCCCTTAACATCAAAGCAGGTAGCCGGACATTCTTCTCCCTTGGTTGCCATGCTGGGTTTCCTTCCTACTCCAGGCTAACCATGTCAATTTCTCTTAAATTCACTCCTGTATCTTCACTAACCCTGCCCACCCCCAATTTGGGATTGAATTTGGCAGCTGAGTGTCCTGGATTATGATGATCCCCTGAGTACTTTCTCACTGAGTCCCAAAGACCAGCTTCAAATTCAGGATCCACAATCTATTTATTGGCATAGGGTCAAATATCTTTACTTCTTGGAGGCCCAGTTTCCTTGATTATAAAATCAACATGGTAATATTTTCTCTGTGTATCTTAGGAGGCAGGTGTAAAAAAAAATCACATTTGATAATGGATAATAATGGCTATGAAAGTGCTTCCTGGAAATGCTGTAGCTAATTATTATTATAATGGTAACTGATAAGAAATAAGGTCCTGGAATATTGCTGTTGCCTTCATTCTTTTATGAAAGCTAAAGCCAAAAATAGGGCAGACTCTAGGGATGGATAAATATCACATTAGCCAACATGTTGAATCAATCTGAAGCAATTAAACAGATCTTTAAGGCCTTTTATCCTCTCTTAACAAGAAGCAGAGTGGACTAGACACCGAATCCTTGGGGCTCTTGTACCTGCAGCCACCCCAGAAGCAGTGTCGCTTCATGGTGAAGCGTATGGGGTTTGGCATCAAATGACCTGGATTCAAAACTCGTCTCTGCCAAATGGGTGGAGTTACTTAAGCAACAGCTTAGCCTTTCTGTGCCTTAATGTCTTTTCAGTAAAAGGGTAATGATTTTAATAACGGCACTCATCTGTTGGGCTTATTGGGACTAGATGCAGTGGCCCTGTAAGGCACTCTGAACAGTGGCTGGTGTGCATAAAGATCAGCTTTGATCATTTCCTGTTTTCTTCCTGCTCCTGGGGGTAGACCATTTTGCTCTCATCTTGAATAAAAGAACGAGACTCAATAATGAGCAGGCAAAGGGCAAGGGCAAGAAAAACACCGAATGAAAGATTGGCTAATAACGTGCAACAGGAAGGATTTTAGCAGCTCTCTCATCCAATTCTCTCATTTTAAAATTGGGAGAACTAAAGCCCAGGGAGGGAGTATTTTTCCCAAGGTTACATAAACTCAGTTCAATGTATCGACTCTTCTCTGAGACCTATTATACTCCAAGCGTTTTCCACATTTCTGTGGATAATTGGGTTAACAAAAAAATAGTTCTTGTCTTTGCACAATATTTGTCAAAGTGTGTAAGCTGCAAAATAAAGTTCTAATGGTCAGAATTTAACCCCCAAAATGCTGGGTTAAGTGAAAATGAAATAGGTTTCTGGCTCAGGCTTTGGTCATTTCCAAGAGGGAGTATCGCATGTGTAGCCTATGACAGGAGTCTTTCTTCCCTTGGAGTCTCTTGTGGGATTTGTGCTCCGGGGCATGTCCTATGGACAGGGTGATTCTAACTAGATGTTCACAAAGTACTGGGGGTGGGTGTATGAAAACAGATTTATGAGAAGTTCATTGGTGCCAAGGCAACAGCTCAGGGGGACCTTCCTTGAGGGTATAGAGCCTTCTTCCTTCTGCCTTGTGTTTTTATGTAGAGAAAATCTCCTTCCAAGGAATACTTTAGAGCACACACTTTAGGAGTAGCAGTCTTGCCACCAAGTTGTTGAAGGAAGAAGAAACAATAAGACAAACAGATTGAGGCAATGACAAGAGCAGGATAAGGATGCTTGCTACCACTGGTATGATGTCTACCATATCGACCACAGTCTCCTTTTACTTGTTACATTACCTGAATTAACACATTCAGTTCTCATACCAACTCTCTGAGGTAAGTACTATGAACACCCCCATTTGGAGATGAGGAAATAGGCCCAGGTGGTGCAATGACTTTTTCAAGGTCATCTAGCATGTGAGTAGAGAAGCTGAAGTTTGAATCTAAGCAATTGGCTTCAATCCAGGCTTGCAACCTAGATAGGGGTATAGATGTGACATGCATTTCTCTTTGCCTGCATTCTGTGCATGGATGTAGGACTAGTTATTCTAGCATTTTGTTTAGCATTTTGACCTGCCATGTGATCACAGGTATGGGACTGGAGGGATCCAACTTGGGGATGGGAAGTCCTTCCTGCTCATGTCTACTTTCCCCTAGTCCAAGGATTTGCCCAGATACCACAGTCTCTGCGAGTACTGCCTTCTTTATGCTCAGGACTTTGTTTTTGCTTGCCTGTGGCACTTCTTGAATTGTACCTTGTTTCCAAGCTATTGGCATAGATATAAGAATGCCTCTTAACAAATCATAGTTGCTTGAAGGCATACACAAGTTCTTATTCCTGGCCTCAGATTTACCACCTCAGGGCTTTGCTCAGTCACTACTATTAAATGAATGAATTCAGAACCATTGGCTAGAACTTAAAAACCTCCCTGAAAAGTGGAAATACTATACCCAGGTCATTTAGTGCCATTCTCTGAATATTCCCATCTTTTCATCTTCCAGGCACATAATAAAATGGCATTCCCTCACCTTTTTTTTTTTTTTTTTAAATTACATGTGACCATTTAATCTGCTTTGGGAACTTAAATGTGAGTGGAAGGGATGTGAGTGTTACTGGGAAAAAGATTCAAGAGCCAATGAACCATTCATATTTCTTGCTCTGCCATGATGAGGGCAATGTTTCAGACGGTGGCTGCTCTACGATCCTAAAGCTGTGAGTGGCTTGGAGCAGCGTTCCAGCTGCTATAGCGATGCTAGATGGTCCTGGAAGCCATGTCCATTCTGTGATCCATGACTAGGGAGGTGGTGAGGACCAGGCTTGTGGGTGACATGTGAAGGCGTGGGTGGATGGTGGAGTGCAGAGGTCACAACTGGTGGCCTGTGTTCTATTCTGCTTACATAGTATTTTTAAAAATTTTGAATTAATTGCTATTGCTTAAAAGCCCCCCCCCCACCCCCCCTTTTTTAACTTCTGTGAGAAAATCAGAAGATCTGGGCGATGAAGTGAGCTACTTCTTTTAGACACACTGTGCACACTGCAGGTTCTCACTATCTGTGGCCAGACCTGCTTCATTCATTTCTCTACCTGCCTGATCCTTGGAGCCATTGGAATGGGAGACCCCCATTTGGACTTGGGACGCCTCAAGTTGATATAATACCAACCTACATTGTATCCATTAGATGTTATTAGAGGTAAAACAGTGCACGTTCCTCCTCTGCTTTTTGAGGGCAGCTGCTCTTTCTAGCAATAGATAAGATTATTTTAGGGTCAGTGTCAGGGCCTAAAAGTACAAAAATGCATAACACTTGAACACATCTTTCCATGCATAAGATGAAATAATTCTGGATTGAGACTAAAGATAGGGTCATAGAAACCAAGAGCTTTTCTTTTTTAAAAAAATGTATTTTTTATTGATTTCAGAAAGAAAGGGAGAGGGGGGAGAGAGAGAGAGAGAGAGAGAGAGAGAGAGAGAGAGAGAGAGAGAGAGAGAGAGAGAGAGAGATCAATGATGAAAGGGAATTATTGATTGGCTGCCTCCTGCACGCCCCACACTGGGGATTGAGCTCACAATCTGGGCATGTGCCCTGACTAGGAATCGAACCATGACCTCCTGGTTCACAGGTCAATGCTCAACCAGTGAGCCACACCGACTGGGCTCAAAAGCTTTTCAAAGTAAAAATGGCTTCAGTTAGACCAGATTGGGAAGTCGTGGCTTTTGGTTCTGTTTGCAAATCAGCCATGCCCCTTTCCCTTCCTGTAAATGGGATAGATCGAGAGAAGATAAAGATG